>CM059433.1:72828416-73485699 GCA_030390025.1 Squalus acanthias | reverse complement strand
CCCCCCCCCTCCCTCCCTCCCCCTCCCTCCCTCCCCCTCCCTCCCTCCCTCCCCCTCCCTCCCTCCCTCCCCCTCCCTCCCCCTCCCCCTCCCCTCCCCTCCCTCCCCCTCCCCTCCCCTCCCTCCAATGTTATCTGACTCACATGCTCTGCCTCCACTCACTGCTGAGAAACACCAGGAATCCATCAGTGAGCTAAACCACATATTCTACCTGCCTGTCAGAAACGACCCTAATCAAAGTCACAAATGACATTTTCTATGACTAACTCTGGTGTATTTTCCCTCTTTAACTTTAATGCAGCCGTTGTCACTATCCTTCTCTAGTACCTCTCTTCTGTTGTCAGGCTTGGTGCGTTTCAATCTTGCCTATCCAAACATAGCAAGAGCATTTCCAGCAATGGGTTCAGAGCCCCCCCCCCCCCCCCCCGCCAGGATCTATCCTTGGACTCTTCCTCTTCACCATCTACATGCTGTTCCCTGGTGCCATCAACCGCAGACATGGGGTCAGCTGACACCCATGACACCCAGCTCTTCCTCTCCACCACCTCTCTGCACTGCCTCTGTTGTCAGACTGCTTGTCTGACATCCAGTCTTGAATCATAGAATGGTTACAGCACGGAAGAAGGCCATTCGGCCCATCGAGCCCGTGCTGGCTCTCTGCAAGAGCACTTCAGCTAGTCCCACTCCCCCGCCCTTTCCCCGTAGCCCTGCAAATTTCTTTCCTTCAGATACTTATCCAACTCCCTTTTGAAAGCCGTGATTGAATCTGCCTCCACCACCCTTTCAGACAAAGCATTCCAGATCTTAACCACTCGCTGTGTAAACAAGTTTTTTCTTATGTTGCCTTTGGTTCTTTTGCGAATCACCTTAAATCTGTGTCCTCTGGTTCTTGACTCTTCTGCCAATGGGAACAGTTTCCCTCTATCTTCTCTGTCCAGACCCCTCATGATTTTGAACACCTCTATCAAATCTCCTCTCACTCTTCTCTCCTCCAAGGAGAACAACCCCAGCATCTCCAGTCAATCAACGTAACTGAAGTCTCCCATTCCTGGAATCATTCTCGTAAATCTTTTCTGCACCCTCTCTAAGGCCTCCATATCCTTCCTAAAGTGTGGTGCCCAGAATTGGACATAGTACTCCAGTTGGGGCCGAACCAGTGTTTTATACAGATTCATCATACTTTCCACACTTTTGTACTCTATATCCCTATTTATGAAGCTAAAGATCCTGTAAGCCTTTTTAATTGCTTTCTCAACCTGCCCTGCCACCTTCACCAATTTGTGCACATATACCCGCAGGTCCCTCTGTTCATGCACCCCTTCAGGATTGTACCATTTAGTTTATATGTCCTCTTCTCATTCATTCTACCTAAATGTATCACTTCACACTTTTCTGCGTTAAATTTCATCTGCCACGTGCCCGCCCATTTCATCAGCCTTTCTATGTCTTCCTGAAGTCTATCAATCTCCTCCTCACTGTTCACTATACTTCCAAGTTTTGTGTCATCTGCAGATTTTGAAATTGTGCCCTGTACATCCACGTCCAAGTCATTAATATATATCAAGAAAAGCAGTGGTCCTAGAACCGACCCCTGGGGAACACCACTGTATACCTTCCTCCAGTCCGATAAACAACCGTTCACCACTACTCTCTGTTTCCTATCACTTAGCTAATTCTGTATCCATGCTGCCACTATCCCTTTTATTCCATGGGCTTCAACTTTGCTGGCAAGCCTATTATGTGGCACTTTGTCGAACGCCTTTTCATCATCCAGGGAGCCCTGACTTTAGTTGCCCTGACTTTCCCCTAGTGGGAATGTATCTCAACTGTGATTCTTATGATACTATGATCACCGTTCCCTAAATGTTCACCTACTGACACCTGCTCCAATTGACCTACCTCATTCGCCATAACCAGATCCAGCAATGCCTCCTCCCTCGTCGGGCCGGAAACATACTGATCAAGAAAGTTCTCCTGAACACATTTCAGTAATTCTTCCCCTTCTCTGCCCTTAACACTATTAAGATCCCAGTCTTTATTAGGATAGTTGAAGTCTCCCATTATTACTACTCTATAGTTCTTGCACCTCTCTGTAATTTCTCTGCAAATTTGCTCCTCCATATCTTTCCCACTATTTGGTAATCTATTGAATACACCAAGTAGTGTAATGACACCTCTATTATTTGTTAACTGTAGCCATATAGATTCTGTCCTTGACCCCTCCAGGACATCCTCCTTCTCCAGCACTGTAACATTCTCCTTGACCAATACCGCCACACCACCTCCTATCTTACCTGAACACTTTATAACCAGGAATATTTAATACCCAATCCTGCCCTTTTTTGAGCCAGGTCTCAGTTATTGCCACAACATCATATTCCCATGTGACTATTTGTGCCTGTAGCTCACTTACCTTGTTTACTACACTTCGTGTGTTCACATACATACACTGTAAACCCGTTTTTGACCATCCTGTATTCTCTCTTAGTTTGACGCCACCTAATACCTTACTATTTCTTACTTTAGGGCTCTCTGCCTCTCCCAATCCTTTGAGCACTTTATTTCCCCTTTCTAATGTTACATCCTGGTGCCCATCTCCCTTCCAAATTAGTTTAACCCTCCCCAACAGCACGAGCAAACCTCCCCACGAGGATATTGGTTGCGGCTCTGTTGAGATGCAACCCATCTGGCCTGTACAGGTCCCACCTCCCCCAGAAACGGTCCCAATGCCCCAGGAATCTAAAGCTCTCCATCCATGTATTCATCTGCTCTATCCTCCTATTTCTTTACTCACTAACGCGTGGCACCGGGAGTAATCCGGAGATTTCTACCTTTTTGAGGTTCTGCTTTTTAATTTCTTTCCTAGCTCCCTGCAGGACCTCATCCCTCTTTCTACCTATGTCGTTGGTACCGATATGGACCACAACCACTGGCTGTTCACCCTCCCACCTCAGAATGTTCTGCAGCCGTTCGGTTACTTCCTTGATCGTGGCACCAGGGAGGCAACATACCATCCTGGTGTCACGTCTGCGGCCGCAGAAACGCATGTCTGCTCCCCTAACTATCGAATCCCCGACCACTATTGCTTTCCCACTCTTCTTCCTCCTTTCCCCCCCGCCCCCCCATACAGCTGAGCCACCCGTGGTGCCGCAGACTTGGCTCTGGCTATACTCCCCAGAGGAACCACCACCCTCACCAGTACTCTGAACTGAATACTGCTTGGAAAGCGAGATGCACTCGGGACTCCTGCACTACCTGCCTGGTCCTCCTCTTCTGTCTGGTGGTAACCCATTCCCTCTCTGCCTGCACACTCTTTATCTGCGGGGTGACCACTTCCTGAAACGTGCTGTCCACGAAGCTCTCAGCCTCACGGATACACCACAGTGACGCCAGCTGCTGCTCCAGCTGATGACACTTCCTGCACATGTGGTTGTCCAGGACTCTCGAAGCGTCCTGGAGTCCTCACATGGCACAGGATGTGCGTTCCACGGGACTGAGCTGCCCTCCCATGCCTTTACTTAATAGACTATTAACTAGAAACATTTACCAGCTACTCACCAATCAGCTCCTTCCCTGGTTGTGACATCACTTTAGCTGTTTTGCAGTTGTTTTGTTTTCGCTGGAGGTCCTCCACCTCCTCACTGCCGCCACTGCTCTAGTCTGCACTCTCTCTGGGCTTCCCGCACAATTTATACTCCGCCTCCTTCAAACGATTACTTTTACTTTTAATTTTTAGTTTTAATTAGTTAATTTAGTTTGTTATTAATTCAATAAAGTTATAGTAGCTAATACTCTCCCAGTTCTGAATTTAATCCAGTTACCTAACCAACCAACCAATCACCTACCTGCTGTCCTGTGACCTCACTCCTTGTTTTTTGTTTTTTATAAGCCGCCGCTCCCGCTTAGGCCCACACTGTGTCCTGGGCCTTCTCCGGTGCTCGCTTTAGCCGCTCCCGCTTAGGCCCACACTGTGTCCTGGGCCTTCTCCGGTGCTCGCTTTAGCCGCTCCCGCTTAGGCCCACACTGTGTCCTGGGCCTTCTCCGGTGCTCCCTTTAGCCGCTGCCGCCGCTCCCGCTTAGGTCCACACTGTGTCCTGGGCCTTCTCCGGTGCTCCCTTTAAACCGTCGCCTCCGCTGCCGCCGCTCCCACTCAAGTCAGGATATCAGGCTACAGCATTTTCCTCCAGCTAAACATTGGATAGAGCAAAGCCATTGCCTTTGGTCCCCGCCAGAAACTCTCTACTCTGGCTGCCAATTCCATCAACCTCCTAGCCATCATCCTGGCTAAACCAGACTGTTTGCTTCCTTGGCATCCTATTCGACCCCATTTCCTCTCCACCACAAAGACTGGTTACTTCCACCTTCATAACATTGCCTACCTCCGCCTCTACCTCAGTCCATCTGCTGCTGAAACCCTTGTCCGTGCCTTTGTCACCTCCTGACTTAACAATGTCAGTCTTCTCCTGGCTAGCCTTCGCTCCTTAAATTTCAGCTCATCCAAAACTCTGCTGCCTGTATCCTGCCCTGTTCATCCAACACCCCTGGTGCCCCAACAACTACATTTATAATTCTCAATCTCAAGTGAAGAACATGGGGTCACATTATTAGCTCGTTAGTTGGGAGCTGAGTAAGCCCTTGCAGGACACAGTTGCTTCAGCTAGGCAGCAGCCAGGTGTGCACGAAAAACAGGAGAAAAACTTGCACAAAGCTTTCAGCCATTGTTGCTGGACTAAATTGGCTTAGTGAGGCTGTTCATCTGAAGGGCTCCTACCATGCCATGTGGCAAAAGCAACTTGCAGGAAGTGTTGGGTATAATGGGAGCGTATTCTTTCTGGCAGGTTTCTGTGTGTCTCATGGAGTGCTCGAATCAGAAGACTTTGGAGGCAATTCGGCCAAGCAAAACACCATGACTTCGGTTCTTGGTAGTCAGGGCTAGAAGAGCACTTTGTGAGCATCCAGTCTCACGTAAGTCCTCTCCATCAAATTATTTAGAAATTGACACTAAAAGTTAAGTAAAGCTTTATAATATAGTGAAATTTGCTGTTGCTTCTGCTTAATTCTACTTAATAACCTTGATTCATAGCTGTAGCTTGACATATATGGTCAGTTGGAGTGGTATTTTTTCAGTCAGTTGGAGAGATTAAGAGCAGACGATGATAACCTTTACTATTTCCTGTGCGTACTTCATTAGTAAAAGGGTTTGTTGTTTATCCTGTAGCTTGATATCCTGCGTTACTTCATGTACAAGGTAATGTTTTGGGTCACAGAGAATGGGGACTTGCTTGTAGAAGTGGACGTTCTGTGTTGGGCAGGAGAAAAGGTATCTGGAGCGAGCACTAATTTTAACCGTGTCGAAGATTTTACAAAGTTGGGTACATATAGTAATTTGGTTTTCTCTCTATAGTCTGTTTTTCAGCAACTGTTTTTACTCAGACAGGTTGGAATTGTGTACGAACATTGTACCATGACAAGGGCTTTCAGGGCTAAATGATGACAGGCAGATGGATATGCAAAAGATTGTTTGGAACTGCTTCAAGGTGGTGCAGCTGTTGTGTTGTTTTGTAGGAGGTAGAAACAAAGTAAAAGGCTCTGAGCTGATTTACAGAAATGTCACATATATAATTCAGCAATGGCACGGTAATATTAGTGTAATGATCTACTCGACTGAGGGGTTTTAAGCCAGTTTGTGAGGTAATCACTCTGATGTATGCAATCCTCAGTGTCACATTGTCTTTGAGTCAGTTGTAGCTACTAGTCATAGTATGCTGAGGGAGTGTAACCACTCATTTCTTTGACTCTGACCGATTGTCCATGTGCTTCTCGGTACAGCGCTCTGATTCTCTACTTTTATTAAACTGCAGCAAATTCAAGCTGCTGGTAGAATTGTATAACAAAGTCGCAGTAAGTTTGTACACATTTAATACCCGTAGCTGACCTAGCAAATAAAAAGACTAAGGGGTTCCAAACAAATGCTCACTGAAGTATAATCTGGTTAAGTGGATTATTAGTAAACAGTCCCATCTGGGCATCTGTCACGTTTTATCAGTCAGGGTTGCTAACATAACAAAGAGATGACTATGTGAATCTTATTGTACGAAGCTTCATCCATTCAAGATGAGGGGAAATTAAATGAGCACACATAATGCTTTCCTAAATGGCCACAGGGGAGTTTAAAAATTATCTTTTGATCAGGAAGCCCAGTACAGAACATGTTGGCTGCCTATGTGTGGGTCCATCTTTTGATTTACTGTATTTGAAAATACATTACTTGCAGTTTTTAAGAATATAATTTGAAATCTTAAGGGCAACCGTTACAATACTTTAAACTCTGCATTAGAATGGAATTGAAGGAACTGGTGGATTGTGATCTTGGGCATTGCGGCTATTCCAAGACTACCACAATGCTAATTTTTAACTTTTAATGTAGTCTTGTCACTTTGATGTGGGATACGCTTCACGTGTGATATTTATTCATCACCTCAAAGTGCTCCCACCAGTGATCGAGTTCTAACTACCAGCACTACTTCTAATTGCTGTAGAGCGCAAAATGCGTTCTCTAAACACAACTTGCATTTCTAAAGACAAATATATCATGTAATGCAATGTTTTTCCACAGTTCAAGTGGACACATTGATTTTTTTTTTTACATGTACTCCATTGCACTTTACTGAATCCTAGTGAAAAACAGCTAAATTGCAGCTCTGTGAAAAGTTTTTGCCTCTACCCAAACAAATTGGGGCTACTGTCTAGAAAACACAAAAGACAATTTTTTATTTGTATAGAAATTTCACTTCGTGTTTTTTGAGAATGACCCCAATTCAACTCCCAAATTCTGAATGGTAGAGACCACTGAGATTATTGTGTAGAATAGTTCAGCTCTGCAAACTGGCTCTTGTATATAGTTCATGGTATGTGGAATCGCATATTTTATGTTGCTGCTTGGTCTGGATAGATTTTAAGGTATCACAAGGAGTAAATAACCTCTTCTCTACAGAATACTTCATTTGTACTCTTTCTGAACCAGCATTGCAAGAATCAAATCCATTATTCTGACCCTATAGAGATTCGTGGTTCAGTACCCAGTATGAACCCAGATAAAACATGTTTATTTCCAACAACTAATCAAAGAAAGAACTTGCATTTCTACAGTATCTTTTGTCCTCAGCAGATCCTAAAGCGATTGACAGCTGTTGATGTACTTTTGAAATGTAGGCACTGTTTATTGTAGGCAAATGCGGCAGCCAGTTTGTGCAGAGGAAGATCCCACAAACAGCATTGCGATCAATGACCAGATTGTCTGTTTGTGATGTTGGCCAGGATACTGGGAGAACTCCCAGTTCTCCCCTGCTCTTATTCGAATAGTGCCATGGGATCTTCTACGTCTACCTGAGAGGGGAAACGGGGCCTCAACACTGATACATTCTGCAACTGTGCTGAAAACAGGAATGAATGTGAATAACATAACCCATGGAGTATTGAAAAACCTTCATCACTTACAAAATATGCAGATATTTTCTGTGATGTAAAATCTGGAAAATTACTTTATACAGACTTGGTACTTTTGAATATGGTTCAGCATGACTAAAGAAATACACGATTTAAAAATCATTCCCTACTTCATTGTTTTCATTGAACTGAGTGCATTGGAGTAAAATAAAACTTGTCCTGGTTACCACCTACAACCTGTCCATGTGTAAATTACCGAGCCATAATTTCTCAGTTGTACTGTAGATGGCTAAAGATGACTGTTTACTTTGACCCAATTCCTCATTTCAATCAGATTGATTTTATACAAATATTCTTGTTAAATTATATGGTTTACTACATACTTATTTTAATGGTTCTTACTTTTGTACAGATGCTCCTGAGGGGACACACAAGACAGGGGACACTAAAAAGAAGAGGCTGAAGGCAAGAAAGAGGAAGAAAAATCAATCTGCGGCTGAGAATGAAATCAATAGTCTTCTGGCGGAACTTCCATTCCCACATGCGGAGATCAGGGAAGAGTATGGCTGTAAGTTTTGTATTTAGTGGTGTGGTTCAGTTTTTTTCACAGTCATTGTGAATTTAGAGGTAATGGCCCTGATTTTGCAGTAATAACAATGGTGAGGTTATCGGCGCTCACCGTTATCATGGAGTAAATCGGACAGTAACTTTTGGCATCTGCACATGCGCAGTAAAACGCGGAAACTTTTACAAGCATGCAGTCTCATTCCTTCAGATTTTAATTATTGTTGGAGATTTTTAAAAATCCCCCCCCCCGGGTTCCTGACCGCCTGCCCCTCCCCTCGCCGGCCGAGCTCCCTCTCTCTCCCCCCTCCTTTTAATCCCCTCTCCTCCTACTTTGATTTCCTCTCACCCCCCTACACCCCATCCGATCCCCTGACCTTCTCTGCAGGGTGCCGATGCAGGCCGCAGCCGCCGCGCCGTTTGATACTGCGCATGTGCATGTGCAACCGGATCGAGTGTGCATGAGCAACCGGATCGAGTGTGCATGAGCAACCGGATCGAGTGTGCATGTGCAACCGGATCGAGTGTGCATGTGCAACCGGATCGAGTGTGCATGTGCAACCGGATCGAGTGTGCATGTGCAACCGGATCGAGTGTGCATGTGCAACCGGATCGAGTGTGCATGTGCAACCGGATCGAGTGTGCATGTGCAACCGGATCGAGTGTGCATGTGCAACCGGCTCGAGTGTGCATGTGCAACCGGCTCGAGTGTGCATGTGCAACCGGCTCGAGTGTGCATGTGCAACCGGCTCGAGTGTGCATGTGCAACCGGCTCGAGTGTGCATGTGCAACCGGCTCGAGTGTGCATGTGCAACCGGCTCGAGTGTGCATGTGCAACCGGCTCGAGTGTGCATGTGCAACCGGCTCGAGTGTGCATGTGCAACCGGCTCGAGTGTGCATGTGCAACCGGCTCGAGTGTGCATGTGCAACCGGCTCGAGTGTGCATGTGCAACCGGCTCGAGTGTGCATGTGCAACCGGCTCGAGTGTGCATGTGCAACCGGCTCGAGTGTGCATGTGCAACCGGCTCGAGTGTGCATGTGCAACCGGCTCGAGTGTGCATGTGCAACCGGCTCGAGTGTGCATGTGCAACCGGCTCGAGTGTGCATGTGCAACCGGCTCGAGTGTGCATGTGCAACCGGCTCGAGTGTGCATGTGCAACCGGCTCGAGTGTGCATGTGCAACCGGCTCGAGTGTGCATGTGCAACCGGCTCGAGTGTGCATGTGCAACCGGCTCGAGTGTGCATGTGCAACCGGCTCGAGTGTGCATGTGCAACCGGCTCGAGTGTGCATGTGCAACCGGCTCGAGTGTGCATGTGCAACCGGCTCGAGTGTGCATGTGCAACCGGCTCGAGTGTGCATGTGCAACCGGCTCGAGTGTGCATGTGCAACCGGCTCGAGTGTGCATGTGCAACCGGCTCGAGTGTGCATGTGCAACCGGATCGAGTGTGCATGTGCAACCGGATCGAGTGCATGAGCAACCGGATCGAGTGTGCCTGCGCCCCCATTTGGTACTGTGCATGCGCAGAGGGACCAGAACACCGTGGAAATAATCACAGTGATATAATGCAAATTCTTTCTTCTTTCTTATTGGCTAGGGCATCCAACACCAATGGTAGCCATTGTTTACATTAGCTGCTGGTGATCCTTTGCCTCCAGAAGTGTAAAATGATCTCCTGTGGGGTATAATGTGAATGTGAACCAGGCTCCAATGGAGAGTTCTTTAATTGTAATTATGTAGCAAATAAATAAACAGAAAAGCAGAGGTTTGATGTAATAAGCATTGTTCATTGTTTACCTTAACACTAAAGTACACATTTGTACAAAAAATGGAGGTATGAATAAATAAATAATTAAGAAAGAAAGAACTTGCAATTGTGCACAGCAAAGTCAAACAATGAAATAAATTACACGATAATCTGTTTTAGTGATGTTGGTTGAGGGATGAATGTTGGCCAGGACACTGGGAGAATGCTCCTGCTGTTTGATTAGTGCCATGGGATCTTTTACATCCACCTGAGGTCAAACGGGGCTTTGGATTAACATCTTATCTGAAAAATAGCATCTCTGACAGTGCAGCACTCCCTCAGTACTGCAGTGAAGTGTCAGCCAAGATTGTATGCTCAAGTCACATTAATTTGTTGACATACATGACATGCGTGTGTATGTACAAATACTACACTTGAATCATTTGATTTGCATGCACGCTGTGAAATTTCTGAGTATAGTGACACTGTATTCATTGGTGGCTAAAATGATTTTTTGCATATCGGACTTAATGTCAGCTGCTACACAGACATAATTTAAAGGCTGAACTCCAATGGAAAAGTTGAGAAGTTACTGTTCGAATCTGTACATTGATCTGTCAATAAATGATCTTTGTAAGAGTACCTTTTGAAAATGGCTGAAAAACAGCAAACTAATAAATGCAGTTTCACTGCACTTTGGCTGGGTTTCTAGTCCGTCTGGCTTGGCGTCATCTTTTGTGCAAGTGCAAATTGACAAAACACTTTTCAATGCTGAAATATCTTATTTGAAAATATTAGATTGAAATGAACAAAGGAAAAGTCAGAGAGTTCAGGAATATGAAATGTTAAAATATATCACTGTTTGTTTAGGTGTCCAGTGATGTGGTTTGAGTTGTCTCATGAGTATTCCCCAGTGTTAAAATGTTATCTATACTAAATGTAGCACACACTGTAGGTCAGTTTCAAAAATTCTGCAAAAGGACAAGTCATGGAATTATGGCTTGTAGATTTAAAGTTGGTGAAGAAATAATGCAATTTTCCTGTTATTTTGTTGTCCCTTCAGTTTTCTTCCCTTGCACCCCACTCTTCTTGAAGACAGTCACTGTTGCTAGAGTACAATCTTACGGGTGGCAGGAGTTCTCTTGTCTTCAGCCAAACAACCATTCTTCATGTAAGCATGGACAGTGGGTGTTGGCAGGCGATTCATTCCATGGGAGTTTCACAATTGAGTTCAAATCTGCCCTTCCTAACATCCACACATGTGCATTGCTAGCAGAAGCTGCAAAATAGCGGTCAGAAGCTTTAACCCTAGTCTTTTCTCTTCCACCGACCCCACCCCCAACCTTTTTCTCCTGCCTGGAGAAAAGGAGGTCACTTGCAGTGTTTTGGGTGAGATGTCTTAATTTATGACAAGCCAGAGATTGAACATGGGACATACAATGGTATGTACTTCTCAGTTACACCACTTACTCACTGAGCCAGTATTTAAAAAAAAAAGTTCAGCTGAATTTTCTTCACTTCGGTTAGACACGTGTAACTTTTTGCTTTGAGTGATTGTTGTGTAGCTTAATAGAACAATCGCCCTGTCATTTTGTATATATTTATGTATGTTTCTGCCTATGGCTACATAGGCCAGCAGTCATGAATCATACATTTTGTATGGAATTTAGGTGTGGAGAAAGCCTTGCATTTGTTTGCAGCATAGTAACTGCACTGAAACCAAGAGAATACTATACAAATCTGGCTATATACTGGCAAACTTAATTTACAGTATTCAGAAGCATTGTGTTTTAAGGAGCATATTTATAAATACCTAGTCAATACCCCTGCTGTTGCACATGATTTGAATAAAAATGCATTACATTTTTGAAAGTCGTTCCAGTAGTGTTAGTGAATAATTGATAATGTTGGATGGTGTACTTGGAAAATAATTTCATTAACGAGGCATAGATGGAGTAATGTGAAAAGTTGAATATGGATGATTTAAAGAAAGAACTCGTATTTATATGGCACCATTCATGAAACGTCCCAATGCGCTTTACAGCCAATGAAGTACTTTTAAAGTGAAGTCACTGTTGTAGTGTAGGGAAAAGCGGCAGCCAATTTGTGCACTGCATGGTCCCACAAACAGCTATGAAAATAATGACCAGATCATCTATTTATTTAGTGATATTGGTTGAGGGATAAACATTGTCCAGGACACTGGGAGAACTGTCCAGCTCTTTTTCAAATCGTGCCGTGGGATATTTTACGTCCACCTGAGAGGGCAGATGGAGCCTTGGTTTAACATAGGATTACATAGGATACACAGCACAGAAACAGGCCATTCGGCCTAACCAGTCTATGCTGGCGTTTATGCTCCACTCAACCCTCCTCCCGTCTTTCCTCATCTAACCCGATCAGCATAACCCTCTATTCCCTTCTCCCTCATATGCTTATCTAATCGCCCCTTAAATGCATCTATACTATTTGTTTCAACAACTCCCTGTGGCAGCAAGTTCCACATTCTCACCACTCTCTGGGTAAAGAATTTTCTCCTGAATTCCCTATTTGATTTTTTGGTGACTGTCTTACATTGATGGCCTCTAGTTTTGCTCTTCCCCACAAGTGGAAACACTCTCTCTGTATCTACTCTATCAAAACCTTCATGATTTTAAAGACCTCTATTAGGTCACCCCTCAGCCTTCTCTTTTCAAGAGAAAAGAGACCCAGCCTGTTTATCCTTTCTTGATGTGTATACCCTCGCATTTCTGGTATCATCCTTGTAAATCTTCTCTGCACCCTCTCCAGTGCCTCCACATCCTTTTTATAATATGGCGACCAGAATTGTACACAGTACTCCAAGTGTGGTCTAACCAAGGTTCGATACAAGTTTAGCATAACTTCACTACTTTTCAATTCTATACCTCGAGAAATAAACCCTAGTGCTTGGTTTGCTTTTTTATGGCCTTGTTAACCTGTGTCGATACTTTTAGTGATTTCTGTATTTGTACTCCTAGATCCCTTTGTTCCTCTACCCCATTTAAATTCTTATTTTCCAAGTAATATGTGACCTCCCTATTTTTCTTACCAAAATACAATACCTCACATTTATCTGTGTTGAATTTCATTTGCCAATTATATCCCCATTCATCAAGTTTATTAATGTCTTCTTGTAATTTGTTGCAGTCCTCCTCAGTATTGGCTTCCCCCCCCCCCGATTTGGTGTCGTCCGCAAATTCAGAAATTGTGTTTTTGATTCCAAGGTCTAAATCGTTAATATAAATTGTGAACAACAGTGGTCCCAGCACTGATCCTTGTGGAACACCACTTCCCACCTTTTGCCACTCTGAATAGCTACCCTTTACCCCTACTCTCTGCTTTCTGTCTTGAAGCCAGCTAGCCATCCATTCTGCTACTTGTCCCCTGACCTTATTCATTAGTCTATTATGTG
Source organism: Squalus acanthias (assembly GCA_030390025.1). Lineage (NCBI taxonomy): Eukaryota > Metazoa > Chordata > Chondrichthyes > Squaliformes > Squalidae > Squalus > Squalus acanthias. The sequence continues at coordinate 73,472,510 of CM059433.1, read as the reverse complement.
GTACCTTATCGAAGGCATTTTGAAAATCTAGATAAATTACATCTACTACATTACCCTTGTCTACTCTCTCTGTTACCTCTTCAAAAAATTGAATGAGGTTGGTCAAGCAAGACTTTCCCTTTTGAAATCCATGCTGACTATTATTTTTCGTTTCTAGATGTTCTTCTATTTTCTCCTGTAGTAGGGATTCCATTATTTTTCCTACCACCGATGTTAAGCTTACTGGCCTTGGTTCCCTAACATGTTCTATCTCCCTTCTTAAATATAGGTATTACGTTAGCTATCCACCAGTCCTCTGGCACTACACATTTTTCTAACTGATTACTAAATATGTGTAGTAATGCCTCTGCTATTTGTTCCCTAGATTCTTTTAAAATGCATGGATGTAATCTATCTGGACCAGGGGTTTTATCCACTTTGAGTTTCATTAGTTTATTTAATATATCTCCTCATTTTATTTTAAATGCAGTTAACTCATTACTAATCTCATCATCCGATGTCATCTCCACCTGTTCTATCTCCCTGGTAAATACTGAAGCAAAGTAATTATTTAATATCTCTGCCATCGCTCTATTGCTGCCTGTCTCAGTCAGAAGATTGCACCTCTGACACTGCAGCTGTCCCTCAGAACTGAAGGATTATGTGCTCAAGTCTCGGGAGTGGGACTTGAATCCACAACCTTCTGACTCGCAGGCAAGTGTGCTACCACTGATCCAAGGCTTACAATGTAATTAACTCATTTATATTAGGAATAGCATTATGTTTAAGTCTTGTTTGGTTGGTGTGGGGTGTTGGTGAAGGAATAATTTATTTGAATTGAATATTTAGAGAGTGTAGATATAGAGTATGAGAAGAATCACATGGAGATGAATGAAATGTGGAAGATTGTATGAATTAATTTTGAGTGAAGATGGAATAATTTGATGATCTAATTTTTGAACAGTAAATTTAAGAGAATAAAATCATGTTTAGTAATTGAAAAAAAGGTTAAAAATGACACCCTCTTCTCTCCCCTTCTCCCACCCCTTCCTCCCACGTCCCCTTCTTTCCACCTTCTCCTACCCCAAGTTGTTTCAATGTTTAGCTCACCCAACCAAAATCATGGTGTTAAAGAGAAAATGCTTTTGTTCCCAATGGCTAATTTTTTTACTATAGTTCCTGGACCCCATGTCATAGATGCACTTGTGACATTACTCAAATTCAGTTACATAGTACCCAAGCAGATCCTGGTTTGTATCCTCTATGGGATAGTTTGCAATTTAGTGGATTATGATTTAAATACATATAATTGAGTTTGATACTAACATGTTTTGAGAACATATTTGTATTTTCTTTGTTTTTTTTTTTCAGTCACTACAGCCCCTGAAAAGAATTCAAAGAAAATGAGAAAGCGAACCTTTGGTGGTGAGAATGATGAAGATGCAGGTCAAAAAAAGAAGAAAAAGGCTCATCCAAATTACTTTGTATCTATCCCAATAACAAACCCAAAGGTACATCATTTTATATTATATTATAAATTTAATTTGTTACAAAAGATATGTAAGAAGTCTAAACTCATTAACTCACCAATCAGAGCTATTCACGTGTTATCATGTTCCAATCTATAGAGTTGAGAAAGGATGCAGATCTGTTTGCCCATTCCATTTTCTCCAACAGGGCCTAATTTGTAAGCAAGCTCTTATCAGTTAAATTGAACTACTTTCTAAAGAGCTCAAATAAATACATTCAGAAAAGAACAGCTGATAATGACCATATCATCTTGTAATGGATAGATATGAGAGGTAGACTAGCATATGGCATTTTCCGAACTTTGGGATTGGCCACATGATCTATAATGATCTGTTCCGGTCGTGCACATTCCTGTATTCCTAGGAATTCATTCATCTCCAGTCCTATCATCAGACAACTATTGCTCAGTGGATTCTCCTTAATTTTTGCTTGTAATTTCTTTTGTGTTCTCCTCAGGGATAAGAATGTTAAACGATCACATTAAAATGCTACCATTAACTGCAGTTTGAAATTATCAGCAGAATTTCTTGAGTTAATTTTACAACATTTTGAATACCAAACCCTTATGGGTGACATTTTTGACCAGTTTCTGAGCTATTTTAACGTAGTAAACATGTTACAAAAAAAACCTTTCCAGCCTGTTGCACTCGTCATTTTGACTCACTCATGCAGCACAGTGGACGCAGTAGTATTGGTCGAAAGAGATTAATGGACATACTCTGGTTTTGAGCATAGTTTACATGTTGCAGTAATTGAGAGCATATATTTAAATTTATCACAAACAAGATAATGTTTTACACTTTTGAAAATGTTAATTTCCTATCAAACTTTTTTTTATCAGTATCTTCCTTCCCACCTCAATCGTGGCCCAGAATTTGCTGGAGCAGGGCATCTCACAGCATGTCCCATTTGTTAGATTTTTTCCCTTGCCCTTCAGTTTGAAAATTTTTTGCGCTGCATATTGCTGGAAGTGCAAGTTGATAATGGAGTATCTGGGAATGACAGGACCAACAGTCCATCTCTTTAACCAATGAATTTAAGGATAGAGAAAGAAACAGAGGAACAACTGAGAAGGAAATGGGGTGATTAGAGTCAGATTAGATACAGAAAGAGAAATAAAGAGAGGGAAAGAAAGATTGTATTAAGAGAGAGAAAAGAAAGAGACAGAAAGGGAAAGTAAGAGTTTTAAACCTCTAGGAACATTTTACTACCCGCAGGAGTGAGAATTGACAGTTTCAGTTGTTCCCTTTCTGGGCCTCTGAGGTTAAGTGGCATTGCAGGAATATTAATCTCCTCAGTAAAAGGGTCCTTGCATTGTTAAATACCAGCCCTAACTTTTTGTGGCGAGTTTAATTTGTATTTACGGCACAAATCCAGCAATTTCTTAAAACTCGTGGAGAGATTGACGGCGAGCTCCCATTTTTACGAAGCTAACAGCGGTGCAGTGTAAATCGTCCAGCGATTTGTGGTGATTCACAACTCACGGCGTAGCTATTCCTTGCCACAAATTGCTGTTTTTTTGCACATTAATAACGGCGTGCATATATAACTCGCCATTATTTTCCCAGCAAATTCTGGGCCAATGTTTCAACTAACAACATAGTGGTTCAGTTCATCGGAGATCCAAACATCTGCAAGGCTCCTAGCTCATGACTACTCTTTTCCAAAATGTTTCTGTAGCTTTAAGAATCTTTCTTTGTATTTTTCCTATGTACTATCAAATCTACAGTCAGACTAAAAATAGGGAAACTTTGCAAAGTTATACTGAAAAAGCACGACTCCTTTGAAATATTCAACCCATTGTTTCAGACCTGGGTTGTTTATGTTCCCCAAGTAAGTAATGACCTGGAACAGCATTGGGGATTTGACCCTATGGAGAACAAATATGAAGCCTGGAATTCGTGTGATTTTTGGGAGTTCTATATGCACCATAGAGTTATAGGATGTAGGTTTGTACCCGCGACTCTCTGCAGGGTGAGTTTAATGTTACTGCGGGAGGCCCTGTGTGATAGGCCGGCTTTGTTTCTTTAGCCCCTAGTAGCAGGTTGTAAAGTGATGTTGACAAGAGGACTAGAAGCAACTTGGCTGATCTCCTGGCTGGTATGTGGTGCATAGAATGAGAAGGCGGCAAAGGGAGAAAACATGTTTTTTGTAAAAAGCAAAGGTGCAAGCATTTGTATAATTTATTTTTTCACTTAGAAATTTCCATTATTCAAAAGTTAGTTTCACTTATTTTTCCTCTCTAGTTTCCCTTGTATTTTTCCCCCTCACCTTTCCTCTTCTGAAGATGGCTTTTCATTGTGCTGGTGTATTGTTCACCTGGTGGTGCAGCCCTCCAGTGTGTCACCCAAGAGCCCATTCGTCATGTGTGGGCCTGGACAGTGTTGGTGTACTTGGGGCCATCTCAGTTGAGCTTGATGCCCATAACATGCACTTTCAGCAGCAGTTGCTGAATAATAATTGAATATGGAAGGGGGAATTCTGTTGGATGCCCTACCCTCTACCGCCCACAGATGTTGAAGCTGATTATAGAACTATCCCAGCTGAAATGAGCTGCCTTGACATAGGCTAGAGACCGAATTTGAGATGTTTCTGTTTGTATTGGTTAACTGCCACGCATGTGGTATACTTACCCACTTGAGTTATCTTGGGAGAATTTTATTGCATCTGATTCAGGTCCACAGCATTCTGTGATAATCTGTGTAATGCTTTTAAATATTGGAAAAACTGTATGTAAAACTCAGTGGAATGTTGCGTCTCTAGCCAATTATGAGCCTCAGGCCAAATGGCACTGACCTTCTTAGAACCCACAGTCCAGTCCAGCATTTTAATCAAGTGTGATGTGTTAATTTAGTAATCTTTTCAATTGGAAACTGCATAGATTCACTTATCCTAATTGGCTGTACATCTGCCCATACTGTGAGATTATTTTGTGGACCTGCATGCAATGTTTCTGTAATTATTTAATGGTTTCTTTAAAAAAAATAATTAAACCAATAAGTTCACTGACAACGTGAGCTTGTATGTTCTGTGAATACTGGTCACAAGTCCCTTTACATTCCTTCCAGCTGAAAAACAAGTTAATTAATTGATGTTTATAATGGTTATTCAGAGTTCCCAGCCTGAGCATACAATAACTAATTGTTAGCCAGCTCCCTCTGTAGGCTAATTTGTGTACTTATCAAAGATTTTTGTCCTCATCAAATAAAGGTTGCTCTGTAAAACATTATGGCCCAGAAATTAAACAGTGAGTGTTCACGCGGGGGTAAGGCTTCCCCGCGATATCTCACTCCGCGCCTACCTTTTTCCTCCGGGCCCACATGAACTTTAGTTTCAAGGCCAGTCCCACATGCAGCTGTGCAGTGCTTGCGTGACCCAGAGACGCAATTAGTTCATGCGAGCTCAGGGATCACGTGATTCAGTTAGAGCCAATGGCAGCACACCATCTTTCATTCATAGTTTTAACAGGAAGGGCTGTCAAAGCTATGAATCCTACACACCCCCAAAAGAACAGCTAAACCTCAATTAAATTTTTTTTAAAAAGCCATCACATTAATAAAATAAGTATAGTTAAATAAATTAACCACTTTAAACAAAAAATTAAATTTTTGAAAAAATTTAAAATCTTTTTAAAAGTTATAAAAATAAACTTACCTTTCTTTAAAGTCTCTAAAAAAAATAAACCTGTTGAAAAATTTTTAAAATAATACTTAATTAACTACTTGTTAAAAGAGGGTCTTACGCCTCCTTTCTTTATGTGTAAAATCTTCCATGCTTACCTGCGCGTTCAAAGCACTAAGTGCACTGCGTGCGCGCAGCCTGTAGCGCGCACGCGGTTCACTTAGGAACTGCCCCCTTTTGAATTCACGAAGTGCCGGTTTCCCGCGCATGCGCAGTGCATGCAGGAAACCGGCAATTGGAGACCTAAAACGCGAGAATACACAGTGCGTACTCTCGCGTATTAGGTCTAATTTTCGGGCCTATATTTTTATGAAGGCTGAAAACAATACAATCCCCCCCCCCACCCCCCCGCCACAGCTTTCAACATGTTGCACCATCTTCACACAATAAAACTGACTCTTTACTTTGAATATCTGATTTGGGGGGGGGGAAAGAGAATGGCCCAAAAATTCGTGAGGGAGCCTTCGTGCGAGGGTAAGGCCTCCCCGCGATCTCTCACTGCGCGCTGGCTTTTTCAGTCCGAGCTCGCACGAACTTGATGTTCTGGACAGCAGCTGTGCAGGGCTTCCGTATCCCACAGGCGTAGTTAATTCGTGCGAGCTGTGGGATCACGTGACTCAGTTAGAGCCAATGGCAGCACACCATCTTTCATTCATAGCTTTCACATAAGTGCTGTGAAAGCTATGAATCTATACCCCCCCAAAAGAACAGCTAAACCTCAATTAAATTTAAAAAAAACCCCATCACATTAATAAAATAAGTATAGTTAAATAAATTAACCATTTTAAACAAAAAATTAAATTTTTGAAAAAATTTAAAATCTTTTAAAAAGTTATAAAAATAAACTTACCTGTCTTTAAAGTCTCTAAAAAAGATATACCTGTTAAAAAAAAATCAAAATAATACTTAATTAACTACTTACCTTGTTAAAAGAGGGTCTTACGCCTCCTTTCTTTGTCTAAAATGTTCCATGCTTACCTGCGCGTCCAAAGCACTAAGTGCACTGCGTGCGCGCAGCCTGTAGCGCGCACGCGGTTCACCTAGGAACCGCCCCCTTTTGAATTCACCAAGTGCCGGTTTTCAGCGCATGCGCAGTGCATGCAGAAAACCGGCAATTGGAGACAGAATACGCGAGAGTACACAGTGCGTACTCTCGCGTAGAGACACTAATTTTTGGGCCATTATATCAAAATGTGAAATTTCTAGAAGAACCAAAGGGGGTGTTCCATCTGAATTTATAACCCAGGATGTTTTTATAAAAACTGTCATAATGTGGTTTGGTAAATATATAATTACTCACTTTAGGCTAAGACATTGTCGGAGGTAAAGTTGTTTGTGTACGTTCCATATTGTCAATTGCTTCAGTTCCTGAAGCAGCTAAAATATTCTGTAACTCTGATGAAAAATAACTTTTCCTTCTTGCTCTGTTTTGAGCTTTCTCGCCATTGTTTTCCCTGCAATCATTCACTTACATGTCATTGCATGTAACTGCTGATGGAACCTGTATCGAAACTAAAGTTTCTCAGCAGGTAACTTCCTGCTATGTGTGGATTATTTCTACCTTGGATTGCTATAAGTTTATTTTACTAGAAATATATCCAGGTTAATTTTTTTAACATTTTCTGTGTTTACTTAAGATTGTAGGTGGTATCAAGGCTGTGCAAGACATTGCAGTCCAAACGGATGAAAGTCTCTCCAAGGCCATGATACCAGTTGCCTGTCTTCATGTCACCATTCTTGTGACATACCTTGCAAGTGAGGTGGAGGTGAACAAGTGAGTTCCTTGCAATGAATGCTAAACTGGGTAATACAATTCAGTTGTGTAACATTTGTAGAAGCATTATAAAATGTTTATTCAATACTATATTTTCCCACTTATTATGTTATTTTCCTGCCTTCCCAAGCTGCACACCATTCCTTGGCAGATTGCTTGGATGAGTGTCCTACTCCTGGGGGAAAGAGGAGTCATTGAAATTGTGTGCCTGCCCTCTAAGCTGGTGAATGATGGAGAGCAGAGAGAAAGTAACTTAACCAAAAAAAAATTGATTACTTAAATAGCTTGCTGCTATTATGTTTTCCTTCTCCTCTCACTGGTTTAGTTGCCATTTCCTTTTGTGGTCTTCACTTTGCATTCTACTTGATTCACTAACCTGCCGCCTTTATCCTGAACCATGCATAGCTTCAGGCTTCTCAGTACATTTCATTTTGTTACTTTTTCAAAACGTTTAGGAAAATATACAAATTTTCTTTTACAGAAAAGTCTTGTACAATAAATTGCCAGGCCTGGACTTCCCCCTGCATTTGCACCCAGAGACATGCGTAATCTGGGCGTAAATCAAAGATCGCAGAATTTTTAAGCGTAAGTGAGTTACACACAGAATGACAATACAACCAAATCTCCTCCTCATTTTTTTTCAGCTGTCCATCACACCCCCCCCCACCCCCCCCCCAAGTCCAAACAAATATCCGCCCACAAAATACTCAAATGTGAGTATTCTCCAATTGCGCTTGTTCAGAGGATCTCTTCACATTACGAACAGATTTTCAGCCACTGCAGAAAACAAACTCACTCTTCTGGTGTTTTATTGCAAATTTTTGAGCATTTAAAATAAACTTCATTCTCACTGAAACCTGCACTATATTTTCTGTTTCTTTTAATGCATTTTTATGACATAAGTATAAGTCACACAAAAAATTGAAAAGCTTCCCCGAATGCAGGCTCTTAAACATGCTGTGTCTGGTGTGCATGAAGGAAGGCTAAATGAGTTTAAACTTAAGTTTTCATACTTCAAGAAGAAATAGATGGTGTGGGTTCGGTGCTTTCCTTGGGCCCTGATTATTTACGCTGATTTCCGCCCATTTTATGTTTGGGTGTATTCTAATGAGATTGGGAGGATACTTGGGCATAACTTGACATTGGTAAAATGGGCATGACATTGAGTGCATGTTCAGGTCTAACTTCCAGGTTGCACCAACAGAGGAAACGCCAGACCCCCCCCAGTCATTTGTTTCCCATCACAGATTTCTGACTCCAATTCTTATTTCCAGTTCCTACACCCATTTCTGCGGTGTGCATCTCTTGGAAACTTAGAAACGATGCACAGTTTTGATGTGCAGTAAAAAACAAAGACATTGATATCCCATCCTTGTCTACTTTTCTAGATCTATAAATAGAAACACAGTTAATATTTACCCTTTTCACAGCCACAAAGCTGTACTTAAGTTTGTAAAAATGGCTCTTCAGTGTTGTTTTATATTTCAGATCGTGGTGCTTTGCTCAGTTTCATAATTGTTCAGTACATTTTGTAAGGATTTTAGTAGCAAAATAAAAACTGTATTTTCAGTAACTGACAGAATTTTTTTTTTTAACATTTTGACCAAATAAGTACGAGGCCATTGCCAGAGTTTTTGCATGAGTGGAACTGGGTGATAAGAGTTCGAACCCTTTCCTTTGTTTATGTAAGCTGTTTGATTTTCTTTCTGGTAGAGCAGTGAGTGCTATTGAAGAATGCAAGGAGACGATGCAGGGAATCCTGCAGGGAACCCAGCTGGCCCTGCGATTTCAAGGGATTGCAGATTTTAGAGGTGAAGTGGTATTTGTGCGACTGGTGCAAAATGAACACCTGACGACTCTAGCACTTATTGCAGGTAAGTAGTTTGGTTTGAATTTACTTCTAAAGGTGTTTTATATTATTATGCTCAAGAGAAAATGTTTATTAAGTTACAGTTCTGCAAATATTTTTGAATAATTTCTGTCAAAATGTCCTGTTTACAGCAAATGTACTCAGAACTTGCGAGTTTTTTTTAATTAAATACTTCCAAATTAAATCTATTCTGGAATACTCGCCCAAAAGTACTGCTTTGTAGTGGTTTTTCAAGGCTGGTGTCTCTTTCAGTTCGGCTTTTATTTTTTAACATTCACAACTTTTTACTTGATGCACAGGAATATTTTGTTTGGGTTGAGTTTAAGGTATAAGTGAGGTTTGAATGTTCTCCCACAGAATGTTTTGTTCTTTTAATTTTTTTCCCCTTTTTGCTCGTGGCACCGTAATTGTGGTTCTCCTATGAGGGGAGATTGAGTAGGTTGGGCCTATACTCTCTGGAGTTTAGAAGAATGAGAGGTGATCTCATTGAAACATATCAGATTCTGAGGGGGACTGACAGGATAAATGCCGAGAGGTTGTTTCCACTGGCTGGAGAGTCTAGAACTAGGGGGCATAGTCTCAGGGTAAGGGGTTGGCCTTTTAAGACTGAGATGAGGAGGAATTGCTTTACTCAGGGTTGTGAATCTTTGGAATTCTCTACCCCAGAGTGCTGTGGACGCTCAGTGGTTGAGTATATTCAAGGCTGAGATGGATAGATTTTTGAACTCCAGGGGAATCAAGGGATATGGGGATCGGGCGGGAAAGTGGAGTTGAGGTCGAAGATCAGCATGATCTTATTGAATGGCGGAGCAGGCTCGAAGGGCCGTATGACCTACTCCTGCTCCTAATTCTTATTTTCTTGTGTTCTTATGTAATGTTTTACAAAGTTTTCATTTTTCTTGTGAAACATCAAAGCAAGTGGATGAATTCTCAAAAAGTCAGCTGCAGTTTTGTCTGGGTGAACGTGTAATGAACAAACTTGGGACAAAGTTATACTATAAGTACCCACTTAGGGCAGCACAGACGGGCACTATACCGCTGGTTGTGACCCCTTCGGCCAGGGAATATAGAACTTCACATAGGAGCTGACTTACATGTGCAGAGCTTTGCTGACTGGTGGCTGAATGCTGATTGCATTTTATTGTTAACAAAGAGCAAACGGAATAGTTCGTTATTTGCTGACACTAAAAAGGATGAAAAATGAAATTTTGAAAAATTCCCTCGTACAATGACATCAGATGCGTTTTTTTAGACCTACCATTAACATTGATGTTGGATGATCAGAAAGTGAGCAGCCTTGAATATATCCACACAACAATTAACAGTGATGAAACATTTCACTTGTCTAATTACAATATTACAAAACATTAAAGGATATGAATACTTACAAAATAAAATGATGTGCAACTCTGAATGATGTGGATATTTTAAAATACAGTGAGATAACTTCACATCTGTAACACTCCATACAAAGTATCACTCTGTTGGAGACTTTCTTTCCATCAAAGGGACATTTGTTAGATTCAAACCAACAAACTGTTCTTTGAAATATCTGATCAAAGACAAGATGTAATCTACAAAATGCAATAGCCAGAACAAATCCCTTTTCTTTAGTAAACACCTTGACTGTTCACTGATGTCTGTGTACTGATATAAAAATTGGATCAGCACAAATCCACAATTTATTGATTGGCAGACACCACCGGGTTTTTTTCTATTCGTTCCTGGGATGTGGGTGTCGCTGGCAAGGCCAGCATTTATTGCTCATCCCTAGTTGCCCTTGAGATGGTGGTGGTGAGTTGCCTTCTTGAACAGCTGCAGTCCGTGCAGGGAAGCTACTCCCACAGTGCTGTTAAGAGAGAGTTCCAGGATTTTGACCCAGCGACGATGAAGGAACGGCGATATACTTCCAAGTCAGGATGGTGTGTAACTTGGAGGGGAACTTGGAGGTGGTGGTGTTCCCATGCGCCTGCTGCCCTTGTCCTTCTGGGTGGTAGAGGTCGCGGGTTTGGGAGGTGCTGGCGAAGAAGCCTTGGCCAGTTGCCACAGTGCATCTTGTAGATGGTACACACTGCAGCCATGGTGCGCCGGTGGTGGAGGGAGTGAATGTTTAAAATGGTGGATGGGGTGCCAATTAAGCGGGCTGCTTTGTCCTGGATGGTGGTGAGCTTCTTGAGTGTTGTTGGAGCTGCACTCATCCAGGCAAGTGGAGAGTATTCCATCACACTTCTGACTTGTGCCTTGTAGATGGTGGAAAGGCTGTGGGGAGTCAGGAGGTGAGTCACTTGCCACGGAATACCCAGCTTCTGACCTGCCCTTGTAGCCACAATATTTATGTGGCTGATCCAGTTAAGTTTCCTGTCAATGGTGACCCCCCCAGGATGCTGATGGTGCGGGATTCGGCGATGGTAATGCCGTTGAATGTCATGGGGAGGTGGTTAGACTCTCGCTTGTTGGAGGTAGTCATTGCCTGGCACTTGTGTGGCGCGAATGTTACTTGCCACTTATCAGCCCAAGCCTGAATGTCGTCCAGGTCATGAGGGCATGGACTGCTTCATTATCTGAGGAGTTGCGAATGGAACTCAACACTGTGCAATCATCAGCGAACATCCACACTTTTGACCTTGTGATGGAGGGAAGGTCATTGATGAATCAGCTGAAGATGATTGGGCCTGTGACACTGCCCTGAGGAACTCCTGCAGCGATGTCCTGGGGCTGTGATGATTGACCTTCGATCACGGCAACCATCTTCCTTTGTGCTAGGTATGACTCCTGGCAGTAGAGAGTTTTCCCCCTGATTCCCATTGACTTCAATTTTACTCGGGCTCCTTGATGCCACACTCGGTCAAATGCTGCCTTGATGTCAAGGGCAGTCACTCTCAACTCACCTCGGGCATTCAGCTCTTTTGTCCATGTTTGGACCAAGGCTGTAATGAGGTCTGGAGCCGAGTGGTCTTGTTGGAACCCAAACTGAGCATCAGCGAGCAGGTTATTGGTGAGTAAATGCCGCTTGATAGCACTGTCGATGACATGTTCCATCACTTTGCTGATGATTGAGAGTAGACTGATGGGACGGTAATTGGCCGGATTGGATTTGTCCTGCTTTTTGTGGACAGGACATACCTGGGCAGTTTTCCACATTGTCGGATAGATGCCAGTGTTGTAGCTGTACTGGAACAGCTTGGCTAGTTCTGGAGCACAAGTCTTCAGCACGACAGCAGGGATGTTGTCGGGGCCCATAGTCTTTGCTGTATCCCGTGTGCTCAGCCGTTTCTTGATATCACATTGAGTGAATCGAATTAGCTGAAGACTGGCTTCTGTGATGGTGGGAACCTCGGGAGGAGGCCGAGATGGATCATCCATTCGGCACTTCTGGCTGAAGATGGTTGCTAAAGCTTCAGCCTCGTCATTGAGGATGGTGATATTCATGGAGCCTCGTCCTCCCGTTAGTTGTTTAATTGTCCACCACCATTCACGATTGGATGTGGCAGGACTGCAGAGCTTTGATCTGATCTGTTGGTTGTGGGATCGCTTAGCCCTGTCTATAGCTGCTGCTTCCGCTGTTTAGGTTGAACAGATGGACATGAGCCCGGAAGGTGAGATTAGAAATGAAATAAATGCATTTAAAATAAAAAGAGGAGATATATTAAATAAACTAATCAAACTCAAAGAGGAAAAAAACACTGGTCCGGATGGGTTACATCCGCGCATTTTAAAAGAATCTAGGGAAGAGATAGTAGACGCATTATTACACATATTTAATAATTTGTTAAAAAAAGGTGTAGTGCCAGAGGACTGGTGGATAGCTAACATAATACCTATATTTAAGAAGGGAGATAGAACATGTCCAGGGAATTATAGACCAGTCAGCTTAACATTGGTGGTCGGAAAAATAATGGAATCCCTACTAAAGGAGAAAATAGAAGAACATCTAGAAGCCAAAAATATAATAATGAATAGTCAATATGGATTTCAAAAGGGAAAGTCTTGCTTGACCAACCTCATTCAATTTTTTGAAGCGGTAACAGAGAGAGTAGACAAGGGTAATGTAGTAGATGTAATTCATCTGGATTTTCAAAATGCCTTCGATAAGGTACCACATAATAGACTAATGAATAAGGTCAGGGGTCAAGTAGCAGAATGGATAGCTAGCTGGCATCCAGACAGAAAGCAGAGAGTAGGGGTAAAGGGTAGCTATTCAGAGTGGCAGAAGGTGGGTAGTGGTGTTCCACAAAGATCAGTGCTGGGACCACTGTTGGTCACAATTTATATTAACGATTTAGACTTTGGATTCAAAAACACAATTTCTAAATTTGCGGTGACACCAAATTGGGGGAGATAGTCAATACTGAGGAACAAATTACAGGGGGACATTAATAAACTTGCAGAATGGGCATATAATTGGCAAATGAATTTCAACACAGATAAATGTGAGGTATTACATTTTGGTAGGAAGAATAGGGAGGTCACTTATTACTTGGAGGGTGTGAGTCTGGGTGGGTAGAGGAACAAAGGGATCTCAGAGTACAAATACATACACAAATCGCTAAAAGTAGCGACACCGGTTAACAAGACCATTAAAAAAAAAGCAAACCAAGCACCAGGGTTTATTTCTAGAGGGATAGAATTGAAAAATAGTGAAGTTATGCTAAACTTGTATTGAACCTTGGTTAGACCACACTTAAGAGTACTGCATACAATTCTGGTCGCCATATTATAAAAAGGATATAGAGGTACTGGAGAGGGTGCAGAGAAGATTTACAAGGATGACACCAGAAACGCGAATGTATACCTATCGGGAAAGGATGAACAGGCTGGGTCTCTTTTCTCTTGAAAAGAGAAGGCTGAGGGGTGACCTAATAGAGGTCTTTAAAATTATGAAAGGTTTTGATAGAGTAGATACAGAGAGAGTGTTTCCACTTATGGGGAAGAGCATAACTAAAGGCCATCAATATAAGATAGTCACCAAGAAATCAAATAGGGAATTCAGAAGAAACTTCTTTACCCAGAGGGTGGTGAGAATGTGGAACTTGCTACCACAGCGAGTAGTTGAGGCAAATAGTATAGATGCATTTAAGGGGAGGCTAGATAAGCATATGAGGGAGAAGGGAATAGAGGGTTATGCTGATAGAGTTAGATGAGGAAAGACAGGAGGAGGCTCGAGTGGAGCATAAACGCCAAATGGCCTGTTCCTGTGCTGTATATCCTATGTAATCCTATATATGTAGTCCTGTGTTGCAGCTTCCCCAGGTTGGCACCTCATTTTTACGTACGCCTGGTGCTACTCCTGGCATGCTCTTCTGCACTCCTCATTGAACCAGGGTTGTTCCCCTGGCTTGGTGGTAATGATAGAGTGAGGGATATGCCGGACCATGAGGTTACAGATTGTGCTAGTATTCAATTCTGCTGCTGTTGATGGCCCACAGCGCCTCATGGATGCCCAGCTTTGAGCTGCTAGATCTGTTCTGAATCTATCCCATTTAGCACGGTGGTAGTGCCACACAACACGACGGAGGGTGTCCTCCGTGTGAAGACGGGACTTTGTCTCCACAAGGACTGTGCGGTTGTCACTGCTACCAATGCTGTCATGGACAGATGCATCTGTGGCAGGTAGATTGGTGAGGACAAGGTCAAGTAGGTTTTTCCCTCGTGTTGGTTCTCTCACCACCTGCCACAGGCCTAGTCTGGCAGCTATGTTCTTCAGGGCTCGGCCAGCTCAGTCACCAAGCCACTCTTGGTGGTGGACATTGAAGTCCCCCACCCAGAGCACATTCTGTGCCCTTGCTACCCTCAGTGCTTCTTCCAAGTGGTGGTCAACATAGAGGAGTACTGATTCATCAGCTGAGGGAGGGCGATAAGTGGTAATCAGCAGGAGGTTTCCTTGCCCATGCTTGACCTGATGCCATGAGACTTCATGGGATCCGGACTCAATTTTGAGGAGTCCCAGGGCCACTCCCTCCCGACTATACCACTGTGACGCCCCCTCTGGTGGGTCTGTCCTGCCGGTGGGACAGGACATACCCAGGGATGGTGATGGAGGAATCTGGGACATTGGCTGAAAGGTATGATTCTCTGAGTATGACTATGTCAGGCTGTTGCTTGACTAGTCTGTGGGACAGCGCTCTCAATTTTGGCACAAGTCCCCAGATGTTAGTGAAGAGGACTTTGCAGGGTCGACTGGGCTGGGTATGCCTTTGTCATGTCTGAAGCCAGTACGTAGGTCGATGCTTTTTGTAGCGGTTTGGTACAACTGAGTGACTTGCTGGGCCATTTCAAAGGGCAGTTAAGAGTCAACCACATTGCTGTAGGTCTGCAGTCACATATAGACCAGACCAGGTAAGGACAGCAGATTTCCTTCCCTAAAGGACATTAGTGAACCAGATGGGTTTTTATAACAATCCGATAGTTTCAAGGTCACCATTACTGATACTAGCTTTTTATTCCAGATTTAATTAATTGAATTTAAATTCCCCAGCTGCCGTGGTGGGATTTGAACTCACGTCTCTGGCTGCCCATGAGAACATTGGAATAGTCAAGTCTGGAGGTGATAAAGGCATGGATGAGGCTTTCAGCGGCAGATGGGCTGCATACGCACAAAATTCAATAGACCACTAAAAACCTTTGTGCCCTGAGTATTCTGATCACGTGTGAGTGAATGGAGGCTACTTAGTTTACAAATGTTTATGCATTGCCAAGTTGTTTCTCTCCTGTCACAGGAGAGTGACCTCTGTGGATTGCTCTCTCTCCTGTTTACTTTTACATTGGGTACCGGTTGTATAATGCTCTGCTCTGGAATGACCCAGTTACTGCACCAGTGAGAACGTGGGTGAAAAATATTTCCAGATGAACTAATGAACACAGAATTTGGCACCTTTTGGCCAGTATAAATGTCAGGAATACCAAACAATTATCATCTGGGAAACTTACAAAGAAGGGTGCTGACTGTGCCAAAGATCTGATGTCAGAGTCATCTGTGGAGATACGAAATATTAAATGACTTGGCTTTACCAAGAGTGAAACACGAGACATTGACCTTATTTCTTTACATAACCTTTTGATGTTGCTAAAAGTGGATAATCAACATTATAAATCTTTTCTCTCACTTGAAGGCTATGATTTATGCTGGAATATGTTTCATTGGGTGGTAGTATTCTGCCCAAGTAGCCATCTTTCATTGGTGAGTTTAGACAGTGACTGTCAGTGGATTTGAGGGTCTTCACTTCCATTTTTTAAATTTGTTCTTGGGATTTGGGCAGCACTGGCAAGGCAGCATTTAGAGTCAACCACACCCTTATCTGATATCTGCATATGCACTTCCAGGAGAGATACTTTATGATCAGGATTGAGGACCCTGTCTGTTATTTTTTGTATCTCCTGCCTGAAGTACTGAGACCAGTTGTCTTCCAATACCCTCATCCGAGCTGAGATCTAATGTGTTAGAGACCAGAGATCTAACCTGGGATCTTCCTGATCTATGTGGTATGGTACCACAGCACATGGTAGGGGAGAGTGCCTGCTTCTGGATACTGCACAATGTTTCCTCTTCGAGTTTTTTTTTAAATACCTGACTGACTTCACATTCCAAACTGTAAAATCTCTTGCAGATCCTCCTTTTAAAAGGTGTAAAAAGAGATCTGAATTGGTTAATGTGTTGTGTGAATATGTATATTGTGTTTTCTGTGATAGGAAATAATCTGAACTAAATTACAAATGTAAGATTAGTCTCATACAGACTTGGCATAATTTCTGATTGTAGCATTAGCTATGAAGTGTTTCGTCTGCAGAATACTTCTCCTATGCACTTGCACATTGCGGTGGTTAGAGAACAGTTTGTGGTGCAGGAAGATGCACTGCTTCGAGATCTCGGACTTGTTTTATGGGGCTCCTGCAAGGCTCCTGGGTAGCTCCGAGTGGCTGGAAACAAATGCTGCAGCTGAACACAGTGAGGTAGATTATTTCCCCCAGTGCAGACTTCTGGAGGCCAGCCATTTTGAGGGCCAGGCCTCATTAGCATTTGGCTGGGGCGGGGTGCGGGCGGAAAACAAGTCCGCTAGCTCCAGGCCATCACAATAATGTGCTGGAAGAAGGTGCCTGCTCCACCCAGTACTGCCCTAAAATGGCAAACAGGTTCCGATGTATGTCATAGGATGCCGATTTGCATATTTAAAGGGCCGACCACTTGATTCAGGCAGGTGCTCCGGCTGTCCAGTGGTAGGTCAGGGGGAAGATTATGGCGGCCATAGCGATGGCGGGAATGGGACGATAAATAATTCTCTCCATTTTTGGGGTGCTACTGCCCTATTTCTGCCAGCGTATGCCCTATTTAAATATTCCCTCTTTCAGTCTTGCAACAGTTTTGCAATGGGTCCTGAACATTTTTACTCTTTTAGTGCCTGAACCACTATACCCGCAAATGTTTTTGTTAGTAGGATGGCAAGAAATGTAAGATATGCAGTGTCTATCTTTCCAGACTGAAGTGGAAGGTCGTACAATGTGTATTTTTATTAATAATTACAGGATTTGACTGATATTTATAGGTTCACGATTGGCATCTTAGCTTTGGTTTATTAGCACTTGTGTTGAATTTTATTTGCCTTTTCTATATAAATTCTCCTTGTATATCTGGTTGTAATGTAATTACATGTGAACTCTTGTCCTTGCCTATATATAGTTCTAATATAATTGCAGGCTGACCTGTTGTCCATGTCAGTGATATTCCTGGTTTGTATGACTGTCAACTGTATTGATTATCTCAGTAGAAATAAGGCTGGCGATAGAATATCTAGTGGTCAAGTTACAGGATAAAGTAATACTTATACCAATTAAAAATATAGTCAATTAAAGAAGTAATGTTTTGAATTTATTCTGAGTATGAAAAATAAAGACTTGCATTTATATAGCGCCTTTCACGACCTCAGGACGTCCCAAAGCGCTTTACAGCCAATTAAGTACTTTTGAAGTGGAGTCACTGTTGTAATGCAGGAAATGCGGCTGCCAATTTGCACACAGCAAGGTCATACAGACAGCAATGTGACAATGACCAGATAATCTGTTTTAGTGAGTTGATTGAAAGATAAATATTGGCCAGGACACTGGGGATAACTCCCCTGCTCTTCTTCAAAATCATGCCATGGGATGTTTTAAGAACAGAAGAACTAGGAGCAGGAGTAGGCCATTCGGCCCTTCGAGTCAGCTCCGCCATTCAATAAGATCATGGTTGATCTTCTACCTCATCTCCACTTTCCTGCACTATCCCCACATCCCTTGATTCCCTTAATATTCAAAAATCTATTGATCTCTGTCTTGAATATACTCAACAACTGAGCCTCCACAGCCCTTTGGGGTAGAGAATTCCAAAGATTCACCACCCTCTGAGTGAAGAAATTTCTCCTCAGCTCAGTCCTAAATGGCCGACCCCTTATTCTGAGATTGTGACCCCTGGTTCTAGACTCCCCAGCCAGGGGAAACATCCTCCCTGCATCTACCCTGTCAAGCCCTGTAAGAATTTTGTATGTTTTACGTCCACCTGAGAGGTCAGAAAGGGCTTCGGTGCAACATTTCAGTGCTGCACTGGAGTGCCAGTCTATATTTTTCTACTCTAGTCTCTGGAGTGGGACATGAACCCACAACCTTCTGACTCAGAGGCGAGAGTGCTACCACTTGAGCCACGGCCACCCCAAATAAAGTGCACATAATGGTTTAGCTCTACAGACTTGAAATTAATCTGATTCTGCACCAGACACGGCGCTCACTCACTTCCATTATAAGATCCCTCCCTCTGTTCCCCTCGTTGTATAGGTGGGGACCCTCACCTGGCAGTCAATAAGACTATTTTGATTACCTTGATCAGTGCAGACTAATTGAGGCACCTGCACTGGAATCATGCGACATGCCTGGTGTTCCATAGGATGGTTTGAAAGAACCTGAGGCCATTTTAGGAGTTGTCATTGGAATTCTAATTGCTGTTCTTTAGCTGCAAATTGTTAGTTTGAAAATGCCTAATGAAAGTATAAAGCACAGACCAACAAAATGAAGGATTTCTTAGATAGTCTTAGTTGCTGAGATAGACACAGCCGCTGTCTTTATTGATCTGTTTAGGTGCAAATGCACCTGTTTGGCTTGCTTTTTGTGATTTTTATTAATTGTTTGTAGTTCACTGCTTCTGTGTTTTGTTGTTGTGAGAGAAAGGAAGACAGGGAAACTTACAGCTTCTCAAATCTGTACCATATTTGTTATTTGTGCATGATTCTCCTGGACCTTGAGAGGAGCTAAGGATATCCCTACAGGCCTACCTCTTTAGTTAGGGTTTCAGAGCAGGAAACACTTCCTGAAAGTGGAGTTGATGTAAAAGTTCTGCCATGATCTTATTGAATGGCGGAGCAGGCTCGATGGGCCGTATGGCCTACTCCTGCTCCTAGTTCTTCTATCAGACTTAAAGTTACCTGTTTACTCTTGTGTACTTTTGCAATTTAGTTTAAAGTAATTTTCTGGATTTACCTTTTTTCCATATCACTTATTATCTTGTATGCCTCTAGAAGATCACCTCTCAGATGCCTCCTTTCAAGGCCGAAAAGTCCAAGGGCTAGAAATTCATTATAGCCAAGAAATGGGCAGTGTTTAGACTAAAAATGGTTAAGTAGCGCCAGTTGAAAATCGTCTAGGCTGCACGCAAAATTCATCCTCACTCCTCATTAAAATGATTGCAGTTATGATTCTCGTCGAAAAACCCAAGCTCATTGGCATTACAGTGAAAAGATGGACCAATATCAGGGGCAGTCTAAACACAAGTAATGATTGCTGCAGGCTTTTTTCACTACTTAAAGGGGAAGGTTCATTGATGCTATAGCACCTCAGTATTGTTGGGTGTGCAGCTGCCTCAACAACTATAAGAACAACAACAAGGAGAAGGAGCACTTATTTACAAATTCTGTTGGCAGATCACCGCCCCAGGGAGAGAGCCCGGAGGTTTTCTGATGAAACTTTGGAGGCATTGGTTTTAGTGTTGGAGAGAAGGCGGGCGGTCCCGTACCCGCCAACTGGCAGGAGGCCCTCGCCACAAGTCTGCCGGACTATGTGGAGGGAGGTGGCACACCACGTCACGAGCAGCACTGTGGTCCCCAGGACCCACACGCACTGCAGGAAGAGGTTTAACGAGCTCACTCGGGTGGTCAGGGTGAGTGAAGGCTTCAACAAATGCTACATACCACCATCTGTACCACAAGCTTCACACACTGCTCAGTGCACCACACCCCCAGCACTCACCCACCGACAATCTCTACCAATCAACACTCACACCCACATCTCACACCTTGCACACAATGACAGCTATTCAAATATGGCAGACACATGGGTCATTAGTTATTAAAATTTGTGTGATATGTTTATAGATAAATTTATTAAGTGTGTTTGGAATATTTTGTGGTCTCTCTCATTTCACCCTTGTGCCCAGGAGGACGCTGTGATATGGCGTGAGACAAGGATTATATGATGGGGATGTGGTGAGCTACGGGGATCTGGGGTTTCATTCTTCCGAATCAGAGTCTGATGAGCCAGTCATGGACAGCCCGTCCGGAAGGCCAATTGTCTTGCTGCCTCCGTCCTCCCTCCTGTTCCTCCTCCTCGTCCTCCTCCTCCACTGCCTTGTCATCGTCATCCTCCTCTACCTCGTCGTCCTCATCCTCTACCTCGTTGTCCTCATCCTCCTCTGCCTCGTCGTCATCCTCCGCCTCGTCCTCATCCTCCTCTGCCTCGCCCTCCTCCTCTGCCTCGTCCTCATTCTCCTCTGCCTCGTCGTCATCCTCCGCCTCGTCGCCCTCCTGAGGTAATCCCGCAATCCCACAGCCCCCATGACTGTGAGGAAGTGTTGTGAGCAGAAGCATTTAACAAATAATGAGTGACTTCTGCACTTGAATCAACACTCCCTGTCACCAAAAAACTTGAAATAACTAAAGAAAGCTGTTTCAGTTGCAGGAAGTAGCAAACAGGCCCTGAAACTGCAAAATCCTGTCAGGCACAGCTGATTGGGGTGGTGCCTTTAAATATCACTGCTGCAGCCTGCTTTCTGCTGGTAGATGCCAGCTCTCCCTGTCATTGTTCTGTGCTGCTGTTAAGGTAAGTGGCTAAATCCAATGTTGGAGACCAGACGTCCAGTGAATGTTGCACACTCAATGACGTCATGATCTTTGCGAGATCCCTGGCGACCCACTTCAGCGGCAGTGCTACCAGCAACGCCAATATGGTGTGCGGCGCTGGAACCGGCATCAGCTGTTTGTTACTGCTGTCAACGGCGATTTAGTGCCAACCTGTGGCACTATCATGTGGCGCAAACCTCACGAATTTCTCCCCCCCAAGTTATTCCAGTCTTTCTTTATAACTCAGGTTTTTGACACAATGGATTAATCTTGTGGCTCTTCTCTGCACTGTTTCTGGCTTTTAAATCTCTCAATAATTAGAACTCGACACAGTACTGAAGGTGCAGTCTGACCAGAGTGCTGTACAGTTTGATAACTTCCTTTGACTTGTATTCTACTATTTTGGCTGTATAGTTCAACATTCTATTGGCTTTATTGATTGCTGCTCCGCATTGGCTGGGCATGTTGAGAGTTGAGTCTACCAGAACTCCAAGGTCTCTTTCAACTTTAACCATAGCTATTTCAACACCAATATGTGTGCTGTCCATTTTTCCAAAGTAAAGTTTTCTTAATTTTTTTTCTCTCTCTCACATGGCAGCTGTTGATCATCCTGCCATTGTCATTTACACTTCATCTAGTCATTTTTTGTTTCTTAACTTGTCCCATTACCATCTCCTTTTGCCTTGCAGGTTGATTTGGCTATGATAAATTGACCCTTAGTGTTAGGGGGGGATTAAATATGTGGGGTTATGGTGATAGGATAGGATATGTTAGGGGGAATTAAATACGTGGGGTTACGGGGGTAGGGTGGGATATGTGTACTGTGGGGATTAAAGCAGGGACAGGGTACTGGACTTGGATGATCAGCCATGATCGTATTGAATGGTGGAGCAGGCTCGACGGGCCGAATGGCCTACTCCTGCTCCTAGATTCTATGTTTCTATGTTTCTATCCCTTTTGTCTCTTAATCTCTCCTGCCTTCCATCCTATCACAGACCTTCCCTTTTGTTCTTTCCTCCCCCCCCCCTCCCTGCCCCTACACTTGCTTAAAAACCTGTTACGTCTCCAACTTTTTCCAGTTCTGACGAAGGGTCGTCAACCTGAAATGTTAACTCTGTTTCTCTCTCCACAGATGCTGCCTGACCTGCTGAGTATTTCCAGCATTTTCTGTTTTTGTTTTTGTACTTTACACTTGTCTGTGCTCAATTTCATCTGCCATTGTTCTGCCCACTTGTATATTTGGTTCAACTTCCTGTGTGTTAGGCACATATATCATGTGCTAAGAGTACTGTTGCTGCTGTTCTTTTTAACACTTGTCACTACTTCAAGCCAGTCCTAACTTAAAAAGTTCTCCTTGTCAAAAATAATGCACAGGATGTGGCAAGTCATTACTGGTGGGAGTACAATGCTAGAGTCACTTAATTTCACTAGACATCACAAGCAATATTCCCTCTAAGCCACGCGGCCGCGCAGCTGTCTGCTGGTCCCGGGACTGGCTTTTTCAATGTGAAACTTTGAATGGGCTGCGCAGCTCGTTAACATGGCCGCGCACCCAAAAAAAATTAGGGGGAACATGGATCACAAGCCTCCTTTCAGTTTGATCATTTCATTTTTAGCACACAAAAAACAATAAGAACATATGAAAGGATAGAGTAATAAACCAATGGTTAAAAAAATATTGCACCAAAATCAAACGTGCATCACCATAGAATAGTTCTACATACCAACAAGTTCATGGATGTGCAGGATTTCCCAAAGCTGTGTTGGCAATGCTGCACCACTATACCAATGCTTAGAATAATGTACCAGCAAGATGGATGCTTGTGTCGTGTATCATGAGCTTTATTTGACCAACTAGTCTATATATCAATTAAATAGTATTGCCTGCATAATCATGAAATGCCACCTCTTCCAATTGTAATAATTAGTGTATCAGCGTGCAGAGCCAATTGTGGTCATTAACCTCTTAAAGTTCCATTATGGAGGACAATGGCCCAAAAATTTGTGTTGATACGCGAGAGTACGCACTGTGTACTCTCGCGTATTCTGTCTCCAATTGCCGGTTTTCTGCATGCACTGCGCATGCGCTGAAAACCGGCACTTGGTGAATGGAAAAGGGGGCGGTTCCAAGGTGAACCGCGTGCGCGCTACAGGCTGCGCGCATGCAGTGCACTTAGTGGTTTCAACGCGCAGGTAAGTACGGAAGATTTTACACACAAAAAAAGGAGGAGTAAGACCCACTTTTAACAAGGTAAGTAGTGAATTAAGTATTATTTTGATTTTTTTTTAACCGGTATAACTTTTTTAGGGACTTTAAAGACGAGTAAGTTTATTTTTATAACTTTTTAAAAGATTTTAAATTTTTTCAAAAATTTAATTTTTTATTTAAAATGGTTAATTTATTTAACTATACTTATTTTATTAATGTGATGGTTTTTTTAAAAAATTTAATTGAGGTTTAGCTGTTCTTTTGGGGGGCTATAGTATTCATAGCTTTCACAGCACTTATGTGAAAGTTATGAATGGAAGATGGTGTGCTGCCATTGGCTCTAACTGAGTCACGTGATCCCACAGCTCGCACGAATTAACTACGCCTGTGGGATACGCAAGCCCAGCACAGCAGCTGTCCAGAACATCAAGTTCGTGCGAGCTGGAACTGAAAAAGCCAACGCGCAGTGAGAGATCGCGGGGAAGCCTTACCCTCGCACGAAGGCTTCCTCACGAATTTTTGGGCCAATGTATAGCATGATATCCTGATAACTAACCCCTAAAGTGTGAAATAAAGTTGCTATGTCTTTTCTGAAACTCAGTGGCAAGTGGCAACAACAATAATGGAAGGAAACAGCTAACCCAGTTTATACTAACTGCATTAAAATAGAACATAAAGGATGTACAATTAAACCATCATTTTAGAACAAGAATCTTGAAAATAATTGGACAGTGGACATAATATAGAGATTCATTGGCAATGTGTAGTGGGGTCAGACAAATCAAAGTGAAAGTTCTATTGGGTATGTTAAAAAATTAGTAGCTTGATTAACGATATGAATTGTATCATCCATAGCACTGCTATTTCTTGAAAGCTGAACTTTTCCTTGAAATTAGTGATTATTTGAAACTCTCGCAGTATTTTGACAAGTAGAAGTTGTATAATGATAACAAGAATGTTTATATGGTATCTTTAACATAAAAAAACCTCCCAAGGCTTAATTCAAATGTTTGTTATTGCTTTTTATCATAAACTCGAGTAGTTTTCCATTTGTATGACTGGAGGAAGTACATTAAAAAGCAAATTCTCCAAGCTTCAGTTGAAATATGAGATTAGTGCTGTACATGTGGTAAGCTTGTATTGTGTTGGGTAACTCACACTGCAGCATCCTGAGATTTGTCTCCTCTAGAGGTCATAGTCTAAAGGCAAAGTTTTTAATTGCCAAAAGTATGAATATGTAACTGCTGGCCTGTATTATAATAAAAGTTCATGCCTCTTTTACTGGGGAATGTTTTAATGTAAGACAGAAAGCACAAATGTAAATGGGAAGACATAAAAAAAATGGAGAGCACAAATATTACTCTTGATTTATATGCAGAACCTGTTATGATTATGTTTAGCTGTTGGAGTTCACTTGTAGAGTTAAACTCTGTGAGGTGAGTTGGGAGTTTTGGTCTCAATTATAAGTCTTTATATTTTAATATCTATGTGTAGAAAACTGGCAGCCACTTTAAATTTTGGTCCTGCTACAGTTAGTATTCAGCACGAAATATACAAGCCGCAGCAGGTGAGATCCATGGGTTTCATATTCAGTTGAATAGCTAGGACATTCATTCCATGTAAATTTTTTCATTGACAAAATGCATTAAGAGTCGATGTTTTATAATTGTGAATTATTTTGCATGGTGGTTTCCTTTGTTGTCCAGATGGCACTTTAAGAATAAACAAGTGTCAGCTGTGGCTCAGTTGGTAGCACACTCGCCTCTGAGTCAGAAGGTTGTGGGTTCAAGTCTCACTCCTGGGACTTGAGCACATACAGCTAGGCTGACACTCCAGTGCAGTGCTGAGGGAATGCTGCATTGTTGGAGGTGCCGTCTTTCGGATGAGACGTTAAACCGAGGCCCCATCTGCGCGCTCAGGTGGATGTAAAAGATCCGATGGCGCTATTTCGAAGAAGAGCAGGGGGGTTATCCCCGGTGTCCTGGCCAATATTTATCCCTCAACCAACATAACAAAAACAGATTATCTGGTCATTATCACATTGCTGTTTGTGGGACCTTTTTGTGTGCAAATTGGCTGCCTCGTTTCCCACATTACAACAGTGACTACACTTCAAAAGTACTTCATTGACTGTAAAGCACTTTGAGACGTCCGGTGGTCGTGAAAGGCGCTATATAAATGCAAGTCTTTCTTCTTCTTTTAAGTTTGCAGACAGGTCAAGTGATCTTGGTCTGACACTTTGTCGTTAACTACTGTATATGTTTGTTTGCCAGCTTTATTCTACTTGGAGAAATAGCATTTTTCCATTTCCTTAGTTCCTGGCCAGTCTTTAAAGGGTACTAGGGTGATATATCGAGTATCCAATTCACCAGTTTTTTGACTTAAGGGATGAACCCGATGATGTTACATCCAAGTTATATTACAAACATAGATCCAGGTTCAGTATCAGTAGAGCTAATGAAGTGTTGCGCAGTGTTAATTTATTTCCAAGGAGAGAGCATGAATTAAAATTCTGTAAAAAGAATTTAGTGGTGTTTTATCTTTGCTGCTGCTTATCTGTTATTTTGAAGAAACCTTCTCTGTCATTTATAGCCTTAATCAAGATCTGAGAGTGTTTATTCTACTGCTTACTTAATTCTAGGAAATTGAGAGCCTGTGATGTATCCGGCAAGCTAAATACAGTAACAAGAGTGTCTTTTTTGACCTCTGATTTCACTGCATTACCAGACATTTGGATATATAAATGCCCACTCCAATTCATAGGAGTGAGGGCTCACTTACGGGAGTGATCTTTGGGGCTGAGCATGGAAGGAAGATATCTGAGAATAAAACATAAAAATGTAATACCTGTCTATGAACACTTGTGCTTGTTCGTTTTTTTTTACAAAGGAATATATTTTGTCCTCATCAAAGTGAGGAAATGGCTGGGGCAATATTTTTTTTTCAAAATAAAGCTGATTAATTTAGCTAACTGCAGAGTAAAACTCCCATTGTTCTGCCCCAACATTGTGCCTCAATTCCCAGCCCCAGAGGGACTCTATTGTGGCATTTCCCTTTCCTATCAACTTCCCACATCAGCCAATCTTTGGGCCTCCCTGAGCACTATTGTCAGATATATGTCAGATTATGGACAGTTCTGCACTGTGGGCACATGCCCACTATGAATTGGATTATGACTACCGAAACTCATTTGACTTTCATCTCATCAACGAGGGTAGAATTTGAACGCAGTCCTAGAGGTGGAAAGGCAGTACGCTAACCCACTGCACGACCCAGTCCACCTCTTGCATTCCTATGTATAGCTGTTTGTTTAATATATCTCTCTAATTAATTAAAAGATCAAGCAGAAATGTGCTTCTGAAAAAAAAAATTGTGATGCATAAGAGGATTGAAGTTATTTAAGAATGAGCTCTGTCCAGCAAAGCCCACATCTTTTATTGGCTGGAACGTCCATCTAATCTAACATGTATTAAAAACAGTCAAATGCAGAGCTTTAAACCTTTTTCGTGACTGAAATGGAATGAGACAAATATGGTCACTTTCTTATCCGAGCATTTCTGCAGATGGCAAATCAGATTTGTATTGAATAGCTCTTGGAAAAAATATTCCAATAATTAAAAATTTATAGACATTCAGAATGCAATGTACTGTATATTTCACCTAATTTAATACATTGTTATTTAGCCAAGTAATAGCTATAATTCTTCCTGAAACTATTGATTGTTTCTTTACTTTACTGTGAGATCTATCAGCCCATTAAGAGACATATGATCTGTCCATTTTTTTCCAAAATTAGCTAAATCTCAATCTGCTTATCCCACAGAGACTTTGAAGACAAGATTCCAAGCAAATGGCATTTTGACTGGAGACAGCAAAGCTTTTAAACCTCACCTGACCTTTATGAAACTATCAAGGGCACCAAAACTACGTCATCAGGTCAGACCACATTTCCAATCAATCATAAGCAGGTATATAAGTAGAGCCAATATCAGAAACAGTCCACTGGAGTTGCTGAGCTCTATACAACTGCTGCTGCTGCACAGAACATTTCATGAGTACTGTCCTTAAGAGAAGTATATTGGTTCGTAATAATCATTTTTTTTGTCACAAGAAGGTACGTCCTTTTATTACTGTGTTTTACAAAAATGGGAGGGTGGAAGAGATGGATGAAAACAGTGGTGTTGCCGAAGCTGGGGACTCGGGTTGCTGGATGTTCATCTTTTAGAGCACGGAGAATTGCTTGACTCCATAGTAACCATTTCTTTTTTTGCTCATCAATGTAAGAGATGTCAGTAATGCAGATTTATTTACGCCAGCCATCAACATTGAGCATTTCCATGCCAGTATAGTGCCTTAACTTCAAATTTGGAGGAACCTCATGTGACATACCTATCTGGCCAATCTGAATAACGCAGACAATTTGTGCTAACGCAGTGGGAGCTGGGTTCTGGTTGTCCGGACTACCTTTACATAGGACCCTTATAGCATACAGACAGAGGAGATTTCCATCCCGTCAACAGGACAGAAACTAACCCAAATTCTAACCCACTGCATCATCTATTTCCTAAATTTGGAGTCTTAATTCTTTTATATTCTATGTTAAATTTGAACCAATGCTCTAAAATGCAACAACCATTTCTAACACATAGCACAACAAATCCTGAAAACTCCCTTTATGCAGGAAATGTGACACAGTACAGTTGTACTATCTAAGCAAGGAGCAGTGAGTTATGCTGGAGATGGCGATAACTGAACTTCACACATGTGCTGTGAAAAGCATACTGTATGCACAAAGTGTGATCTATACTGGCTTCTGTAGTGCTATGCTGTTTTCACTGAGATAGGTGTAAATATGTTAAAGTATATACGTGATCAGTGTGCAGTTATATTATGGCTAGCATTAAGAAAAACTGATGATAGGCTACTTTTGGCTATTCACACCAATGGTATCATGCATTTTTGCATGGTGCAGTTCTGCGATTTTCTTAATACTGTCACCAAGGACAGTTTAGTGCCACTGGGGACAGCCTATTCTTGAGTGCCCCAATTCCTTTCTAAGAACACTTGTTGGTGCAACATACCTCAGGTGTGGCTTGCTACATTTTGATATTGTAATGAAGTCTCGTTAATGTTGGAATAGCTTTATTACAAGCATTTTATTATAAGTATTTATAACAAATAAAATAAGCATTTTTAAATGAAAATGTTTACCACTTATGCTTGCCCTATCTTTTTTCCTTATTTTCTTCTCTTTCCCATTTGCTTCCTCCTATTTTTCTTACTTTATTTCTAATTAATATAAGCTATTCTAATTTTTGAATTACTTTTTTCTATTTTTCTGTTTTCCGTGTCCATTTTGGAAGTGGTACACAATCCATGGGGGCACAAACTTGGCAGGTACACTGGGATCGTGCCTGCTATATAACTCTGCTGCTGACCCTGCTGAGGTTCATGGGACCTACATGAATGGGCCTTCAGCTGCGTGAGAGTACTTATCCCGGCAGCCCCCACCAAAGATCCCAGTAACTCCAGAGGAATCCTTTCGGCCTGGGTGTGTGCCAGGCACCACCAACCCCCCACCCTATCCCCACCCTGGAAATAGGAGAATTGTTGCCCCCACAGTCCCAATCTTTGGAAATACAGTGAAGCTCACTTGCACCCTTCAAGAGGCTAGCATACCTCATCTCACTAGGTGTACTGGCCTCTTAGCTTACACTGAGTCCATGCCCCTGGCCCTACCTCCTCTGATGCAGGTTTCATGTTTGGGGCATCAAATTTTAACCATGCGAGAGAATGTGAAGAGTAGCAACTCTAGGGCGTTCACAAACAAGTCTCTTTATCTTTCAATTGCAATAAACTATACTTAGATCAGTGTTTCTATCACTTTTGAGGTTTTTTTTGCCTGCACAACCTCTGAATTCTTATCTGAGCAGCCAGGAATGCAGAAGTACCAACAGCTGCTAGTATTTCTCACCATACTTTGTAACAAGGCCTGGATCTTAAGCTGTACTGTAGCTTCCTGAATATGGACCACAATAGCGTCACATAAAGTGTAAATTCCAACAAGTTAATGCTCTTCATGTTCAAACTCAGTTTTACAGATTAGACGTACCCAGTTCTTTCAAAATACCTGGCCTCCTTACTTTATTAACTCCATGGGGGAGAAATTCAGTATCGCCCCATTTGGGGCGCAATTATCGGCCGGGCGCAAAGATTAGTGCCTGGCGCTAATTATCGCCTCCGACTGCAAACTTGACTTTTATCGCCCCTGGAGATGATTGGAGCGCTAAATCAGGCGCTACACATCTGTCTTAAGGCGCAAAGGCCGAGGAGCGAGGCGCTAACTCAGAGCGCTGGCGAAGCTCATGTGATGTCAGTCAGCAATGGAACACAGACACAATGGCGCTGGCCAGTTCTTAAAAGGGAGGGTTGATCTTGCTTCCCATCCACATCCTGCTCATTGCAGCCTTGAATCTCGGCCTGGAGAGACCTGTACATCAAATCTGCTGGAAAGAACAATGGAGAGAACCAGGGAAAGAGTTCAGAGTGCAGCCCCCACAGTCTCTTCTAAATCGATACAAGGAAGGGCAAATCAAAATGAACCTGCAAAGTGCTGCTCAGTACCCAAAACTCCTTCACACAGCGTTGAATCTCTCCAGAAGTCTCTCTCTCTCTTTCTCTCTCTCTCTCTCTCTCACAGAATGTGTGGTTCAAAAATGTCACCAACAAAAAAAGGCAGGAAGCGGTCGCTTTTAAATAGCGCTCCCCCAGTCCCTTCCTGACTGCAAAACGCTCCCCTCAACCTGTCGTTGCTAGCGGCAGGCGGTAAGGCAGGGGGCACCACTCAATATCCGCTCCGGGGCGTTGCGCACTCGACTGACGTCACGATCTGCCGGCGCAGGAGATCGTGGCGGTAGTGTTTAGTGCCGCCGCAAAATGTCTAGTTAATTTCGCGAGCGGCGCAAAAATCGCCGCGCCCAGGCGCTAGATGCTTTGTGCCCCATTAGCGCCCTCTTAAGGCGCTAACGGGAGGCGCAACCAACTGAATTTTTCCCCCCATATGTTTACGGTCATTTGTAGCCTTAAATGAGGATGTTAATTTTTTAGGCATAGCGAATTTCCCCTTGATTTGGGCTTGGATACTTGTTTCAGTTTTGTGCCAACGTAGATATGCTAGGTTTTAAAAAGAAGCTAATTATGAAACTTAGACAAGTTTGCCTATTATTGAACTGTCGGAGGAAACAGCAGTTTCATCTCTTTGGTCAGTGAGTCTATTTTAGATCAGACTGCTCTAGAGTGTTCATTCATCCTTAAATAGTTCAGTTTTCTGGCCTGCATTGATTTATACAGCGTCACTATAGAGACTTAGCACAAATGGAAATCGACATGGCAGAAACATTGCATGAAGTATGATGTTACTGCCTGTATGTGAAGTATCTATATCACAATACTAATTTATATAAATGCTGTAAGTTAGTCTTAGAATATTTAGTTGACTTCCGGTTCTTGAGCATCATTACCTTAGTCGTGTCAAGTTTCATTCCCACAGCTGATATAGGAAATTGCAAAAACAGTACAATGGTCTGAGTATATTATACGGGTGCTTTCATGTCATCAGTTTAAAGTCATCAAAGTTAATTAGGCCATGATACTGCAGCTAGTACCCAGTTACATTGCACCATGTCATAAACTACAGCCCATGAAAATGTTCTTAAGAAATAAAATAAGTGACAAGTACCTGGGTAGAAACCGCATCAAATAAATGCATGTCCTCTCCATTGTCTACACATACACGCTAATATTAGGCCTACAGGCCTAGTATCCACAGATTGTCGAAGCAGAGTTTGTTCTTTCAGCAAGCAGTGAGTCTTTGAAAAGGAGTTTTATGGAAGTTTGTTGATGTATCCTAGGAATTGACCCTATAATTACTATTAGGAATACAAGAAGCAAATATCGTGAAGGCTGAGCTCAAGTCTGGAAATAGAGTCAGATGCACAAAGGATCAGCAGTATTTTACACTTAGAAGCATCATTGTTCTGGTAATCAATTCAGATCTTTTAATTTGACTATCTAGTCTCGTTCACTTGTTCATTTATGCACTGGAAGCATTCACGTGTGCTGGAATATTTTGGTTAAATATTATGACGTTCACGGTGAGCATGATGTTGCATTATTGTTTCATGTATTTGGAGTAATGTTAGCTGCTTCTTGTAGTTGGCTTGGCTGCAGCTACCAGATTTCTTTAGCCATACGTT
This sequence comes from Squalus acanthias, assembly GCA_030390025.1. Classification (NCBI taxonomy): domain Eukaryota; kingdom Metazoa; phylum Chordata; class Chondrichthyes; order Squaliformes; family Squalidae; genus Squalus; species Squalus acanthias. The sequence goes on along the minus strand of CM059433.1, from coordinate 73,441,081 downwards.
GACAGTTCATAAATAAAATAGAAAACTTAATAGTAAGTATTGTCAAAGACTGAATACACATTATCTTCCATTTTGTAATAGCAGTAATTCACAACCCAAATGCTATGTTCCCTGCTTAAACATAGCTTTAGTGTGTTACCATACAACAGCAACAACACCATGCATTTAAATCGCGGCTTTAACATAAAAGAATGTCCCAAGACACTTCAGAGGCGTAATCAAAAAAGATTAAGAATTGTAACTTTATTTTTATTTAACACTTGGATGTGGTTATTTAGAAATGAATTACTGTAGTGACAGCTTAACGTAACATTTAGAATTTATTATGTTAATTTTTCCACTCATTTCTATATACTAGTACGTAAGCTGTTCAAGTTTACATAATTACTGTACCTGAAATAATGTTAGTACATAACAATTTTTTTTCACTGAGAGAAACCTCTGTACTCTCGTTCCTTCCTATCAGCCATGGCTCTGTGGTAGAACTCTCGCCTCTGAGTTAGAAGATTTGTGCGTTCAAGTCCCACTCCAGAGACTTGAGCACTAAATTAGGCTGACACTCCAGTGCAGTACTGAGAGAGTGCTGCACTGTCAGAGGTGCCATCTTTTAGATGAGACGTTAAACCAAGGCCCGTCTGCCCTCTTAGGTGATCGGAAAAGTTCCCATGGCACAGGGGAGTTCTCCCGGTGTCCTGGCCAACATAAACACCTAAAAACCTATGAACTGTTCATTTATTTTATTGCTATTTGTGGGACCTTGCTGTGCGCAAATTGGCTGCCGTGTTTCCTACATTGCAACAGTGACTGCGTTTAACAAGTACTTCATTGGTTGTAAAGTGTTTTGGGACATCCTGAGGTTGTGAAAGGTGCTATATAAATGCAAACCTTTCTTTATATGAACCTCGAGCTAACTACAGTGAAAAATAAAATAAATTTCATCCACTTTTAATGTGCTTGCCTGTCTCTAGCTGTATCAGAATTATTACTTAGAACACTGAAGGATTGTGTACTTTGCAAACATCATATGCAATGTTGTTTGGATTGCAGTGATGTGTTTTGGTTTGACTGGCATCATGTTCAAATGTTTGACAAACAAAAAGCAGATACTTCCATCAGCCCTTTTTAAGGAGGAAAGCGGGACTTCCACTTGTCATTTTGGGCTGCCGTTGATCCTATCCCAAATCCCGAGGACAGGGTTATTTAAATATTTTGGCAAGGTGCTTGCGCCTATAATGGCGCAACAGAAGCACCCGTCCCGCTGAGGAAGCGGAGGTCTGAGCGTCACGCCACCGCTTTGACGGGGCACCCAAGGCCCAGAAAACGTCAAAGAAAAATACCAGAAGATCTTTTAAAGATGATCGTGAAGGAACAGAGGGTCAGCCTGGTAAAGGTAATCAGTTACCCTGAGATTGCATACCTTAGCTCTCTTGCTTTTTAAGACCCACAATGATACCAATGCCTTCTGTCAGCAAGTGCAGGTCCTGCTGGTCCATTAGTAACAAGCTGGATGGAATTCCTGGGATAGCCCAGAAACTCCCCACATATCCCCCCTCCCCCTCTCTAAGCTGGTCAGGGCTATAACTGAGATGGGCCTAAGAAGCATCTGCCCTCCCCTCCTTGGAGTGCAAAATACCAGGGAAGTTGAGAAGAATGGAAAACTGGTATATCTGAATTCTGCCTAAGATTGTACCACCCCCACCAGGATTGCGCCACAGTTCCACTACCTCGACTGGAATTTCTACCCTATAGTGTTTTTTCCCCCTATTTATAACCCGTAAAATCTATTTGTTACTGGGAAAGTATTTACTCGATAAGTAGATAACCATTATGTTGCATTCCATTTATAATCACTTAGCAATTGCAATATGTGAAACTTTTCCATCTAATCCATTGCAGTATATTCTACAAGTGCTATATTTTCTGCATGCTATTTATTTTTATTTATATGTGTCTGCTTTGGCTTTCCTGCTGCTGTAATTTACAAAACAGAGAAAAAAAATCCCAGTCATTCACTTATTATTGTCAAGATTTAAGAATCATACAGTGCAGAAAGAGGCCATTCGGCCCATCATGCCGGTGCTAGCACTTTGAAAGAGCGATCCAATTAGTCCCACTCCCCTGCTCTTTCCCCAGAGCCCTGCAAACTTCCAGTTCAAGTATATATCCAATTTCCTTTTGAAAGTTACTGTTGAATCCGCTTCCACCACCCTTTTTGGCAGTGCATTCCAGATCATCATAACGCGCTGCGTAAAAACAATTCTCCTCCTCTCCCCTCTGGAATATATTGAAAAAATTGGTCAGCATTGAGCAACACTCGGATCCTGTCAACGAAATAGAAACAAATTTTGCTCGTGGGTGCAGGTAATTCAGTGTGACTTCCTCGGCTGTGCAGTGAACACATCAAAGATGAATTCTAAAATTGCAAAAAGAAGCATGTAACTTCTTTGCCAGTGTGACGATATTAGCAGAAAACAAATCATCGCATTTGAGTGAGTTTGACATTGTGTTAGCTTGAATGATACTTTACAAACAATCCTCATTAACTCTTTAAGTAACATGGGAGGGAGAATTGTGCTGGTCATTGGATGTACCAACATCTGATATGCATTCAAAAAGAATGGCCCTTAAATTCTGTGAGGGGTTACACCTCTTTCCTTGGTGTTTCCGCCAGTCTCCTGTGGGAGATGAGTAGGACACCTGTGAAATTTCAGGACCAGTATGTTTATGATTTTATTACACATAGCAACCAGACTTTCTTGTTCAGCCAGGTGTCTTGCACATGCAGAAACCCATAAGAGTTTCTGAATGAAGCAACTGAGAATATATGTTGAATTTCTGTTTGCCAGAGTGCAGATAAAGAACACCCCACTTCGGCTTAGGAAACCACAAATGTGTGCAGGGATAGTGCACTTCCCTTCCTTCCCCTAGCCCACTGGACCAAACTTCCTCTAAGGTTCCCGCCTGCCCTAGCCCTGAACTCACATCTTTCTCCAGTTTCTCTCCGATCTCCCTTCATGACCTCTCTGCGCTCATCTTGTCCATGAGACCCACCTCCTGCTCCCTCGACCCTATTCCCACCAAACTGCTGACCACCCAACTTCCTTTTCTGGCTCCCATGTTAGCTGATATTGTTAACGGTTCTCTCTCCTCAGGTACTGTCCCCCTCTACTTCAAATCTGCCGTCATCACCCCTCTCCTCAAAAAAACAACCCTTGACCTCTCCATCCTGGCAAACTACTGCTCCATCTCCAACCTCCCTTTCCTCTGAAAAGTCCTTGAACGTGTTGTCGCCTCCCAAATCCGTGCCCATCTTTCCCGCAATTCCATGTTTGAATCCCTCCAATCAGGTTTCCGCCCTTGCCACAGTATCGAAACGGCTCTCATCAAAGTCACAAATGACATCCTTTGTGACTGACAAAGATAAACTATCCCTCCTCATCCTTCTTGACTTGTCTGCAGCCCTTGACACGGTTGATCACTCCATCCTTCTCCAACGCCTCTCCACTGTCGTCCAGCTGGGTGGGACTGCACTCGCCTGGTTCCATTCTTATCTATCTAATCGTAACCAGAGAATCACCTGCAACGGCTTCTCTTCCCGCTCCCGCATCGTTACCTCTGATGTCCCCCAAGGATCTATCCTTGGCCCCTTCCTATTTCTCATCTACATGTTGCCCCTTGGCGACATCATCCGAAAACACAGCGTCAGTTTCCACATGTACGCTGACGACACCCAGCTCTACCTTCTACTTCTTCTCTCGACCCCTCCATGGTGTCTAAATTGTCAGACTGCTTGTCTGACATACAGTTCTGGATGAGCAAAAATTTTCTCCAATTAAATATTGGGAAAACCGAAGGCATTGTTTTCGGTCCCCGCCACAAACTCCGTTCCCTAGCCACCGACTCCATCCCTCTCCCTAACATCTGTCTGAGGATGAACCACACTGTTCGCAACCTTGGTGTCACATTTGACCCTGAAATGAGCTTCTGACCACATATCCGCAGCATAACAAAGACCGCCTACTTCCACCTCCGTAACATCGTCCGTCTCCGCCCTTGCCTCAGCTCATCCGCTGCTGAAACCTTCATCCATGCCTTTGTTACCTCTAGACTTGACTATTCCAACGCGCTCCTGGCTGGCCTCCCACATTCCACCCTACGTAAACTTGAGGTCATCCAAAACTCGGCTGCCCGTGTCCTAACTCGTACCAAGTCCCATTCGCCCATCACCTCTGTGCTCGCTGACCTACATTGGCTCCCGGTCAAGCAGCGCCTCGATTTCAAAATTCTCATCCTTGTTTTCAAATCCCTCCACGGCCTCACCCCTTCCTATCTCTGTAATCTCCTTCAGCCCCACAACCCCCGAGATACCTGCGCTCCTCTAATTCTGCCCTCTTGAGGATCCCTGGTTATAATTGCTCATGATGCGGAGATGCCGGTGTTGGACTGGGGTGGACAAAATTGAGAGGTCGCACAACACCAGGTTATAGTCCAACAGTTTTATTTGAAATCACAAGCTTTCGGAGCTATCGATTGCTCCTTCCTCAGGTGAAGACTTCACCTGAGGAAGGAGCAATCGATAGCTCCGAAAGCTTGTGATTTCAAATAAAACTGTTGGACTATAACCTGGTGTTGTGCGACCTTATAATTGCTCAACCATTGGTGGCCGTGCCTTCTGTTGTCTAGGCCCTAAGCTCTGGAATTCCCTGCCTAAACCTGTCGGCCTCGCTACCTCTCTAACACAAGAACCTACACAGATTGACAGGATATGCAGCCAGCAGGTGGTTTGACACGTTGGACCCCCTGGGACACCTCTCATTGTCTTGGCTGTGCTCTTTGATGTAGGAAAGATTTGAATATATTTTGTCTGTGTTTAAATTGTGAATTCTGGGAGATTCTCTCACTGCTAACTTACCTGACGAAGGAGCGAACTGTTCCGAAAGCTTGTAAAATTAAATAAATCTGTTGGACTATAACCTGGTGTTGTGCGACTTCTCATTTTTGTCCACCCCAGTCCAACGCCGGCATCTCCACATCATGTCCTCCTTTTAAGACGCTCCTTAAAACCTACCTCTTTGACCAAGCTTTTGGTCACCTGCTCTAACTTATCCTTCTGTGGATCGGTGTCAAATTTTTGTCTTAAAATACTCCTGTGCAGCGCCTTCGGACGTTTTACTACGTTAAAGGCGCTATATAAATACAAGTTGTTGTTGTTGCTGGAGTTTAACCAGCTAAAACCACACAGCTTACCAATAGAGAATGCCAGTAAGATTTCCGCTGCTAAATGCTGCTCTCGGGCCAACAAAATTCTTCTGCCCTGCTGCTGGCCAATACCCACTTCCCCATGATTGCCTCCTCCACCCCCCCCCCCAGCCTTTAGCCTGCCAGTCTGGCTCGAGTCCACAGAGGAGCCATCAGAATTCCACCCTCCTCCCCCCACCTCCAGTAGTAAACAAATAAGGCACACGCCTCTCAGCAAGTTTTTGGGTGGGTGGCACAAACGCTTCACCCATCACCCACCCAACGTTGAAATCACCCTCAGTGTATCCTCTAACTCACTAAGCCATGCTGCGGGAGATCTGCTGGTATCATGTGTAGCTTGCTGCACTGCAGTGGGGTATCATGTCAAAAAAGCTATTTAAAATCGAAGACCATTTGTTAAAGACATTGAACATCATAATGTGCTCACTAGTTGGCCACTTATATGCTATTTGGTTAGTTTTACTAATTAAATTAATATGGTATCCAATAGGTCCTTGACATCTATTCTTTATTTAATTTCCTCTCAGCTATATGTTATATAAAGGATATGCCATTCAAAGTAGAAGAGAATTTTATGTGAGGAAGCAATCGTCTTAGGCTCTGATATTTGTATGTGATTCTTATGAATGGTATATATTTTGTATTCCGCTGTTTCTCAGTGCATATTATGTTTGAAGTGTAAATATTAGCTTTTATTATTTCAATAATTTTGTAACCACTAACAGTCTTTCAGTACAGGAAGTAATTTAATACTCACAATGACTTTTTTTGAGAAGTGCAATTCCCCCTTCCACCAACAACTATCAATTTAATTCAGTCAAACATGAAATTTTCTTTGGTTCACTGAGTTGAAAATGTAAACAATTTTGAATTTAAAACAATCCTCAATAGATGAGTATCCGAGACTGCAGCAATGCAAATTTTAATTCTTCTCAGCCCCGTAATTCTTACGATTTCTCTGGGTGAGCTTGTCAGTTTAGTTAGACCTCCTACGCACTCTATAAATTTACTTTTCAATGTTTGTTATGTTAGGAGAATACGGATGATCCTGCGTGCGCTCTCCTTATATTAAAAATGAGCTCCTTTGTGGCTAGCCTCACTGCCTGCCGCAGTTGGTAGTATAACTTGCGCCTCCCGATTGTGCACTACACGCCACAGATACTGTTCAGACTGGTAGCTTCTGGATAAGTGCAACCTGAAAGTCCGAGAGAGGAGAAAGGCAATGAAAAAGGGGAGGGGAGTACAGGAAACTCTTTATTAACCAGCACCGACGGGACCGGCGTGGTGCTGGTTTATCAAAAAGTCCGGATAACGGAGAGTTATATCTACCAACGTACGAGAGCCCCGTACACATTGACATGCGCCTGCATTCGGAGCTCCGTCTCCCCGGGGACCGCCAGCTGACCATCTGTCGTGTCCGCTGCCTACCCGGGCTGCACATTCCCCTCCCAATCTACACGCTCCGATACAAGGCAAACGACTCGGTTTTTTTAAAAGTTAATCTTAAACGAGAGATGAAGGAAAACCCCGGTTACCTACTCAAGAATTTTGCCGGTTAAGAGAGATTTCCGGATATTTGGGTGCCGGTTAATAAAGAGTTTCCTGTACATATAAATAAATAAATAAATAAATTGGTACATCACATTTAAAACACAAGTATTCCCCATGCACCAAGAAGTGGAGCTAAGTGCGAGATAAGGGCAATCTTTCTCTCCACCTCAGATGGTAAAGGGGAGATGAATAGAGTTTTAAAATAAATGAATTATGAACTTCTGATGTTTACAAATTACTTTGCTTGTATGAAAATTTCTGCTGCAAACTAGAATCAAACGCCTACAATCAATTATTTTCAATTTGTTCTAGGTTATTAACAATCAAGGTGGCTCAAGGCGCCCAATTATTACATCGTGTATGATTGTTCAGTTTCTGTAGATTTATAATGAGATAATTGTGCATAGCAATAAATTTGAAACATTTTATTTGATATGTTAGAAGATGAAGAACTTTATAAATGGATCTGACATTTGTTTTAATTTTTAAGTGACCTGATAAAACTTAAACATTTTTTTTCCATCTTTGCCCATCCAAACTGATTGACAATTACATGTTTCAGTGGCTGGCTTAAAATTGAAGTATGTTAAAAATGAGATTGACTCGTGAACTGTGTCTAAATTTGCAGAGGATCATGTGTTCAGGTTGTCAGATTTTCAGAACTGGTTTACTTCCCAAAAACCACTATAATAACTCATAGTTTTCGTTTATGATGTGCAAATAAATGTTAAGTTACATTGCCCCATATTTGCCAGGTTAAAAATAATTTTAACATTTTAAATATTTTTGTCAGTGTAAACTCTGTTTTTATCCCTAGCAATTACCTTGTAGCTCAGGCCTTAGAACATAGAACATAGAACAGTACAGCACAGTACAGGCCCTTCGGCCCTCGATGTTGTGCCGAGCATTGTCCGAGACCAAGATCAAGCTATCACACTCCCTATCACTCTGGTGTGCTCCATGTGCTTATCCAATAACCGCTTGAAAGTTCCTAAAGTGTCCGACTCCACTATCACAGCAGGCAGTCCATTCCACACCCCAACCACTCTCTGAGTAAAGAATCTACCTCGGACATCCCTTCTATATCTCCCCCCATGCACCTTATAGTTATGCCCCCTTGTAACAGCTGCCTCTACCCGAGGAAATAGTCTCTGAACATCCACTCTATCTATCCCCCTCATCATCTTATAAACCTCTATTAAGTCGCCTCTCATCCTCCTCCGCTCTAAAGAGAAAAGCCCCAACTCCCTCAATCTTTCCTCATAAGACCTCCCCCCCAAACCAGGCAGCATCCTGGTAAACGATAGCAAAATACTGCAGATGCTGGAAATCCGAAATAACAACAGAAAACGCTGGAAAAACTCAGCAGGCCAGGCAGCATCCGTGGAGAGAGAAAGAGAGTTGACGTTTCAGGTCGATGACCTTTCATCAGAACTGGGAAGAGCTGGAAATCAAATAGATTTAAGGCCAGGGTAAAGCTGGGAAAAGGGGGAGGGGATAAAGGAACAAAGGAGGAGATGAAGAGACATTAAGAGACATTAAGAGATATGCAAGGCTAGAGGTGGTGTTAATGTGACAGATTAAGGCTGAATGAAGTGTGAAATCTACTGGCAGAATGAAGGACAGCTGCCAGCTTCTAGGAGGAAAATCTCCTTTGCACTCTTTCCAATGCTTCCACGTCCTTCCTATAGTGAGGTGACCAGAACTGCACACAATATTCCAAATGTGGTCTCACCAAGGTCCTGTACAGTTGCAGCATAACCTCACGGTTCTTAAACTCAAACCCTCTGTTAATAAACACCAACACACCATAGGCCTTCTTTACTGCTCTATCCACTTGAGTGGCAACCTTCAGAGATCTGTGGATATGAACCCCCAGATCCCTCTGCTCCTCCACGTTCCTCAGAACCCTGCCGTTGACCCTGTAATCCTTATTCAAATTTGCCCTACCAAAATGAATCACCTCGCACTTATCAGGGTTAAATTCCATCTGCCATTTTTCGGCCCAGCTCTGCATCCTATCAATGTCTCTTTGCAGCCTACAACTGCCCTCCACCTCATCCACTACTCCACCAATCTTGGTGTCATCAGCAAATTTACTGATCCACCCTTCAGTCCCCTCCTCCAAGTCATTGATAAAAATCACAAACAGCAGAGGACCCAGCACCGACCCCTGTGGCACACCGCTGGTAACTGGTCTCCAGTCCGAAAATGTTCCATCCACCACCACCCTCTGCCTTCTATGAGATAGCCAGTTACTTATCCAATCGGCCAAATTTCCCTCTATCCCACAACTCCTTACTTACTTCATGAGACGACCATGGGGAACCTTATCAAACGAGGAACTGTGCAAAAGTGGGCCAAAAATTACTCTGCCTCTGATTTTACTTTCTGTCAGGATGTGCCTGAGATTGCTCAGTATTTTTCCTTAGCAATGCGCTAAAGATCAGGAAATCGGTCAGAATTGAATCTTCATATAATCACTCTGATACCATATGTTGATGCTCCAATGCACTGTACAAATGCTTCACTAGTTGCTGAATGTTTTTAATATTTCTCTGATAAGGTGTTTGGAAATTTCACTGACTTGTAAACTGCATTTAGTTTCTGGTTCATTGACTAGTAGGAACAAACAGTGTTGGGCGGATTATTTCAGATTTCTCAGCATTTGCAGTTTATTTTTTATTTGTACAGCATGCAGTGGATGTTACTCTGACAAAAATGGAATATTTTGTCAGTGGTTTCTTATCTTTTTCTTTCTGTATCTCTTAGTTTAAATTAGTTTCAATACATCACACTCAAAATGGAAATTATTCATTCATTTACAAGGCAATAAATAGGCTAGAGAGACAAAGGGGCTGCAATATTCCTTTGATGGGGGAAACAATCCTGAATATACAAATATTTTGATTGCAAAATTTTTCAAGATTAATGTACCACTAGAAACAATCATAGTGATCCAATTAAGGAGGTTGCTCCTGTCCTGATCAAAAGTGGGTTGATTGGACTAATGGTGCTTTGATCCAAGTATTATCTATCAGGTTATGTAAAGTGCAAATATTGTGCATTTACAATTCGCACAAAGCACCAAAATTTGCCTGTCTTCAAAGGCCTATATAAGTATAAAAATCCCCCACCTTTCATATATCAACAGTATAGCTTTGTTTGGCCATGAGATGCAATGAGAGAACACAGCTCTAGGCATGCATTTACATAAATCCTGCAAGAACTGTATTCTGTTTCTTGGCTAAGAAATAAGACTGCTATCTCGAACCCCTGCTGCCACTTCATTCCAGTGACTGACCGCCACTGCTATTTCTCTCCCACCCCACCTTGTGGGCTCCCAGCTGCATTGCAGCTGGTGTAGATGCCTGCCCACTTCATGTAAATGCCCCTGAGGTCAGTGAATGGAAGCCAATTCTTACAGCAGCGGTGAAGTGAGTCACGGATCTCTCTCTTTAAAAGGTATGGGGCTAAAAATCTGTGAACCACTTCTCCGCTGCTGTAGGGGCCGAATGAAGATGCTCCTTTCAAAAATAATTGCCATTTCCAAAGAATATCCCAAGTTCTGCAAGGAAGTTTTCAAAGCATCTCATCTGACTGGTTTATATGTGTAAGTCTTTGTGAACTGGCTCTAAACAGCTGTGTTTGAACACATTCAATATCTCGTTAATTCTGCTGCTTCAGTAGATAGATTTATCTGTGCAGAAACCTCTTTGGTAGTTTACTCTGTTATGAAGAATTTCTGGTGTGGCTAATATTTGTCTTCCAAAGTGACCTGAGACATAATGGAATTACTACGGCCCGGATTTTGCTCTACTTATTAACAGCAAGGCTGTCGGCGCAGGGTAAATCTGACAGCAACTTCTGGCATCTGCACGTGCGCAGTTAAACCCAGAAATCCAGAAGTTGCTGTCAGAGATACCCTGCTCCACCACAGGGTGCGCTGTTGCAGTCCTCGCCAATAGACTCGGTACTGAAATCACTCTAATGGCGTGAACTTGTGATACTTACCCACTAGTTCTGCACTAAAAACAGCCGAAAATGTTAGGGCTTGTGCGTTCAGGAATAAGTATGTTTTTAATGGCGTAATAAGTGATAATTACTGCTGAACAACCTCACTGGCCCTTAAAAATTAATTTTACAAGTGTAGTGTCTCATTCCCTCAGAAGAAAATTAATATTGCAGATTTTAAATAAAAATATTTTTTTAAGCATCTTCTGTTTGTCTCTCTTATCTCTCTCCCTTAATCCCATCTGTATTTCCCAATCTATATTTTGCTTTCTCTACATCATTTAAATGTAATTTACATTTTCTGTTTTATACTTCCTGGTTTGGACTCTGGGACCGCGATTTCCCCTACCTCGGCGGGTCGGTGGTGGGTTGCAACCCCGCTGCTGGCTCCAGCCCGCTGTCCAAAGTGATTTTACGTTGATGGGGCTTGTTAAGCCCGCCCAGCGCATTTGCCTGTCAATTGAAGGAAGCGGGTCTGATGACATCACTTGATGTCGGGTCATCAGCCAGTTTCCTAAAAGGGACCATGCGCAAATTGATTTTGAAAGTTGTGCTACGCTGCATTGAGGTGCTGCAAACACTGACAAGCACTGCACAGAGGTGCACAGCTGCACCCAGGCTCTCCCATGACTCCCTTCATATGCTTATGGAGGGAGTCACAGCATGCAGGGAGGTCCTCTTCCCTTCCCATGGGTGGAAGAGGCCTCCCCAGGAGATCAACGCAACCTGGTTGCACATTGCACAGGATGACACAAGCAAGGATATCATCAGGAGGACCAGGCTGCAGTGGCTCAAACCTTTCAATGATCTCAGTAGATCATGAAACGTTACTGCAAAGCCACACTCGACCTCATCCTGCTGTGCCACTCATTACATCCCCATCACTCTGCCTTCCCTACCCTACTCCTGCACATCCTTACTCACACCAACTTACCTTGTACCTCCACCCATCCCTCTCTATCTACATTATCACTCCCCCATCTCACTTGCCACCCCTCACACTTGCCCTCATCCTGTCCAATCGTACCAACTAACAACACACAAGGGTAGGCACTTGTGTGTTTTAGCCAATGTTCATGTGAAGTTTCTGTTAATGTGCTGTCAAACATTGAAATCTTTATTTACAACACATTGCGTTCTTGGACAGATTTGTGTGCACCTTTGGGAAGTGGCTTAGTGAGTTGCAGTGAATGGTGAGACATAACGGTCCCCCCGCAATGGTGATGAGTGTGAAAGGAATGGCTTGGGCATTGTAGGAATGCTTTATGATGTTGGTGTGGGGTGGTGCCAACCTGGCGCATCATGTGGCAGCCAGGGTGTACAGCATCAAGTGAAGTAAATCTGGCTATGGTGAGGCCATCCCTAGCCTCCTGGGCAGCAATGTGCTCGGGTGCTGATGCCCTGTGTCCTGTGCAGCATTCAGTTGATTGCAGAGAAGGTTGGTGCTGCTGGTGTTGGGGCTGATCGTGGTGGGATTATGAGGACCAAGGTGAGATAGTTTCAAGGGCACCGATGCTGATGTACTAGATGTCAGGTAAAGTTGAGATGACAGAAGCGATCTGTCAATGGTGAGAGAGGTTGTTCCAATGAGGTGACACTGGATACAGAGTTTATTCCAAACACTTGCAACCTGCATAAAGCTCAATCTGTCTTCCAAATGCAGTAAGCAACAGCTTCTGAGCTTGGAAAGTGAACAGCTATGAGATGGGAGCTTTTATAGCACATTTGCAGCTGTCAAGTAAAGAGATGATTTCATAGTCACGCAACTCCCGACCTGCTTACCTGACGTGATCCCCGAGCAGCATGGAACCCGTGGGCGACCTCGTAAAATTTAACGGTGAGCTCAAAATAGTTTTTAAGTGGCTGTTAACATGCTCTTAATCACCTAAATTGCCTCCTCCGCTGCTTGGTGTCGGGTCTGTTCAGCGATGACCGACCCAACATCTGGAAAACTAGCGTGGCGGCGGGTTGACCGGGTTCCCTACCTGCTGTCAAAATTTTTTTTCCCACCCGACCCACCACCAAACGCGCCCACTGACCCCCTAAAAAATTTCCCCCGAGTGTCTCAATGAGGATAATTCAATTTGATTAGTTGAAGAGCCACTGCTGTTGCTTGCCCTGTTCACAGATGCCATAGATACCCTGTAGAGGACGCCAAGCTGGAAAAGGTGCCGGATTAGTGGAAATCTCTGCTGACAAGCCCGCAAAAACTCCATAGACAGTTGTCAGCGAGGTTCCTTCATCATTGAGAGCAAAATCCGGGCCAATATATTATCTGGTAACAATAAAGGGGTTCATTGTTTGCCTAGGGTACTCCATTACAGACTACTTCATGCATAAGGTCACATTTTGGTTCATAGGGAGTGAAGACTTAGCTAGGAAGTGGAATTTTGGCACTCCTGGCCAGCTCCCCATCTTCCACCCTCTGTAAACTTGAGGTCATCCAAAACTCTGTTGCCTGTTTCCTAACTCGCACTAATTCCTGCTCATCTAATCACCCCTGTGCTCGCTGACCTACATTGGCTCCTGGTTAAGCAACACCTTGATTTTTAAATTCTTATCCTTGTTTTCAAATCCCTCCATGGCCTCACCCCTCCCTATCACTGTAACCTCCTCCAGCCCTCCAACCCTCCGAGATATCTGCGCTCTTCCCATTCTGGCCATTTGCGCACCCCGATTTTAATCGCTCCGCCATTGGCAGCCATGCCTTCAGCTGCCAAGACCCTAAGCTCTGGAATTCCCTCCCTAAACCTCTCCGCCTCTCTACCTCTTTTTCCTCCTTTAAGATGCTCCTTAAAACCTACCTCTTTGACCAAACTTTTTGTCATCTACCCTAATATCTCTTTATGTGGCTCGGTGTCAAACTTTGTTTGATAACGCTCCTGTGAAGCGCCTTAGGACGTTTTACTATGTTAAAGGCGCTATGTAAATAAAAGTTGTTATTGGATATGAGAAAAAGTATCTGGAGTGAGCTCTAATTGTAACAGTTACTACAAGCCATGAACAGTGCATACATTTCAATTCAAATACGGTAACTTCCAAACTACTCGTTAACTCGTTTAGTTATCAAATATAATTTTATTTTTATTCAGAAATGTATCTGCTAAACTAAAGTGAGCATTGCAGTTTTATCATTAAATTGTTGTGGTACATTGTCAAAGGTTAGATTAATTATAAAATTTCTATTAACTTTCAGAACACAACATCTAAAGTACTACTATGTTACCTAAAATGATTACAAACCTATTTCTACAGAAGTAATAACAGCAACAACTATATTTACTTTCTGCAGGGAATTAAGAAGTTTTCTCCAGAACTATATAAAAATTTTGAAGATCATTATTTTGGTGATGAGATTGTGACTTGCCTACATCTCTGCTCCATGCTTAAGAGAAAACAACCAAATGGCTACTATCACTGTGAGACATCGGTTGCTGTGGGTAAGTGTATATTCATGCATTGAGCTAACACGGAGGTCTAAATTTATTTACTATATACTAGGTAATCTCTTCTGCTGTTGCACAAGATTGTCAAGACCAAATGTAATCTTCAGGTGAATCAGGGTTAGAGGCTGAGAGATAATTGGACCAAGGTGCACAGACATAATTCAGCCCCAATTTTGGAGTCATAAATTCTGTCGTTATGTTTATATTTTCATTGTCCACAATGCAAACTGCCTATGTAAATTTGCCACATGGTAATTACACCCCCTTTCTCTTTCTCCTCACCTCCTCCTCACTCAACCCCGCTCTCTCAACTCTTCTTTCTTTAGCCCCATTCTTTCTCTCACACTCAACCCCTCCTCTCTCTCAACCCCTCTCTCCCTGAACCCATCCATCTCTCTCTCTCTCTCTCTCTCTCTCTCTCTCTCTCTCTCTCGCAACCTCCTCCACCCCATTTTCTGCAGCACTTCTGAGATTTTGTGGCTGGCAGTGGTGGTCTCCCTCTTGCCGGTGGGAATCATGCTGGGAGTCTGACATGCATACCTAATGATTTAGAGGGTCAGCCAGGGGCAAAACATGTCTGATATGCAAGAGGCCATGCCAGACCAAGCAAAAGATTGGGCTGAGATGATTTTCAAAGATCTAAGTCCAAATTAATGAGGCATGAGACAAGTACCTGCCAGCAAATAATGAACAAACAGAGCAGGATCAAACATATGCTTATCAACATCAGAGTGAAGGCTGTAATTCCACTCTTGCCTCTGAGTCAGAAGGTCGTGGGTTCACCCAACTCCAGAGACTTGAGCACATAATCTCGGCTGGCACTCCAGTGCAGTGCAGTACTGAGGGAGTGCAGCACTGTTGGAGGTGTACTGTCTTTCGGATGAGACATTAAACCACTCTGCCCACTCAGCAGGAGGTAAATGATCCCATGGTGCTATTCGAAGAAGAGCAGGTGAGTTATCCTGTTATTCTGAACATTTATCCCTTTACTAACACCTAAAACAGATGATCTGGTCATTATTTTCATTGCTGTTTGCGAGACCTTGCTGTGTACAAATTGGCTGCCGCGTTTTCGTGCATGACAACGGTGACTGCACGTTAAATGTACTTTATTTGCTGTAAAGCGCTTTAGGACAACCTGAGGTTATTTCCAAATTCAAAAAGGTTAATTCTTCAGGGAAGGCATTTTTAATTTAAATACAGCTTTTTAAAAAATAATCAGCAGCCATTTTTAACTCTTGTGCTGTTAAGGAAATGGGTATGTGTGGATGCTGTTTAAATATCTCTTTACAGGAAACTCTCATTTAACCGGCACCTAAATATCCGGAATTCTCAATTAAGCAGCAAAATTCATACTCCGAAAACACCTCAATAACCGGAAATGTTGCCGAGTCCGAGTCTCCCGCGGTGGCCGAGTTAGTCAGTGGGGGTAGTTCTCCAAACTGCCACTACTCGGCTTCTTGGCGCTGTCGGAAGTCTGAACACCTCAATAACAGGAGTCTGACTCTTTGTTTGTTAAAAATAGCCTCGGTAGATAACCCTCTCCGTTATCCAGAATTTTTAATCAACCGGCACCATCCCGGTCCCGTAGGTGCCGGATACCAAAGAGTTTCCTGTATTTTGCTTTAGATTCATCATGCAAGTGTTAGGAAACAGTAATAGTTTGAATTGCACATAATTATCAAACAAAACCATTTATTTTTTATGAATATGGTTTCCAAAATGTATTGCAAATAAATTTTAGGCATACATTACAAGATTCCTTCTGTTGTAATAAGTGTACTCATTCTATCTTAAGAAGTGAGATAGCCATGTTGGGCTGAAAGGATAGCATTTGACTGGCAAAATAACCTTATTCAAGCTCTGCTATATTATGAACTAAGCAGGAAGTTGCACTGTTGCTGGCGATAGATTTACTTGGCAGCATACAGCCCAGGACCACTGCTGTTGTTCCTTTGTACTGCACAGTGGTTTCCTTGTAGAAAGATGGTGAGCGAAATTTGGCAGGCTGCTGTGATAAATTCATAACAGCAGCCCACGAGAGGGGAAGTGAGCTGACAGGACTTGTTACTGTCTGACTAAAGCATTCTTGTTAGCCCAACCTTTGGACGAACCAAGGCCTTGTACAAAGATAGCATAGTATTTAAGAATCGTCTTAAGGTTGGAGAGGCAATTTGGAAAGGTGACGAGGTTTATGGAGAGTATGGGGCCTAGGTAGCTTAAAGTACAGCTGCCGATGGTGGGGCCAAGGAAGGGGGATTTAAACAAGAGCCAATTTTGCATGGTGGGTGGGGTTGTAGCTCAGGAAGAGGTTACGGAGATGGGAAGGGGCAAAGCCTCTAAGAAATTTAGACATAAAGATGAGCATTTTAAATTTGAGGCGTTGGAGGACCAGAGATGAATAGATGTCAGCAAGGACAGGGTGTTGGGCAAGTGGGACTTAGTGTTGGATAGGGCACAGGCAGCAGAGTTTTGGATGAGTTTATGGAGGGTGAAGGATGCAAGTCTGTCCAGGAGAGCATTTGAGTAATAGAATCTGAAGGTGATAAAGGTACGGATGAGAGTTTCAGGAGCAGGTGGGCTGAGGAAGTAGCGGCAGCCGGCACTGTCACTGAGATGGAATTAATGATGGAGGGTATGGGGTCGAAAGCTCAGCTTGGGGTCAAATAGGATGCTGAGGTTGGAAACAGTCTGGTTCAGCCTGAGACAGAGGCCGTGGAAGGGGGAATTGAGTCAGTGGCAAGTATATGGAGTTTGTGCCGCGTGCATTTCGGTGTTGTCAGTGCTTGCTGTGATTTCCAGTGTGCTGGTGAGGCTCCTAGTGTGAAGTTGGAAAATTTCACCGAACACAAGTGCCTTATGGGTCTATGTGGTGTTCTGCTTATAAATAATGCTTGTTTTTTTTTAATTTTAAAAGAATTGTTTAATGAAAATTTGAATAAATAGAACACTTGCTTGTCAGTGAGGAGGAATGCAACAATTGTGAGCTGTAATTTGCAATGTATGCAGATTTGTGACATTGGGGATTACAGGCAATGAGGGGCTTTGCATGTAACTCACAAGGGGATCTGTTTTGTTCTTTTTGAGGATTTTTAAGTTCATTTGAGTATATCGCAGTTGGTGTCCTTTATTTGCTTTTTCACAACATTTGTGTGGAAGCCAGATGTTTGGTCATGTGGTGCGTCTTGTGATTATTGAAGGTAGCCCCATGGTATTGCACGGCTGCTGAGGTGTTGGGGAGGGAAAGCGGAGATTGTGGCTGAGTGCTTTATTAATTGAACAGAAGCCGTTGTTTCTTGAGAGTAATTGTTGAGAAGCTTTGGAACAGTTTGGCCACTTTCAAGGGATTTATATATTATGAGTGTGAAGCTTGAGCAGTTTGTAACTGTTATCTGAAGCCTGAAAATTAGGTTTCAGCCACTAACTCACTCTGTGTACCTGCTATTTTTGATTATGATTGCAAACGATTGCTTTTAAAAACAATATTTGTCTTGAGTCTTTTTATTGCTAATGTACTTCATACCTTTGGTGTGAATGTGATATGGATCACAAAGAGAATGAGCCCCTTGTTATGGTGACAATTAGCAATTGCCTTGAGCGAATTAGCAAGTTTTACTGCTGGTAATTGGACTATTCAGTATAAATTCAAATTTGAATTTATTCATGTGTTGAAGCAATTATCATTGTTGATCTGTGACTAATAAGGTTTAAAATGTGAATTATAATGGATTTATGATATTGGTTATCTCCGAACATAGAAAAATTGTTCTCTTGTGGCACAAAGGGTTAGACCACTGACTTTTCACCACTGGAACCTGGGTTTAAATTCTTCTCATGCTGAGGGATGAAAGACTCCTCACTCCTACATATTTCAGTAGCAGGAAATGTCACATAATGTTCCTAAACCAGAAAAGTCCAAGTTTGATTCTTGGTCTTTGCAAAGTCAGCTGGTCTTTGCAAAGTCAGCTGATCTCAGCTGGGGCAACAGTTGGGGTGCTAAAACTGGCCTTATCGCCTCTAAGTTAGAGAGAGCAAACATCAGCCAGGTTTTCCAATCCTTTTCACTATCCATAGACTCCTGCTGGAACGTATGTGTGTGGATATCGGATAAGAATAGGGTTGAACTTGGCTGGGCTTCCGTTCATGGTCTAGTCGTCTGCTAGCATTCACTGGCTAGGGTCATGTATGAACAGGGGCCACTTGATTGATGCATCAGAGGCTGCCAGTACCAGTGTAGCCAAATCTAACCAAAAACCAGTATTTTTAACAGAGGGTAGGAAGAGGGGAGAACATTGGAAAAGGGAAGTTGCTGGCCAATTTTTTTAATTTGTGTGGGCAGTGCCGGCGAGGCAGTATTTATTGCCCATCCTTATTTGCCTTGAGAGCATTAACAGTTGAGCACATAGTGTGGAATTGAAGTCACGTGTAGGCCAAACCAGATAAGGGGGGCAGGTTCCCTTCCCTGAAGTACACTAGTGAACCAGTGGGGTCTTTACAAGATTCAGCAGATTTCATGGCCATTTTCTGGTGCTAGCCCACAAATTTCAGATATATTGAATTCAATATTGATGGGATTTGAACTCTCAACTTCTAGTCCAGTACCAATTAAAGATTAATTTCCAGGACACCCCTGCAAGCAACCTAGGAGAAAAATCATAGGGCATTTTCTTCTCTTGTTTCACTACGACCGGACTCTCAACAAACAGCAGGGCTGCAACGCGCCCAGGGTGCAACGTGGCCCTGGCACGTGCGTGCTTTAACCGGTAAACCATGCAATGGATAAAGTGGTTTAAGCTGCCATTATTAACTGACTGCCATGCAGATTAATGTGTCAAATGACCGATGGCAGGATGATGGGGGCGGGGCGGTTGGAAGCGGGAGGTCATGCGACAAAACTTCCCAGAGTATAATCCAACCAGAGTTGGCAACCCTAGTTTACAAGCTTCTAAAAACTAAGCTTGATGCAACCTAATCACTACTTCTTAGATTTATCTCATTCTCTCTTTTATTTTATTCAGCCTTGGCGTTGTCCTTCAAAAGCTTTCTCAATAAAAATTAAAGTGTATCTCACCAAAATTTAATTGTGTGCCACTGCTCTGTAGGATAGTAATCAAAAGGGTGTTGACTCCATCTACTGGTACAAGGTTAGTAAGACGCCAACTTTTTTTTTGTAATTAAGACACAGTTCATACTTCCAGGGCTTTGTCAATTTGTATACACATGTGATGTACTTACATTTTATATTTCCATCCAAATTGTTTTAAATGCATCACTTGACATACATTTGTTTCTATTCTTAGTTAGCCCATCTTCTTGCTCCTGTGGTATCAGATCCAACATGTTAATGTTCTGCTACTGCAATTGTTCTGAATGCGGATCATAGAAACATAGAAACATAGAATCTAGGAGCAGGAGTAGGCCATTCGGCCCGTCGAGCCTGCTCCACCATTCAATACGATCATGGCTGATCATTCAAATCCAGTACCCTGTCCCTGCTTTAATCCCCACAGTACACATATCCCACCCGACCCCCGTAACCCCACGTATTTAATTCCCCCTAACATATCCCATCCTATCCCCATAACCCCACATATTTAATCCCCCCCTAACACTAAGGGTCAATTTATCATAGCCAAATCAACCTAACCCGCACATTTTTGGACTGTGGGAGGAAACCGGAGCACCCGGAGGAAACCCACGCAGACACGGGGAGAATGTGCAAACTCCACACAGACAGTCACCCGAGGTCAGATTCGAACCCGGGTCTCTGGCGCTGTGAGGCACCAGTGCTAACCACTATGCCATCAGTTTTAGCCTTTCCAACTATGTCAGGTCTGGACTCTCCCCTGTGGACCCAGTGTGCAATTGGGTAGAAAACTTTAGCGAAGAATTTGAAAAAAATCGATATGGAACAGGTCATCTTCTGAAACAAATGTTTTTTCAAGTTAACTGAAAATTGTCCCGAGAGTGGAAAAGGCTGAAGCAGTGAGTTAGAACATTATCCTTTCATCTCTGGATTGAGATAGAATTATCCTCTCAGCCGGCTGCAAAGATCGTGTCAGCTCAGTTCTTAGCGGGTATAGCCCACAACATAATGCTGCCCACAATTTGGCTTGAATTGGCACCATGTTCCTCAATTGCTGGCCTGTATGGAAGTTCACCAGCCATAGGGAAGATCTGCAGCCAGAAACGAAAGTCGCAATGGCAACTTTCAAAATTTTTTCCAGAGTCTTGCATGTGTGTCCATTTATTTGTTAATATTGTGTATAGTACCTATAATTTATTTTCAGTACTGATTGCTGCATATTCATGTTTGAATTCCCTATGAATGGAGAATTTTTAAATCCAGACAAGCTCCCTGGAGTAGGCCGTTCAGCCCCTTGAACCTATTCCGCCATTCAATCGGATCGTGGCTGATCTGAACCTCAACTCCATTTACCCGTCTTTGTTCCCTATCTCTTGATACCCTTATCCAACAAAAATTTATCAATCGCAGTCTTGAAAATTTCAATTGGCCCATCATCCACTGCCTTTTGGGGAATGTGTTCCAGATTTCCACTACCTTTTGTGTGGAAAAGTGCTTCCTGATTTCACTCCTAAATGGCCTAACTCTAGTTTTAAGATTATGCCCTCTTGTTCTGAATTCTCCCACCAGAGGAAATTGTTTCTCTGTATCTACCCTTTTGAATTCCTTTGTCATTTTTAAAGACCTTGATTAGATCACCCCTCGACCTTCTAAACTCAAGGGAATACAAGCAAGGTTTATGCAACCTGTTACCATAATTTAACCCTTTAAGCCATTCCAGTGAATCGACACTATACCCCCTCCAAGGCCAATATATCTTTCCTGACGTTTGGTGCCCAAAACTGAGCACAGTACTCCAGATGGTGTCTGACCAAGGTCCTGTACAGTTAAAGCTTCACTTCCTCACGTTTAAATTACAACCCCTTGAGCTAAATGCCAACATTCCATCAGTCTTTGATTACTTTTTGTACCTGTGCATTAGCTTTTGGTGATTTTGTGTACATGGACACCTAAATCCCTTTGCTCCTCCACAGCTCCTAGTCTCTCACCATTAAGAAATATTCCAGTTTGCGTTTCTCAGATCCAAAGTGAACTCCATCTACCATAGTTTTACCCACTCACTTAGTCTGTCTATGTCCCTTTGTAACTTCCTGCTCCCAGTCACACATCTTACTATGCCTCCTAATTTAGTGTCATCTGCAAACTTGGATATACAACTCTCTATTCCTTCACCCAAGTCATTAATATATATAGTAAAAAGCTGAGGCCCCGGTACAGATTCCTGGGAAACATGACTTGTCACACCCCACCAATCAGAGAATGAACCTTTATCTCTACTCTCTGTTTCCTACCTCCCAACCAATTACAAACCTATGTTATAAGGTTACCTCCAATTCTATGAACCTCTAATTTTTGCTAATAATCTCATGGTCGGAACCTTATCAAATGCCTTCTGGCAGTCCATATAGACAACATCCATAGACACTCCCCTATCCACCATTTTAGTGACCTCCTCAAAAAAAAACTAGATTAGTCAGACATGACCTGCCCTTCACAAATCCATGCTGACTTTCTTTGATCAGCTGAGACTTATCCAGATGCTCTCACTCTGTCTCTGATGATAGATTCTAATAACTTCCCCACAAGTGGCATTAAACTGACAGATCTGTGGTTAACTAGTTTCTCCCTCCATTCTTAAAAAATGCAGTGACTTTCACAATTTTCAGGTCAAAGGCACAATTCCTGAATCTAGGGAGCTTTGAAAAATTATGACAGATGCATCTTGATTCCCCACCTATTTCTTTTAATACTCTGGGGTAGAAACCATCCGGTTCTGAAAATTTGTCTATCCCAAGTCCCATTATTTCCTCCGATACCATTTTTAAATTTGTATTTAATTCACATTCATTCCCTTGAGTTAATTTTTAGATTCCCTTGTACTGTTAGTATTTTGTCCTCTTCCTCCACTGTGAAAACGGATACTTGGTACTCATTTAACAAGTCTGCCACTTCCTTATTAACCATTATAGTCTTACCTTTCTCTTAATATATTTATAAAAAGCTTTTGTTGTTAGCTGTAATATCCCTTGCAAGTTGCTTAACTATACAAGTGAAGCCTTTGCCTGTTGGAGGTATGTACTGGTTTTGTATCGTACCAAATATTTCTTGGAATATTCCCACTGTTTGTCTCTTGGTTTACCCATTAACAGTTCAGTCCAGTTTACTGCAGTTAATTCATTTCTCGTCCCTTTGAAGTTTGCCTTATTTAAATTTAAAACGTTGGTTTGTGACTCTCCTTTCTCCCTCTTAAACCTAATATCAAATTGAATCATATTATGGTCACTGTTTGCAAGATGCTCCTTTACAGTTAGATTGTTAACTAATTCTGGTTCATTACTCATCACTAATCCAGTATGACCTGTTCCCTTGTTGCTTCTAAAACATTGATCTAGAAAACTGTCCCGAATACATTCTCGAAATTCATTGCCTTCAATACTTGAGCTGTTCTGCTTCTCCCAGTCTATGTGAAAATTAAAATCTCCCATTATAACAACATTGGCCCAGAAATTGATCCCACGACGCGAGAGTACGCACTGCGTACTCTCGCGTATTCCCACTCCAATTGCCGGTTTTCTGCATGCCCTGCGCATGCGCTGAAAACCGGCAATTGCTCTTTTGAAAAGGGGGCGGTTCCTCGGTGCATCGCGTGCGCGCTACAGGCTGCGCGCACGCTGTGCACTTCATGCTTTGGACGCGCAGGTAAGTACTGAAGATTTTAGAAATGTAAAAAGGAGGAGTAAGACCCACTTTTAAGAAGGTAAGTAATGAATTAAGTATTTTTTTGAATTTTTTTTAACAGGTATATCTTTTTTAGAGACTTTAAAGACAGGTAAGTTTATTTTTATAACTTTTTAAAAGATTTTAAATTTTTTCAAAAATTTAATTTTTTATTTAAAATGGTTAATTTAATTAACTATACTTATTTTATTAATGTGATGGTTTTTTTTTTTAATTTAATTGAGGTTTAGCTGTTATTTTGGGGGAGTGTAAGATTCATAGATTTCACAGCATGTATGTGAAACTTATGAATGGAAGATGGTGTGCTGCCATTGGCTCTAACTGAGTCACGTGATCCCACAGCTCGCACGAATTCACTACGCCGCTGGGATACGCAAGCCCAGCACAGCTGATGTCTGGAACATCAAGTTCGTGCGAGCTGGATCTGAAAAAGCACAAGCGAGGTGAGAGATCGCGGGGAAGCCTTACCCCCGCGGGAACAGAGCGAGATCAATTTCTGGGCCATTGTTTTTGCTGCATGCTTCCCTGATCTCCGTATTTATACATCTATCTCGTCGCCCCCTCCCATTACATCACTACTATCTTCTCAACTCCATGCTTAGCAACCGATGCTTCCGTGTGTACACTGCCACCCAGAAGAGCAGATATAGGACATTGAACAACGGACTCCCACAGGGTTCTGTCCTGGCACCCATGTTATTCAATGTTTACACCAGTGACCTGCCTGAAACAGAGTTCCGCAAGTTTGTATACGCTGGTGACATTGCCTTGGCCACGCAAAACATGAATCTGTCCATCACCGAGGAGAATGCAACCGCTACACCAGCAAAGACATGCCGATCCAGGCCGACTTGAACAACCTACTACCAACCCGTCTCCAATCTAGAAAGCCATTTTGGACCGTCGCCGAAGCCCTTCAGCGATCTCCCTTCAGCCTTGATGACCAATGGTGAAATGCTTGGAAGAACTGTGACAGATGGAATGGATTCCTTCTAGAGGACCCCACAGTACAACCTGAAGGATCAAACCTTCCTCGCAAACCGTGGACAAGCATCAACCACCTCAGAACCGGTCATGGTAGATGCTGCCACCTTCTCCATAGATGGAAGATTAAAGCATCCCCATCATGCGACTGTGGAGCTCCTGATCAGACCCTGAAGCACATCATCGAACACTGCCCTCAGAGGAAATTCACAGGGAGCCTACAAGATATCCACGCTGTTACACTGGAAGCTTTGGCCTGGATATCTGACTTAGGTATTGACATTTGATTTGCTTTGCTACTACCATATGAAAGAAGACGACGACTTCTATCAGGAGGTCTGTAGGCAACTCCTACCAGTAGACAACTACTACCAAAGTCTTGCATCCTTTTCTGTTCCTTAACTCTACCCATACTGTTTCCACTGCCCCATCACCCTTATTGATATCTCTTCTTTCTACGGTGGTAATTGTGTCTTTTAGAAATATTGATACTCCCCCTCCTTTTCCAATTTCCATGTGCTTTCTAAAGTTCCGATAGCCTGGAATATTTAGCTCCCAATCATGCTCAGGTTGTAGCCAGGTTTCTGTAATGGCTACTGTATCATACCCTTTAAGCTGAATTTCTGCTTCTAACTCATTTGCTTTATTTCTTATGCTGTGTGCATTTGTGTACAGAACTCTTATGTGGGTAACAGTCGCCAGCCTGCCCATATGTCCTGCTGGTGTTAGACATAGAAACATAGAATCTAGGAGCAGGAGTAGGCCATTCGGCCCGTCGAGCCTGCTCCACCATTCAATACGATCATGGCTGATCATCCAAATCCAGTACCCTGTCCCTGCTTTAATCCCCACAGTACACATATCCCACCCTACCCCCGTAACCCCACGTATTTAATTCCCCTTAACATATCCCATTCTATCCCCATAACCCCACATATTTAATCCCCCCTAACACTAAGGGTCAATTTATCATAGCCAAATCAACCTAACCCGCACATTTTTTCACAAACGTTTTGACTTAGTGCGGATTTTCCCCTCCCACATCCCGAACTAGTTTAAATCTTTCTCCGCTGTCCTATTTACCCTTTTCACAAGGACATGAATGCCCCTTGGGTTTAGGTAAAGATAATCCTGTCTGTACAGCCTTCCCTGGTCCCAAAAGTGGTCCCAATGTCCCAGAAATCTGAACCCTTGCTTCTCTGCCATTCTTCCAGCCATATGTTGACAATCCTAATCTTTCTGTGCCAGTCTGGTCCAGTGTGTGGCGCTGGGAGTAATCCAGAGATTACTACCCTGGAGGTTCTGCTCCTTAATCTAGGATTTAGCTCCTTGAAATCCCATTTCAGAACCTCGAACCTACTTCTATCTATGTCATTGGTTCGCACATAAACCACGAACTCTGGCTGCTCGCCCTCCCATTCCAAAACCTTTTGTATTTGTTCTGTGATGTCCCGAACCCTGGCACCTGGGAAGCAACATACCATTCAGGACTCTGGATCACCTCCACATAGGAAACTATCTACCGCCTTGACGATAGAATACCCACAATAACCAGTCGCCTATTCCTACTACCTGTACTGTTTCCCTTGTGGATAACCACTTGCTTCCCAGTGCCTTGTAGTTGCTAATGGTTCCCTCCTCTGTGTCACCCTTTTTGTCCACACCACTGGTACCTAAACAGGTATACCTATTATTATCCCATTATCTCCTTCTCCACTTGTCTCTTAAAGTGAAACTGTTGTTTAGGGATAAGCATTTGCCCATAGATAAGTGAAAGTCAATTAAAAAAAAACTTGAATCCTTATTGCAGAATCTTTCCACAGAACCTTGCATTTATTCATTTCAGAGGAATGCACTTAGCATAGCAGATGCTCTGTGGAGT
The DNA here is from genome assembly GCA_030390025.1 of Squalus acanthias. NCBI lineage: Eukaryota > Metazoa > Chordata > Chondrichthyes > Squaliformes > Squalidae > Squalus > Squalus acanthias. The sequence goes on along the minus strand of CM059433.1, from coordinate 73,415,121 downwards.
TGTTGGAGAGCATGCGGTGAAGAAGTCTGTCATTGGTCTTTGAACCCTTAACTAAGATTATTTTAACAAGAAATGCATTAGAAAAATAAATGAGTTGTGCTACGGACTTGCTATTTTTAAGGTAAATTTTGTACGACTCCACCAATGACGTGCCTGATGTACTATTCGCTACATTTTGTGACTTGGGTTTTCAAGTGGCAGAATCAGGCCTTACGAAGACAGTGCAAGCCTTATTTTAGTATTTTTGGAAATGAAAATCAGGGCTCATGCAGAATGTCACACTGTCTAGACTTTGCTCCACCCAAAGCACACACCTTATCCATATAAAATAGCATTAACCTGGGCTGTCTTTGTGCATCCCCTAGCAGCTGGTTACATAGTGGCAACTAGTTAGCTGTAGGCTGCTTTCGGCCTAGGTAGAACTAAAGAGAAGGGGAGAAAATACCACAATAGCTTGCCAAGAACAAAATGGTTAAAGACTGTACACGTCTATTCATTTTATACCTCGGTGTATGTGCATATACAAATATTGATTTAGTTAATTGACGTTCTTCAGCTTCATTGCAGAACTGTGCTTGGAAACCAACTACTTTACATGTTATCAAATGGTGCCCATTATAAATAATGGGCCGTATTTTCCGATCGGAGGCTTCCCGCGTGCGGAAGCCTCCGATCTGGAAAAAATCTATGCACTTACCTGAAGACTTCCGAGGTGCGTATAGTTCTGATGCTGGGCCTCTCGAGCTCCAAGTGTGCAGGGCCTACGTATCCCAGGGGCGCATGCAGTTCGCAAGTGTCCTTGGGATCACGTGGGCCATGGGGAGCCAATCAAAGAAGGGAATCTCCCTTCATACACTTGACAGATAGATCTGTCAAATATATGAATGGAGAGCACCCCAAAAACACTTCAAAACATTAAATACATTTTTAAAATTGGTGAAAATTACAATAAATTAAATATTTTAAACAAAAATTTAATATTTTGAAAAAAATAATTAGTTTTTTTACAGGGCTAAAAATAAACTTACCTTTTTTTAAAGTATTTTTAAATGATAAAGACTGAATTTTTAAAAACTTTTTTTCAACTCTTATCCTGGTAAAAGCAGGCCTTACGTCTGCTTTTACCAGGCGTAAGAATTCTAAAGGTCTTCTGCCGACTGAGGGGCTCCAGAAAGCGGAACTATCCGCCCGCAGAGGTCCTTCTCCAGGGCAGGCGTCCGATCTGTCATGAGCATTCTTGACAGATCAGAAATGTCGGTTTCCAATGTCCCTACGGGTGTGTACACAGCGCGTACCCACCTGTAGGGATCGGAATATCCAGGCCAATATCTAAAAACAAAGTATAAAATTTAGGGCTATGTTTTCCAACAGGCGTTTATCCATACTAGTGCCTAGCACTTTAATATTTAATTTCATTGTCTGCTATTTTTAACGCAGGCATTAACTCATATTTAAAATAAACAAGTTAACACCTGCACAGAGAGACTTCGTATGGCCACGTTAAGCATTTGTATGGGAACAGCGCCAGCCAGAAAATATGCCACTAAACATGAAAAAGCTCACAGACAAGATGCTGCAACCCTTAGAAACAGAGATGATGTTATTACTGAGAGCGTTACATGAAGCCAAGTGTATTTTTAAAAAGCTATATTTTTCAGCAGACCGAGGGGAAGAGGAGTTATAACAACTAGAACAGTTAGTGAGCTCATTGATGAAATAATGCATGCATCACAGAATGATAGGATGCAGCTTTTCCCTCCCTCCATAATCCCCTTTGCAGTCAGTACCAGACCTCAGTGGGACCATCAAGGAATGGCAGCAAATTGAGCCAAAGAACTCGCCTTGAAGGAAGGAAGGAAGATAGAATCAGATGGGGGACTTATCTGGACATTGCCATTCTGGCACATTCCCACCACAACTCTGGCAGGAGTGCACTGGAGGAGCCAGAATTAAACCAGCAGTTGCGTATGGCAGTTCCCAGCCTTTGGGGCAGTATTTCCGCAGGCTTTGTAAGGGGTTGGGCCTCTGTCAACCATTACAAGTTCAGTGACGTAACAGAGGACAGGGACTCCCTACTCAATTTTAAATGCAGCCCCCTTACAAAGGGGACCACTGGGGATACTTAGCAGTTCTTTCCAGCGGAGAGTTCCTGACACTCCCCTCCTTGGATGGTCACTGTTTTGCTGATCACCTAAATGTTTGTATGTCAAGGGTGGACTCAAATGGGCATTTATGCTGGAATGCACTCCCCTGCAGATTTTCGACTCCTCTGTCTCTCTTTCTGTCTTAGCTTAATATGCTTTCTGAAATTTATAAGAGACAATTTTTTTTTCTCGGACGCACACACCTTCTCAGTTTAAAAAAAAACTTAATAGAAACTTTAGTTGAATAAAGCTTTTGAAATTTGTTGCCTAACTTTTCTTCAAATAATGATAGAAGCTGGCAAAATATGTTACTGATACATCCTAGAAGATGTTCAGACTGCACAATCTGTATTCAGCTAACAGATTCACAGCTCTGCGCAAAAGTATCAAATACAAGCCCAGATTTTTGGGAGAGGCTAATGCCTTCAAGTAAAAATGTTAATGAAAGCATTAAAGAAAGAAAGACTTGCATTTATATAACGTCTTTCACGACCACCGGATGTCTCAAAGCGCTTTACAGCCAATTAAGTACTTTTGAAGTGTAGTCACTGTTGTAATGTGGGAAACGCAGCAGCCAATTTGCACTCAGCAAGCTCCCACAAAGGGCAATGTGATAATGACCAGATAATCTGTTTTTTTTAATGTTGATTGAGGGATAAATATTGGCCAGGACACCAGGGATAACTCCCCTGCTCTTCTTCGAAATAGTGCCATGGGATCTTTTACGTCCACCTGAGAGAGCAGACGGGGCCTCGGTTTAACGGCACCTCCAACAGCGCAGCACTCCCTCCATACTGCACTGGAGTGTCAGCCTAGCTTTGTGTGCTCAATTCCCTGGAGTGGGACTTGAATCCACAACCATCTGACTCAGAGGCGAGTGTGCTACCAACTGAGCCACAGCCGACACTGTGGACAATGCCACAAGAACAATTCAGTGGATAAATGTAATTGTGTTATTGCAAAATATGCAATATTTTTGTTTTGTTTATAAATCTTATCTTGGATATTAGAAATCTTAGTTTCTGAAGGAAAAGAAAGGCCTTTTATTAGAAAGCATTTTGAGTAATTTGTGTGGAAAAGATAATGGGCCAAACATTCGGCACTTGCCGGGTGAGTACGCGCTGTGTACTCACCCGTAAGGCCTCCTGAAGTGCCGGTTTCCTGCATGCACTGCGCATGCGTGGGAAACCGGAACTTCCGGTCTCGTGAAGGGAGGAGTTCAGAGGTGAACCGCGTGCGCGGGAGAGGCTGCGCGCACGCAGCGAACTTAGGTTTTTTTTCAGGTTTCTCCGGGAAGGTAAGTATGGAAGAAGCTGCGCTTTTAAAAAGGAGGCGCAAGACCCGTTTTTAACAAGGTAAGTGGTTAATTAATTACAATTAAAACATTTTTTCAACAGGTTTATCTTTTTTAGATACTTTAAAGAAAGGTAAGTTTATTTTTAGCACTGTTAAAAAGTATTTTAATATTTTCAAAAATTTAAATTTTTGTTTAAAGTAGTTAATTTATTTAACTTATAGTTATTTTAAAAATGTGATGGTTTTTTAAAAAATTTATTTGAAGTTTAGGTGTTGTTTTGGGGCCGATTTCAATTCATAGATTTGACAGGTCTTCTGTCAAATCTATGAATGAAAGATGGTCTGCTGCCATTCGCTCTCCATGGCCCACGTGATCCCAGGGGACGCATCGCACTAACTACGCCCCTGGGATACACAAGCACTGCGCGCCGGCAGCTGCAGGAGGCCCAGGAGCTGAAGTCCCCGTGGGCCCAGAGGTCAACGGCAGGCGCGGTAGGTAGGTGCGCGTGCGATGCTTACACCCGCGGGAAGCCAGGGAGCCTAATTTCTGGGCCAATACAGCACCTAGCAATGGAGCATGCAACCTTTGAATAATTTGAATATGTTAAAGGCACATAATAGTTCAAAACAGCTCAGGTTTTCTCACTAAATAATTAAAAGCCTTGCGATGTTGATTTTTAAGCTCCTATTTCTAATTTTTTATTGAATGAGACATATAGGGGGAGATTTTCAATGGTGGGAAACAACTTACCAGTCCGTTCCCGCAGTCACTGTGGCCCCCACAATCATCCTCTGGGCCTACCACGGGGCGGCCAGAGAGCCTGAGTCAGGCTGTAGGTCCATTTTACTATGTAAATCGGAGTCCTATAACGTATATAAGACCTCATTTGCCATTTTAGGACAGTATTTGACGGCGCGTGCGTGGCGCATGCTACGCCTAGCACCAGTTCTCTGTTGAGCTGAAGAGGAGCCCAAGAGTAAGTTATACTGTGTTTTTGCAGCTCCAGGAGGAGTAGTAGTGTTCCTCTGGACTCCTCAAAACCAAACTGAGCTGCTGCTGCTCAGATCTCCCCCTCTCACCCACATAGGCCTATCTTCTTCTGATCCAGAGGCTGGCTTGTCCGCTCGATATGGCAGCGGGATGCCCCATGTCGCTCGTTTTCCGCCCCCAGCCCACCGGCCGAATGCTAATGAGGCCAAGCTCTTAAAACGGACCGTGCATCCTGTTGGGGCAATCGGGCTTCCGGTGGCTGCCTGCCTGCTTGAGGTCCACACCAGGGGAAAATCTACCTGATATTTTCTTGAGTGTGGAACATTATTATAATATGCCATAGAAATTCTTCCAGCTATGCAATGAAAAAAGATCCCTGTATACTATTTAACCACAGGGATATGTTCCCATTTCCCCTTTTCTACCCTTGTTTTTAGACACACAGGACTGTGTATCATTCTTGGGCCTAAAAGATTAGGTAGACCCTGTTTTCAGAACTTCTCTCTACTGCAGTTGAATCAGTTATTTGGAAAGGTGGCGTGAGGGGCTTATCAATGTTATATTAGTTTCTGCTTTCCTCTCTCCCCATGGGGACTTCATTTGACCTAGACTTTCCACTGTATCCTGATGCTGTGGCAGAAATCAAGAACTTTTCGTATGGTTAGCTTGGGTGCAAAGGCACATTAAACTTGGAGTATCAGCATACGGTGCCACTGCATCATCTAAACACCAGTCTTATTCTTGTATGATCCTATCACTTTCAGCTCTGTTGATAACATTCCAGTTAACATATGGCAGTGAAATATATAAGATTTGCTTGTTCAGATAGCCTGCAAAATATATGTATTAATGAATGAATATCACGCTGGAGTTTGACATTCTTTCACATTTATGCAGGTAGATAAAGCACTAATAAAAACAGAAAATGCTGTTGTCAACATGTGTATAGAGAAAAGACAGATTAGTGTTTCAGGTGTAGACCCTTCATCAGAACTGGAGATGGGAAAATAATTGGACTGAAGAAAACAAAGTTGAAAGGAGGAATAGGAGAACAAAAGATAACGGTCAAGTATCGTGTGTAAGGACTCCTATCACATAGAGGAGTTAATGGATTTAATGTCAGCAAATAGGTTTATTTACAAGCCAGAGACTGGATGATATGCAACAATTAGCCACTTAAAAGAACAAAGGGTGTGTAATCAGCCAAATAATGTCTACACCTGAAATAACAACTCTTCCCCTTCTTCCCGCCCCCTTCCAGAAACCACTGGACCTGCCATATATCTTCAACACTCCCTGCTTCCAATAAAATGGGGGAGATCGCAAAGGTCTAAAGCTACTAATGTTCAGACCAGAGGGTTGATTAGTTCCAAAGAGAAAGATGAGATACAAGACCCTGCCGACAGCACAGTCTAGTAGGCAGTGGCCATGAGTTAGAAAATTGGATGCTTGTCCTTAGACTAACAATGCCAAGAGCACCCAATTTTCTAATGGATGATTTGTGGGCAAAGTGTGGGGGCTATACTATCATCGAGAGCAGGCCTCATTTAAATATTGAAACGACCTGAACAAGACCCCATGCCAAATGTTGTGTGTTTGGTTGAGGCTCTGCCCAGACCACATGCCAGTCCTGGGACCTGGCCTACTGAAGCAAGCTTCTTAGAAGGGGAACATGGGGTTTTCGTGAAATTGCTTTTTTGCATTTTTATGTATTCTTTGTTGATTTATGTTAGAAGTCGTTGAATTTTACATGTTGGGTTTTTATCCCCTCGCTAGTACTTTGAAGCATTATTCTTAGTTGCTGCTGACTTGATGTTGCAATATGCAAAGTGGTGAGTATAGCAGTGTCTTCCAAACACACTGCATTCAGATAAGGAGTAGGAATTTGTGAAGGGACAATAAATGCAAGTGCTACAATCGCCGAGGCATTTTAACTATACCAGTCAGTACTTCAGGACCTGCATCAGAGGACATGTCAGAGGAGATTACTTTCACCACCTCTATTTCACAAGATGGATGGATTTTAATTGCCAGTTAGTTTCCCACCTGGCCACGGCAGTATGAGGCCACAGCGATTTTAACTGCATGGGCAGGGGAGACCTAAACTTTCCTGCTCCTCCTGGCCCCACAGCAGCTTCCTGATTTCTTCACGCTAACCTTCACCCGGCGGCAAAGCCACGGCCACTACCGTGCTCAGGCCAAAGTTAAAATTGCTGTTGGGGCCCGATGACATCATTGGACCCTAAATAGCACATATGAATTAGGACCCCACTGGGTTTGGATGTGTGGCTTAGCCACCTGTCCAGATGCGTTCATTAAAATTGGAGTTGGCGGCATCCAGGCATTCGAACTGCCCATCCATCTGGTTTCCGCCAGGTAGGTAGAGTTCAAATCCCCTCCAGGGTCTTATTTTAGGAAGTGGGTGACAATGAATACGTGTGGAATTATCGCTGTTGGACATTGCCAAGAACCGGATTGTCTGCTTCTCATTAATGTTTCTCACACCTTGAACATTTACAAATATGACTCTGGTGTGGTGATTCTGCAGATATTTTTGGGAATCTATTCAGCAGACAAAGTTCTTTGTTCGTTAAAACATGTAAAAAATGGCCTAAATCATTATTGCGTTGTAATATGTTATGTTTCTTACACGCAATATCAATGCAGAAGACATGCAGATCTTCTGAAGGCTAAAGTTGATGATGAAGGTTAATATGCAACGCAGGTTTACTAGATGGATGAGTGGGCTGTCCTATGAGGAGAGGTTGAGTAGAATGGGCCTATATTCTCTGGCGTTTAGTAGAATGAGAGATGATCTCATTGAAATGTATAAAATTCTTGGAGCTTGGCAGGGTAGATGCTGAGAGGCTGTTTCCCCTGGCTGGGGAGTCTAAAACTAGGGGTCATAGTTTCAGGATAAGTGGGTTGGCCATTTAGGACTGAGATGAGAAATTTCTTTACTCAGAGGGTTGTGAATCTTTGGAATTCTCAACCCCAGAGGGCTGTGGATGCTCAGTCGTTGAATTTTTTGAGGATGTAACTGGTAGAATAGATAAGGGAGAACCAGTGGATGTGGTGTATTTGGACTTTCAGAAGGTTTTTGATAAGGTCCCACATAAGAGATTAGCGTGCAAAGTTAAAGCACATGGGATTGTGGGTAAGGTACTGACTTGGATAGAGAACTGGTTGGCAGACAGGAAGCAAAGAGTTGGAATAAACGGGTCTTTTTCTGAGTGGCAGGCAGTGACTAGTGGGGTACCACAGGGATCGGTGCTCGGACCCCAGCTATTCACAATATATAATAATGATCTAGACGAGGGAACTAGATGTAATATCTCCAAGTTTGCAGATGACACAAAGCTGGGTGGGCGTGTGTGCTGTGAGGAGGATGCAGAGAAACTCCAGTATGATTTGGACAGGTTGGGTGATTGGGCAGATGCAGTATAATGTGGATAAATGCGAGGTTATCCACTTTGGTGGCTAAAACAGGAAGGCAGATTATTATCTGAACGGCAATAGATTGGGAGAAGTGGAAATGCAACGAGACCTGGGTGTCCTTGTGCACCAGTCGCTGAAGGTAAGCATGCAGGTGCAGCAGGCCGTGAAGAAGGCAAATGGTATGTTGGCCTTCATAGCGAGAGGATTTGAGTACAGGAGCAAGGATGTCTTGCTGCAGTTGTACAGGGCCTTGGTGAGACCACACCTTGAGTATTGTGTGCCGTTTTGGTCGCCTTATCTGAGGAAGAATGTTCTTGCCATGGAGGGAGTGCAGCGAAGATTCACCAGACTGATACCTGGGATGGCAGGAATGACGTATGAGGAGAGATTGGGTCGATTGGGCTTATACTCGCTGGAGTTTAGAAGAATGAGAGGGGATCTCATTGAAACTTATAAAATTCTAACAGGACTAGACAGACTAGATGCAGGAAGGATGTTCCCTATGGCCGGGGAGTCCAGAACCAGGGGTCACAGTCTAAGGATAAGGGGTAAGCTATTTAGGACAGAGATGAGGAGGAATTTCTTCACCCAGAGAGTGGTGAACCTGTGGAATTCTCCACCACAGAAGGCAGTTCAGGCCAATTCATTACATATATTCAAGAAGGAGTTAGATATATTTCTTAAGGCTAAAGGAATCAAGGGATATGGGGAGAAGGCAGGGACAGGGTACTGATGATGCCACCTTCCATACCAGTGCTTCCGACATGTCTTCCTTTTTCCTCAACCGAGGATTCCCCTCTACCGTGGTCGACACGGCCCTCGACCGTGTCCGTTCTATCTCCCGCACATCTGCCCTCACCCCTGCCCCTCCCTCCCGGAACCACGATAGGGTTCCCCTTGTCCTCACCTTTCACCCCACCAGCCTCCACATTCAACGGATCATCCTCCGCCATTTCCGCCACCTCCAGCGTGATCCCACCACCAAACACATCTTCCCCTCCCCTCCCCTTTCAGCATTCCGTAGGGACCGCTCCCTCCGTGACATCCTAGTCCACTCCTCTACCACCCCCAGCACCCCTTCCCCTTCGCCCGGCACCTTCCCGTGCACGCGCAGGAGATGCAACACATGCCCTTATACCTCCCCTCTTCCCACTGTCCAGGGCCCCAAACACCCCTTCCAGGTGAAACAGCGATTTACTTGTACTTCCTGCAATTTAGTATACTGTATTCGCTGCTCACGATGTGGACTCCTCTACATTGGGGAGACCAAACGCAGATTGGGTGACCGCTTTGCGGAACACCTCCGTTCAGTCCGTAAGGGGACCCCGAGCTCCCGGTGGCCTGTCACTTTAATTCACCGCTTCACTCCCACTCTGACCTCACCGTCCTCGGCCTATTACACTGTTCCACGGAAGCTCAGCGTAAGCTCGAGGAACAGCACCTCATCTTTCGTTTAGGCACGCTACAGCCCTCTGGACTCAATATCGAGTTCAACAATTTTAGATCATAACCTCAGCTCCAATCACATTTATATTTTATTTTATCCACCCTTTTATTTGTCCCCCCCCCCCCCCCCCCACCTTTTTTTTTCCTCCTAGAAGCTGGCAGCTGTCCTTCATTCTGCCAGTGGATTTCACACTTCATTCAGCCTTAATCTGTCACATTAACACCACCTCTAGCCTTGCATATCTCTTAATGTCTCTTCATCTCCCCCTTTGTTCCTTTATCCCCTCCCCCTTTTTTTTGGATGATCAGCCATGATCTCATTAAATGGCGGAACAGGCTCGAGGGGCCGAATGGCCTACTCCTGTTCCTATCTTCTATGTTTCTATGTTTTCTATGATAGATTTTTGGGCACTAAGGGAATCGAGGGATTATGGGGATAGGGCGGGAAAGTGGAGTTGATGTAGAAGTTCGGCCTTGATCTTATTGAATGGCGGAGCAGACTCGAGGGGCCATATGGCCTACTTCTGCTCTTATTTCTTATGTAGGGCTAGGCATGCATTTCTTTTGGTACCACATATAAGGGAGGGATAATTACAAATTACCATAACAGCCCATTTGAACAAACATTTAAAAACTGCTGCAAACTCTCCCTAACCTCCTGCCATCTTCTTAACTTTGGTTTCCTGTTGTTTCTGAAAATAATTTGCTAAAACGTGCTACCTTTTAATCTCCAGATTGCACTGCATACCTGCATTTAAAAAAAAATCTTTTTATCATTAATATTTGAATATAAACATACAGCAAACAGACATGGAGCAGAATACTTTAAATTTAATTGCATAAAATAAATAATAGTGATGCTGTTGCTTAAGTTTTGCTACAACAATAGAGATAGTGTAGGCCCACTCCAACCGTATCTTCAAGACCCACTCTCCGGCCGCGATTTTATCATTGGAGGCGGGTTGGATGCGGGTCAGGTGGTCGGTGGGTTCCGGTCCTGCCTCCGCATCTGCCGGTCAAAAATTGCGATTTTGAGTTAAGTAGCCTATTGAATCACTGCGTGCGCGTTACCCGGCCCAGTTAGTGGTTTCGGGTCTGCTGCTTGTCTCTGCTGACGTCTGTCCATGCAGCATTGTTTCCTTTTCATCCTTTTCTGCTGGTTCTCGTTTTGGCAATTGTACCCATGACTGCTGCAAGAGCCAAGGCCTCTCCCTGCTTTGATGATGACTCCCTCCATGCTCTTGTGGATGGAGTGAGAGGGCACCAGGAGGTACTCTTCCCATCACCTGGACGGAGGAAGCCTCCTCAGCAAAGCAAAGCAGCCTGGCTGCAAATTGCTGAGGAGGTCAGCTCCAGATCGTTGTGTGCTCGCTCCTGGGTCCAGTGCAGAAAAAGGTTTAATGACCTGGTACGCTCAGGAAAAGTGAGTATAACATCACACTTACCTTCAATCTGCTCCCCATCGCCTCTCATCACCAGCACTCTGCATTGTCAACCTACTCCTGCACATCCCACTTTACCCTTACATCCCCTGCACCCTTAACCATCCCTCTCTCTCTAGTACAGAATCACTTCACTATTCTACTATGCACCCCTCACACTTGCTATCACTGATATGTAATGCCAACAACTAACAATGCACAGGGAGGGCCCTTGGTATTGGCACCTCACTCCATATTTGTGTCCTTCTAAGCATCTATGCTATGGATTCTCTACACTCACTCCATCATTCTCACTCAAACTCCACTTGTGTCCCTCATTGCAGGAAAAGAGAGCCCACAATAAGAGGGAGAGGGCCAGGACAGGAGGAGAGCCACCTTCGATTGCCCATATGACCACCGCTGAGGAGACTGCTCTCGAAATCATCGGAGGTGATGAGGATCTGGAAGAGGGGGAAAGTCAGGTGGGTGCAGCAGAGCAAGCTGGTGGCAGAATAGATTTGCATCCCTCTCATTTACATTGCATGAGTGACTGATCTGGCATCTGATGCTCATACAGATTGAGTTCTGATCATCTGCACAATTCGATGTGCATGCTACGTTAATATCACATGTCCAACTCATGCCTTTACTCCCCCACAGGACCATCGAGAGCCCCCCTCCCCACTGTCCAGGAGGAAGAGCCGGAAGACTCCTCAGAGGAAGCTGCAACCTCTGAGGGCGCAGCGTCAGCAGAATTAAGCGTACCCAGCACCAGTGCAGAGACGCACACCTCGGTGGGTCCTTCGCGAGATAGAGTAGTGTTGTCACCTGGTGTATCACAGCTCACAAGTGAGCATCAGCAGATGGTGGAGACAGGGACAGCAGTGGAGAGTCCTCGTTGGAGGCCGCAGGGTGCTCCCAGCTCTGCTCGGCTGCATGTGGACCCTGTGCCTCTGGGACCATCCAGAAAGAGAGCGGTGCTGGAACCCCAGGAACAAGTGCAGGAGTCTCTGGCAGGTTTTGCATCTAGGGTTACTGCGAGTGTGGAGAGGATGGAGGAGTCCATGTCTAACATGAGCAGTGCCTTTGTGGAGGCAATGGCGCATGAACGCACCACCGTGGAAAGGATGGCAACCTCCGTGGAAAGGATGGCTATGGTCATGGAGGAAATAAGTCGCCAGAGTCAGGAAAACATGGTGAATGTTCAGAATAGATTGACATCTCTGGAGGAGCAATAGGCAGCTATTGAGCAGAGAAACCAGACCTTCATGGAAGTCCTTTGAGGAGGACTGCCAGTGCAGATACAGGTCGTCATGGCCCCCCTGAAGTGCAGCAAGGTGCTGTCAAGCCACTTGCTAGCACTGAAGTGGGGCTGACCCATGAGAGGGATGTTGGCGGCAGACAACAAGGAAGTGTGAGCTCCTCTCCAAGTGCTCACACTCCCATGCCACTGCGGAGCTATCGGTCAGAGCCCCACCAGAGTCCTCACCCAACTGAGATGGGCGTCACAGCCACAGGAGGAGCAGACTGTTGTCGAGCCCTCCCAGGCTCGCTAACCCAGAGGATGCCCGCCAAAGGTGTCGAAGCAGGAGCCGCATGAAAGTGAGCAAGGTGCCTCCACATCTGCTGAAGCCACAGGGGAAGTACCACGTAGAAGCACACATAAGAGGAAGATAAAGCACAAATAGTAACAAGGGTAGTCACTTGGGTGTTCTGTTCTGTTGTTTTTTGTTCTGTTTAATATTTGCCATTGTCATCCTTTTGTGTATGTATTAAACAGAAGTGATGGCAAACAGTTGAAGTTCTGGCCTATGTGATCTGGGAAATGGAAGTTGCACATTGAGGGCTCAGGGCGACTTGCATTTGTAATGATGGTGGTGAGAGTGATCTGAACCCACAGGTTCTTGTACATTGTGTATGGTGTGTTAAGAAGGTGCCAGCCACATGTGTTTGCCTCGTCTACTTAAGCGAATCTGGCAGCAATGTGCTCGCGTGCTGCTGGACCTGGCACATCCGCCTCCGCAAGGTCTTCTTCCGCCTCCTCCTCGTCTGAGGAGGCTATGCGCTGAGCCACTTGTTCCTCAGGCAGCTGGAAGCCACGCTGCTGTGCGATGTTGTGCAGTGCACAGCAGACCACGATGATTCTGGAGACCCTGGCTAGTGCGTACTGTAGGGCTCCACCTGATCGGTCAAGGCATCTGAATCACATTTTGAGCAAGCTGATGGTTTGCTCGATGATGGCTCTGGTGGAAATGTGGCTCACAATGTAGCGCTCCTCTGCTTCGTCTGATGGCCTCCTCAATGGCGTCATTAGCCACATCTTCAGGGGATAGCCCTTGTCTCCAAGTAGCCATCCGGAAAGTTGGGTTGGCGGATTGAAGAGCGGAGGTACACTAGACTGCCGCAGGATGAATGAGTCATGGCAACTGCCAGGGTACTTTGCGCAAACATGCATAATGTTCTTCCTGTGGTTACACATCAGCTGGACGTTAAGGGAGTGGAAGCCCTTGCGATTGACACATACAGCTGGGTTGTGATGGGGTGCCCTAATGGCCACATGTGTGCAGTCTACGACGCCCTGCACCCTTGACAAGCCTGCCAGCTTTGCAAAGCCAACCGCACGCACGGTTACACTTGCTTCATCCATGGAGAAGTGGATGTAATTGTGCGCCTTTGCAAAGAGGGCATCGGTAACCTGCGTGATGCAAGTGTGTGCGGCCAACTGGGAGATTCTGTTGATGAGCCCTGGAAGGACCCTGAAGCAAAAAAATTGAGCGCGGTGGTGACTTTGACAGCCACTGGTAAGGGGTGTCCACCCGCTCCTCTGGGCTCCAGGTGTTGCTGCAGCATTGCGCAGATGTCAGCGACTGCCTCTCGCGAAAGTCTCCGCCTCCTTTGGCACTGCTGCTCAGTCATGTTGAGGAAGCTCACCCTCTGCCTGTAAACCCAGTGTTGGGGGTATCTCCTGCGGCGACGTGCAGGTCTGCGCTGATGCCCTCTGCCCTGTGCAGCATCAGGTGGGTGAGGAGAAGGTTGGCGCTCCTGTTGTTGCTGCTGCTGTTGTGCCTGGTTCTGCTGCTGCCGCGGTTTTCCCAGGAGGTCACAGTGGAGATGGATCTCAGCTTCGCCACTTACAAGCTCAGTAGACCTGCAAAAAGTGTTCCAACACCTGAAAAAACAAAGATCTGTAAGTGAGCCTTGTTGAGAGCTCCGTTTTTATGCTGGAGCTGCAGTGTCAAGAAGTCAGCCACTTGCTGAACCCGGCACAATCAGCTGGCGTGGTTTGGGAACGGCGTGGAACACGCTGAAAATGTGCTAAAATTGAAATACCCTGTTAAAATAGGCTTATCCAGGCAGTTAACAAGCTGTTAACTGCCTTAAAGACCTCTCCCGCCGCTTGGTGGCAGGACCAATCGGGACTCCCAGAGCCGGCATTTGGCAAAATAGCGTGGAGGCAGGTTGACGGCAGGATCGCAACCCGCCGTCAATCAAAAAATGTTAACCTCGGACCCACCTCCAAACCCACCCTCTCAGTGCTGATAAAATCGCGGCCTCCATGTTGCTAAACATGAAAACTACCCCTCCCCCCCCCATACTAGCAAACTCCAAAACACTTCTCCCCCATCCCACCCCCCAACACACACCATGGGAGATCCACTAACATGAAATAATAATAGGTAAATAGATGTGGATGTAGAATATATACCTTGCTTAGAAACAAGCTATTCAGCCCAACTGGTCCATGCGGTTGTTTATGCTCCACATGAGCCTCCTCCCACTTAGTTCACCTAACCCTATCAGCATATCGTTCTATTCCTTTCTCCCTCATGAATTGGTGAAATCTGGAATGTACTGCCTAAAAGGGTGATGGAAGCAGATTCAATAGGGAATTGGATAGATACTTGATGGGAAAAAAATTACAAGGCTACAGGAAAAGAGCAGGGGAGTGGGACTAATTGGATAGCTCTACCAAAGAGCCAGCACAGGCACAATGGGCCAAATGGCCTCCTGTGCTGTTTCATCCTATGATTCTATGATGCTTATCTAGCTTACCCTTAAATGCATTTCTGCTATTCACCTCAACTACACCATGTGGGAGCAGGTTCCAAAGTCTAACCACTCTCTGGGTAAAGAGTTGTACTGAACCAAGTCACTTGCCTCATCCATATTGTTGAAAAAGTAATAACTTAAGAAAACATTTATTATCTAATAACTGAAATGTATGAAATCACTAATATCTTAAGTATTCCTTTTTTCAGAAAAAGTCTGTATTTGTGTTGCAGGATTCTGATTTGATTTCTGGGCCCTGGTGAAAATATGTACATTCTATACTTTTCTTTTGTGGTATATGTTGTCATCAAGACCCACAATTTGGTTAAAACTTCACAGTTAATAAGAAGCCAATAAAAATTGGATGGAAAATCATGGGCTGTGGTCCTGCAATTTCTTGAAATGTGCTCCCTGTAAGTGCCACTAGCAGTGCAAGATTGTAGAATCATTCCTATGATTCCTAGTTGATGTGTTTTATTAATACCTCGAAAGCATAGATTTGCATAAGACCCAAAAGGCACTGCTGCCATTTGCTTATCATCTGATGTTTTTACCAAAACGTTGGCACTTCAATCCCTGGGATGACTCTTTTTTGTACTTTCATCTCCAGTTTACCGCCCTCCCTCGAGTCCAGGCTTTCCCCTGTGCCTTGATTTTGAAGGTTTTGCTGCTTTCTTTCTGCTTTCTTCTGCCAACCATTGGCTTGAATACAAGGCATATGCTTGAGGAGCAGCAGCAGCGGCCTTTTATTGATGCATTCTCTCTAGTCTCCCAGGCACTTTTAAAATTAAACAAACCTTTCAAAGTCTTTGAGGTAAATGGCTGGGGGGTGAGGGAGGGGTGGAGGTAAAGAATGGAGCTAACCACACATTCTGTAAAAGTGCACAATGGCTTTTATTAGTAGATTTTTTCAGTTTTTCTCCTTGAGAAATTTTGTAAGTCATTTTCACTGTAGTTTGTGTTTATATTTTGAATTAAACACCAGAATGACCTCCGGCTGCCTAAAAATCCATGTTTCCCACTGTTACGCATTAGCTTCCTAAAGGAAGTAAACTAAGATTCATGCTGTATTTTAAGGTTTTGACAACCTATTCACACAGTGTCATGGGGCGGGGAGTTATCAAAGCATCCTCTCTGTAACCAGTTATTTAAAAGAAGGCATCATTGACCAAATAGGTTGTAGTGGGTGATTCTTGCCTCCTTATTCTTTTCTGCCTATAGTGCAGGGCCAAAAATGCGCACATGTTTTGGTGAGATAGGAGTATAATGTTGGTGCAACAAAGTTTCAAGGGTCAGATTTTTGGATTAGGCTTGTTTCCACCAAGGTTATATTCATTTTTCTTCCTACCTAAATTTCTGGTCTGGGTGTGAGGAGCCATCTCCTATGTCTGCCCCGTCCCCAGTGTAAATGTGTCTTGGCATATGGTGTATAACGTCAGAATTCCTGTCATTTACGTACTTCTTAGGCATTGTTTCTGTTGGTGTAACTGACACACAGATAAATGAGGTATAGCTGGGTCATTGAAGGTGCTCACTTTAGCTGCACTTCAAATTGCCAGAGTGAGGGACCCTCTGGTCACCAGCACATTTTTAACTCCAAAACTGTTAAGCAGCATGGATTTCCTAATCTCGTCTTTATTGCTATCTTGATGGTGGAGGAGGCAAACAGCAGGGAGCAAAGCAAAGTGAGGCAGCATCAAAGTAGGATGAGGCCAACCCACGATTACCCCTCACAACGGGTATATAGCCCAACTGGTCTTTTGAGGGACTGAATGAGAAGCTCTGCTTTTAGTGATTTCGCCCTGATAAGCTATGCTACTTTCCGCATAATAACCTGCAGCTCCAGTAAAGTAACAGAACAGCTCCGCCAGTGGCTATCGAAGTCAGCACAGCTCAACGTTTATGCCACAGGTACCTTCCAAGCTGCAACCGCAGACATAGGCAACGTCGGCCAGGGAGCTGTCTGAGCCTGTACACAACAGGTCATCAATTCCATCCTCAGGAATTCATCCATTTTGGGAGGATTCCTAGTCAGCAGCATGAAACAGCTATTCAGTTCTATCATGTTGCTGGATTTCCCAGAGCTCAGGGAGAAATACATGGCACCCATATTACACTGTGGCCTCCTATTTCGGAACCATTGAATATCTGGAATAAAAGGGGATTCCACTCCCTCAATCTTCAAGTTGAGGCGAACCAGCGATTGTGAATCCTGCATGTCAGTGCCAAATGTGTAGGGAGCTGTCACAATGTGTTTGTCTTGAGGAACTCCAGCCTCCTAGTTCTATTCAAGGAAGACAGTGAAGTGTTGGGCAGGGATTTGAGAGCCACGGTGTGCCTGTTGCTTCCATAGCAACCAGTGGAACCCCATCAGAAGGAGCAGTGACTTGAGCACATAATCTAGGCTGGCACTTCTGTGCAGTACTGAAGGAACACTGCACTGTTGGAGGTACCGGTTTTTGTATGTGACGTTAAACCGAAGCCTTGTCTACCCTTTCAGGTGGACATAAAAGATCCCATGGCACTTTTGAAGAAAAGAAGGAAAGTTCCCCTGGTGTCCTGGCCAACGTTTATCCCTCAAATCAACACCTAAAACAGATGGGTCTGGTCATTTATTTCATTGCTGTTTGTGGGAGCTTACTGTGCGCAAATTGGCTGCATTTCAAGAGTACTTCATTGGTTTTAAAGTGCTTTGGTACATCCTGAAGTCGTGAAAGGTCCTATAGAAATCCAAGTCTTTGTATGAACCTCTAGCTAATTACATTGAGCAATAAAATAAATTACATCCTGTTTTAATGTGCCTGTATTTTGCATAACATCCAATGCAATATTTTCGGATTGCAGTGATGTGTTTTGGTATGAACAGTGACTACACTTCAAAAATACTTTTATTGACTGTAAAGCGCCTTGAGATGGCCTGAGGTCATGGAAAGTGTGATATAAATCCAAGCCTTCCTTTCTTTCTTTCATTCTCCTGCCTTCAACCTCACTTGGCTTCCCTTAAGCTGTCCCGCCAGCCCTTCATTCCAACTTTCCCACAAGCCTGCCTCTTCCATTTTTCTCTGGTCATTTGGTGGAGCCTAATCTGTTTCCATCAGCCAAACCGTCTTGCCGCCGCCAGTGTCTCCCTCTTACTCTTGATGCTTCATCTGTTTGAAAACTAAAATGGCGGTTTCATCGAACCAGTGAACATGAGGTTTGAGATGGGGAAGTGGCACCAGTGGGAGCCTGGTGACAGGTAGGCCACAATGAATATATAGCCAGCCCAATGAAAACTTGTGCATCAACTATTCTCCGTCTGAAATCTTTCACGGTAAGGCTTCAGAGCACAAGGGGAATGGAGACATCAATTTACAGCCAAGGATAAGGGAAATAAGGGAAAGGTGATGAAGATACCAAAAGGGTAAACAGAGAAAGGTGAGCTTTAGTGGGAAAATGGTGAGGGTGGTGTTTGAGGACTGAGGGAGTAATAGTACAAAGGTCAGCACTGATGGGGAAAGGGACAATTGTGAGAGGGACAAGTGATGGAGGAGATATGATAAGCTGATGAGTGATGCAGGAAGAGTGAGGAGTAGGGAGACACAAGCTGGTGGAGGGTACATGTTGGGGCATACGGAGACTTCAAGAATAGGCAGTCCTCAACAACTTTGGTGGTAGACCACGAAGAGGTGACGCGTTCAAGAACAATAGTGGATAAAAAAGGTTATGTAAAAGCAAAAGTAGGAAGGACAGACAAAGGAACAAGAAATCTAACTAAACAGGGCAAAGAATAACAATAAGTGGATTAAAAGCAAATAAGAGGTGGAATGGCAGGGGAACAATGGCATAGGGAACATATAGAAAATAAACATGGAGGAAAACGTTACTCAAGACAGGGAGGTGACAAGTAGCACAAGTACAACACATCACAAATCTCCCCCACCCGCAACAATATAAAGGAAGAAGAAAGAGAAAACACAACAAGCTACAAAACAAGAATACAGAGATAAATGCAAAACACCAGAGACCTGAACACAAAAGGATAAAGCAGCAGAGAGCCACAAGAAGACACACCGGCATCACCAAGAAAACAGACAAAACACAAGATGCAGAAAATTTCCTGCAATTTACCACGAGAATTGCCACAGGGAGATCCCACAAATAACAACAAATTACCTGTTGTAGTTTTACTACAAACAGTTTTGTTTGTGTGTGTGTGAATATACCCACCGTTTCTATAAATAGCTCATAACATGAGGAGGAAGATGTTGTTGATTAGAGGTTGAGAAGGTGTTGCCCCTCGGTTAGAGAGCCTGGTAACCAAGCACTTGAAAGTCAGGTTTCCTTCCTCACAACAGATCAGTGGTTGCTTGAAATAGTTTTTTGATCCGATGAGAAAGGTACATTCGACAAATTGCATTGTTGCTATAACGAGCTGGCATCTGTGAAACTGCCAAAATGGAATCTATTTGGGGTACTTGTGTAGATGATTAAACTGCTGCTCTTTAATGACTAGTTGATGGGCACCTAAAGGAGCCAATAAGGATCAGTCAGCGAGCACACTGTAGGCGTAATCTTATTTACTGGTTGAAAGAACAGCATAAACCATGAGTAATATGTCAATGTTGTCTAGAATACAACATACCGTCAATATGAAGTGAACGATTAAGAATTATGATGTAAACCATGAGTAAAAATGCACAGTTGATTACCTAGATATGACAGTCTAAAGAAATCGTAAGTAGGGTGCACTGTTCTCCTACAGCAAGCAGTGAAATAAGATCCGCTTTCACAAGGTATGGGGAAACAGCAGGGAACTGGGATTAAAGTAGTTAGCTCTCATGTGCAGCTAGCACCAACGCAGACGCTCACCCAATGTCACTGGCAAGAGCCCGGAACCATTTTCACAGTTGGGCCTCATCTTAATTTGATAGGTGAGCTGGCCACATGTTTCCAGTGTGGACAACAGCTTGCGATTTGGTGGAGGTGGTGGGCTGCGGGGGTTGGGTCGGGTCGGGAAATCCAGTGGCTCCTCTGCAGAGGCGAGCTGGCAGGGACATATTAAAATTGAGGGGCGGCATTCGTGCTCCTCCTAGCCCCAGAAAAATCATTGCAGAACTTACATGCAGCCTTTTTGGAGTGGCATTCAGCGGTCCCTTTAAGGACCTGGTATATACACGGACCACTGGTCCTGCGACACTCTGTGTGTCTGCCATGCCATGAGCTCACCTCACATGGTAACAAAATCAATTCAATTAAATATTTTTCCAGTGATTCTGGTGAGTCACACAACTGCTGGCTGCCCATTGATTGGCAGCATGTTTTTGTGGTAGGGAGGGGGAAAGGACAGTGATGATAATGGAACACCTAGGCCTTTTGATGTCGAAGTGCAAAAAGGAGATGAGCTAAGTGGCCCTAAGAAAGGGAAGGGCCTCCCCAGGCGAAAAATAATTTGGTTAACCAGCCCTCATCTTCTGCACCCATGGATGCCCCACTACTCAAATGCTGCTCACGTGCTTCAGTTGTATTTTGGGGGAATCGTCCTAATTGAATTGCTCCCAGCACTCTTTGCACTGTCCACCCACATTGGACTGCATTGGGTGTATTGCAGGCCTCAGGCTTCCACGCCCAATAATACTGCGATTGCCATAGCATTGTCAACCACATGCTAACTCCTTCATATGTTGCTAGCTTGCTGCACATTCCAACTTGCACGTTTAATTTTTTTTAATACGTTCCTGGGATGTGAACGTTGCTGGCAAGGCCAGCATTTATTGCCCATCCCTAATTGCCCTTGAGAAGGTGGTGGTGAGCTGCCTTCTCGAACTGCTGCAGTCTGCGTGGTGAAGGTACTCCCACAGTGCTATTAGGGAGGGAATTCCAGGATTTTGACCCAGCGACGATGAAGGAAATCCGATATATTTCCAAGTCAGGATGGTGTGTGACTTAGAGGGAAACTTGGAGGTGATGGTGTTCCCACGTGCCTGCTGCCCTTGTCCTTCTAGGTGGTAGAGGTCCCGGGTTTGGGAGGTACTGTCGAAGAAGCATTGGCGAGTTGCTGCAGTGCATCTTGTAGATGGTACACACTGCAGCCACGGTACGCCGGTGGTGGAGGGAGTAAATGTTTAAGGTGGTGGATGGGGTGCCAATCAAGCGGGCTGCTTTGTCCTAGATGGTGTTGAGTTTCTTGAGTGTTGTTGGAGCTCCACTCATCCAGGCAAGTGGAGAGTATTCCATCACACTCCTGACTTGTAGATGGTGGAAAAGCTTTGGATAGTCAGGAATTATTGTAAAGAATGTCCTACGTACTTCATTTGTAGGCGTATGGAAACTGACCACTAGCCAGGAAAGAAACAGGGTTGGGTGGGGTGGTGGGTGACCAATAGTTTGGTCGAAAAGATGGGTTTTGAGGAGATTTTTAAAGAAGAGAGAGGTGGAAAGGCAAATGGTGTTGCAGAGAGCAGGAATCCAGTGGCTGAAGGCTCTACAACCATTGGTGGGACAAAAGGCGGAGGGGATGCACAAGAGGCTGGAGTCAGAGGAATGGAGAGTTCAGGAAGGTATATAGGGCAGGAGGAGTCTAGAAGAGATCGTGGTCCAATACAATGGAGTTATTTAAAGATGAGGATGAAGATTTAAAACTCGTGGCATTGAGGGACAGATACTAAAGTATTTAGGAATGTTTTGAAAGACAGAGATTGTATTGAATTCAACTGATATCTGAACCACTCATGTGCCTTGCAGCACTTTTCTGTTTATTATTATTTGCTCTCTCTATATATAAAGTACACATATAGTGGTGTACGTGGAGTTATGCAGATATATAATTGAGTGGGGACATTGACAGCTTTTCAACTAGTCTGCTTATGTATATACTCTCAGAAATGGGCTTCAGCTCCAAATAGCAGCATGTTCCAGAAGGACTGATCATTTATCTGCTTTCAGCTTTGCCATGTTTTTGCATCTGCTACTGTTTCTAACAGATAAAACAGAGCGACAGAAATCCATAATAATTGACCTTTTACTAACTGAAGGGCAGCTCAGAAAAACAAGAGGAAGTCTGCAATGAATTGATTAAAATAAACTGGATCCAAATGTTGTCGAAGAGGAAACTGAAATGCTCTATTTGTCTTGTTAAATAATGAGGAATAAAGGAAACCAAAAAGGAAATGGATGATAAAAATCATGTTAAAATGTAACAGAAATTAAAATGCTAAGTACAGCAACTTTCAGACTATGGAAGGTGAATCATTTAATTTTGCTGTAGCACCCTGCCCTGTCACTCCGGGTTTGGTGAGCTGGCTCAAATCCGGCTTGGAAACTGAAAGATCTGAGCATAGCAGTTGCCATAATTGTCAGATGGTTTCTATTTGTGCCAAAAGACAAAATTAATTAAGTTTAGAAGAAAATGTAGGTTCTGAAATTCTGATAGTTTGGTAGGGTGTAAATGCTGCGGATAAAACTGGAACAGGGTCAGAAATTGGGAAGACGCGAGAATCCAGCAATTTTACGCCTCATTCAGGTTCTGCCCTTAATTCTGTTGGAACTGAGGGAGGGTGTAAAATGCGCCTGCTCTAGCTTATGTGCAGCCATGCAAACAGGGTGGTCTAGGCCAGGCTGACATCATCAGTCTTAAATTCCATAATTTCCACCCGAGGATTCGCCAATCTACCTTATGCCACTAACGTAGGGGTAACAGAGCAGAAGCTGTGGAAGGTGAATTGCTGTATTACATTGTGCTGTGAGATAGTGGCTTGTAGCTTTACCTTGGATTGGTCTTTTGTCAGGTTTTTTTGCTCTTTATTTTGGAAGTCTCCCTCGAATTTTTCTAAAATGAAGGAGAAGGCTGCAAAGTATTTTTCCCCCCCACAGGAGTTACCCCTTTTTATGATTTATTTGCTGGAGCAGGAAGAAGCGGAGGATCAGCAGGACAACCCAAAAGCAATGTTCCCTCTAAGAGACTGCGCAGTAATGGGAAAGATCCCACGCAGGCGCTCGCCGGCTTTTACATTGTAAATACCGTGCATGCGCAGAAATTTAAAGGGACTGCGCATTAAAAGAAACAGCAGAACAAAGCGCAGCTTATAGGGAACATTACTCGAAAGGCCAGGCTCTTAAGGCAGCACCTTGGGAGATCTAGACCCTCCAATAGATACCCAACCACTAAGGTGTATAGCCCCAGAAGATCATTCCTCAGTACATCCATGGAGTTATGTGTCAGGAGGCTTCTGTTTTCTGTGGGACGAGTACAGAAATTCCTGGAGTTGCCACTCGCTTCAGGAGCTTCAGCATTGTAGAGAAGCCAACACTGATAGTGTTACAAAGGATGGCATTGGACTCTGCTGCCATCCTGACTATCTGATGCAGATTTTTGATGAGTCTTTGTCGTGGTTTCATATGGTTCTGATGCTCTGCAAGTATTTGTCTTTTAAGAACATAAGAAATAGGAGTAGGCCATTCGGCCCTTCGAGCCTGCTCCGCCATTCAATGAGATCATGGCTGATCTTCTGCCTCAACTCTATTCACCGGCCCTATCCCCATATCCCTTGATGCCCTTACTAGTCAGAAATCTATCGACTTCTGTTTTGAATATACCCAATGACTGAGCCTCCACAGCCCTCTGGGGTAGAGAATTCCAAAGATTCACCACCCTCTGTGTGAAGATATTTCTCCTCATCTCAATCCTGAATGGCCTACCCTTTATCCTGAGGCTGTGGCCCCTGGTTCGAGACTCCCCAGCCAAGAGAAACATTCTCCCAGCATCCATCCTATCAAGCCCTGTAATAATTTTGTATGCTTCAATGAGATCCCCTCTCATTCTTCTGAATTCAAGAGAATACAGGCCTAGTTTACTCAATTTCTTCTCATACGACAGTCCTGCCATCCCAGGAATCAATCTCGTGAACCTTCGTTGCACTCCCTCTATGGCAAGTATATCCTTCCTTAGGTAAGGAGACCAAAATTGTACACAGTACTCCAGCTGTGGTCTCACCAAGGCCCTATATAATTGGAGTAAGACTTCTTTACTCCTGTACTCAAATCCTCTTGTAATGAAGGCCAGCATACCATTTGCCTTCCTAATGGCTTGCTGCACCTGCACATTCACTTTCAGTGACTCATGTAGAAGGACACCCAGGACCCTTTGAGCATCTGCATTCCCCAATCTTTCACCATTTAGGAAATACTCTGCCTTTCTGTTTTTTCTACCAAAGTGGACAACTTCACATTTATCCACATTATATTCCATCTGCCGTGTTCTCGCCCACTCACTGAGCCTGTCGAGATCCCCTTGAAGCCTCTTCACAGCCTCTTCACAACTGACACTGCCACCTAGCTTTGTGTCATCAGCAAATTAGGAAATGTTACATTTAGTCCCCTCATCCAAATCATTGATATAGATTGTGAATAGCTGGGACCCAAGCACCGATCCTTGCGGTACCCCACTAGTCACAGCCTGCCATCCTGAAAAAGACCCGTTTATCCCTACTCTTTGTTTTCTGTCTGTTAACCAATTCTCAATTCATGCTAGTATATTACCCCCAATTCCATGTGCCCTAACTTTGTTCACCAACCTCTTGTGTGGGACCTTATCGAAGGCCTTCTGAAAATCCAAATACACCACATCTACCCGTTCCCCTTTGTCTACTCCACTAGTTACATCCTCAAAGAACTCCAATAGGTTTGTTAAACAGGACTTCCCTTTCATAAATCCATGTTGACTCTGCCCAATCTTACTATTAGTTTCTAAGTGCCCAGTTATTGCATCCTTTATAATAGATTCCAGCATTTTCCCAACTACTGATGTGAGGTTAACAGGTCTGTAGTTCCCCATTTTCTCTCTCCCTCCTTTCTTAAATATCGGGGTTACATTTGCTATCCTCCAATCTGCAGGAACCGTTCCAGAATCTCTAGAATTTTGGAAGATGACAACCAATGCGTCCACTATTCCAATGGCCACCTCTTTCAAAACCCTAGGATGTAGGTCATCCGGTCCTTGGGATTTATCTACTTTTAGTCCCATTAATTTTGCTAGTACTGTTTTTTTTACTAATAGTAATTTCTTTAAGTTCCTCATTCTTGCCACACCCTTGGTTTTCTCGTATTTCTGGGAGGTTTTTTGTGTCCTCCTCCGTGAAGACAGAAACAAAGTATTTATTTAATTTCTCTGCCATTTCCTCATTCCCCATTATAAATTCTCCCATCTCTGACTGTAAAGGACCTACATTTCCCTTCGCCAGTCTTTTCCTTTTCACATACCTATAGAAGCTTTTCATGGCAGGACCTCTGAGATCATCGCCTAAATGTTCCATAGTCCAGATCTGACGCCCCATTAGAATGGTTTTGATAGAGTAAATAAAGAGAAACTGTTTCCAGTGGCAGAAGTGTCGGTAACCAGAGGTCTCAGATTTAAGGTAATTAGCAAAAGAACCAGAGGCAACATGAGAAAAAATTATTTACACAGCGAGTTGTGCACTGCCTGAAAGGGTATTCAATAGTAACTTTCAAAAGAGAATTGGCTAAATATTTGAAGGGGGGGGCGGAAATTACAGGCCATGGGGAAAGAGCAGGGGAGTGGGATTAATTGGATAGGTCTACCAAAGAGCTGGCGCAGATATGATGGGCTGAATGGCCTCCTTCTGTGCTGTATCATTCTATGATTCCACTCCGGTATATCTTGCTCCACCTCTAATACCTCATCCTCTGGCATCCTTGTAAGTATCAATTCCTTGCCTAGACTATCACCGTAAGTTAACCTATCTGGGCTGATGACTGCAAGTGATAAGAGTTCATGACACAGTAGGCCACTTTCTGTAGGCAGTGCCAGGTGTTGAAGGTTCTGACATAGAGTCCTCTCTCTCTCTCTCCACAGAATTTTACTGGCTTCTGAGAAATTAAAAAGAATGAGAAATATCAGTTTCCTTCTGTTCACTTTTTCCATCTTGTTAGGCTCACATAAGAGTCTCCTCACAGTATGAGCCTAAAACAAGGAGAAACCATTTCTTATCTTTAATAAGTAGCACTTAGTCAGCACAAACCATCTGTGGGCGCAGGCTCTCCCCTGGCTCCATCCCCTACAGTATTAGCTGAGCGGATTAACAGGATTTGACTTGCATCCTCCTACTGCTGTCCTTGTCCTTCTCGGGAATTGTGCACAATATTTTCCTGCATGACAAAAGTATGCTTGTTGTCAGTCACAGAATGTTTAATGTGACAACTATTTGAGATTTCTTATCAGTTCTTTATGGAATTCCCATAGAGGTAGTGAGACTTCAACAGGCATGCATGTATTGCAGGATACTGTATCCATGTAATTGAAGTCTTGCAGTTGAATTGCAGTGCCACAACAGTTCACAGTGATGCCCTTAGATTTGTGAATGGACTGTTAGGGTAAATATAGGTCTACTGCCTAAAATGTACAAAATATACATTAATGGCGACCTGCAGCCATCACACTTACCTTTATTCACCTTATTAGACTCCTGTTTTGCAAAAGGGTCCTGGAGTAAGTTTATCCTTACTACCTGTGCTACTTCTTACCACATGGTCCTGGCTCTTGTGTTCTCTTGCCAATCAATTCTACTATTGCATTCATTCTGTGCCTAATTTCAGTAAGAATAATATTTATATCACTGAGAAGTTTGCTGCTTGTTCCTGTTGGAGCCACTTCTTTAGATTGCTGCTTGTTAGTTTTTCTTTGAGAGCAGTCCTGTTTTAAATCCTGACCTCACGAGTGCTTCCTCCACCCCCTCCCCACACACGTATAGCCCATAGTTCACTGGCGTAACTCACCAATTGGCGGGAATTGCGTCTTTGTCCTGCACAGTAATATTAAAATGATCAGACCCTGTGATTTCTGGTAGATCAGCTTTGAGTCCATTGGACGGGTAGAAGTCTTGCTCTGCTGCTCTTCTGGAGTTGGAGTTTCAGGGTTAGTTAGTGACCGTCATTTTGAGGCTTTGAACATTTCTTTCGTAAGTTATTTTCTGACCCTTTTTCCCTACAGGAAAGGAGGAAAGTCTAAAATTCCTCCTGGTGGCCATTTATAGAGCAGCTTTGTTGGAGGCCAAGGAACAGGTCTCCATCCTGTTCTTTTACCTGATGCATGGAGCACATCATAGGGAGACTTTGGAGAGGAGGGAAAAATAACAAATGGTAGAATTGTTGCATTCTTTTGCTCATAACATTCATTTTCTTTTTAAATCAGCTGCTTCATTATTTAAAATCAAACAACTGATTTTTTAAAGTTAATTTTACATATATGTAAAATCACTTACTTATATAATTTATAAATCATGAAAATAATTTAGTAATGTTTCTGTTCCTTTATTCTGAACTGTAATTTTGTAAATGTTGAAGATAAAGTTACTGTATTCCACTAAATGAAAGGGCCATTTAATCTTTGACACTTTTTGCTCATTCCAGAATAGACAGACTACAAATGGAAATTATTCTGCTGCAAGTCACCATTAGGAACATGAGATATTGAGGCCAATTCGAACAAGGAACTTATTTTCCATGACTGGGCCAGGGTGGTTAGATTGGTTGGTTATTGAACAAGGGTTGCTGAATTGAGCCGTTAATCTCATACTACCATTTCAGAGCTAAAAAAAAAATCAATTCTTCAAGTTAAATTAATGAAATTGCATTTGGTGTTTTTATATTCACAAACAAGGTAGTAGCTTAGCAACGACATGAGGGACAGCACAGCAACATGATGAATTTTCTGCTCTTCACACTGCTCCACTCTGGAATTTAAACCTACCCCTACTGAGAGAGAGAGAGAGAGACTCATAATAGTGATTCATTCCAAAACGCAGGGAAGAACAGATGTGTGCATGTTGATACCTTCTATGTTAGGCCATTAGTAGTACAGGGTGTCCCGCAGCATCCTATCTGATGCAGCCCAGCAGGCCAATCAGCAGAAAGTACTTAAGTTTTCTGAGCTAGTATCGCTGGATCAGAGCCAAATGTGATTCAGAGTACAATCACAATGGAGAGAATTAACAATTTTTTTGGTAATGTCACTGAGCCATACTCTTCAGTTCCTTTACATATCAATTCTTTTTAATAAAATTACATATCTTTCAAAGCTAGTATTTTTTCAGCAAAAATTCTAAAATTGACTCCAATTTTGCTGCATTGGGATTCAGGGTGAGGTATTTATGTTAAAAAGCAACCATACTAAGCTTAAAAAAAAAGAATAATTCATCATTAGTTGCCAGCAGATTTTGCCAGCATATTAACTCTGGGTTAAATACAAATTATCCAGCTGCCTGGATTGTGAGGAGCATACTGATGAAGCAATGCTGGAGCAATTCCCATTCCCAGGGTACTTTCCTTTTATTATCAGAGGAAGATTCTTGATAGTTGGGAGATTCATAATGTCAGCTTTCCTGCTTTCCCTACAAAAGTTTCATGAATAAGCAAAGTATAAAAAATCCTTAATGCTAAGCTAGGACTTGTGACAATCAAAGTAATCTCCCTCATCCTTCACATTGATGACATGGGGCCTTCAAATATAGCAGCAACCATAATTCTAATTACAAGAAGCTCAAGCACACCTTCAAATTCTTCCTCTGCATCGAGCAGCACGTAATCTTTTTAAGGCTCCAAAGAACAGAACACAGACAAGATGGTTTTCTTTTTCCTTTAAATTAAGTCTGAGGATGTCTTAGACATTAGATTGAGATTTTACACACTGCTAAGTCCTTAGACCGTCTAGTTGGTTTTCTGAAAAATATAAACGACCTATTATGCAGCAAATAAAAACAGAAAATGCTGGAGATACTCAGCAGGTCAGGCAGCATCTGTGAAGAGAGAAACAGAGTTAACGTTTCAGGTCAATGACCTTTCGCCAGAACTGGAAAAAAGCAGGAAATGGAACAGATTTTTAAGCAAGTGTAGGGGCTGGGAAATGGGGGAGGGGATGAAAGAACAAAAGGGAAGGTCTGTGATAGGATAGAAGGCAGGAGAAGTTAAGAGACATTAAGAGATATTCAAGGCAAAAGGAGATGGTAATGGGACAGGTTAAGAAACAAAGGATGGCTCTAGATGAAGTGTAAATTGCACTGGCAGAATGAAAGACAGCTGCCATGTGGGAGAGAAGAACAGAAGGCACAAACAAAAAGTGTGGATAAAAAATATGTATATGGTAGGGGCCAGGTTATGATCTGAAATTGTTGAACTCTATGTTGAGTCCGGAAGGCTGTAAAGTGCCTAATCGAAGATGAGGTGCTGTTCCTCGAGCTTACGCTGAGCTTCCGTGGAAAAATGCAAGAGGCCGAGGACGGTGAGGTCTGAGTGGGAGTGGAGCGGTGAATTAAAGTGACAGGCGACCGGAAGCTCGGGGTCCCCCTTACGGACTGAACGGAGGTGTTACGCAAAGCGGTCACCCAATCTGCGTTTGGTCTCCCCAATGTAGAGGAGACCACATCGTGAGCAGCGAATACCGTATACTAGATTGCAAGAAATACAAGTAAATCGCTGTTTGACAGGGAAGGGGTGTTTGGGGCCCTGGACAGTGGGAAGGGAGGAGGTATAAGGGCATGTGTTGCATCTCCTGCGCTTGCACGGGAAGGTGCCGGGCGAAGGGGAAGGGGTGTTGGGGATGATAGAGGAGTGGACTAGGGATTCGCGGAGGGAGCGGTCCCTGCGGAATGCTGAAAGGGGAGGTGAGGGGAAGATGCGTTTGGTGGTGGGATCACGCTGGAGGTGGCGGAAATGGCGGAGGATGATCCGTTGAATGTGGAGGCTGGTGGGGTGAAAGGTGAGGACAAGGGGAACTCTATCGTGGTTCCGGGAGGGAGGGGCAGGGGTGAGGGCAGAAGTGCAGGAGCTGGAACGGACACAGTCAAGGGCCGTGTCAACCACTGTAGAGGGGAATCCTCGGTTGAGGAAAAAGGAAGACATGTCAGAAGCACTGGTATGGAAGGTGGCATCGTCCGAGCAGATGCGGCAGAGACGGAGAAACTGGGAGAATGGAATAGAGTCCTTACAGGAGGCGGGGTGGGAGGAAGTGTAGTCCAGGTAGCTGTGGGAGTCAGTGGGCTTGTAGTGAATGTTTGTCAATAACCTATCCCCAGAGATGGAGACGGAGAAGTCGAGGAAGGGAAGGGAAGAGTCGGAGATGGACCATGTGAAGGTGAGGGAAGGGTGGAAATTGGAAGGGCGAGAGCAGGAAATGGCACCGATACAGTCATCAATGTACCGGAAAAAGAGGTGAGGGAGGGGACCCTCCGTAACACCTCCTTTCAGTCCGTAAGGGGGACCCCGAGCTTCCGGTCGCTTGTCACTTTAATTCACCGCTCCACTCCCACTCAGACTTCACCGTCCTCGGCCTCTTGCATTGTTCCACGGAAGCTCAGCGTAAGCTCGAGGAACAGCACCTCGTCTTTTGATTAGGCACTTTACAGCCTTCTGGACTCAACATAGAGTTCAACAATTTCAGATCATAACCTGGCCCCTATCATATATATATTTTTTATCCACACTTTTTGTTTGTGCCTTCTGTTCTTCTCTCCCACATGGCAGCTGTCTTTCATTCTGCCAGCGCAATTTACACTTCATCTAGAGCCATCCTTTGTTTCTTAATCTGTCACATTACCATCTCCTTTTGCCTTGAATATCTCTTAATGTCTCTTAACTTCTCCTGCCTTCTATCCTATCACAGACCTTCCCTTTTGTTCTTTCATCCCCTCCCCCATTTCCCAGCCCCTACACTTGCTTAAAAATCTGTTCCATTTCCTGCTTTTTTCCAGTTCTGACGAAAGGTCATTGACCTGAAAGGTTAACTCTGTTTCTCTCTTCACAGATGCTGCCTGACCTGCTGAGTATCTCCAGCATTTTCTGTTTTTATTTCAGATTTCCAGCATCTGCAGTATTTTCTTTTTCTATTATGCAGCACATTGGTTCAATAACTGCACAGCTGTGTGGTGGGCTGAAGGGTTTTGCCCATAGTTATCAACACAGTAGACTAGATATCCCTCTTTTTTGGCATAGTTGCTGCTAGACTGACTTTTGACAAATTTAGACAAAGAGAAATGCAAATTGCCTGATTACACCTAATATTCCTAAATCAGCTTATTAGCATGCCACTAAATGTATCTATTTGGAAGAGCAGACTTGTGGTGGGTGAGGTAAATTGTGTGCAAGTCAAATTTAAAGGGATGGAGTGAATGTCCCTTTATTTGAAAGTGGGGGAAAAGGAGGTGAGGCAGTGATGCCAAAGGTAGACTGTGTTACACAGAGGACAACAAGGATGAGATGTGCTCTGATGACCCTTGCACAAGTCACTGAGGAGTCCTTTGAATGTAGGTCATTGTGATGCTCTCCTGCATTTAGTTCCAGCTCCAAAGGAGCCAGAGCCTCGACGCCACCAATGCCACAAGGTCCAGCCCTTATTTCCTACGTTACAACAGTGACTACATTTCAGAAGTACTTCATTGGCTGTAAAGTGCTTTGGGACGTCCTGAGCTCGTGAAAGGCCCTATATAAATGCAAGTTCTTTCTTTCCTAAATGGTGAAGTTGTGAAGAAAAGAGCAGGCTACAGCTCGTCGTGATACGTGATCTGGAGCATACTACAGAGCCCCTCTCAAACCAGGTAGAGAAAGCGTACCTTTAAGACCCCGATGATCCTCTCGACTAATCAAGTAGAGGCATGTGCTTTGTTTTAGTGCATCTCTGCTGCTGTTTTGGCCACTCTTAGTGAGGTCCCTAGCCACGGGAACAATGCAAGTAGATGAGTGTGGCTGGAGGTCATTATGCAGTAGGTGGTGGAGCTGCACTATGGCCCCTTTGGTGAAGCGCACTGTTCTTAAACACAATTCCTCAGTAAAGCTCTTGTATGACCTACGCTGCCTGTATATTCTATGGTGGTGGGGTTGGGGGTGGTAATAGTGGACTGCATCGTCTTTAAATGCTGCCTGACTCTCTCTTGCTTCATGTCACAATGATTTTGCTTCTCCTCCATGAAAATGGCTTACAAGGCTATGCCTTTAGCCATACCTGCTCCAGAAAAACTCTCAATGCGGGTGGATGGGTGGCGGCAAACATCTGCTGGTGGACTGATACTGTCAAAAGTAGTGAGAAGCAAGTCCAGGTGCGTATAAGCAGAATGGCAAAAAGAAAAATCACTGCAAAAAGTGTGTCCTCGGTGTAGATTTCACTAGTCAAACTCCCCAGACTTTTCAGACTCAAAAACGTCTCACTTCCGCCTGTATCAGCCAATCCTAGCATCAGATGCGCCTTATAAACTTTAGTCTAAGTTACCCTGAGTGCATTGCCAGTGTCAAAGCAGGAAACTGGGATCTGCAGGGCCATTGACTCTCATTAGCATATGTTGAAATGAGTGCACTTGGGACTTGCCAGGCAGATTGCGGCAAGGGCCAAAAAACGCAAAAGATCTCCGGAAGCAATTTAATGATGGAAAACAGGCAGAAACAGCTACTGACCGATTATCCTGCCACAAAAACTTTCTTGCCCCCTTTATATGCCACATATTCATCAAAAATGGCGAGGACATTCACCTCCTGTGTGTTAAACTTTTGTAACAAAACTATCTGCCCAGCCTTTTCTACAATACTCACAGCTTCTCTCGCACTAGGAATCTCAGGCCACAAGTGTTGATCTCCTGACAACAGTCCTCGTGAGAAAGAAGCCTTGGAGACCTTGGGAAGCCATGAGGCTGAGACTTAGGAAGCCAGATTTGTCTGGGCTCTTGGCAACTTGCCTGTATAATGGTTTGGGAGTGCAAACACATTAAAAAAAATAAGAAAGATTTGCATTTATATAGTGCCTTTCATGACCACCGGACGTCCCAAAGTTCTTGACATCCAATGAAGTAGTTTTTGAAGTGTAGTCACTGTTGTAATGTAGGAAACGCGGCAACCAATTTGTGCACAAAAAGCTCCCACAAACAGCAATGTGATAATCACCAGATAATCTGTTTTTGTGATGTTGATTGAGGAATAAATATTGGCCAGGACACCGGGGATAACTGCCCTGCTCTTTTTTGAAACAGTGCCAGGGATCTTTTATGTCCACCTGAGAGGGCAGACGGGGCCTAGGTTTAACATCTCATCTGAAAGACGGCACCTCTGACAGTGCAGCACTCCCTCAGTACTGCACGTTATTGTCAGCCTAGATTTTTGTGCTCAAGTCCCTGGAGTGGGACTTGAACCCACAACCTTATTAGTAAGCAACATGATTGGGCACCTTCAGAAGTTACAGAGGAACTGTCCAGGTAGCTGCCTAATATTACATCTCTTCATTTTGTTTTCCTCTAAACAACACAAAGCAAGATACTACTGAGGAGGAGGAAAGAGACAAGCAGCCGTCCATCCCTGGCCAATCAGCCACATCCTCATTCACACCATCAATTCATTCTTTCTCTCTCACTTACTTTCCCAGAGAAATCAATCCCTGGGAGAATGTAGATAGTTATGAAGGTTTTTCCACTGAGTGAGACATGACACACGAGGGAATGGAGGAGTCAGAGGTGAAAGTAAGATCTGGCAGTGGAGTGGAGGCTCTCCTGAAATCAGCCCCTGGCTCCAGAACTTGCAGACTCAGATTTCCGGAGCTCTGTTCTAAAAGGAGGGATGCTGGATGAGCAGCGCACTCATGTGGTGGCACAGGACCATTTTGGAGCACCTGAGATAATGTGGATAAATGCGAGGTTATCCACTTTGGTGGCAAGAACAGGAAGGCAGATTATTATCTGAACAGCAATAGATTGGGAAAAGGGGAAGTGCAACGAGACCTGGGTGTCCTTGTGCACCAGTCGCTGAAGGTAAGAATGCAGGTGCAGCAGGCGGTTAAGAAGGCAAATGGTATGTTGGCCTTCATAGCGAGAGGATTCGAGTACAGGAGCAAGGATGTCTTGCTGCAGTTGTACAGGGCCTTGGTGAGACCACACCTTGAGTATTGTGTGCAGTTTTGGTCGCCTTATCTGAGGAAGGATGTTCTTGCCATGGAGGGAGTGCAGCGAAGATTCATCAGACTGATACCTGGGATGGCAGGAATAACGTATGAAGAGAGATTGGGTCGATTGGGCTTGTATTCGCTAGAGTTTAGAAGAATGAGAGGGGATCTCATTGAAACTTATAAAATTCTAACAGGACTAGACAGACTAGATGCAGGAAGGCTGTTCCCGATGGCAGGGGAGTCCAGAACCAGGGGTAAGGGGTAAGCCATTTAGGACTGAGATGAGGAATTTCTTCACCCAGAGAGTGGTGAACCTGTGGAATTCTCTACCACAGAAGGCAGTTGAGGCCAATTCATTAAATATATTCAAGAAGAAGTTAGATATATTTCTTAAGGCTAAGGGGATCAAGGGATATGGGGAGAAAGCAGGGACAGGGTACTGAATTTGGATGATCAGCCATGATCGCATTGAATGGCGGAGCAGGCTCGAGGGGCCGAATGGCCTACTCCTGCTCCTATCTTCTATGTTTCTATGAGACAGAAGGGAGGGGTCATAGCAGAGTCCAACATCATCCTCTGTGCCAGAAGGATTTGACTTAATGCGGCAATAACTGGAGCGACTGGCAGCAACAGGGACGCCTGCATCTGTTCTCCAGACAGAGTTTTGCAGACTTGTCATTGCATCCTATGTGGATGCTTTGACCACAGGCCTTGAGGAGCTGTTTGAACAGAATGATAGCAACTGGCTTCTGAGAACTCTGGGGTGCCATCTCCTAGGGCCTGCAGGATCTCGCTGAGGCCATCAGTTTACATTTCACTGATCAGGGGGCAGTCAGGTCCAGGTTTCAGCACAAATGCTGTCCACCTTCATAATGCCATCCTCTTTCCTGATAGCAATTCATGTGACCTTTCTACCCAGCTCCATCAGATGCTTGC
Source organism: Squalus acanthias (assembly GCA_030390025.1). Classification (NCBI taxonomy): domain Eukaryota; kingdom Metazoa; phylum Chordata; class Chondrichthyes; order Squaliformes; family Squalidae; genus Squalus; species Squalus acanthias. The sequence continues at coordinate 73,380,495 of CM059433.1, read as the reverse complement.
TTGTGTAGGTATCAGTATATAGGACCAGGCTGCCTGCAGTGGTCACATAACCCACTGAAGAGTCCTCCCGGGCCTCAGCCCTGAAACAAAGGCCATTCCCAAGAGACTCATGATACCACAGCACAACCAAAAACTGCTCACATCCCTGGCCCACAGGTAGCACCTTCGTGCAACACCAGGGTAGTTTTAAGAACAGCACGGAGAGGCAATAGGGGTAGGCATGAAACAAAACACTTGTTGTAAATATATACATGCACAGTAAAAAAAAAACTTTGTAACATGAAGTGCAGTGTTCAGAAGTTATCTCTTTATTTTTTGTGTGTGAGAGGATGTTTGGAGTCAATTTTCCACAGGACACAGAGTTAAATCCATGTCTCCTTACTGAACCATTTGCCTTCTTAAGCAGATCTCTTATGATACATTCTCAAGGGAGCAGCATGGTCTACAGACCCTAGTGAAAGAATACCTCCTAGTTAGTTGTCTTCTCTTTTGGGAATCCTTATTCTGCATGTCTCTCTCATTTCCTCTTTCTCCGTCTTCCGTTCTACTTCCATTATAAGGCCATCTATGGGAATGGCCGGACAGAACCCCATGATAAGGGCTCCATGACAGAAGGATGGGAAGAAAAATGGTTCCCTGCCAAAAGCTGCTGAAAGGCAGTTTGCAGAATTCCTTCTTAGTAGCACAGCTGAGAAAATAATTTTCTAATTGCTGTAGTCAAAGCCTATATTTCAGACAGATTGTGGACTCTCAAAGCTTGTGAACTCAACCACTTTCTGGTTTTGCAAGTCATGTAGATAACTTATTCCTCTTTCCTACAGGCTGAAGTTAAGTCAGGTGCAAATCAGGCACAAATGGCAGAATTTCTGGGACTGCTGCTTTAACCCTCATTATCCTGTCGTTTGCATATATCCACCACTTTGGGGGTGGGTACCAAAATTTAGTGTGTATTTTAGAACGGGTATAAGTCTGATGTATCTGACCTATACTCCAAAATCTGGCCCCCTATGCCAGAACTATTACACTTTTGCCCCAAATAATCGTGGAATTTGGGGCTATATTAGTGTATTTAATTAATGTTGGATGGAGTATTATACATTTGGTTCTCAGGCTGATCTTAACTGAAAAACCTGAATAATGAAACTTGAATCAGAAAAGTTAGAGATTTGCATTGTGGCTGCATTATTTACTATTCACTGACATTAGGTAAATTAGCATAACATTTTGACATTAATTGGCTGTTCCTGTATCATATGTCTTTGAGGTATCCCATTCTGTAATATTGTCAGGTTGTTTTTGGTGTCCTCTTTCATATTAAATAGAAGACATGGAGACATGTAATAGGATTTTTATGTGTTGTATGGTATTTGCATCTAAGTGGGGGAGGATAATTCACGAGTGATAGTTACCAGCGAGTTATGATCAGCCTCATGAGAGTATGAGTGCCATGAAATGTTTATTCGAAGAACTTTTGCTTTTATTTCATTTAATAACTTTTTGGGAAATGGAAAATGTACAATACAGTTATGATAAGATGTGGAAGTACAATTTTATTTTATTTTCAGTTGAGGCGAATCACTAGGAGAAGTAAAAAGGTAAAGGAAGGCAATGGAGGATCTTGTGTAAATCTTTCCACTCCTCCACACAAGCTGCACAAATTCTGCGCTGGTGTTCATGACAACAGTTAGCTGACATATGGAGATACAGGCTCCGTGTGCTTCAGTTATGTCTTCAGACTCACAGCTTCTTAGCAAGCAGTCCTAGAAGCCAGGGATATATTTGTTGTCCAGGTTCCAAGAGCCCCATGAACTTGTCTTCTGAGTCTGCCCTTGAATACTCAGTAAAATGACTGTTAATTGTTATGCTGGGGACAGTCTACTGGTTCATCTTGTAAATGTACAGGCAAGTGCAACTATACTATGAGAACATGTGAATTAAACAAATCCTGAGAAGGTTTACAAAAATGGGATTTGCCTTAGAAAGTGTCAGGAACTAAAATCCAAAATTGTCATTCAGCTTACCTTTGTTAAGGTAGTTTTTTAAAAAATTAATTCAGTATCTAGCTCACATATTGGGATGGTCATAGCTGTCAGCCCATTTCCATGTTGAGTTTTAGAGTGCTGTGCTGCATTTTGACCTTCACATGATGGACACCAGCTTTAGTGCCAAGCCAAGTATTGAATGTTATTATGTCGGTTTACTGCCCCTCCAATGGCAGTGCTTTCACACTTTTCATCTCATGGGAATGAAAGTGCTGGAAGAAATTCAAACATCCCAATACACATTCAGACTATTAAAAAATAAAATCTTAGTAATGGTATGGTGGAATGTCATCTTTGGCAGTTCCCAAAGCAAAAATAGTAAATATAATACTGACAAATAGCATATGAGTATTTAACACAATAGTATGATGTTCCTCCATGCTCTATTTTAATGAAGACTTTACTTTTTTTTAAATTTTGAACAGATTAATAGTTTGTATACTAATATATTGCAATAATAATATCAAGGTTAGAATTGTTGCAAACCTTTTCTGAAATATTTTGCCTTAAGGCGGTCCCAGTGCAGTGGGAGCAGGAGTGCTGTATATAATGTGAGGTCAGCTCGTTTACATAATGGCCTAGAAATTCAGGTGGCCGGCTTACCTACCGCGCCTGCCGTTGTGTTTCGGGCCCACAGGAACTTCGGGTCCTGGGCCTCTCCCTGGTGCCGGCGCGCAGTGCTTGCGTGTCCCAGGGGCGTAGTTAGTGTGATGCGACTCCTGGGATCACGTGGGCCATGGAGAGCCAATGGCAGCAGACCATTTTTCATTCATAGATTTGACAGGAAGACCTGTCAAATATATGAATACAAATCGGCCCCAAAAGAACAGCTAAACCTCAAATAATTTTTTTTAAAAAACCATCACATTAATAAAATAACTATAGTTAAATAAATTAACCACTTTAAACAAAAATTTTAATTTTTGAAAAAATGTAAATTCTTTTTAAAAGTTATAAAAATAATCTTACCTTTCTTTAAAGTCTCTAAAAAAGATAAACCTGTTGAAAATTTTTTTAAATTATACTTAATTAACTACTTACCTTGTTCAAAAGGGGTCTTACGCCTCCTTTTTACTTGTGTAAAATCTTCCATACTTACCCTCACGTTGAAACCTGAAAAAAAACCTAAGTGTGCTGCGTGCGCGCAGCCTCTAGTGCGCACGCGGTTCACCTAGGAACCGCCCCCTTCGCCATACCGGAAGTGCCGGTTTGCAGTGCATGCAGGAAACCGGCACTTCGGGAACGAATACGGGTGAGTACGCAGCAGGTACTCTCCCGTATTCGGCCGAATTTTTGGGCCAACATCATCGTGCGCACAGCTTATGACATGTTGGGAATGCACCAGGGTCGAGATGTGGGTTAGCTGGCACATTTAAAGCTATTTAAAGGGAAGAAATGGGTGAAGCAAGTTAACAAAGTAGGATGGCTCCATTCCAAGATACAGCTTTGGAGGTCTTGTAGAGAGGGTGGCCCTTTTTGTTACTAAGGGACATCCCCCAGTCAAGAGCAGCATCAAAGCAAGCTGGATGGGAAGGCTTGAAAAGTCAATGCTATCTTACCTGTGTACAGAACCTGAGAGCAGGTGAGGAAGAAATTTGCTGGATTCCAGATGGTTGTTGAGATAAATGTGCCCTTATTTACTGAATTTTACAATCTTACCTTATGATACATGTTAACAGCACTTAACTGTAAATTTGGTGGAACATCATGGATGGAGCATCATAAACACCTTGGGACGTTTTTATTACGTTAAAGGCGTTGTATAAATGCAAGTTGTTGTTGTTTAGGATGCACAGCATGCTGGCAACTGTTCATCTACTTTGCAAATGCACAGGTATGCCTAGGATTTACCCCTCTGTATTGCTGCCATGCCAATGCGTTTGCCCTTTGGCCCATTAAACATGACGAGCAACAAGCACCAAGACCACTGCTGACACAAGGTTCCTGCATGCTGCAGGTTCACAGAATCACATAGTGTGGCTGCTGGTCTGGTCACACATTCTCTCATGTTCCCTATTGCAATATTATAAAGATGGAACTCCCTGTTCTTTTAAGTTTCTGCTCTGTTATTTTAAAGTTGCAACCAATTTTCTCATTTCCTACTGACAATGAACTTCTGTTGCACCCAAGTGTGAACAGCAATGGTAAATGTGACATATGATGTCACTCCATCATTACCACCTCAGTTGCATGCACCCACCCTTCTAGCATCCGTTGAAATGACTCTAGTAGATCCTTGTATCAAATACAAGGACAAGGATCTGGCGAATGGGTGCCCATCCAATTTTCTGCTCCTCCTGTCTACATAATGCTGGAATTACTCACAAGGAAAATCCTGCCTTTGGACTTTGTAGGATGAATGAGGAATTGATTGATTACGTAAGGCATTGCGCTGTTGAATGCTCACAAGAATATTTCACCCTAAAGCCTTATCATTGCAACAAACTAAGAAATATGTTCCAGAAAAGGCATTTAACCCTTTGTGGGCCAATTCCTTTCTAACTGTTTTTACAATCAGTATCTTGCTGTGCATTACTGCTTCTGTGTAATAATCTTATTCGTAAACCAATCTTACTATTGATGTTAACCTGCACTTAACAATCCGAGAGGGTAGTACTTACTGCCTTTCAGCATAAACATAAGAACACGGTGGGCTCCAGAATTCAAAAAAAAATCTAGTGTACAAATCGGATACATCCATAGACAATGTTTGTAAGTGCAGCAATCGTGTGTACTCTAGAAGATAAGAAGAATCCCTCCTTGAAATCTAATGAATCCAACATTGGGAGGTTCACGATATATCTGCAGTACCAGCAGTTTGGATAATCCGCTGAGAATGTAGATGAATGTAACAGAAAACTAATGCTGCAGGGCATCACATCAGAAAAAAAACTGTATCCATGGAAACAGCAGTTTATCTAAGCTTTAATTTTTTTTCCGTTATGTTATTTTAATGAATTCTGAAGACCCCTTCAGTGCAGCTACTGAAAAAAAACCTGGAGAGATCCTGGGTATAATATGACATATTGGGCAGGTTTTTAACTTGGAGGCAGGTAGGAAGCAGAGGGGGGCTGGATTGCGGTGGGGCATCCCGGGTGAACAGGTTAACATCAGGCCCTGCTGAATTAAATGGCAGGGCCTGATGAACATTTTCTTCTCTGTCTCCCCCTCCTCCCCCCGCCCCCCCCACCACAGCCAGCTAGATTGAGAGGGATGAAGGGATCGGGGTGCAGGAGATCAGAGGGGGTCAGAGTTGGGAGGGGGCGGTATCGGAAAGCTGGGATCGGCAGGGGGGTGGGGGGGGAGGTGGGGGGAGTTGGAAGGCCAGGATCGGGGGGAGGGGGGCGGTGAAGTTGGAAGGCCGGGATCGTGGAGGGTGCGTCAGAAGGCCAGGATCGGAGGGGGTTGGTGATCGGGAGGGGGGGGGGGGGTGGTCGGAAGGCCGGGATCGGAGTGGGTCGGAGATCGGGAGGGGGGGTGGTCGGAAGGTCGGGATCGGAGTGGGTCAGAGTGGGGTTGTGGGCTTGGGCATTGGAGGCCGGAGGGTGGGCCGGGAGGGGGGGATCGGCGATCAGAGGTCTCATGGGGTGGGGGTTGGAGGCCTCATGGGGGAGATCAGAGGCCTCGGGTAAGGGAGGTCTAGGGTGATCAATTGCAGGGGGCGGGATGGGGGAGGCAGGGATGCTGGATCCAGCAGCTAAGTGGAAAGGCACTTACCTCCTGGATTCAGCAGTCCTCGACTCCCTTTAGCTCCCGCGTTCTCTGAGGCCTGGGAAACCCGGCCGCCCAAAGTTAAATTGAAAATGGAGTTTCAAAATGAGGCACACAGCCTCACTACAATATTTAAAGTGCCAACCCTCCTCTTGGGAGCGGGTTGGCCGCCTGACCCCCTGTCCCGCCTCCGTTAAAACCGGAAGTGGGTGGGTTGGGGTCAGGATTCAGATTTCTACCACTTTAACCTCCCACCCGACCCAAACCTGCCCTTTTTTGGGGCTTTAAAATTCCCCCATTATATTTTTAAAAGAACAACAGGAACCAAAAAATTCTCCACTCAAATTAATACAACTCAAAGTAAATTTGTGTTTATTAGAAAGATAGTTGGGTGGCAAATGAGTTTTTCGAAGTCCATAGTTGTGTTAACCTAACCAACAACAACTTGTGTATATATATATAGGGGTCAGTCTTGGTTCAGTGATAATATTCTCACTTCTGAGTCAGAAGGTCATGCGTTCAAGCCCCACTCCAGAAACTCAGCGGCACTGAGGGTAAGGTAAGGTCAGGGACAAGTGATATTGCAGAAGTGTAAGTACCCTGTAGATAGTTTTGTGATAGATGTGGTGCCAGGGTCAAATAGGATACCATGGTTGCGTACTGTCCAGTTCAGCCTGAGTAAACAGCAGAAGAGGTGGATGGCACTAGGGACTAGGGTGTGGAGTTTTGGTTGGAAGCCAATTAGGATGGCTTCAGTTTTATCGATACTACATTTGCTAATGTTCTGGCTCATCCACCAGTTTATGACAGACAGGCAGTCAGATAGTGTAGTGATAGTCATTGAGTCGACAGTTGCGGAGGGGTAAAGCTGGTGTGGGCAACATACATCTGAAAGTTGACCTCATAGAATCATAGAATGGTTACAGCACAGAAGGAGGCCATTCGGCCTGTCGAGCCCGTGCCGGCTCTCTGCAAGAGCACTTCAGCTAGTCCCACTCCCCTGCCCTTTCCCCGTAGCCCTGCAAATTTTTTCCCCTCAGGTATTTATCCAATTCCCTTTTGAAAGCCACGATTGAGTCTGCCTCCACCACCCTTTCAGGCAGTGCATTCCAGATCCTAACCACTCACTGCGTAAAAAAGTTTTTCCTCATGTCGCCTTTGGTTTTTTTGCCAATCACCTTGAATCTGTGTCCTCTGGTTCTCGACCCTTCCGCCAATGGGAACAGTTTCCCTCTATCTACTCTGTCTAGACCCCTCATGATTTTGAACACCTCTATCAAATCTCCTCTCAACCTTCTCTGCTCTAAGGAGAACAAGCCCAGCTTCTCCAGTCTATCCACGTAACTGAAGTCCCTCATCCCTGGAATCATTCTTGTAAATCTTTTCTGCACCCTCTCTAAGGCCTTCACATCCTTCCTAAAGTGTGGTGCCCAGAATTGGACACAATACTCCAGTTGAGGTGGAACCAGTGTTTTATAAAGGTTCATTCTAACTTCCTTACACCCACAGGTGAGTAAAGCATTTTTTTACCTTCCTGTTTTATAAAAAATCAGTTTCTGATAGAGCCCATTGCAAATCAATAGATCCTATGTACAAGTAATTCACCTGCTTTGGAATGTTTGCCCAGTATAGTATACCCATGAATCAGCAAGAATTTGTGCCATAACATGGGTTCTTTATTGTGTTAAAACCAGGCAATAAAAACATGGGCTACTCGATATGAACCATAGGCAGTTGGTTATTATCAGAATTTCAAGGCAGCAGTTTTGAGTAATTGCCTAAGATTTTAAAGTGCAAGGTCCCACAGAGAAGAAATAAATCCCTTAACAATGGCATCAGTCTATTGAGGAGTAGATCCTCAGCACTTTTCAGTATAGCATTTCATGATTGAATTGCCCCTTTATACTGAAAATTATTGGTAACAGACCAATAAAGGTCACATGGGTGACCCACCAGCTTTAACCCGAGGACGCAGCAATAGTGGGTTTTAATTATTTGCATAGTAAATTGTGCTAAATTTATTTGCTATTGATTTTCGTCTGCAAAAAGGTGTGTTTGTGTAAGTTCCGATCACTGAATATTATAAGGCAGAAAAAATAAAATGTTCAAGCCTGCAGAAGCTGTCTCTATTTACATTGTCCTTCCCTCTGTCTCCTCTCTTTTGTACATCTCACACTGCATAAAATGTTCCTTTCAACACACTCAAAAGGGAATGATATTCAACTTCAGTAGAAGTGGAATGGATCAGCTGTCCACTGGACACCCAGCCCGATTTCCCATTCCATTGACTTCAATGGAAAACGTCCCAAGATACAGAAGTATAATCAGACACCGAGCCAAAGAAGGAGATATTAGTAGGCATGTCTAAAGGCTTAGTCAATGGCAATCCCAAATCCGTGCCCATCTGTCCCAGAACTCCATGTTTGAATCCCTCCAATCAGGTTTCCATCCCTGCCACAGTACCGAAACAGCTCTTATCAAAGCCACAAATTCATCCTTTGTGACTGAGACCGTGGTAAACTCTCCCTCCTCATCCTTCTCGACCTGTCTGCAGCCTTTGACACGGTTGACCACACCATCCTCCTCCAGCACCTCTCCACTGTCATCCAGCTGGGTAGGACTGCATTCGCCTGGTTCCATTTTTATCTAACCAGTCGTAGGCAGAGAATCACCTGCAATGGCTTTTCTTCTCACTCCCGCACCATTACCTCTGGGATCCCCCAAGGATCTATCCTTGGCCCCCTCCTATTTTTCATCTACATGCTGCCCCTCAGCGACATCATCCGAAAACACAGTGTCAGGTTCCACATGTACGCTGACAACACCCAGCTCTACCTCACCACCATCGGTCTCGACCAATCCACTGTCTCTAAATTGTCAGACTGCTTGTCCGACATCCAGTACTGGATGAGCAGTAATTTCCTCCAATTAAATATTGGAAAGACCAAACCCATTGTCTTCCATCCCCGCTACAAACTCTGTTCCCTGGCCACCAACCATCCCTCTCCCTGGCAACTCCCTGAGGCTGAACCAGACTGTTTGCAACCTTGGTGTCGTATTTGGCCTTGAGATGAGCTTCCGACCACATATCCGCGCCATCGCTAAGACCACCTATTTCCACCTCCGCAACATTGCCCGACTCCACCCCTGCCTCAGCTCATCTGCTGCTGAAACCCTCATCCATGCCTTTGTTACCTCTAGACTTGACAATTCCAATGCACTCATGGCTGGCCTCCCATCTTCCACCCTCCTTAAACTTAAGTTCATCCAAATCTCTGCTGCCTGTATCCTAACTCGCTCCAAGTCCCGTTCACCCATCACCCCTGTGCTCGCCGACCTACATTGGCTCCCGGTAAAGTAACATCTGAATTTTAAAATTCTCCTCCTTGTTTTCAAATCTCTCCATGGCCTTGCCCCTCCCTATCTCTGTAACCTCCTAAAGCCCTACAGCCCTCTAAGATATATGTGCTCCTCCAATTCTAGCCTCTTGCGCATCCCCGATTTTAATCGCTCCACCATTGGTGGCCGTGCCTTCAACTGCCGAGGCCCTAAGCTCTGGAATTCCCTCCCTAAACCTCTCCGCCTCTCTACCTCTCTTTCCTCCTTTAAGACGCTCCTTAAAACCTACCTCTTCTGCCCTAATATCACCTTATCTGGCTTGGTGTCAAATTTTGTTTGATAACGCTCCTGTGAAGCGTCTTGAGATGTTTTACTACGTTAAAAGGCTCTATATAAATGCAAGTTGTTGTTAAAGCAGGAGAAAGCGGTTTCGGGAGAGAATTTCAGAGGTTTGGACCTAAGACGACTGAAGGCACATCTGGCAATGCTGGGGGGGGTAAAGGGAGTAGGGGATGCACTCCGAGGAACGCAGCATTCTCAAAGGGTTCTAAGGCTGGAAGAGGTTACAGAGATAGGAAGGGACAAGACCATGGAGGGTTGAACATGGATAGGAATTTTAAATTTGAGGTGTTGGTAGACCGGGAGGCAATGTATGTCAGCGAGTACAGGAGTGATGGATGAGCGGGACTTGATGCAGGTTCGGGTTTCATGGAATCGCCCCTTACATGCTCTAGTTTTTTTAACGGCCAGGCACAGAAAATGTAGGAGCCAGTATCAGGTCAGTGGTGGGTTTTTGTCTGGGTGGGAAAGACCATCTGAGAACCTCTACAAAACACACTGGCAAGAGAGAAACTGGAGACCAGAATGGAGTGGTACACTGGGGCTTGAGCTGGGAGGATAATGGGCACAACACCATGGGCTAGGATGGAATGGAGAGCAATCCTTTGGTCGAGGATACACCTTTACTCTGAGCTGGATGCTCTTTCTGCTGATGATGTGGTAGATCCAGAGCCACAATGGTAACCAGTACTTATCTGGTAATCACTGAGTGGAACTGCAACAAGAATGGGTGAGACCGATACTTGATGCGTGGGTCTCGGCAGGTGCAGGAGTCTATGATGAGGACAGAAGGGGTCTGAAGCTGAAAAGGACTAGGATCTGAGTTTGGGAGGAATGAAGATGGGGTCCAAACCCAAAAAATGAGATTTGGAAGGAGTGTCATAAGGCTCAAGGGTCAAAGCTGGAGCAGGTATGTAATTCAGCAGTCTCTTAGGCCCAAAATTGGAATGAGGGAGGGAGCTGAGCAGGAAGAGAGTGTTGTCCTAATGAGGAAGCAGTTGAATTTTCAGATACAGTTCCCTCTCCTTACTTTGAATAGACTCTCTGCCCATGGAAAATGTGCTTAAGAAGTCAGGCCAACACCACTATTGGCTGGGAGGCACAAAATGCAGCCAAGCAGCTGAACTCTTGCATACAAAAGAAAATGGAGAATCATTAGGTTTAGAAAATCATGCACAGGGTGTGCCAGAATTTCTGATAGGTGTTCATGGTGGGTAAACTTCCCCACTGGGAGTGGAAAGTTGGAAAATTCCCTCTACAACTTTATGAACTAAACCTGCATTCCGAGGTAAGATTTAGCATTTTTCCAACTGCGTGTGTGGCACATGAAACATGGCAGCCAATTTGCGCACTGTAAGGTCCCACAAACAGCAATGAAATAAGTGACCAGAATAATCTGTTTTTAGCGATGTTGGCTGAAGGATAAATATTGGCCAGGACACGGGAGAACTCCCCTGCTCTTCTTCAAATTGTGCAATGGGATCTTTTGCATCAACCTGAAGGGGCAGACAGGGCCTTGTTATAATGTTTCATCTGAAAGACGGCACCTTCGACAAACCTGCACTCCTTCTGAACAGCACTGAAGTGCCACCATGGATTATGTGCTCAAGTCTCTGGAGTGGGGCTTTTGAAACCATGACATTCTGACTCAGAGGCAAGAGTGCTACCAACTGAACTAAGGCTGACACCTTATAAAGAGAGAGATAGACAAAGAGAGAGAGAAAGAAACAGACAAACACAGCGACAGAAAGAGTATTTCCCACCTTCAGGTCATTGGAACCTCATTGAAGTGACCATTATTCTCAGATAAGCCTTGACAGTAAGTGTCAGCAAGCTAATCAATCGAAGGAGGGATCATGGCATCCAAGCACTATCTTAGCCTGACTCAACATGCACACTTCCAGTAGAGGTCACTGCATAGCAATCAGCAGTAGGAATCCTCATCAATTTTTCCTTCTATAACCAAGGGGATATGAGGCCACTTGTAGAGCCACAACCACCACCTTGGCAGATATCAGGGGTTGGCCTGGAGTTTCCAGCTTGGCTGCAACCCAGCAGTTGCGCCCGAAGCTGCCCCCATGTTGCCCATGTCAACTTACACCCAAGTATCCTCCCAATCTCATTAGAATATGCCTGGACTTAAAATGGATGTAAATGGGCATAAATCAGCATAAACAATTGAGGCCCAAGGGAACGCCGACCTTACACCAGTATATTTCTACTTCCAGTCTTAAAATTTAAGTTTCAACTCACTTAACCATCATTAACCAGGGAATCTGTTTCATTTTTTTGGTGACAATGTACCATAAAAAGTTATTGAAAGAAACAAACAATACAGAGCAGGTCTCAATGAGGATAAATTTAAAAAACAATGCTCAAAAATTGGAATGAAGAGACCAGAAAAATTACTTTGTTTCCTGCTGCGCTTGTAAATCTGGTCACAATGTTGAGGGAGCCAATGAACAAGCGCAATTGGAGGTTACTCGCATTTGAGAGTCTGGGGCACACCAGTTTTGTAGGCTATGATTAGTTTAGACGAAAGGTTTGATGGAGCGACATAAAATATCGAGAAGACTTGGGTGTCTTGCAGTTACCTACGAAACTCATTTATGCCCAAAATTCTGCTATCTTATAAGCCACGTAATTGGTTTGCGCCAAAATTACAGGTGTATCTGGGTGCAAGTGCAGAGGAAACTCCAGGCCAAAGAAGCAGTGCACACCTTAATGTCTGAGCTGGGGAGCAGCAATGTTACTTTCATTCTCTGGATGCTGTTAGTCGTTATTTCTTCAACTAATGTGGGTTTGCAGAAACATAGGCCCCGATTTTTACGGCCTCCACCTGGTGTAAACAGGCGGGGGTCAGTTAAAATAACAGGAGTCACTTATCCTCACCGAGACCACTTCCTTCCTGCCATGTCCCCATATTAACCTGCTCTTTAGAGCAGGCGAGAAGGACACGCTCAGGAAGGAAGCAGGGTCCTGATTTTAATATGCGGATAAGGTCCAATGATGTCATCAAGACCCGATTTACAATATCAAGCTGAAGCCTGGGCGAGGGTGGTAGCAGTGGCAGTGTCGGCTCTCCTGTCAGGCATTTGTCTGACAGTACAAATGTCAAAATAAAGTTGGCCATGGTCCCTTTAAGGAAACTGGCTGATTATGCATCATCAAATGACGTCCCCAGACCCGCTTCCTCTAATTGGCCGGGAAAAGTGCTGGCGGGCTTAATAAGCCCTATCAAGGGAAATTCATTTCAGAGGCCGGGATAAAGACAACAGCGGGGTCGGATATCGGGATGTGGTCAGGAGGACCTGGGTGCAGTGCTGCAAACGTTTCAATGATCTTAGTAGATCACGAAACGTCTGCCGTGAGCCAGATCCTGGGCGGGCGTGCTTCTCCAGGCCTCATAAGGAAGCCTTGGGCCTCCCTTGTACCTCCACTCCCCTCGATCATGGCAAGACCCTCCCTCCACCTCCACGATCACAGCCCCGACCACTCAGTCTCTATCCCGATCACGGCCCTGATCTCTGAAACGCTCTCTTCCCCCCCCCACTGCCGCCATCATGGCCCCAAGCTATCCCTATCCCCCCCTCCAACTGTTGGGGACCCCGGCTGCGGCCTCCAGCTGCTTGTTCGTGCTCCCGCCCGCCGGCCAGGCTATCAATCTGGCCAGCTGTTGGGTGAGAGTCTGCAGCAGATTATTTAAATTGGGTTAAGGTTGTTACAGAGGAAAGCTGGATGCAGCCCATGGATCAATAGGTAAGCACCCAGCTTTTGGTAAAGAGCCTACTTAAATTGTTAATGGTAGGAATGGATTACTTTGACATGTACTCTAGGCATTTATAGGCCTTATGCATTAGAATTGACACAATATGAACGAAACTTGGACTGAGCAAAACAGAAGTGAATCAAGTCACTGAAAGGACTAAGATGGTTTGGACATGTTACGTGAAATGACCGATGAGTAATAATCAAAAATATTTTTATGTAAGAAGAGCAAGACTGAGAGGACTCGGCTGGTATGATGGCATTAGGGCTCTATTAGGGCTAAGCAATTTAGTTTTACGGAAACAGTATTCCTTGTATCTGATAGAAGGGTTGACATTTTATTCACTCATAACCCATTCACTGGTCTAATAGTGAAAAATGTGCAGCTCCATCATTAACTTCTTTTGAAAAGACAATGGAAGAGTTTTAATTTTACTCCTTGGACTTCTGTTGAATCAGGAGTCCACTCTTGTTAAAGAGAAAGATTTCAGCTCCTGTTATTTATAGTAAGTCCTGTGTACTTACTTTCAGCAGAATAATCAGGGAGCTCAGAATGAAGAGGCCCTGCTTACCCTGAGGAGAAACAAAGGCCACAATTTTACTAACCTTGGCGGGTCCGTGTCAGGTGACGTCGGTGGCGGGTCGCGACCCCGCTGCTGTCTCCATCCTGGCCTTTCAAATGAATTTCCCATGATAGGGCTTGTTAAGCCCGGCCAGCACGTTTCCCGGCCAATTAGAGGAAGCGGGTCTGGGGACGTCATTTGATGATGTGTAATCAGCCGGTTTCCTTAAAGGGAACATGGCCAACTTTATTTTGACATTTGTGTTGTCAGTGTTCTACAGCACTGAGGTGCTGCAAACACTGACAATCACTGCACAAAGGTGCAGGGCTGCACCCAGGCTCTCCCATGACTCCCTCCATATGCTTATGGAGGGAGTCACAGCACACAGGGAGCTCCTCTTCCCTTCCCATGGGCGGAAAAGATCTCCCCAGGAGATCAACACAGCCTGGTTGCACATTGCAGAGGAGGTCACAAGCAGGGATGTGGTCAGGAGGATCTGGGTGCAGTGTTGCAAACGTTTCAATGATCTTAGTAGATCACGAAACGTTAGTACAAAGCCACACTAGAATCTATTATTAAGATGTGGTAACAGGGCACTTAGAAAATAATAATAGGATTGGGCAGAGTCAACATGGATTTATGAAAGGGAAATCGTGTTTGACAAATCTGTTGAGAGTTTTTTGAGGTTCTAACTAGCAGAATAGATAAGGGAGAACCAGAGGATGTGGTGTATTTGGATTTTCAGAAGGCATTCGATAAGGTGCCACACAAGAGGTTATTAAACAAAATTAGGGCTCATGGGATTGGAGGTAATATACTAGCATGAATTGAGGATTGGTTAACAGACAGAAAACAGAGAGTAGGAATAAATGGGTCATTTTCGGGTTGGCAGGCTGTAACTAGTGGGGTACTGCAAGGATCAGTGCTTGGGCCTCAGCTATTCACATCTAGATCAGTGATTTGGATGAGGGGACCAAATGTAATATATCCAAGTTTGCTGATGAAACAAAGCTGGGTGGGGATATAAGTTGTGAGGAGGATGCAAGGATGCTTCAAGGGGATATAGACAGGCTAAATGAGTGGGCAAGAGCATGGCAAATGGAATATAATGTGGAGAAATGTGAAGTTATTCACTTTGGAAGGAAAAATAGAAAAGCAGAGTATTTTTTAAATGGTGAGAGATTGGGAAATGTTGGTGTTCAGAGGGACCTGGGTGTCCTTGTACATGAATCACTGAAAGTTAACATGCAGGTACAGCAAGCAATTAGGAAAGCAAATGGTATGTTGGCCTTTATTACAAGAGGATTTGAGTATAAGAGTAAAGACGTCTTACTGCAATTATATAGGGCCCTGGTGATACCACACCTGGAATATTGTGTACAGTTTTGGTCTCCATACCTAAGGAAGGATCTACTTGCCATAGAGGGAGTGCAACGAAGGTTCACCAGACTGATTCCTGGGATGGGGGGATTGTCCTATGAGGAGAGGTTGAGTAGACGAAGCCTATATTCTCTAGAGTTTAGAAGAATGAGAGGTGATCTCATTGAAACATACAAAATTCTTACAGGGCTTGACAGGGTAGATGCAGAGAGGATGTTTCCCCTGGCTGGGGAGTCTAGAACCAGGGGTCACAGTCTCAGAATAAGGGGTTGGCCATTTAGGACTGAGATGAGGAGAAATTTCTTCATTCAGAGGGTGGTAAATCTTTGGAATTCTCTACCCCAGCGGGCTGTGGAGACTCAGTCATTGAGTATATTCAAGACAGAGATCGATAGATTTTTGAATATTCAGGGAATCAAGGGATATGGAGATAGTTCAGGAAAGTGGAAATGAGGTAGAAGGTCAGCCATGATCTTATTGAATGGCGGAGCAGGCTCAAAGGGCCAAATGGCCTACTCCTGCTCCTATTTCTTATGTTCACTCAACTTCATCCTGCTGTGCCTCTCATCACATTCCCTTCACTCTGCCTTCCCTACCCTACTCCTACACATCCTTACTCACACCAACTTACCTTGCACCTCCACCCATCCCTCTCTATTTACATTATCACATCCCCATCTCACTAGCCATCCCTCACACTCACCCTCATCCTAGTGCAATCATACCAACTAACAACACACAAGGGTAGGCACTTGGGTGTTTTATGTAATGTTCATGTGAAGTTTCTATTAATATAGTGTCAAACATTGAAACCTTTATTTTCAACACTTTGCGTTCTTGGACAGATTTGTGTGCACCTTTGGAAGTGGCTTAGTGAGTTGCAGTGAATGGTGAGACATAACGGTATCCCTCGGACGGTGTGAAAGGAATGGCTTAGACAGTGTAGGGATGCTTTATGGTGTTGGTGTGGGGTGGTGCCAATCTGACGCATCATGTGGCAGCCAGGGTGTACAGCATCAAGTGAAGTAAATCTGGCCATAGTGAGGCCATCAATGTGGTCGAGTGCTGATGCCCTCTGTCTTATGCAGCATCAGGTGATTGCAGAGAAGGTTGGTGGTGGTGTTGTTGTTGTTGGTGCTGCTGGTGTGGGGCTGATCGTGGTGGGATTCTAAGGACGAAGGTGAGAGCGTATAAAGGGCACCCATGCTAATGGAATAGATGGCAGGTGAAGTAGAGATGACAAAAATGATCTGTCAATGGTGAGAGAGGTAATGAGGTTAGACTGGATGGAGACTTGTATAAAGACTTGCAGCATGGTGAATCTTTTGTGGAATGCAGAAGGTGAGCTGAAATTCATTCTTAAGTGGCTCTGAACAAGCCATTAATTACCTGGATTGGGTCCCCCACTGTGAATTTCCCCCAAATTCCACACTTGTATAGAAAGAAGAAAGAAAGACTTGCATTTATATAGCACCATTCACGATCAAAGCACTTTACAACCAATAAAGTACTTTTGAAGTGTAATCACTGTTGTAATGTAGGAAACGCAGCAGGCAATTTCCGCACAGCAAGCTCCCACAAGCAGCAATGTGATAACAACCAGATAATCTGTTTTAGTGATGTTGATTGAGGGATAAATATTGGCCAGGACACCGGGGAGAACTCCCCTGCTCTTCTTCAAAATAGTGCCCTGGGATCTTTTGCATCCACCTGAGAAAGCAGACGGGGCTTCGGTTTAACATCTCATCCGAAAGACAGAACCTCCGACAATGCAGCACTCCTTCAGTACTGCACTGGAGTGTCAGCCTAAGTTTCTTAGCTCAAGTCTCTGGAGTGGGACTTGAACCCACAACCTTCTGACCTATTTTCAGTCATTGAGGAAGAGGTCTAAAAAAAAAAAAGTTGTTCTGGCATACATAGCTTTTATGCAGTCGCAAAAAGCTGAATGCTGCCCTTAACACTTTGTTTATGAGCACTTCAATTACTACATAGAAGCAGTCCTGAAATTGGCATCTCAATTAAGCTTCTATTTCTAAGAATAAACACAACATCCTACGTGAATAATATTAACCATATTAAGAAAGTTGTAGAGCACGATATTGTTATATTGTGTTCACCTCTCCTTCTCGTAAAGCATTCTGAGACTTATCTGAGAAGTGCTATTTGATTATAAGTTGTTGTAAACAAATTAAACTAGACTGCTCCCTCTAATAGTGCAGTTAGTAAAGGCAAGGGTGACTGAAACACATGAGGGTGGACTTTCCTGAGCAGGTTGATCTGGGACAATTTAGGCACAATGAGGATGAAATTGGTCTTGGATGGTTGCAAAAATTGGGTGATAACAAATCGACAGCCCGTTTTACACTCCGTCCGATTTTCTTTTCCATTGACTGGCTGACGATTCATTATCGCCCGTTTTGTGTTACCACTGAAAACCAATTTCATCCTCAGTGTTCCAGAAGTACACACTGATGGAATGACAACTTCAGTGCCTGTTCTTCATGGGGACACATTATTACCACAGGCAAGCAAGGAAGGGGACATCTGAGCGATTCCTGGGCCTTAAACGCAGCAGCAACCATAAAGAGGCAGGTACAACAGAAGTCCCATGAGAGAACGTGAAGGACTTTGAATTATACTGTTTCTGGGAAGCAGAATTTTCATCTTATCAGCTTCTGATGAATAGTGGTAAGTGTTTTAATCCACTTACGATTCCCCAAGCAAAATACCCATCCTCCTTCTCTGCTGCTCTCTCTTCCTCTCTGTATCTCTCACCCTTTTCCCACCCCCTCTGCCAAATATGGTCTCCTTATTAATGATGTAATCCGTCATTAATTTAAAACCATGTGAGATATAGCCTCGGCACTAGTCAGCCAAAGTGCACTCCATCTGACATGATCTGATAGGCCAGATGCATTCCTGGTTCAGAGTCTCCCAGAATTTGGAGCAAGGGAGGAAAATCAGCAATAGCTGCTGGCTGCTAATGCCAAGCGGCTCTGCTGTTCTCGGTTCTTTATGTAGAATCTTACTACACAGAAAGAGGCCAGTCGGTCCATCGTGCACGTGCCTATGTGAAGGTAAGACTGGTAGGTGATGTTTCAGATGCAGTTTTACACCATTTTTAATGGAGATAAAAGCCAGCTATTTTGTACAAGGGTTTAACAGTGCACTGGTCATCAACTTCTTTGATTAGTAAGTGCCAGTAACCAGAGGAGATGCTGTTGTAAGTAGTAACAGCAGCCAGAAGGCCTTCAGCCCCCTTCCAGTCCCTGAAAGAAAAAGGTATTTACCTTTTTCTTGGTTCCATCTTTGTCCTGTGCACAGGATCTAAGGACTACTTATGTTCATCACTGCACTGAATGGTCACCCGTCCGGCATTGTCAGAGTAGGTGATGTTAGGTCCCTCCCACTGTATTTACATAGAATGGCCCTGCATGCACCTGCTCCAGGTGCACCCCACCTTGGGAGAAAGCCCAGAAATCCCAATACAATGCAAAGGGGGCAGACACCCAGTATCATAGCTCTTTACCCCTTTTGCCTGTGCTTCACACCCAGGGAAGTAGCATTTTCTGGCTGCAGAGCACAGGAAAGTCAGCCTTACCATTTTCAAGAGAAGAATGGCAAGGGGAGAAAACTGGGGAGAAAATCTATGATTCTATCAGTTTCTTCTAATTCCTTATTCAGCGTCAGTGATTTGTATACTTTGCAGAATTCTGTTTTGAAGACTGGAAGGGAAGAGCTGTTGGCATGTGAAGAGTTAATCCTTGGCTCTCTGCAGTTACAGTTCAAACATAATTCCCAGCACGGATACTCGATTTGTTTTTTTTTGTTTTAAAGAGAAAGTTACAGTGTTTTTACTTGCTGTGTGCCACAGTTTTAAATTAATTACTGAGAGATTGCATCATTAATAAGGAGACCATATTTGGCATGAGGGTGGGACTAGGGAGAGAGACAGAGAGCGAGTGAGAGAGAGGGAGGGAGAGAGAGAAGGAGGATGGCTGTTTTGCTGTCAATCTTAAAGCAATTACATGAATAAGCTTGACAGGGAGGTGGAGCTCTTTGCAAGCCACTGCCTTGAGTTCCCCCCCTGTGAAAGTAGAGAAAAGCTTTTTTCCAAAGCTGTGCAGATCATTGATCAGTGGCTTGGAGTGGTTAAAGGGAACAACGTGAAAACCACAGGCTGCCATGGGCCAGCTGTGCTGCTTTCGATTCTGTTACGATAAGACTGGTAGGTGATGTTTCAGATGCAGTTCTTCACCATTTTTTTCTCTTTGTTTGAGTGAGTTTACAGAGAAGGAAGTGGGACAAATTCAATTGTGAATTCAGTGGATGCTCTCGCTTGGAAGTCCCAATGGATTAGAAGGGGGCTATTTTCTGTGCATAATTATTATTGTTAAAAAAAAACACAGGTGAGGAGACAAAAGCCAGCTATTTTTTTCACAAGGGCATAACGGTGCACTAGTTGTTCACTTCTATGATTAAATTCCAGTAATCAGAGCAGATACTGCTGTAAGGAGTAACATATTTAGTGAACAGCAAAGGAAAATTGATGCATTGTTGAAGCATTGGCGCATTTCATTTGGAGAGGGAGTTATTTTTAGTTCTGAGGTGAAAACCTGCAGTACATTTTTTTTAAAGAGTGAGAGGGAAGAATATCAATAATATGTCACAACAACCTAGTAAAGTGGGGATGCTGGACCTATCTCTTTGTAAAGGAAGTCAGTATATCTTCTAGTTGGGATGGTGATTTTGTTGGGGTACTCTTTGTTTGGAAAACCAGACAAGCGTTCAGGATGAAAGGGTAATGTTGAAAAATTAGTGGGAGATAAGTTCCAAGTGGAGCTAGTAAAGACAGTGAATGGCTGATCTTTCACTGCAAAATGAAAAAAAGACAGCAATCTTGCAATAACTCTTCAACCAGTCACTTGATCACTATCTTCCATTTGCTTGCATCACAATGCGTGTGACAAGCATTTCCTTATGCTACTGCACAAGGCTTAGAATGTCACTGAGCAAGTGCAAGTTTAATTAATAAAAATTAGGCTTTCAAGTACTGGAATAAGTAATCAAATAAAATAGAATAGCATTAAATACTGAATTGGGGCCATTCAGGTGAATTGAAGGAATTCAATCATTTTCAGGGTGGTTTTGCATCAGTATGTGCACAAGGGGTACAACCAACAAAGGACCCCTCCTATACCCCCAACCCCAACCACATAGTAATACAAAACTGTACTCATCCTTGAACACTGCCTAGACAAAGTGCTATTCTCATTTGTTTTTAAAGCTACCAGCTAGCTGGTTAACCAGTTTTATTTTTTAAGTCACCTCCTCTAGGAGGTTCATTTTCTTATCAGCTGATATTTTTCTGTAAATTCCTGACTCAAGACAGTGACATAGTCATTGGGGAGTGACAAACCCTACAGTTAGAAAACAAACCATAAATTGAGGCAGATACCGTAAAAATCAATGTATCACTTGCATCACTGTAAAAGTCACAGCTGCAAGTTTTATGCCAAGTGGTTGATCATATCTTGCATACCTAGATCCCCAGGTCAGAGAAATCTGCGTGAAGCCGTAATTCATATATTGATATGATTTTATCTATACAGGAAACTCTTTATTAACCGGCACCGACGGGACCGGCGTGGTGCCGGTTAATCAAAAAGTCCGGATAACGGAGAGTTCTATCTCCCAACGTACGAGAGCCCCGTACACACTGACATGCGCCTGCATTCGGAGCTCCGTCTCCCCGGGGACCGCCAGCTGACCATCTGTCGTGTCCGCTGCCTACCCGGGCTGCACATTCCCCTCCCAATCTACATGCTCCGATACAAGGCAAACGCCTCGGAGTTTTTTTTAAAGTTATTTTTAAAGGAGAGATGAAGGAAAACCCCGGTTACCTACTCAAGAATTTTGCCGGTTAAGAGAGATTTCCGGTTATTTGGGTGCCGGTTAAAAGAGAGTTTCCTGTATTTTGTATCTATAGACTGTTCTCACTCCTTGGCATCTATAAGTTTTAGAGAAGTGAAGCTTAATTGATTATTCAGAGATGAATGAAAATGGGAAAAGAATCTTGTATTTATATAGCATCTATTAGGACAGAAGCTCTGATTGGTAAACTTCACGTATGAACACTTGACATGTTTGTGCTATTTTCCAGTGTGCTATTTTCACACAAGCAAAATAAATAGATTAACGCATATTTGAAAATAACACACACAAGTTTGTCTACTGTAATTTCTATCTGAAACGCTTCAAAAGCGTCTCAAAGCACTTCATAAACAATGAACTTGCTTGAAGTAAAATAAGTGTCGTAATGTCGGCAAAACTTTAATGAATGTTAAATACAGGAAACTCTTTGGTATCCGGCACCTACGGGACCGGGATGGTGCCGGTTGATTAAAAATTCCGGATAACGGAGAGGTATACCTACCAAGGTACGAGAGCCCCGTTACACAGCACACCGGTTACACGGCCACAGATCCAGGAGTCCCTGTTACACGGCCACAGGTGCAGGAACCCCGGTTACAGGGCCACTAATATACAGTAAAACTTACCTGAACCTACTCCTGAATTTTGCCGGTTAATAGAGATTTCCGGATATTTAGGTGCCGTTTAAACGAGTTTCCTGTAGTTGCAATATGTTGCTAGCTTTGAGCAATCTACTTTTTTCTAGTTTTGTATGTGAAAAGTGAACACAGTTGCAATGGAATGAGTTGACTGAACAAGCACAATAATAACAACAGAAAATGCTGGAAACATTCAGCAGGCCAGGCAGCATAAATAAACTGTAAGATTGTGACATCATAGCCACAACAGCAGAACAACCTTCTGATACTGAAGGTGCAACATTCCTCGGAACATACCATAGTCTGACAGAAGAATAATCAATTTGTAAGAGTATTACTTTCAGAAAATACAGGGAGATAAGTACATTGTATACAAACTATAGGTTCAAGCCCAATATCGTTCTAGGCTGACACTCCAGTGCTGTACTGTGGGACTGCTGCATAGTCAGAAGTGCTGTCTTTTGGATAAGATGGTAAACTAAGGTGCATGTGCTTGTTCCCATGTCTCAGTCTAATGTTAAAATCCCATGGCACTATTCGAAGAAGAGCAAGGAGCTGTCCTGTTGTCCTGAGCAACATTCCTCTGCAACTAACACCACAAAAAAATCCTGTTCATTCATTTCATTGCTGTTTCTGGGACACTACTGTGCAGAATGGTTGTCTACATAACAGTCACTATACTCCAAAAGTAATTTATTATGTGAATAATTCTGGTATATTTCGATGCAATAAGTTGCTATAAAAATGCAAATATCATTATATTAAACAGTAGTTTTAACGAGTCCTTGCATAATATGAGGTACCTCACACACCTCAAACCTGCACTGGAAAATTGTGGAACTACTGACCGCAATATTTAAATGTGTATTCTCTTCTTCTTCTTAGGCAGTCCCTCGGAACCGAGGATGACTTGCTTCCACACTAAAAATGAGTTCTTGGGTGATTGATGAGTCCAATGCGGGACCTACAGTCTGTCACAGGTGGGACAGACGGTGGTTGAAGGGGCAGGTGGGTGGGGTGTTTGGGTTGACGTGCGCTCCTTCCGCTGTTTACGCTTGGCTTCCACTTGCTCCCGGCGAAAAGACTCAAGGTGTTCGGCGCCTTCCCAGATGCTTCTCCTCCACTTTGTGCGGTCTTGGACCAGGGATTCCCAGGTGTCGGTGGGGATGTTGCACTTTTTCAAGGAGGCTTTGAGGGTGTGCTTGAAGCGTTTCCTCTGCCCACCTGGGGCTCTCTTGCCGTGTCGGAGCTCCAAGTAGAGCACTTGTTTTGGGAGTCTCGTATTGGGCATGCGGACGATATGGCCCGTCCATCGGAGCTGATCGAGCGTGGACAAAGCTTCGATGCTGGGGATGTTGGCCTGAGCGAGAACACTGACGTTGGTGCGCCTATCCTGCCAATGGATTTGCAGGATCTTGCGGAGGCAGCATTGGTGGTACCTCTCCAGTACTTTGAGGTGCCTGCTGTACATGGTCCATGTCTCTGAAGCATACAGGAGGGCGGATATCACTACTGCTCTGTAGACCATGAGCTTGGTGCTGGATTTGAGGTCCTGGTCTTCAAACACTCTCTTCCTCAGGCGACTGAAGGCTGCACTGGCACACTGAAGGCGGTGTTGGACTTCGTCATCGACGTCTGCCCTTGTTGACAGAAGGCTCCCAAGGTATGGAAAGTGGTCCACGTTGTCCAAGGCCTCGTCGTGGATTTTGATAATCGGGGGACAGTACTGTGTGGTGGGGGCAGGTTGGTAGAGGACCTTTGTCTTACGGATGTTTAGTGTAAGGCCCATGCTCTCGTACGCTTCGGTGAAGGTGTTGACGATGGTTTGGAGTTCGGCCTCAGAGTGTGCACAGACGCAAGCGTCATCTGCATACTGTAAATCGATGACAGAGGATGGGACGACCTTGGATCTGGACTGGAGGCGACGGAGGTTGAACAGTTTCCCGTTTGTTCTGTAGATTAGTTCCACTCCAGCGGGGAGCTTACTGAGGGTGAGATGGAGCATTGCAGCCAGGAAGATCGAGAAGAGCGTTGGTGCAATGACACAGCCTTGCTTGACCCCGGCTTGCATGTCATCGTGAAGCAGGCGGAGGATGGTGACAAACTTTTGAGGGCAGCCTGAATTTGAGGAGGACAATCCATAATCCCTCACGGTTGACGGTGTCGAAGGCCTTTGTGAGGTCAAAGAAGGCCATGTACAGCGGTTGGTGCTGTTCCCTGCATTTCTCTTGTATTTGACGCGTGGTGAAGATCATGTCCATTGTGCCCCTTAGTGGGCGGAATCCGCATTGCGACTCTGGGAGGAGCTCTTCAGCCACTGGGAGAAGGCGATTGAGGAGGATTCTTGCGAAGGCTTTCTCTGTGGCAGACAGCAGGGAGACTCCTCTGTAATTACAGCAATCGGACTTGTCACCTTTCTTGAAGATGGTCACGATTACGGCGTCTCTGAGATCCCCTGGCATGCTCTCCTCCTTCCAAAATAAGAGAAATTAGTTCATGTATTCGCGCCAATAGTGCTTCTTCGCCATGTTTTAGCGCCTCGGCGGGGATTCCATCTGCTCCTGAGGCCTTGTTGTTCTTCAGTTGTTGGATGGCCTTTTCAACCTCATGCCAGGCTAGGTATGTGCTGAGGTGGTGGTGGGTAGCATGCTGCGGGATGGAGTTGAGGACACTCGCGTCGAAGACAGAGTCTCGGTTAAGGAGATCTTCGAAGTGCTCCTTCCAGCGGGCACTGACTGCCTCTCTGTCCTTGATGAGTACCTCTCCGTTCTTGGCCCGCAGTGGGGTAGGACCTTGGGTGCTTGGGTAGGTGGTCTTGACTGCGCTAAAGAATCCACGCACGTCATGGTTGTCGGCTAGCTGCTGGATCTCCTGCGCTTTCTTCACCCACCATCTGTTCTTTAGGTCGCGAGTTTTTTGTTGGACCTCGGCCTTCAGGCGTCTGTAGAGCTGCTTTCCTGCTCTCGAGTTCTGTTGCTGTTTCCAGATCAGGAATGCCTTGCGCTTGCGTCTTATTAGTTCCTGGATCTCCTGGTCGTTCTCGTCAAACCAGTCTTGGTGTTTCCTGGTCGAGTGACCGAGCGTCTCTTCACAGGTGCTGATTATGGAGGCCTTGAGTGCAGACCAGGCGCTGTGGACACTCTGTGTCTCTGAATCACTGGGAGTCGTCAGGTTGGTTGTGAGGTGCAGGCTGAATAGGGCTTTCGTAGCAGGGTCTTTGAGTGCTCCAGCCTTGATTTTCCTGCGGCATTGCTTCTGTTGCCGCCGCGGTTTTGGGGCTACGTTGATGGAGATGACAGAGCAGATTAGGCAGTGGTCTGTCCAGCAGTCATCAGCTCCTGTCATGGCGCAGGTGATGCGGACGTCCTTGCGGTCCCTCGCTTGGACGATGATGTAGTCCAGCAGATGCCAGTGCTTGGAGCGAGGGTGTTGCCATGAAACCTTGTACTTGTCTCTCTGACGGAACAAGGTGTTGCTTATGACAAGGCCATGTTCTAAGCATTTTGTCAGGAGGAGGGTACCATTGGAGTTGGCTTTCCCTACCCTCTCTCTGCTGATTACACCTCCCCAGAGGTCTGTGTCCTTTCCAACTCTGGCGTTGAAGTCGCCAAGGAGGATCAGCTTGTCGCCCGTTGGGACTCGGGACAGGGATTGTTCGAGGCTGGAGTAGAATTCCTCTTTGGTCTCGTCTGTGGCTTCCAGTGTTGGGGCGTACGCACTGATGACCTTAGCGCACTGGTTACGGGCTAGGGTGAGCCGTAGAGTCATGAGGCGTTCGTTTATTCCACAAGGGGAGTCTCTGAAACGTTCAACTAGCTCATTTTTTATGGTGAAGCCTACCCCATGGAGGCGGCATTCTTCTTCAGGTTTTCCTTTCCAGAAGAAGGTGTAACCATCGCCTTGCTCCTTGAGCTGGCCTTCCCCTGCCCGCCGGGTCTCGCAGTGTACGAGGTGCCTCACCATCTGTAAGGTCTCGGACAATCTACCCGTAAGATACTAACGCAATTTGGATGGAATTCAGGTACTCAAACCATTGGAGCTTTACTTTTGTAGTTAATAATGTAATCTTTGAATGAGCGCCTGCTTTTTGATTCTCCTCCTACTTACAATTCAGTTTGCTAATTTGGAATAATTTTTTTAATGGTTTTTAATTTTTTAATGATGTGCCTTATAAAATAATGGAGCTTGTAATATTAAAGTAACAGTAACTGTAGCTTTTGTCTTCCAGGAAGAATACTTTATATGGCTTACTTTTGAGTTTTAATTAAACATTTTCCATTTGATGGTGATGAAAAGCTACTTGATATCTGTGTAAATCAGGCTGAGTTATTGTCTCTGTAAAGTTAGATATTGCCTGTCTACCAAGTGTTGACCTCTTTATAAGAATAACAGAACAATGTTTCCTTGACTACTCCTTCTGCTAAGAATTAAGAGTTCTTTTTCATAAGCTCATGATAGATGTTTTTTTAGATGTGCTCCTAAGCACTCAAGATAATAGAGCTATTAAAGCATTCCTTTCTATAAATATGTGGTGCAGTAAGGGCAAAAAATTGCAGAATGAGAAAACACATTTGACCCAGCAAGCCTATTCTGTCTAATGGATTGGTGTTACAATCAACCCTCATCCAGTGTTTACCAAGTCCCTGCCCTTTATATCTTCAATCCCAGCCATCACTGTCTTGCCTTATATTTTAGCTTATAGAAAGTGATACAAAGCACTTGTATCCACTCCGTACCAGGAATCCACCTTGCTGTAGAAACATGCTAGACTCCCCAATTCATATAGTTCTATGCTTCAAAAAAAATAAAGGGGACAGAAAAAATGTTTGGAAACATTCACTTTATTTAAAACTAATTAGGAAATCATGAGCAAACAGACAAGTAAGAAGGAAGTTCTACTTGGGATGACTTGTGGAACAAGCAGTGACCTGTTGCAGCTGAGGAGAGGGGGTGGAGTAGAATATTGTCTATTGAGGGCAGGGTTGAATTGAGGAGATTTGGAGAGCGATAGATGATCTGCATTAAAGAACATCTCAGAGCCTTTTACAAGAGGGAGAAAAGGACTGAGGAAGAATTGAAGGAATGTGGCAGAGTGACAGAAAGCACAGTAGAAAAATTAGGTTTTTATAGGCTTTTAGCAGCAAGGGAGATAGCAAGCCAAATGAAAGAAGTTCCAGAGAGCATTGGCGCAATGGTTGAAAGATAGGCCTCCAATGATGGAGCTGTAGAGTATTAATCTAGAGTCAGAAGAACAGGGGCTATGGGCTGGGATATATTGGGAGATTTTGCAGTCTACTGAATAAGGTGGACGAGGCCATGGAGGGTTTTGCAAATAAGGATAACAATCTTGAAATCAATTCACTGGGACACAGGGAGCCAATGGAGTTGGGCAAGGACTGATGAGATCGCTGTGCAGGAGTTTTTGCAGGAGTGGACACAGGCCAAAGCATTGAGAAGTTTGTGAAGGGTGGAGGCAGGGAAGCTGCACATGGACCAGATTTGTGAAGTTGATTGTTGAGGTGGTGAAGGCATGCGTGAGCATTTAAAAGGGGCAGAGGAGATGAAATAGGGGCATAAGCCGGCAATATCCAGAGTTGGAACAGACCATGTGGGGTTAAAATTTCAGCTGAGCATCACACAGAACACTGGATTTGAACACTACTGGATTTAACCTTTGCAGAGAGTCAAGAATTGATGGAGATGGAGCCAAAGGCACGTAGGTTGTTCTGACAGGAGCCAAAAGAGGCTGGCTGTAGTTTTGCTAACATTGAGCAATAGGAATTTTCAGGAGTTGATATTGGACAAGGCAGTGAGTTAGTACAGAATGTACACATGGAAGCTGACCCTGTGCTTCTGGTCAGGGGTGTAGCATGTAGGTTATGGATAGGAGAGGAACAAGACTTGAATGTGGAGCATACTGGAGGAGTCTGTGGAGGAGTGGATTGATGAGTGAATATGTTTCATGTTTTCGTACACTCCTCTACTGGTCCATGACCCAGGAGACAGGCAGGTGTCGTGTTTGCAGGCTTCTACCACAATACGTTTGGCAGCAAGGAGGTGCATATATGTGAGCTGTGGTCACTTGTATGGGGAAACACCACAGAACCTCCTCCTCCTCCTCATCTCATATTAAAGCTTTTATGGTACAAAAGCAAAATACTGCAGATGCTGGAAATCTGAAATAAAAACAGAAAATGCTGGAAATACTCAGCAGGTCAGGCAGCATCTGTGGAGAGAGAAACAGAGTTAACCTTTCAGGACGATGACCTTTTGTCAAAGCTTTTATGGTGACTTACAATGAAATAAATTCAAGCTCATTTACTATCACTATTTGGCATTCAAGAAAGATCAGAGCACCAGTGTCCAGTCCCACCATGAACTCTTGTTCTGAGTTTTTTTTTTCATTCTGTCTATAAATTCCTGTTTTTTATATACTGGAAATTATGTCAAACTCAAAACTCTACATTGGGTCTGGCTTTTGACTTTAAGCTAGCCTCTTCAACTGTGCATATTGGGCATAAAATGGTCTTATTTCAGCAGTCTGAGAGAATAAATATCTGTAAAATCGAAATATCACCCTAGTACTGTACTGATGATTTTGTTGCCAGGGAAATAAATTGGAATAAGTATAAAAGACATGAGTAGTACCAGTGCATTATGGGAATAAAGTTAATTGCCAACATTAGTTCATCACAAGGAGGGGAACAATGAGAAATAAAAGCACGTCCTGCCTTTCTTAGTAGTTTGACATGATAGAGTTCATTAATGCCAGTCAGTCACACATTAAAAGATTTTAATCTTTCACTTCCTTTTTTTAGTATTTTAATTATTATATTTAACAAACTGCTTTCTTTATTTTTCAATTTTCTCTCCTGCTCTCATGAATGTGCCGATTCTTACTGGGATGTGGTCCTATCTGTGCCAAACTGCCCTCTAGTCCCTCACCAAAGGGCCATTCTTCATGTGTGAGCCACGACAGTGAGTCTCAGCAGACTGTCTGACCATAGACCACATCAGTCGAACCCATTCCTGTTCTTATTCAAGTTCCAACCCGACCCCAACCCACTCTCAGGAGGCGGGTCCCTCATTTAAATATTTTAATGAGGCTGCGTGCCGAACATTTTATCTCTGTTCCAGCTTTAACAATGGCCTGCTGGTTTTCGGGCCTTGGGAAACCCGGCACTGAAGGGAGGCGAGGACTGCTGGACGGAACAGGTTAGTGCCTTTCCAGCACTGCTTGTGGGCCAGGAGGAACAGGAGTGCTTCCCCCTCGGCCCACCAAGCTACTTTGTTAACCTCTCCAGCAATTGGACGTCACCCCCGTGCGATCTGCTGCCCTCCCGATGTCCTCCATGGCCCACAACCTCCTCCCAGGCTGCCCCCCCCCCCCACCCCCATGTCCTCCCCGGCCTGCGATCTTCTCCACAGCCATCCTATCCCATGTCCTCCACAGCCCCGTTGCGATATCCTCCCCCCTGCCCAATCTCTCCGTCCTTCCCTCCCCCGCGATCATCTTCCCTCCTCTGCCAATCTCTCCGGATCCTCCATCGATCTGTCTACCCCCCTCCCCCGAGCCACAGTCTCTGCATGCCCCCACCCCCCGATCTCTCCCTCCCTCCACTCGGCTCACTGGCTGCAGCCTGGTGCCACAGGCCTACCAACCCAACAACCAGCCAGTCTCTCAATCTGGAACCAGGAAACGGATTCCAAAAATATTAATCATGTCCTGCCATGAAATTTGGCAGGACCTGAGGGAAACTCATACTTGCAGGTCTCCCGACCACTAAGCTGTAACCACCCCCCCTCCACTCCCAGTCCCTCCCCGCCTCCCTTTAAATATCGGAGCCATACAGTCACACTCAGACTTACACAACCATAGTGGTGCAAGATTTGAATGCATACACATGCTCACACACACACACACACACACACACACACGTTATAGCAAGGGTTGCTGGATAACAATTAGGAGCAGGAATCCTGGATGATTTACCTCCCTCTCCCAAGGAACACTAATGTGCATTAAGATCATCTTACCCAGTACAGACCACAAATTGAATCTGTGATCTTCTGGTCTATAGAGTATAGTTTACAAATTTGAACTCCTGACACATAGTTCCACCTGGCAGGAATCTATGTTGGGAATTTGGATGCAGTAGTTAGGGGTTCTGCAGATTTTCCATCCAATGGAAGGAAAATCCTGCATTGCCTCCTGACCTCCATGCCTGAATTCCCGATAAGTGTTCTTGGCTAGAAAATTAGTAAAATATACCCATATATGGTTTACTGGGCAGTACTTTTACCATTGGGAGAGCTATACTTTGTGCTGTACTTTGCACCCTCCGTAAACTTGAGCTCATCCAAAATTCTGCTGCCCATATCCTAACTCTCAGCATGTCCCGTTCACCCATCACCCCTGTGCTCGCTGACCTACACTGGCTCCAGGTCCAGCAACACCTCAGTTTCAAAATTCTCATCTTTGCTTTGAAATCCCTCCATGGCCTCACCCTTCCCTATCTCTTTAACCTCCTCCAACCCTGTAACCCTTCGAGATCTCTGCGCTCCTCCAATTCTGGCACCTTACGCGTCCCCGATTTTAATCGCTCCACCATTTGCAGCTGTGCCTTCAGCTGCCTCGGTCCTAAGCTCTGGACTTCCCTCCCTAAACCTCTCCAGCTCTCTACCTCTCTCTCCTCCTTTAAGATACTCCTTAGAACCTACCTCTTTGACAAGCTTTTGGTCACCTGTCCTAATATGTCATGTGGCTCGGTGTCAAATTTTCTTTGACGACGCCCCTGTAGAGCACCTTGGGACGTTTTAATACATTAAAGGCGCTATATAAATGCTGTTGTTGTTTATTAGATCATCCCCTTGCCTGTGATTTGATCCATTATGACAATGCTCCACCATTATGACATCATAGAGATCCCCTGAGATGAGCTTAAATGTCCTTGGTCATGGGTGTTCCTGCTAGATTAGAGTACCTGCAGTGCAGTACTGAGGGAGTGCTGCACTGTCAGAGATGCTGTCTTTTGGATGAGATATTAAACCGAGGTCCTGTCTGCCCCCTCAGGTGCATGTAAAAGATCTCGTGGCACTGTCTGAAGAGAGCAGGGGGCGCTTTCCTAGTGTCCTGGCCAACATTTAATGCTCAACCAACACAACCAAAATAGGTTATCTGCTTATTTATTTAATATATTTTTATGAGATCTTGCTGTTTACAAATTGGCTGTCATGTCTGCCTATATTACAACAGTGACTACCCTTCAAAAGTACTTCTTTGGCTGTGAAGAAGCACTTTGGGATGTCCTGAAAGGCACTACATAAATCCTTCCTTCCTTTGCTTAACTCAAAAAGCACTTCTAAAACTAAAATTAGCTTTATAGAGGAACACCACATTGAGCGGAGTACTTTCAGTATGAAGAATTCCTTTTGTATTGTTCATTAATAAACTCTGCATACCTGTTAGGAGACATAACCATAGAAACAGGAGTAGGCCATTTAGCCCCTCGAGCCTGTTCCGCCATTCAATAATATCATGGCTGATCTGCGACCTAACTCTATATACCCACCTTTGCCCCATAATGGGCAACACGGTGGCATAGTGGTTAGCACTGGTGCCTCACAGCGCCAGGGACCCGGGTTCGAATCTGACCTCGGGTGACTGTCTGTGTGGAGTTTGCACATTCTCCCCGTGTCTGCGTGGGTTTCCTCCGGGTGCTCCGGTTTCCTCCCACAGTCCAAAAATGTGCGGGTTAGGTTGATTTGGCTATGATAAATTGACCCTTAGTGTTAGGGGGGGATTAAATATGTGGGGTTATGAGGATAGGATGGGATATGTTAGGGGGAATTAAATACGTGGGGTTACGGGGGTAGGGTGGGATATGTGTACTGTGGGGATTAAAGCAGGGACAGGGTACTGGATTTGGATGATCAGCCATGATCGTATTGAATGGTGGAGCAGGCTCGACGGGCCGAATGGCCTACTCCTGCTCCTAGATTCTATGTTTCTATGTTTCTATCCCTTAATACCTTTAGTTAACAAAATCTGTCAATCTCAGATTTAAAATTAACAATTGACCCAGCATCAACTGCCGTTTGCAGAAGAGAGTTCCAAACTTCTACCACCCTTTGCATGTAGAAGTGTTTCCTAACTTCACTCCTGAAAGGCCTGGCTCTAACTTTCAGGCTATGTCCCCTAGTCCTAGACTCCCCAACCAGCGGAAATAGTTTCTCTCTATCTACCCTATCAATTCCCCTTAATATCTTGAAAACTTCGATCAAATCACCCCTTAACCTTCTAAATTCCAGGGAATACAATCCTAGTTTGTGTAATCTCTCCTCATAATTTAACTCTTGGAGTCCAGTATCATTCTGGTAAATTTATGCTGCACTCCCACCAAGGCCAATATATCCTTGCTAAGGTGTGTTGCCCAGAACTGAACACAGTACTCCAGGTGTGCTCTAACCAGGGCTTTGTGTAGCTGTAGCATAACTTCTACCCCCTTGTATTCTAGACCTCTAGATATAAAGGACAGCATTCCATTAGCCTTTTTGATTATTTTCTGTACCTGTCCATGACATTTTAACAATCTATGTAAATGGACCCCAAGTCTCTTTGAACCTCGACTTTCTAGCTTTTCACCATTTAGAAAGTACTCTGTTCTCCTTTTTAGGTCCAAAGTGGATGACCTCACACTTGCCTATATTGAAATCCATTTGCCACAGTTTTGCCCATTCGCTTAATCTATTAATATCTCTTTGTAATTTTATTCTTCCATCTACACTGCTTACAAAGCCGCCTATCTTTGGCAAACTTGGATATGTGGCTTTCTATCCTATCATCTAAGTCATTAATAAATACGGTGAATAGTTGAGGCCCCAACACAGATCCTTGCAGGATGCATCCTGCCAATTAGAGTACCTGCGCATTATCCCTAGTCACTGTCTCCTGCCGCTCAGCCAATTTCC
The DNA here is from genome assembly GCA_030390025.1 of Squalus acanthias. Classification (NCBI taxonomy): domain Eukaryota; kingdom Metazoa; phylum Chordata; class Chondrichthyes; order Squaliformes; family Squalidae; genus Squalus; species Squalus acanthias. Next base: position 73,347,810 of record CM059433.1, on the reverse strand, counting down.
TAACCAGGTCAATAATTTGCCTTCAATTCCATGAGCTTATTGGCTGTGAAGAAGCACTTTGGGATGTCCTGAAAGGCACTACATAAATCCTTCCTTCCTTGTCTTCACTCTAAAAGTAACATTAGCTTGATAGAGGAACACCACATTGAGGGTAAAACCACTTTTATCAACTGCCAGAAACACCAAAGCTGACTAATATTAACTATGTACTATGTAAAATGATCTAACCTTGCTGTTCAGATGAACATTATGAGATACCCGATCTTTGTCTTTGTAGTTTTTGACATCATCTGACCTTGATCATATTACTGACCTGTAATTACTCCCAAAAGTACCCATTAATCTTAGGTAATATTTGGGACATACCTACACACCATATTTTTAATGTATTGTTCCTGCTGTGGATCGGTTTATAGAAAAGAAAACTATCCTCAATCAACAAATTTGTAATGCAGTTCGCTTCTAAAGTTCCTGTATTCAGAAGTGTACAATTAAATTATTTTACCTCTTCCACAGATAAATTTGTCAAATTATGAGATGAGTAGTTTTCCATGAAGAACTAATCTGCTTTCAAAGCATGATATTTACTGAATAGTGTAGTCATCTCTCGCCCAGTCCACAAGTTGAGAACAGCCAGTTCTTCAAAGGTTTACCTTTTCCATGTATGTCATTGTCATTCTTTTTAGGAACTACATTTTGTATTGTGCTGTGGAGATCAACACTGCATTGTCATGAACCATGTTGTTCTTATTTGATTTTCCACTATATTTAGAAAACATTGTTCTACTTGTTAATCGCCTTTTAATGTCTGTACCACTTTAATTAAAGTGAATACTACCCAGTATTCTGGAAGTAGCAATCTTGTTTTTATCTCCTGGGATTAAGAGTGTGATCCAATTCTTGTACAGTAATTGTGCACTCCATTCCATTGGACTGACATGTTCTGTTTCTCATTTGAATGTGTAACCAAAAAAAGGCAACATTTTAACAAAGCAGATTGTTTTGTGTTTTAATATTTTTAGATGATTTGTAAATTTGCACCAGATCACTTTTTTGAGGGATTACAGTATCAATAATGAAACCCGATTCGAGGTTTATATTTTTTTCATAAGAATTGAGCTTCTCTTTTACTGTATGATCTTAAAAATATTTTGGGAAAGCACTTTGAAGAACAGATTGATGACCAGCCTGTTCTTCATGGGGAATGTAACCAAAATTTGTAAAGAATACAGAAAAACGAGTAAAGCTTTGGTATAAACTCATGCTGATGATCTCAATCTCCAGTTTGTTACTGGATAAGACTCGTACAACATCAGACTATAATAACAACAGAAAACGCTGGAAAAACTCAGCAGGCCAGGCAGCATCCGTGGAGAGAGAAACAGAGTTAACGTTTCAGGTCGAAGACCTTTCGTCAGAACTGGAAAAAAGCAGGAAATGAAATAGATTTAAAGCAAGTATAAAGCTGGGAAAAGGGGGAGGGGATGAAAGAACAAAAGGAGAGATTAAGAGACATTAAGAGATAATCAAGGCAAGAGGAGGTGTTGATGTAACAGGTTGAGGCTAAATGAAGTGTGAAATGCGCTGGCAGAATGAAGGACAGCTGCCAGCTTCTGGGAGGAAAAAAAAGGGGGGAGGCAAACAAAAGGGTGGATGAAAAAATAAAATATAAATGTGATAGGAGCCAAGGTTATGATCTAAAATTGTTGAACTCGATGTTGAGTCCAGAGGGCTGTAGGGTGCCTAAACGAAAGATGAGGTGCTGTTCCTTGAGCTTATGCTGCGCTTCCGTGGAACAGTGTAATAGGTCGAGGACGGTGAGGTCAGAGTGAGAGTGGAGCGGAGAATTAGAGTGACAGGCCACCGGGAGCTCGGGGTCCCCCTTACGGACTGAACGGAGGTGTTCCGCAAAGCGGTCACCCAATCTGCGTTTGGTCTCCCCAATGTAGAGGAGATCACATCGTGAGCAGCGAATACAGTATACTAAATTGCAGGAAGTACAAGTAAATCGCTGTTTCACCTGGAAGGGGTGTTTGGGGCCCTGGACAGTAGGAAGAGGTTTCATCAGACTATAATAGTAGTCATCTGAGTTGAAAACAAATCTGCTGTATGCTGTTTGATAAGGGTCAGAATATTGGAAAATTGAATAGCACAGTGGGTTATACAGTGGCCATCTGGGACCAAGGTTTAAACCCAGCCCAGACTAATGGGATGAAGGCTATTCCACTTGTTGACTCAAGGCATGAGATGAATTTGGGCAGTCACAATTCAGTTCTTATTGGGACATGGGCATACAACTCAAAACTGTAATCTAAATCAGATAGACTGCAGTATTACAGCATTATTCTGAGGTTGGGGCTGAGACATGCTGTTCCTGACCCGGGAGTGCTTGATGACAAACACAGGGTGCCTGAAATGAGAAGAGTTTCATTCCTCAGCACGAGCATCCCTCACCACTAATCCTAATGAGCATTAAAAAAGTGACATTTCACATTGGGTCCTTTATGGAATTTTGTTTTAGAGATAGAAAATTTCTCAAAAAGTGAATGCACCTTACAGTCCATAAATATAGTTCACATGGAAAAAAATGTGAAATATTGTATTAATGCTTCAACAGAGAAGTTGATTATGTAAGCTTGGTCACAAATAAGAAATTATGTTGTGCTTCTGTGAAGCACCTTGGGATGTTTCTCCACTTTAAAGATGCTATATAAATGCAAGTTGCTGTTGCTGAATATGGTAAATATTTGGTGTGTTCTGCGCTGAAGGTGATACCTGACCTGTTTTGTTTGTTGTGGTGTGTAGGAGAAAAGAATGAACCTGATGAGGAAGAACTGGTCAGTCTGAGTAAACGTCTAGTGGAGACCGCTGTGATTAAGGCTGTACAGCAGTACCTAGAGGAAACACAAACTAAAGCAAAACAGAACACAAATGGGCAGAAAATCAGCTCAAAAACGTTTAATGACACTGATCCAAACAATGGCAACAAGAAATGAAAATGTTACATTTTAAAACACGTGTTTAGTGTGTGCAGAGAGTATTTTTATGAGTACACATGATCATTGTTTCGAACGTTCAATGTACCAAGGATGAGAAAGCTTGGGAAAAAATTAAATTGAATGGAAATAATCAAGACCTTCACAATTATTCTTCCAAGGTTCTCCAACGCAACTACTGAAGGAAAGAGTGGCCTTCTGCTAAATGCTTGTGTTTGGACCTCAAATGTGATGAAAGGGTCTGAAGTATCTGAAAATGTTGATTTGATTCTTCTTCATGGCACCAATTTCATTGATTTAATTTGTATAACTGCTATTTTTTTAATTGTAGCAGCAAAGGTAGTGAAACACAACAGAACAGAATAAATCTAAAATGATTGAAGATAGTCCACATGTAAAACTGTTTGAGCTCTTGCAACAGACTATGCAGATTTATTCATTTCACAAAATTAAGTTATATGTAAGCTGAATCGGCTTGTGCGCATGGATGCTACAAGTACTTATTTATAATGCTGGTTGTGCTAGTGACACAGTGTACATTTCTTTTACATTTTTTAATTTGAATCATAAATAGTAGAATTAAATCAGCTTTTGTTAAATGAAACACATTTTTATCTTTTTTTCTTCAGGGAAAAAGCGTGATTCAGACGTAATTAGGAATGCTCTGCAGAAAGAAACCATTACAGTACTGTGCAAACTTAATCAGATAAGAGAACTATTGTCGCATCCAGGGACACAAATCAGAATTCAGAGGGAAATGGCTGTAAAAAACACTGCACTGAAGCAGTGATAAGCAGGAGGAGCTAATTGTCAACATTGGTTCTTATGGCTTGTAAAATGGAAAAAAAAATACAGTAATAAAACCTCAGAGGAAATGAGGATTGAGGTCACTTACAATTAAACAAGTTTCTTACATAATCGTTATTTTGCATGTCAGCTACTTCAATTGAAAAGTTTAAAGTTCAGTAATGCAGTCATATGAATAGTATAGTTCCTAATACATTTTCAATACATTTATATAATATATAGATATATAAAATATATATCTATATATCAGTATATATATATATATATATAGATAGATATATAAATAAATATATATATATACATTGATTTTATTGTTGCAAAAATTATTAACTTGAATGTTTCAATTCCCATTGGTGAACAGATGCAAATTAATTTTCTGCTGTCAGTGAGAGATTACCTGAGAAAAGTAGCATTTTGTTTTGTGTGACCTAAAAAAATAAAGCCAGCATAGTTATTTGGAAAGGAAGCTGTTCTTAAGAGTATTCATTTCATTTGCATTTGTTTCAGACTAATTTGCATAGTTACATTAGTATGGCTCCTGATTAAATCAATAGATATGAAATCTTTAACTCATTATAGATGATCTGTATCGGCAAGCTGTCCTGGTGTGCAGTCTATTAAATTTCCAGCAATGAGTTACAAATGCTTTTTGGCATTGAATCTGCATGAAATTTGTTATTTGCCTCATCTGTATTTGCTCAACAGTCAGTAGATATTAACCTAACTAGCTTAAAAGCTGTTCTCACAGTTTAGGACACAGGGCACCTATCAGTTTAGGGCACCTATCAGACCATGCAAATACCAAAAAGGAGATTCAGAGCCACCCTCAGATACTAACAATTAAACTGGAATCTTAGGTCTTAATGTATTAAATGTCAACATTTGACCATTCATATTACTTCCTATACCAAAAAGAGTTAATTTTAATTGCAGCTCATTTTGTCCTTTGTTAATATCTATTTCACAATTATTCTTAGCTAATATCATTTTATATTTCTTATATGCTGCAATTTTTGAATATTGATGTTAAACAGTTATAAATGTTGATTGGTCTACTCCAAAACTGCCATTAGCCAAATTATTATGCTGATATTTAAAAAGAAAATAGTTGTGTAGGGTTGGATTAAACTACTGTTTGAATTCATGAGACACTTGGGGCTCAATTTTAATAGCCCTTTGGAGGCGGGTCGGCAGCAAAAATTGGAAACAATAGCTTCAGACTGCCAACCCACCTCCATCCCGCCCCCACACGATTTTCGTGAGTGTCGGGTTAGCTGCTCCCAAACTGACCCGACGGGAACCGGTGGGACAGGTAGTTAAGGCAGTTAAGAGCCTGTTACCTGCCTTGCTAATCCTATTTTTATAGTGGTTTCCCATTTTCGTGCTTCTGGCTCCTGTTTCCCATCTTGTCAGAAACACAACAGCATGGTCCCTTTAAGGAAACCAGGCAGATGACGCATCATCAAATGATGTCATCAGACCTGCTTCCTGTTAATTGGCCAGTCAAGGCCAATCAAGGGAAAATCACGTCTGCAGAGCGGAGGCAGCTGGGGGCGGACCCGGAAACCAGCTGACCCACCCCCATCCCGCCTCCAGAATTAAATTCGCGGCCTTGTGTTCCAATGGGCCTTTGAACCCCAATTTAATTTCCAAGAGACAGCAATGCATTGACTGTCCGTTTCCTGGTCAGAGCCTTAGGGAAGAGTTTTACATGTGATCAGTGCGAATAAATATCTTTTTTGGGAGCAGTAAATAATTCAGAATGTAAAAAATATAATTTAGCAATATGGTCAAAGCATTATTCATTTACTTTCACTACAAGTTATTTTCTACTGGCACTTCAGAGTCAATTTGCTTAAACCAAGGGAATAATGATTTAAAGAGCCTGAGGTAAATACATAAATCAACTGGTTTATGGATTTCTAGATTGCTGTGAATGCATAGAAACTGGTCTCGGTAAGCTAGCTGAGCATTTCAGGGTGGGAAGAGGCACTAAACAAACACCTGCTTGAATCAAATGCACATGACTGATTTTCATAGATATGAAGAGGAAAGATTATGTTGGCAACATCATAATTCAAGTAATGTTCAAGTGAGGATTTTATTTTTCATTCTTTTTGTGGCTTTGTCATTGTTGAGCACATAGCATGCTTTTCTTAAATTATATCACTAAATAAAAGAAACATTGTATGTGTTATATATATTTTAAACAAAATGATTCAAATTGAAGCTAAGTAAAGAAAGAAAGTATTGGTGGTCGAATTCATATACTGTAGTAAGATTAATTTTTTAATGTTATTATAGGTTTGTGATGTGATTATTGATGTCACCTAATGGTTTTTAAGTATGATTGTAAATTGTTTTAAAATAAAAAATATTATATTGTATTATCATTTGGTTTGCATATCATTTACTGGATTGTCACATAGCGTGGCTGAATAATTTTTAAACAGGATATGTCAAATAATAATTGTTTAACTTATTTTTAAAATATGAGCTGATATTTAAAGATGTGATTGGTTATTATATGGAAAATGTTTCAGTATGCTTATAGGATCGGGTTTCCTCTAAACTTCAAACACAGCTTTTTGATACTTCGATGATACTTTTGGTGCTTCATTCTGCTGTGCATTATTCTTGCTTTGCTGTTCTGTACCCTCACATTGTAAATAATATGTTGATTCTCATGTTGTCTTATATTGTTTTCTTTGTGCTACTTATACATTTTTCCAAACTTGCATAACTTTGCTCAAAATTATATTTGCACAATTAGAAAACAAAATCAGAAATAATCTGTTGTGTGTTTAAAGAAATAATGGATTCCTGTTTATAGTAACAGAAAGTGGTTTGTCGGACTCTATCGGCCTACTGCTAAAACAATTCAACAGATAAACAACTTCATAGTTGATATTCGCTGACAATTTGGAATGTGTGGAAATCCAGTAACTTAACTAGTTTTGAATTGTATACCCAATCAAATAAATGGAATAAGAACCCAGAATAAGAATATCCACTATAAGCCCACTGACTCCCACAGCTACCTGGACTACACTTCCTCCCACCCCGCTTCCTGTAAGGACTCTACTCCATTATCCCAGTTTCTCCATCTTCCCCTCCCCTTTCAGCATTCCGAAGGGACTGCTCCCTCCACAACACCCTGGTCCACTCCTCAGCCACCCCCAACAGCCCCTCCCCTCCCTCCCCACGGTACCTTCCCATGCAAGCGCAGGAGATGCAACACCTGCCCTTTTACCTCCTCCCTTCCCACTGTCCAGGGCCCCAAACACTCCTTCCAGGTGAAACAGCAATTTACTTGTACTTCTTGCCATTTAGTACACTGTATTCGCTGCTCACGATGCGATGATCTCTACATTGGGGAGACCAAATGCAGATTGGGTGACCGCTTTGCGGAACACCTCTGTTCAGTCCGTAAGGGTGACCCTGAGCTTCCGGTCGCTTGTCACTTGAATTCTCCGCTCCACTCCCACTCTGACATCTCTGTCCTCGGCCTCTTACACTGTTCCAATGAAGCTCAACGTAAGCTCAAGGAACAGCACCTCATCTTTCAATTAGGCACTTTACAGCCTTCTGGACTCAACATTGAGTTCAACAATTTCAGACCATAACTTCTGCCCCTATTTTTTCAGGCGGCTGCTGTTGATGATTCTGCCACCCCCATTTGCAACATTTAACCACTCCTGCCTTCCATCCTATCACAGACCTTCCCTTTTGCTCTTTCCTCTCTCCCCCCCCCCCCTGCCCTTTCCCTGCCTCTGCACTGCTTAAAATCTGTTACATCTCTTACTTTTTCCAGTTCTGATGAAGGGTCACAGACTTGAAACGTTACCTCTGGGCGCGATCTTGCCAGCCCAGGGGAGGCGGGTATGGAGGCGGGTCTGCAGTGAAAATGGCAGAATCTGGGGGCGGGTGCCCAACCCGCCTCCTGTGCCATCTTGCCAGGAGGCGGGTAGCCGACCCGCGCCAGGTCCCGTCTCCTTGGAGGCGGGAAGGGGATTAGTGCCACTTATCTGCCTGTTAACAGGTAGTTAACAGGCAGATAAGAGGATTATCCCCACTTTGCCCACATAAGTGCGGGCTTCCCGAAGGCTCCAAACCCCGCCAGGGTCACCGAGTCGAGGAGTGGGTCTGCGGGGGTCTGCGGGGTGCAAAAGTGCGCTGTGGAGGTAAGTGATGGGTGCAAGTGTGGAGAGGTGAGTATGTGAGGTAAGTGGAAATTGTTAGTAAAAGTTTACTTACCTTTGTTTCTTCCTGTAGGCTTCAAGAGTTGGGTATGCACCTCCACGGCAGAGATGACAGATGGCCGCTGCATTCTCCAATGCAGCAACCATCTAATTTCTGCTAAATAAAGAAGTTTGATGAGGTCTTGAATTCAAGAACTCATCAAACTACAGAGAATGTCAGTGTTTGACAGCTTCACAGAGCTGTCAAACGATGACAATTCATCTGTCAAAATTTTTTGACAGATGAAACATCATACGTTGACATTCTCTGTCACCGGCTTTCCCTTAGTTGGCCTGCTAAGTCCGCTGGTCAATCAAGGGGAAATAGCGTGGGTTGGCCAGAAGTTGATGGAGGCGGGACTAAAAACCGACAAGTGGGAGTCCCGCCTCCAAAAGTTCCCCATTGGCAAAATCCAGCCCCTCTGTTTCTCTCTCCACGGATGCTGCCTGACCTGCTGAGTGTTTGCAGCATTTTCTGTTGTTATTTCAGATTTCCAGCATCCGCAGTATTTTGCTATTGTATAAGAACCCAGTTGTCTGATTGCATAACTTAAATTTAAAACAATTTGAATTTATGCAATAGTTTTAACATAGTAAAGCATCCCAAGTTGCTTCACAGGCGAGAATGGACACCAAACAAAAGTTAGGAAAGCTGACCGGAGGAGTGGTCAGAAGATAGCGAAAGAAGGAACAAGGTGGAGGGTTTTAGGAAGAGAATTACAGCGTGAAAGGCTGTGCTGAACACACTGTCGCCAATGGTGGAGCAACTGGAGGAGGTGAATTGATAGTATTGCGAGGTGTAGTAAAGAAGATTACAAAGGTAGGGTGTGGCTCGGTCACGCTGGGAATGTAAACAAAGAGAAGAATTTTGATGTCAGTTCCCTGAGGGGTGGGAAGCCAGTGGAGGTCGGTGAGGCAAAAGGTGATAGGCAAATGATACTTTGTATGGAATAGGATGTGAGTAAAGGAGTTTTAGATAAGTTAGAGTTTATGAAATGTTAAGCTTAGGAAGAAGAGCACTAGAGAAGTTTGCCTTGCAATGTCTAAGGCATGGATGAGAGTTTCACTGCCTGTGGGGTGAGGTGGAGATGAAAGTGGACAATATTTTGAGAGTTGGAAATTAGGCTGTCTCAATGCTTGATAGAATAGCTTAGCTCAAGGTCAAACAAGATGCTGAGGTTGCACACCTAAGTGAGCAGTCGGGGCTGTCTAATTGGGGATGGGGGGATAGGGAAACTCTTTACAGCCAAATTAAAGAGTTAGAAGGTAAAATTGTAAAAAGGCCAATTTTAACATTCATACATTTCTTGCTGGTAAGAAAACAAGTTAGAGTCTGATGGAGTGATCCAAATATTAACCTTTAACAAATTGACTGATCTGCATTTTTTTTAAAGAAGTTATTTTGAGTTGACAATGAATATATTCATATAACTAGACTGAAATCTTTCAGGTTATTAGTGTGTGTGGTCACATGTTGTCTCAGATCAAGACATCAAAAGGATTTTTTGGGCTCTAAACCAAAAGAGCGATCCTGCCCAGCTCTGGTTTTGAGCTGAGCAGAAAGAAATCACAACTTGTACAATAGGCCCACCTCCAACTAGTTGCATCTAAAATCAATGAACGGCCTTGTGGCCTTGACCCTTTTCTCATGTCTACTTATGGTACAATGACATATGTGGCAAGCTCACTTCCTTATCTGTCACTTGACTGCTAGTCAGTGCAGAACAGGTGGAATTGAGAGCATTCTACAATAAAAATACTATTTTTTTTTAAAGATCCAGTTCATTTGGAGACTTGTATTTTTTACACTGTGATGACAGGACACATATTGATGTTTTTCTGTCTTTTTGTACCTCTGACATTATGTCCCTGTTGCTCTAAATTATCAACCGCCTGCTCAACTAGACAGCATACTTGACATGGCATATCAGCTGTCAGAAGCAGGCTAAGTTTAAAAATTGATGCTGAACCATCTGAAATAAAAGATTGCTCAAGTATATGGACTGCTTGGTTTTCAATTTGTACCTACAGAAATAGCACAGCCCATAATCAGTTTCAGATTGTATCCAAAACCAACATCAATGAATATTATATGCATTTTGATAGAGTAGACACAGAGAGAATGTTTCCACTTGTGGGGAAGAGCAAAACTAGAGGCCATCAATATAAGATAGTCACCAAGATATCAAATAGGGAATTCAGAAGAAACTTCTTTACAACAACAACTTGTATTTATATAGCACCTTTAACATAGTAAAACATCCCAAGGTGTTTCACAGGAGTATTATAAGACAAAAATTTGACACTGAGCCACAAAAGAAATTAGGGCAGGTGACCAAAAGCTTGGTCAAAGTGGTAGGCTTTAAGGAGCATCTTAAAAGAGGAAAGAGAGGTAGCAAGGCGGAGAATTTTAGGGTCGGAGTTCCAGAGCCTAGGGCCAAGGCAGCTGAAGGCACGGCCACCAATGGTTATGTGATTATAATCAGGGATGTTCAAGAGGGCAGAATTTGAGGAGCACAGATATCTCAGGGAGGTTGTGGGGCTGGAGGAGATTACAGAGATAGGGAGGGGCGAGGCCATGGAGGGTTTTGAAAACAAGGATGAGAATTTTGAAATTGAGGCGTTGCTTAACCGGGAGCCAATGTAGGTCAGCGAGCACAGGGGTGATGGGCGAACGGGACTTGGTGCGAGTTAGTACACGGGCAGCCGAGTTTTGGATGACCTCAAGTTTACGTAGGGTAGAATGTGGGAGGCCAGCCAGGAGTGTGTTGGAATAGTCAAGTCTAGAGGTAACAAAGGCATGGATGAGGGTTTCAGCAACAGATGAGCTGAGGCAGGGGTGGAGACGGACAATGTTACAGAGGTGGAAATAGGCGGTCTTAGTTATGCCGCGGATATGTGGTCAGAAGCTCACTTCAGGGTCAACTATGACACCAAGATTGCGAACAGTCTGGTTCAGCCTCAGACAGATGCTAGGGAGAGGGATAGAGTCGGTGACTAGGAAACGGAATTTGTGGTGGGTCCAAAGACAATGGCTTCGGTCTTCCTAATATTTAATTGGAGAAAATTGCTGCTCATCCTATACTGGATGTCAGAAAAGCAGGGTGACAATTTAGAGACCATGGAGGGGTCAAGAGAAATGGTGGTGAGTTAGAGCTGGGTGTTGTCAGCGTACATGTGGAAACTGATGCTGTGTTTTTGGATGATGTCGCCAATGGGCAGCATGTAGATGAGAAATAGGAAGGATCCAAGGATAGATCCTTGGGGGATCCCAGAGGTAACGATGCGGGAGTGGGAAGAGAAGCCATTGCAGGTGATTTTCTGGCTATGATTAGATAAATAAGAATGGAACCAGGTGAGTGCAGTCCCACCCAGCTGGACGACGGTGGAGATGCGTTGGAGAAGGATGGAGTGGTCAACCATGTTAAAGGCTGCAGACAGGTCGAGAAGGACGAGGAGGGATAGTTTACCTTTGTCACAGTCACAAAGGATGTAATTTGTGACTTTGATGAGAGCCATTTCGGTACTGTGGCAAGGGTGAAAACCAGATTGGAGGGCTTCACACATGGAGTTCCGGGAAATATGGGCACGGATTTGGGAGGCGACAACACGTTCAAGGACTTTGGAGAGGAAAGGAGGTTGGAGATGGGACAGTAGTTTGCAAGGACGGAGGGGTCAAGGGTTGCTTTTTTGAGGAGAGGGGTGATGATGGCAGATTTGAAGGAGAGGGAGACAGTACTGGAGGCTCACCAATGACTCTCTCCTTAGTAGAAAACAGATGGCAGCTGCATGTGAGATTGCAGAAGCCATCTGTCAATTCTCTTGATCAGATGAGGCTTCCCAGAAACATCAAATCTTGTCACCTGGAAATACATATAAACAGAATAAAAATATTTCTCACTACATTCTCTCACTTGTCATACTTACCTGTGCACCATTGCACCCATCACACTACCTCTGCAGCTGTCATTTGCACACTTACACTGCAGCAGACCCACAGCTCGCCTCGCTGACCCTGCGGGGTTTCCCGCCGTCGGGAAGCCCGCATCAGCAGGCGGAAAATGGTGAAAAGCCTCTTAACTACCTGTTAACAGGCAGTTAATTGGCTCTAATCCCCTTCCTGCCGCTAGGAGACGGGTCCCTGCGCGAGTCGGGGACCCGCCTCCCGGGAAGATGGTTTGGAGGCGTTTGGGAGTGGGTTTTGGATCCGCTCCCAATTTTTCCCATTTTCCCAGCAGTCCCGTCTCCAAACCCGCCTCCTCAGGACTGGTAAAATCCAGCCCGTTAACTCTGTTTCTCTCTCTACAGATGCTGCCTGACCTGCTGAGTATTTCCAGTATTTCTGTTTATATTTAATGTATTTACTTTACTCAGTTGAAATGTCCTCCCATCTTAATTTTCACATTAGCATATTAAGAATCTTTTTTTCTTTTCAGTTAAATGAGCACTCAGTGTTAACGAGGTAAAACATTGTTTCTCAGGTAAGTTTGAGTTTTTCTGGCTGGACTGTGTGTGAGAGAGAGAGCAACAATGAGAAAGAAAGAGTGTGATCTGGCACGTCACTCTCACCGAAACATAAGCCCACCAAGCGCATTCCCAGCCCAAACGTAGCTGCCATGCCATCCTGACCCATCCCTGGCCAGTTCTCAGTAGTTAGGCTGCCGTGCAGTCAGCAAGTACAAAACAGCAGATTTTGTGTCTTAAAATTGGATTAAAAACCTGATGGCTGGGATTGACTTCAGTCACTTCACCTGGGACTGCCCCCTTTGCCAATACTGTCATACCCTGGTCCCCTCCTTCAAAATTATCAGACTCCTGCCCCCAGCTCCATGCTCACAGACCTAGAATCCTCCACTATCTTCAGGAACCCCTTATAGTGTTTCCAAACTTCAGGACCCCCCTTCCCAAAACTACCAGTCACCAGGATCCCCTCTCTGGTATTAACAGACCCTTCTTTCTTTTAACCATCCTTCTCATAGACTTAAGGCTCATCTGTTGTTTCTCCCTTTTCTTTTTTTTTTTCAACCTACTAAGACACTTGCATATCTTTCAACTTTCAGTTCTGACAAAGAGTTATATCTGAAATATTAACCTGTCTTTTCTCTTCATAGATGCTGACTGACCTGGTGTATATTTCCAGCATTTTTAAAAGCACATATTAACAAATAATTCAAAATAAAGCCAGTAAAGCTATCTATAAATAAACAATAAAAGTTCAGAAGTATTTGGAAAATATTGTCAATTTACAGCAACAAATGATGTTGGTTCAAAACCTGAATATGTGCAAAATATAATACTTGCTTAAAATTATGACCAACAAATATAAATTCACTACAATACAGATCGTAGGCTATCTGAAATATTGTTTCATACTTCTGAAGTGTTGTGTAGCAGGTCCAGGAGTGTAATGAATGTGTTGAAGCAATGGTATTAAGTGTTTATTGCATTATCTTTATTGTGTTTGTCACATTTTAGTTTTAAAGCGAACAGAGAAATTATTTAGCAGTTTCAGAGTTGTTTACTACAGAAATCATATTGCTTCAGGCTACTGAAAATATTGAATACATGTTGAGGTAATCCTTAAGTTAAAAAAAAGAAATCAGCCCATAGAGAATGATTGTCGCTCTGGTAGAAAATCCTGTGACCACTAATTTTGTAGAACTGCCATAAAACACTCCATAATTCTGAACTACTGGAGAGAAAACTGAGTCTCAGACTATATTTCATAATGTTTTGCTACAGTATGGATTTGCTTGCAGTATTATAAGAACAGAAGCATGGATCTGGGGAAGTGGGACTCTCATTGTTGCCGTGTATGCATCATTGTGCCTCTGTGTCATAATTGTCATTTTCTTAAAGCTTCATTCTGTCTTACATTGAAGACTTCAAATTACATTTTTGAAACGAGCCTTCCAAGTCCAAGGAAATTATTGCTTCTCTCTCAGTTAATAATGCTGCTATATATCATAACGGACAGAATCAAATTGTCTGCAGTCAAGATAGCAGAGGGGACATGATTAGTGGTCTTCATTTTATAGGAAAGTGACCTTTATGGAAATCTTGAATCTGTAAAGAAAAATACACAGTAAAAAAAAAATGAATGGCTGAGTATTATATATTCAGATTCTGTTTTTCAGATTCTCCTTTATATAAATCTGCAGTATTTTATATTCCACATATGTATATGCACTATGAATAAAAGATGAACTATTCCTTGATAAAATTACAATTAATTAAAAGTTTCATCTAAATTATCTCAGTTACATCTTTCAGTAGCATTTTTCTTTTTCATAACCCCAGATAGATAAAGCTAAATGTAAGAATATTTAGTCAGTAAACACATTTTAAAATCATTTCCAGTCAAAAGTAAATTTCCAAGTGTAGAATTTCTGTGGGGGTTCTCATTCTAATTATTAACTGCCATTCGACAGAGAGAGAGACGAAGACACACACACCCATCCAGGAACCAAATACAACATTCAGTATTTGCAGATAGCTCTTAGATGACTGTAAGCAACTTTAAATGGTGCAGATAGAAACACAGATGCTATGGCCAATGTTGAGGATGTATTGAATGTCAGGGCTCTAAGATGGCAAAGGAAGCTTAAAGCAAAATAAGATACAATTTGAGTTCTGTCTTGACAAGTTTCCATACAATACCAAGATATGTGCAAGAGATCTAGATGAGCTTGAGGATTAGACCCATGTTTGGCAAATTATGTTTAACTTAGAAAAGTGCAGTGTTATGCCTGTGGGCAAGTTAAATGCTAAACATACACCCTACAGGGAAAAGAATTAAAGCCAGTGGTAAAAGAAAGAGATCTGGTGTTTGAGTACATTAATCTCTAAATGTTCATGAACAATGCCAGGAAGCTATAGATAAAGCAAATAGGTTTCTAGGACAACTCGCTATAGAACAAAGTATACCATTTTGTCCTTGTACAAGACCTTGGTTATACCTCAATTAGCGGTCTGCACAGAGCGGGATTAAACAGAGTGGACTTGAACAGAGTGCTTTGGTTTGGAATTTGGAAAGAGTGGGAATTTCTGGTAAGTATTGGGTAAGTAGAAGCTGTAAAAAGTGAAATTTAGTTTAAGATTTTGATTTTAACATAGAACTTTAAGGGGGAAAAATTCCGTTTCGCCCCATTTGGGGCGCAATTATCAGCCGGGCGCAAAGATTAGCACCTGGCGCTAATTATCACCTCCGACTGCAAACTTGGCTTTTATCGCCCCTGGAGGTGATTGGAGCGCTAAATCAGGTGCTTCACACCTGTCTTAAGGCGCAAAGGCCGAGGAGCGAGGCGCTACCTCAGAGCGCTGGCGAAGCTCATGTGATGTCAGTCAGCAATGGAACAGAGACACAATGGTGCCGGCCAGTTCTTAAAGGGGAGGGTTGATCTTGCTCTCCATCCACATCCTGCTCATTGCAGCCTTGAATCTCGGCCTGGAGAGACCTGTACATCAAATCTGCTGGAAAGAACAATGGAGAGGCCCAGGGAAAGAGCTCAGAGTGCAGCCCCCACAGTCTCTTCCAAATAGATGCAAGGAAGGGCAAATCAAAATGAACCTGCAAAGTGCTGCTCAGTACCCAAAACTCCTTCACACAGCGTTGAATCTCTCCAGAAGTCTCTCTCTCTCTCTCAGAATGCGTGGTGCAAAAATGTCACCAACAAAAAAAGGCAGGAAGCGTTCACCTTTAAATAGCGCTCCCCCAGTCCCTTCCTGACTGCAAAACGCTCCCCTCAACCTGTCGTTGCTAGCGGCAGGCGGTAAGGCAGGGGGCGCCACTTAATATCCGCTCCGGGGCACTACCGGGGCGTTGCGCACTCGACTGACGTCACGATCTGCCGGCGCAGGAGATCGTGGCGCTAGTGTTTAGCGCTGCCGCAAAATGTCTAGTTAATTTCGCGAGCGGCGCAAATATCGCCGCGCCCGGGCACTAGTTGCTTTGCGCCCCATTAGTGCCCTCTTAAGACGCTAATGGGAGGCGCAACCAACTGAATTTTTCCCCCTAAAACTTTAAAAACTGTAGTTAACAGAAGCTGACGGCCAGTGGCAGTTAACTGTCAGTCAGCTGTAAGTGCTTGTCTTGAGTAGGCGCTAATCACCAGGAACAGGGGAGCTGAATCTTCACTTGTAAATTGGGTGAGGCTCCAAGTGTATAAAGGTAAACATTTCTCGAGAGCACAGAGTAGGATTAAATGG
Source organism: Squalus acanthias (assembly GCA_030390025.1). Lineage (NCBI taxonomy): Eukaryota > Metazoa > Chordata > Chondrichthyes > Squaliformes > Squalidae > Squalus > Squalus acanthias. The sequence goes on along the minus strand of CM059433.1, from coordinate 73,331,558 downwards.
AGTGAGCTTGAACAGAGTGCTTTGGTTGGGAATTTGGAAAGAGTGGGAATTTGGAGAAGAGAGGGAAGGAGTTGTTGCTTTTGCCTACACTACTTGTAGTGCTTTGTGTTACAGATAGATATTTAATTTCAGTACCCATAACTTAATCTAGATCAAGTAAGTAGTCAGGAAACTACACTGTAAACTAAGTTACCTAATTACAAATTTAATTACATTTAATTAAATAAACAAGGTCATATAGGGATGGCAGTGCAGGTGGTGTGCCGCAACTGCAGCATGTGGGAGTTTATGGAGAGCATTGTGATCCCGGACAACCACGTTTGCAGTAAGTACCTGCATCTTGAGGAACTTCAGCTCAGAGTTGTTGAGCTGGAGTCTGAGGTGAAAACATTGTGGGGCATTAGGGATGGGGAGAGTTACCTGGACACTTTGATCCAGGAGGCAGTCACACCCCTTAGATTAGGTAGTGGTGCAGGTCTGTTTAGTGGTCAGGGACAGGAGGGAGTGACTGCAACTCAGGCAGGTAAGGGAACCCCAGGTGCAGTGCTGGAGGAGCCTCAGCCTTTGCCCTTGTCCAACAGGTATGAGGTTCTTGCTGCCTGTGTGGATGAGGGAAAAGCCTGCAGGATAGATGAGCAAGCTGACCATGGCACCATGGTGCAGGAGGCCATTCAAGTGGGGGGAGTGAAAGGGAATGTAGTGGTGGTGGGGGACAGTATAGTCAGAGGGATAGATACTGTTCTCTGCAGCCTCGACCGAGAGTTCCGAAGGTTGTGTTGCCTGCCCGATGCCAGGGTTAAAGACATCTCCTCATGGCTGGAGAAGAACTTGGAGTGGAAGGGGGAGGATCCAGTTGTCATGGTCCACGTAGGAACCAATGACATAGGTAGAACTAGGAATGAGGTTCTGCTGAGGGAGTTTGAGGAGCTAGGATCCAAATTAACCTCAAAGGTAATAATCTCTGGATTGTTACCTGAGCCACGTGCAAATTGGCATAGGGACAAACAGATTAGAGGTTTAAATGCGTGGCTCAAAGAGTGGTGTGGGAGGAAGGGGTTTTGGTTCATGGGGCACTGGCACCAGTACTGGGGAAAGAGGGAGCTGTTCCATTGGAACGGGCTCCACTTAAACTGGGCTGGGACCAGTGTCCTGGCGAAGCGAATAACTAGGGCAGTAGACAGGGCTTTAAAATAATGAAGGTGGGGCGGGAGGATTCAGGAAAGAGTAAATTTAAAAGCAGCAAGAGAAATGTCAAGGCTCTAGAGCAGAGTAGAGTTTTGGGTAAAAATAAGCAGAGTGGGTCAGGAAGGGACAGAGAGAGTAACAAAGGTAATAGGCATCAGTGACTAAGGTGACATCAGGGAAAAAGAGAAATAAGTCAAAGCTTAAGGCACTACATCTGAATGCGCGAAGCATTCGCAACAAAATAGATGAATTAATAGCGCCGATAGAAATTAAACGTTTGATCTAATAGCTATAACGGAGACGTGGTTGCAAAGTGGCCAAAGTTGGGAACTAAATATTCCAGGATACATAACTTTTAGAAGGGATGGGCAAAATGGAAAAGGAGGAGGGGTAGCCCTGATAAACAATGGGATAAAGACAGTAGAGAGAAAGGATCTTAGCTCTGAAAATCAAGAAGTAGAATCAGTTTGGGTGGAGCTAAGAAACAGCAAGGGCCAGCAAACATTGCTGGGAGTTGTTTATAGCCCCTCAAACAGTAGTTGTAATGTAGGGCAGTGTATAAATCAGGAAATTAGAGGCGCATATAACAAGGGTAATACAGTAATCATGGGGGACTTTAATCTACATATAAACTGAGCAAACCAAATTTGCAGTAATAGTGTGGAGATGAATTCATGGAATGTATGCAAGATAGTTTTCTAGATCAGTATGTTGAGGAACCAACTAGGGAACAGGCTATTTTAGATCTAGTATTGTGCAATGAGAAAGGGTTAATTAATAACCTTGTAGTAAAGGGGCCTTTAGGGAAGAGTGACCATAATATGCTAGAATTTTATATTGAGTTTGAAAGTGACTTAGTTAAATCCGAAACTAGGGTCTTAAATCTAAACAAAGCAAACTACATAGGTATGAGAGGCGAGTTGGCTAAGGTAGATTGGGAAACTACATTAAAAGGTATGACAATGGATGAGCAATGGCTAGCATTTAAAGAATTAAGACATAATTTACAACAAATATACATACCTTTTAAGGCACTAAAATCCCACAGGAAAAGTGGTCCAACCGTGGCTAACAAGAAGTTAAAGATAGTATTAGGTCAAAGGAAGAGGCTTATAATGCTGCCAAAAAGTATAGTAAGCCTGAGGATTGGGAGGATTTTACAATTCAGCAAAGGTGGACCAAGAAATTGATAAAGAAAGGGAACATAGAACATGAGAGTAAACTAGCAGGAGACATAAAAACAGACTGTAAAAGCTTCTATAGGTATGTAAAAAGGCTGAGATAGGAGAAATTATAATGGGGAATAAGGAAATGGCAGAGAAATTAAACAAATACTTTGTGTCTGTCTTCATGGAAGAAGACACAAAAAACTTCCCAGAAATAGTAGACAACCAAGGGTTAGCGAGAAAGAGGAACTGAAAGATATTAGTATTAGTAAAAAAGTAGTACTGGAGAAATTAATGGGACTGAAAGCCAATAAATCCCCTGGACCTGATGGCCTACATCCTAGGGTTTTAAAAGAGGCAGCTATAGAGATAGTGGATACATTGGTTGTCATTTTCCAAAATTCCATAGATTCTAGAACGGTTCCCGTGGATTGGAAGGTAGCAAATGTAACCCCACTATTTAAGAAAGGAGGGAGAGAGAAATCGGGGAGCTACAGACCAGTTAGCCTGACATCAGTAGTAGGGAAAATGCTAGAATCTATTATTAAGGACGTGGTAACAGGGCACTTCGAAAATAATAATAGGATTGGGCCGAGTCAACACGGACTTATGAAAGGGAAATCGTGTTTGACATCTGTTAGTTTTTTGAGGTTGTAACTAGCAGAATAGATAAGGGGGAACCAGTGGATGTGGTATATTTGGATTTTCAGAAGGCATTCGATAAGGTGCCACACAAGAGGTTATTAAACAAAATTAGGGCTCATGGGATTGGGGGTAATATACTAGCATGGACTGAGGATTGGTTAATGGACAGAAAACAGAGAGTAGGAATAAATGGGTCATTTTCGGGTTGGCAGGCTGTAACTAGTGGGGTACCACAAGGATCAGTGCTTGGGCCTCAGCTATTCACAATCTGTATCAATGATTTGGATGAGGGGACCATATATCCAAGTTTGCTGATGATACAAAGCTGGGTGGGAATGTAAGTTGTGAGGAGGATGCAAGAAGGCTTCAAAGGGATATAGACAAGCTAAGTGAGTGGGCAAAAACATGGCAATTGGAATATAATGTGGAGAAATGTGAAGTTAGCCACATTGGTAGGAAAAATAGAGCAGTGTATTTTTTAAATGGTGAGAGATTGGGAAATATTGGTGTTCAGAGGGACCTGGGTGTCCTTGTACAGGAATCACTGAAAGTTAACATGCAGGTACAGCAAGCAATTAGAAAGCAAATGGTATGTTGGCCTTTATTACAAGAGGATTTGAGTATAGGAGTAAAGACGTCTTACTGCAATTATATAGGGCCCTGGTGATACCACACCTGGAGTATTGTGTACAGTTTTGGTTTCCTTACCTAAGGGAGGATATGCTTGCCATAGAGGGAGTGCACGAAGGTTCACCAGACTGGTTCCTGGGATGGGGGGATTGTGCTATGAGGACAGATTGAGTAAACTAGACCTATATTCTCTAGAGTTTAGAAGAATGAGAGGTGATCTCATTGAAACATACAAAATTCTTACAGGGCTTGACAGGGTAGATGCAGGGAGGATGTTTCCCCTGGCTGGGGAATCTAGAACCAGGGGTCACAGTCTCAGAATAAGGGGTTGGCCATTTAGGACTGAGATGAGGAGAAATTTCTTCACTCACAGGGTGATGAATCTTTGGAATTCTCTACCCCAGAGGGCTGTGGAGGCTCAGTCGTTGAGTATATTCAAGACAGAGATCGATAGATTTTTGAATATTAAGGGAATCAAGGGATATGGGGATAGTGCAGGAAAGTGGAGATGAGGTAGAATATCAGTCATGATCTTATTGAATAGCGGAGCAGGCTCAAGGGGCCAAATGGCCTACTCCTGCTCGATATTAATTCCCAGTTTAAAACATCTTACTTACCCATTTAGGCTTAATGAGCAGGGTCTCTATACTTGGGGGTGATTTGATTGAGGTTTATAAAATAGTTAAGTGACTAGATGGGTTTGTGTAGACCAATAAAAGAAAAGTAAAAGAAAAAGTTAGCAAAAAATGAAAGGAAATTGAGAACTTGAAAGGGAACAAAAGTGATAAAGAAAAAAGAGCAAATAAAAAGACACCTGAAGAAGAACAGGAACAGATGGTGAGAGACTGTGATAAAAGTAAATTAAAGCCTATTTATCTAGTTTATTAAAAATATCATATACAGCATCCCATGCTGTCTTTCATTGCAATAATAGTAGCCTGTTTGTGTTCCACGATTAATACATCTAAATAAAAATTGTATATAGTTTACCATCACACTGTAAAACTTGAAAAAGAAACCAACTGTATAGATGAAAATATGTAGAAACAATTAATTTATCTCCATACAAACTAACCTTTTTTTAAGTTAAATCTTTTTTTTCTCATTCTCACATATTTACAAACCATTTTGTCATATGCTGTAGCTACAAGAGCAGGTCAGAGGCTGGGTATTCTGCCTCTGAGTGTCTCACCTCCTGACTCCCCAAAGCCTTTCCACCATCTGCAAGGCACAAGTCAGGAGTGTGATGGAATACTCTCCACTTGCCTGGATGAGTGCAGATCCAACATCACTCAACAAGCTCGACACCATCCAGGACAAAGCAGTCCGCTTGATTGGCACCCCATCCACCACCTTAAACATTCACTCCCTCCATCATTGGTGCACCGTGGCTGCAGTGTGTACCATCTACAAGATGCACTGCAGCAACTCACCAAGGCTTCTTCGACAGCACCTCACAAACCCGCGACCTCTACCAATTAGAAGAACAAGCCGGCAGGTGCATGGGAACACCACCAGCTCCAAATTCCCCTCCAAGTCACACATTATCCTGACTTGGAAGTATATCGCCGATCCTTCATCGTCACTGGGTCAAAATCCTGGAACTCCCTCCGTAACAGCACTGTGGGAGTACCTTCACCACAGGGACTGCAACTGTTCAAGAAGGCGGCTCACCACCACTTTCTCAAGGGCAATTAGGGATGTGCAATAAATGCTGGCCTTGTCAGCAACGCCCACATCCCACGAATGAATTTAAAAAAATATCCTTATATCGAGCATCTGTAGGCCGTAACACTTCAAAAGTGACTCCCCAAAGCCTTTCCACCATCTACAAGGCACAAGTCAGGAGTGTGATGGAATACTCTCCACTTGCCTGGATGAGTGCAGCTCCAACAACACTCAAGAAGCTCGATACCTTAGGGCATCACAGCCAATGTTCCCTTTAAACTGCGCGCGCCGCGGCCACGCAGCAAGCTTGACTGTGGCGTGCAGTAAAAGAAACCGTCCGCTCACTCCGCTCAGGCTCACAACAGCAGCAGGCTTTAATAACACAGCAAAGTAGCAGTGGCACAGAAAAGTGTCCGATCAGGGAGAGAGGGCGGGGCCTCACCCGCCCTGACCGACAGCCCGCTCCACCAATCACCGCCCAACATTCTGTGACTGCCATCAACTCTCACCAAAGGCTATGGGGGGCGGGTCCTGAGGGTCCAGCGGATGAGCCAATAGCAGGTGAGGGGACGGGTGCTGGATGGCTTCCCTGCGGAGAGCCGGCCAGGGAAAGGGAATCAGAAACGCAGTGAACTGAAGGATGGGGATGAGATATTAACAGCAACCTATTGATAACCAAGAATATTTAAAGGGCTAGGGTCGATATTAAGTGCAATTGGTTCTGACCTTTTACTGGACTCAATAGTCCCTTTACCTAAAGATGAGCCCTGACCTGCTCAATGAGACATTGACAGTAATCATCAGTTCACCTCTTAGCCTCCTGTGTATTCTGTGCACCTGGGATTTTTTTTTGGAAAATAAACGTTGATTTGCACATGCACGGAAAATTACATGATTTGGAACACTTTTTCAATCCTGAAGAACAACTCTGTCAGCCATCTTGAATTACTCCCAGGTTAAAAATTAAGAATTTGTTACTATCTTTTAAAAAAAAATTAAGACAGCAATGACACCTTCTGACATTTGAAGGACACCAGTTACATAAAGCTTACCTCAGCAGCAGGGTAATACTCTTGTTCCAAAACAGCGTTCGCCTCAGGCACACAGTGAGCCAAGCCATGGGCGATGCACTCTTTATTTCATCCGTGACTTAGCAGTTGGATAAACCGAACTGTACAAATAAAATAAAATTTCACCGCCAGAAGATTGCTAAACCATCCCGCAGAATGATTAATAAATCAACTCCCACAAAACCTCTAATCGTGAGTTTGATGCCGAACCAACAGGCCGGAGTTTTAGCCTGCTGAACAGCTTTTTACTCTCCTGCTGGTGACCCTGTTGAATAACGGCATGCTCTTTCACTGGGAGCGGCCCATCTGATGCGAACAATTCTTGTTGGTAATGAGCGAGAAAAAAAAGGTTACCTTGGAAGCGCTCGTGGGTAAATTGCTTGTTGCAGAAAGTTGGAACGGAGACCTGGGAAAGGTATTGTTCTCAGAACTTTATAGACACAGCGATCATATTCCCGGGCTCGAGCCCAGGTTACACAGCTTCTGCACGTAAACATTAATGTTTAAATTTTTAAAAATATTTTTTAAAATTTGTTCATTTGGGATGTAGCTAATAATAAGGAGCAGGGCTTTATTGGATCCCCTGGTCATTCAATGTACCGAGGCAGTGCTACAATTTAGTGGGGCTTATTTTTTTTTAGTTTTCATTATTAAATGCGATCCTTTTCTTCGTCATTTACTAACAGTTTGGAATAAAGTCTGTCCTGACTTCTAAAAAAATGTTTATATATTAGTGCAAAAACGTGCAGATACACTGCTGCAAGATACAATTATGTAAAATAAGCCATCCACTGGGATGCATGCAGAATGGTTACAGTTTATAAAACTTAACATCTGCTCTCCTGTTAAGCTCTCTATTAAACTATTTGTCATAGATGTGAATTAACTTGACAAATCATTTACAATTAAAGATTTTTTCCTCGTTAAGCTGGTGGTTGAGACTCGAGAGGAATCAAGAGATATGAGGATCAGGCGGGAAAGTGGAGTTGAAGTTGAAGATCAGCCATAATCTTATTGATTGGCGGAGCAGGCTCAAGGGGCTGGATGGGTGACTGCTGTATGCCATGTGGCTGTATGAGATATAATTCTGTCACCAGGTTGCTGGGATGTGCCCCTCTCTCCCTCTCCCACCACCAGCAGCTCTGCAACTCCCGATATCTTCAGGGCCCCCTCCTCTGCTGGTGTTAGTTGGGTGAATACTAGAGGGCCACCTCCGGTTCTCTGCCTCACCCACGTGTTCTGGGCTCTTTTCTCCTGCAAGGAGGCAAAGAAGAGAACTTTGAGTGAGAGTGATGGAATGAGTGTAAGGAATGGATGGGTTACATCTGTAGAGGGTGACTATGAGGGAATGGCGTGACATTGCCAAATGGCCTCCTTCTGTGGTGTTACTTGCTATGATTGCATTAAGATGAGGGTGAGTGTGAGGGGTGGTTAGTCAGATGGGGATGTGAGTATGTACATAGAGAGAGGGATGGGTGAACGTGCAAGGTATGTTGGTGTGAGGAATGATGTGCAGGAATAGGCTTGGGAAGGCAGAGTGATGGGGATGTGGTGACAGGCACATCAGGATGAAGGTGAGTGTGGCATTGCACTCACCTTTCCTGACCTCATGAGATCATTGAATCATTTCCTGCACTGGATCCAGGTCCTCCTGACAACATCCCTGCTGCTGACATCCACTGCTATATCCAGCCAGGCTCTTTTGGTGTCTTTTGGAGGTCTTCTGCACTTATTAGCAGGGAAGAGGACCTCCCTGCGTGCTCTGACTGCCTCCACCAGAGTATGCAGGGATGCGTCACAAAATCATGGTGCAGCCCTCTGCCTTTGACTATCCATCATTGATAGTTTGGAACAGTACTCAGCCCTTTGTATTTCAGCTTCCACACTCCTCCAGCAACCTTCAAATGAGTTGAGTGCAAGGCTGCTTTAAATATCGGCGCTGGAAACGAGTCATCGATGATGTCATCAGACCTGCTCCATTTAATTGGGCTGGGAAACACGCATGACTGCTTTAAGTGGGGTCATTAAGTTAAAGTCGCCCTGAAGAACATCGCGTTCCCGAACCGCTACTTGGCCCGCACGCACCCGACCCGACTCCACGGTAAAAATTCCGGCCATTAACTCTTCAAAGACTCAAAAAAGTATTTGCGCAATTAACAAAAATAATGAAAGATCTGAATTTTCTGCTGTTGCTGCTGTTATTGGGTAGGACGTTGTTGCTGTTGTTGTCGATGACGACGATGACGACTACTACTACTACTACTGCCAATGGACAAAAATGTCACGCTCAGAGGAGTTTGTCGCCCACCCAGTACAAATAAAAATTAGAGGGAACATTGATCACAGCTCAAAAGTATTGTTAGAGTGAAAAGAATCCTGATTGGCCCAAATATCATATTGATAAAAGACCAAACAATCAAAAATTTGTGATTTTGTGTCGGTGAACAATGCTAATTGGCTGAACACCATTTTCAGGTATGAGAAGCAACCAATCAGCAATCGGAACTTTGGGCACACCCAATCACCTTATCGGGCTTAATATTTTTAGCCTGAGTGGCTATATGAATAAAATTAATCTGGTTTTCTTCATTCTAAAAGCATAATGCCATTTCTACAGCAGCACATTCCATGATGGCAGACCCAGTGACACAAAAACACTTGCCTAAAGGTTTTGCATTCCATCGAATACTTTGTTCAGTATTGGCCTGGGAGGGTGGTTCTTCAGTGTTTAGTCACATGTACAAACACATAATCATGATACAAACAATTATACTCTGCAAATCTTTAATTTACCACCCTCTGTTACAGATAATGCTCTCAAGGAAATTTTGAATTATTTAGCTGGTCTGTCAGAACTCGGCGCTGTAACTAATTGGAGCTTTGTGTAAATGTAGGGAAAAAACCCACATTTTAATGAAAAACTATCAGCATTTCCCCAATTGAGGCAAATAACATCTCACAATATCACGTATTACATTGTGTAGATATGATTTGCATGCGCATATGGTCAGCCTTTTACTAATTTGGATCTATTTTAGGTCAGTGTATCTGTATTATATTACAAACATTCTCATCATTTAGGGGGTTAATTTTCTGAGTTTGTGGGGAGTCGCGTGCACTGGGTGCACATCTCAGGAAATTGTGACACACTGCCTTTGATTTTCCATCCATTAAAGGTAATGGATGAAAATTTATAAGCAGGACAGCTACGATTTCTTGATGTGTGCTGCCACCCATCGAGGCCCCCTCCCAGTACCACAAGCTAGGAAAATCGTCCTTTTAGATTCTTAAAAACTATAAAACTGCTTTTGTGATTTGATCCTGTGGTTCAAGTGACTGCTGCGGCCTGTCTAGAAGTTCTAGTTGAGGCCATAGTTACTGTATACTGATACAAAATCATTAGAATGATTAAAGTGCGATGGATGGAAAGGCTGGAGCTCACAATATTTATCATTCACACTGCAACCACATTAAGAACTGGCAGCTCAATGGAACTGTCTGTCAGTTGTTGTTACAGACTACCAATTAGTGACACATTGTGGATAGATTTGTGCTGCCAGCTCACATTAACTGGAAACTGGGTTGAGACTACACAAGCTGATTTCACATAGGACCCTTCCAGCCATCAGTGAGAGGAAACTCACAACAGTTTAGGCTCTATTCGGACAAAGGACCCAAGTTTGAAAGAACAGTGCTCTAATTCGTTCTACCATGCTTTTCCAAATCCACGTTGGGGTGGATATTCCAAGCTAGTGCAATTCCATCAGGACTGACTGTAGTGCAGTGCATAGAACCGGCTGTAGCACACTCGCCGTGGGACTGACTGGAACACACAGACCATGGGACTGACTGTAGCGCACACCAGAGGACTGACTGCAGTGTGTGCACCATAGGACTGACTGTAGAACACATATCATGGGACTGACTGCAATGACTATCTCCAATAAGCGAGAGTCTAACCACCTCCCCTTGACATTCAACGGTATTACCATCGCCAAATCCCCCACCATCAACATCCTGGGGGTCACCATTGACCAGAAACTTAACTGGACCAGCCACATAAATACTGTGGCAACAAGAGCAGGTCAGAGGCTGGGTATTCTGTGGCGAGTGTCTCACCTCCTGACTCCCCAAAGCTTTTCCACGATCTACAAGGCACAAGTCAGGAGTGTGATGGAATATTCTCCACTTGCCTGGATGAGTGCAGCTCCAACAACACTCAAGAAGCTCGACACCATCCAGGACAAAGCAGCCCGCTTGATAGGCACCCCATCCACCACCTTAAACATTCACTTCCTCCACCACCAGCGTACCGTGGCTGCAGTGTGTACCATCTACAAGATGCACTGCAGCAACTCGCCAAGGCTTCTTCAGCAGCACCTCCCAAACCCGTGACCTCTACCACCTAGAAGGACAAGGGCAGCAGGTGCATGGAAACACCACCACCTCCAAGTTCCCCTCCAAGTCACACACCATCCTGACTTAGAAGTATATCGCCGTTCCTTCATCGTCGATGGGTCAAAATCCTGGAACTCCCTCCTTAACAACACTGTGGGAGTACCTTCCCTGCACGGACTGCAGCTGTTCAAGAAGGTGGCTCACCACCACCTTCTCAAGGGAATTAGGGATGGGCAATAAATGCTGGCCTTGCCAGCGACGCTCGCATCCCATAAACAAATGTTTTTTAAAAATGTGTGTACCATAGGACTGACTGTAGAACACATATCATGGGACTGACTGTAATGTGTGCGTCAATGGACTGACTGTTGCGCATGCACATTTAGGCAGGCAAGCTGACCTTGCATGACTTTGCACGATAAACTCATTTAAGTAATTGGCACATACTCCCAGTGCAGCCTGACCCGAGAGCAGGGAGCACCTTTACTGCCTGTTTGGCTATCCAGGAAGTCGGCGTCTATCAAATGCAGTTTGGGAAATTTAATGGGATGCAGCCACTTAAAGGTAAGCAGCGATATAAGGGGTAAAAATTAATTAGAGCTGTTTTAAGAGATTGAACATTGTTTTTAAATGTCCATCAGCCTTTCCAAAGGTTGTATGCAGGGGATTAGAAGTAACAGGTCAAAAGCAAAGGAAGGCATACCCAAGGCACAAAACAGTCTGTGGATATGTGGTGGGGTGATGCAGTACCCAACCCCCTGTTTAATGGCTGGTGAAGTGGACATATGCTGCATGAGACACCCTCCCCACAAGATGCCAGTGCACTGTGCCTAGTAGGAGGTGGCAGCCAGGCTTCATGCTGTGTACTTGCATTCCGATAGATTCCCGCCCAAAGCGGGAGAGTTTGGAACCCCACTACGCCAAGCCTTCACACAAACTTACAGCACTTTCATAGTGTCTCATTTCTACCTATATCTCATCAAGGTACATATAATCAGGCTCCAATTTACAATTGAAAGCTGTGGTATATTGACATCTTCAATGGTTTCACACATTGATTCACTATAACACAACATAGCTGCATGATGTAGGGTCAGTTACTGATGTGCAGGAGCGGCTGCAGGTGTGATACATGTCTATCTCTACATACGTGCTCCTGCAATTATAACATTTCAAAAATACTCTCCTTGTGTATGACCACATATCCGTTCCATCACCAAGACTGCTTACTTCCACCTCCGTAACATCACTCGACTCCGACCCTTGGCTCAGCTCATCTGCTGCTGAAACTCTCATCCATGCCTTTGTTACCTCCAGACTTGACTATTCCAATGCTTTGCTGCCTGGCCTCCCATCATCCACCCTACATAAACTTGTGCTTATCCAAAACTCTGCTGCCCGTATCTTAACTCGCACCAAGTCTCGTTCACCCATCACCCTTGTGCTCGCTGACCTTCACTGGCTCCTGGCCTGACAAAGCCTCAAATTTAAAATTCTCATCCTTGTTTCCAAATCTCTCCATGGCCTCAACTCTCCCTATCTCTGTAACCTCCTCCAGCCCTACAACCCTTTGAGATCTCTGCGCTGGTCCAATTCTGGCCTCTGGCACATCCCTGATTTTAATCACTCCACCATTGGCGGCTGTGCTGTCAGCTGCCTTGGCCCTGAGCTCTGGAATTCCCTCCCTAAACCTCTTCACCTCTCTACCTCTCTCTTCCTTTAAGATGCTCCTTAAAACCTACCTCTTTGATTATGCATTTGGTCATCTATATCTCCTTCTGTGGCTCGGTGTCAAAAATGTTTTTATTGAAAACGCTCTTGTTAAGCACCTTGGGACATTTTGCTACGTTAAAAGTGCTATATAAATGCAAGTTGTTGTTGTTGTTGTACAACTAGATGGCACATAATACAAAGTAACAAGCCCGAAGTGGAGAACGGTTCTATCTTCTTACAGGGTTCAGAAATCACAAGCCCCTGACTTCCTTGGAAGAGGCTACCTGGACATCTCCCAGGGCTTTACTAATATCACTTACAGTATACGAGACAGTATCCCAAAAATTCTGCAAACCCTCTGAAATGATGCTCTGGAGATCTTGGAATCCAGTCAATATTGCTGTCTTCATTTTGTCATCTAAGGCCAGAATGCCAACAGTCAGAGCTTGCACAATGATTACTTGCCTTCAGGCCTCTCTGTTCTGTAGGACATAAACAAAGAATCCTGCAGCTGCCACTCACTCCAGGCAAGCCCATGGGGACCCAGCAATTTTCTAATTTGCTGGTCCTGGGATTTCTGACAGAGTCCGGGTCAGACCCATTGGGCGGATAGAATTCCGGCCCCACTGAACTTATGATGGCAGATCACGGGACTCGGAATTCCAGGGATTTGTAGTCTGCTATTAACTGAAGTACGATGAAGTGATTTCCTATGATTTCCTGTCTCCTTATTTTGAAGAGGGAAGTCACATTTACTGCTCTCCAGTCCTCTGGCACAATTTTACGTACTGCACAGATTCATGAGGATACTGTAAGGGATGGGGAGCTATGGTTATGATGAGAGAGTTGAGATACTGAGACTCTTTTCACTGGTGGTCATGATGCGGAGATGCCGGCGTTGGACTGGGGTGGACAAAAATGAGAAGTCGCACAACACCAGGTTATAGTCCAACAGATTTATTTAAAATTACAAGCTTTCGGAGCTATCGCCCCTTCGTCAGGTAAAGTTACAATGAGTGAATCTACAAAAGTTCGACAGTTCCGACGGGCCACAGCGAAAAACCGCATAGACCTCCTCAGAAGGCGAACACGGGACACAACCAACAGAGTACCCTACGTCGTCCAGTACTTCCCCGGAGCGGAGAAACTACGCCATGTTCTTCGCAGCCTTCAACATGTCATCGATGACGACGAACACCTTGCTAAGGCCATCCCCACGCCTCCACTACTCGCCTTCAAGCAGCCGCCTAACCTCAAAAGTACCATCGTTTGCAGCAAATTACCCAGCTGTCAGGAGAACAGCGACCACGACACCACACAACCCTGCCACGGCAACCTCTGCAAGACATGCCAGATCATGAACACAGATACTGTCATCACACGTGAGGACACTACCCACCAGGTACATGGTACATACTCATGTGACTCGGCCAATGTTGTCTACCTGATACGTTGCAGGAAAGGATGCCCCAGAGCATGGTACATCAGCGAGACCATGCAGACACTGAGACAACGTATGAACGGACACCGCGCAACAATCGCCAGGCAGGATTGTTGCCTCCCAGTCGGGGAACACTTCAGCAGTCAAGGGCATTCAGCCTTGGATCTGCGGGTTAGCGTTCTCCAAGGCGGCCTTCGAGACACACGACAACGCAAAATCATCGAGCAGAAACTGATAGCCAAGTTCCGCACTCATGAGGACGGCCTCAATAGGGATATCGGGTTCATGTCACGCTACAGAACGTGACTTGACATCGTTGTCTGTCTTTCCAGTTTTTAAAAAACAAACACAAAAAAAAACAAACACAAAAAACAAACCCCCCAAAAAAACACTGCAGACAGCAGGATTTGACACGTTGGACCCCCTGGGACACATCTCATTGTCTTGGCTGTGCTCTTGGTGTGTCTTTGATGTAAGGACACCTTCCCTGAAAGATTGTATCTCTGCAGTTTCTGTGTTTATATTCTGTGAACTTTTGTAGATTCACTCATTGTAACTTTACCTGACGAAGGGGCGACAGCTCCGAAAGCTTGTAATTTAAAATAAATCTGTTGGACTATAACCTGGTGTTGTGCGACTTCTCATTCTTTTCACTGGAGCAGAGAAGGCTAGGAGGAAGGAGATTTAATAGAAGATTTTAAAATTATGAAGGGTTTTGACAGTGAATAGTAAAAGGTGATTTCCTCATTGTTGGGGTCAGTCACAAGGGGTCACCAATTTAAAATTGTAAATAACAGAGTGAGGAGAGATGTTATGAGAAATTAGGTCATTGGAGCATGGAATGCTTTGCCACAGGGAATGGTTGATGCACAGACCATTGCTTTATTTATGGGAGAATGAGATAAATATTTGAAGCAGAAGAAGATACAGTGCTACGGGCAGACAGCAGGGCACTGGAATTCCTTTTGGATTACTCTAGCAGTGAGTCAGCTCAGACATAATGGATTGAATGGCCTCCTTCTGTGATGTAAACCTGCTGGTTCTGTGGCTGTAATCTCTGAGATTGGCGGGGCGGTGTTGGAGGAGGAGCAGGAGGTAGGTACTAGTGAGCCAGCCATTGTAGAGATTTCCAGGTTCCCGAAGTGCATTGCACCTGTCCGGCCCCAGGATTTCCTGCCCCGACATGGCCCGGGGGCAGCCCCAGTGCAGACTTGCCCGGGAAGGCCTCATGCTAGAGAATAAGGGAGGAAAGATGGGCACAGTGCAGGTCTTGCAGCTGCATATCAGGCCTGGGAGATCAAAACCTTCTGGCTGCTTTCAATATTAAATCCGTCCCTAACTTGAGTCCTAGGCTGCCTTGGGACCTCTGGGACCGTCCAGTCAGTAAGGGTCTAGGGCCAGCCGACAGCACCATGTTATCCTGGCAGTCCTGCCCTGGGACTCCTGGGACCCTCTGGTCAGTAAGAGTCATAGGGCAGCCTAGAGTACCATGTTATTCAGGCACTCCTGCCTTGGGCTGTCCAGGAAGTCAACAAACAGAAAAATAAGGCAGGTTGCTGAGAATGCCAACTCTATCCTTCTAGGCCTTCTGAGTGGAGGAGAAAGCCATGCTCTGTCCCCAGGAAAGCCCCAGAAATCCACGGCAATCTGGGTGTTCTCCCCTTTTTCCGGATCTTTGCAGCTGGGGAACTTGGCGTTCCCAGGGAGCAAATGCCGGGAAAGTTCACCTTCTTTATTTCTGCTTTATTCCCCTCCAGTTGGTATTTTCAGACCAGTGATTAAAATGCAAATGAACACTCTTAAAAAACCAAATCAGGCCAAACTATAAATTTTCATGGTATGAGAATGCCAGAGTGCAAGTTACTCCTTGACCTTGCTGCAACTTTGTGCAATGTTTCACAACAGTTTCTATTCCAGGGTAGGCTGAAAACCATCAATCACATTCGGAGTCTTTGCAGCTGGCTTCAGTTCCTTCTGATTCATTGTGTATCACAGCTGGGAATTTCTTATCATTTCAGAAATCACAAGTACAGAACTATATGGTACGGAAATTATTTGAAAGCGACAACACATAATTGTCGGCAGCAGGTGTATATTTCCATCCACGGCAGAGCCTCTGACAGGTATTCAACACAAAAATTACCAAAATAAAACAGCATTTCTGCAATTAAAGTATTCCTTTTGATAATAGTTTGAATTTGAACTGTAAGAAAAGGCCTAGTGATGAAGAGAATTGTAAATTTTTAATATGATTCACTTAGGATTTAGCTTTCTCTCTTGTACAGGGAAAGCTGAAAAGCTTGTGTCTGATGTAAGCGTAAGATCCCAATGATTCACAGTCACTTCATTATATAAATGTCCTGCTCTAAATGTAATCATTGGGACGATTCTTGTGTGGGACACACATTGGCCAGGTGCTGAGCGGAGTGTGCGCGGCCCATGCCCGGAGGAATCGGTGCGAGGCTCATGCTATTTTCATGGTTGGGCTAAAGTTAACTTAATACAGCTGCCAGTGCAAAAGACTCCCAATAGGAGGGCGGGATTTCTAGCTGCTACTTAAAAGCCTGCAGCAGCTCCATAATGGGGAGGTGCTTTTTGTCATGGGGGTTAACGACCAGCAAGATTATGCAACAGCAGCAAAATGACTTCCGACAGAGCACCGAAGTTCTGCAATGCAGCAGTGGTGATATTGATTAAACAAGCGAGCAGTAGGAAGGAGATCCTCTTAACCTCCGATGGGCGACATGTACCAAGACAAATTAGTCAACAGGCATGGAAAGAGGTGACAGAAAATGTTAATGACACCAGAATTGTACTCTGGACCTGGCTCTAGTGCAAAAACAATGAATGACCTGACCATGACTGCTAAGGTAAGAGTTCCTTCACATCTCATACTCTGCACAGCCCTGCGGGATTCTACATTAGCCTCAGCATTATCAATCCATCCTTTTCCCACTTACCATGGCTCTCCTGAAGTCAGGAGGGAACATTTCACTGCACCTCCTTTCTGCTTGCACTCACACCCTCAAAACCTGCTACTGTCTTCACAACTACTTGTTTCTCTTGACCAGACTTGCTGCTTCTTCCTGTCAGCGTGAGACTATGGTAATCTGCCTCATTCATGTTGAAAGCCCTTGACCGGGGCACATAGTAACCCACTTCCACTCTTCATGCAGGAGAAGCTGGCACACAACAGGAGGGAAAATACCAGACTAGGAGGAGGTCCTGCCATTCTTTAAACACTGACACTAATGGACGAGGTGGCCACTGACATTATTTGCAGACAAAGGGCACACAGCATTGTAAATGGTGTTGCTGAAGACCAGGCAGAGTAGGGTGTTTGACCATCTTCCCTTCCCTTTCTCTTTCTACTTAACTCTCTTACTCACACAGTCACACACTCAGCATGACAACCTGGTGATGCTACTGCTTACCCTTGTCACTGAGGGTAATCAGTGTATTGCTTGTGTTTCATAAAACATCTCTGGCTGCTTCTATAATGACTGGAGCCAGTTGTGTCATTTTACCCTGTATTTATCTTAGATCAACCAATTAAATCAGGGTAGACATCCAGCACTTGCTGTTAATCATGACTGTCTAGTAGTGTCTTAATGCTTCACTCCCAATTATATTTTAACAGTGACTTTTATATTTCTAACTGTTAACAAATTCCTGAAATGGAAAATGTCCATTACTTGTATATGCACATTTATTTGACTGATGGTGGTAAATGTAAGCATAGAAACATAGAAAAATAGGAGCAGGAATAGGCCATTCGGCCCTTCGAGCCTGCTCCGCCATTCAATATGATCATGGCTGATCCTCTATCTCAATACCATATTCCCGCTCTCTCCCCATACCCCTTGATGTCTTTTGTGTCTAGAAATCTATCTATCTTCTTAAATATATTCAGTGACTTGGCCTCCACAGCCTTCTGGTAGGGTGACCATATGTCCTCATTTTCCGGGGATTGTCTCCGGCTGAGGTACTGTGTCCTGGGCAAACAATGTCCCCGGAAGAGCCCCCGGTTCACAAAACTCGTCCCCGAATACCCTAACTTTTCATTTCTCGTGTTGGAATATGACGGATAACACACATACACTGTACAGTTCACCCTAACTTGATTGCACGTTTCCTTTCCGGGCACCCCCTGTCACTCACGCCTACCGTGAGCACCAACTGGTTGGGAGGCCAGCCCTGAGGCAGGCTCAGGCGGTGTAAGGGGCTGGTCTATTGGTTAGCGTCCATGTAAGGGGCTGGTCTATTGGTTAGCGTCCATGTCAATCGAGGGCGGAGGGGCGGGCACACACCGCCAGCAAGCTCGGCTACGCTCCCGACCCAGTCTCACTCAACAACCAAACCACTTTCCCCCCCCTCTTCTTTTGCTACGGGATGTAACAGTTTGAATCGCAGCCAGCCGCGAGACGATGATTGGTTGGCGGGCTTCTGATTTCGGCATCTCCTACCCAAGGTTCCCTTTAATTGTTTTGGGGTGTGTGGCCCCTTCAAAATACCGCGCTTGCGCAGTTTTTCCCCATTTAAAGGCCGGTGAGCCGGCTGTGCGGGAGCTCCAGAACGCTGTGCGGCCACCACCCCTCGCCCCCCCCCGCCCCCCCCCCAGCCCAATTCAAAATGGTCACAATTCGGAAGCCGATTGGTTGGTTGGTGACGGTTACGCCCAATAATTCCGTTAATATGACGTGTTTATTTTTGAAGAAAATGGTCAGCGACGCTCGAGTTCAGCGGAGACAAAAGGACCGGTGTCAGCAAGAGGCTGCAGCAGTCTAGACAGTGGGCACGAAAAACTGATGTTCCTGAACAGTGTTATTGCATTATTTATAAACGGTGTCTGAGTGCGCTTCAATAGTATGGCGTCGCATCTGCGGTAATTATATGCACATTTGTTTTGCATTTGTAGTGCTTATATGCAACTGTTAAAATACAGGCTGCTAAAAAATTTTGCAGGGAGTTTGATTTGAAATGATCCTTATAACGTTGTCTTTACTTGAGATTGTTACCTATTCAATGTAAAACACCTGCTTTTATAAGCAGAGAATGCATCTGTTTCAGGCTCTGTTGGTTTTAGCAGTTTTCATTATCATAGTGTTATCCAGCACAAAATGTTCTGCTTTTGAATTTTATAGTAAATTAAGTACGTATATTGTAACGTAACCAATTTAGGTTAATGATTGATTTTCTCACTGGGGTCAGATTGACCTTCCAGTATGCTAGACCTTGTAAAGATTATGACAATGAAGGATATAACTCTGCTAAATTCCATTCCATGAATATTCTTCATGTCTGTAGACTTTTAAACAAAAATTTCCTTACGTTAACCTTAACAGACACGATCACTGTTATAACGCCTTTGTCAATTCTAAAGTCATAGATACGAGAGTGTTTAGAACAGACTAATCACACATCAGTAAAAGCAATATATCTATATTCACTCGTGTAAATTTGGAATATCTTGGTTCACTGTTTTCTCCTTTAGTTGAGGATGAGGCTCCCTCTTTTTTAATGATTATTTTGCTCATCAAGCTGAGGGATGTTAGTGTTGAGAAATAAGACCTTTTCTATTTTAGGCACCCAGTAGTGGCATCATTACTCCCCAGTCAGATGTAGCGCAGTAAAACCAAAGTAAAAATCCTTCTACTCTACCCCAAAAATGTGTCACAACCTTAACTTAGAAGAGTATGGCCTACCTACACCAGTATATAATTTCTCCATTTCCACACCAGCTATCATACAGTCATAGAGTCATAACAGCACAGAAGGAGGCCATTCGGCCCATCGAGTCCGTGCCGGCTCTCTGTAGAGCAATCCAGTCAGTCCCATTCCCCCGTTCTATCCCCGTAGCTCTGCAAGTTTATTTCCCACAAGTGCCCATCCAGTCTCCCCTTGAAAACATTGAGTGTGTCCACTTCCACCACTTCCGTCGGCAGCGAGTTCCAGGTCCTCACCACTCGCTGTGTAAAAAAGTTTTTCCTCACGTCCCCCCTGTATCTCTTGCCCAAAACCTTAAATCTGTGTCCCCTAGTCCTTGTACCATCAACTACTGGGAACAGCCTTTCCCCATCTAGCTATCCAAACCGTCATAATCTTGTACACCTCTCTCAAATCACCCCTCAACCTTCTTTGCTCTAATGAAAACAAGTCCAGCTTCTCCAACCTGTCCTTGTAGCTAAGATCCCCCCATCCCCGGAACCATTCTGGTAAATCTCCTCTGCACCCTCTCAAGGGCCTTCACATCCTTCCTAAAGTGTGGTGACCAGAACTGGACACATTACTCCAGTTGTGGCCTAACCAGCGCTTCATAAAGGTTCTGCATAACTTCTCTACTTTTGTACTCAATACCTCTATTTATGAAACCCAAGATCCCATATGCTTTGCTAACCACTCTCTCAATATGTCCTGCCACCTTCAGGGACCTATGCACATTAACTCCCAGGTCCATATTCTCTCTTTGCCAATCTTATTTTCATCTTCACTTCCCCTCTCAACTTATTGTACTTGGTCTGGTTCTCCCTTGAAGAATTCAGTTGACATGCATCACACACCCTCTTTTTTTATTGTTTCATCATCTTCTCTATCTCCCTCATCATCCAAGGAGCCCTTGCTTTGGTTCCCCTAACCTTTCCTCTTGTTGGAATGTACCTAGCCTGTACCTGAAACATCTCCTCCTTAAAGATAACCGTGGGCAGGCAGGCAAGAAATTTCCGCACAGCAAGCTCCCACAAACAGCAATGTGATAATGACCAGATAAACTGTTTTTAGTGATGTTGATTGAGGGATAAATATGAGGCAAGCAGACGTTCCACCATGCCTCAGGTCCACTCTCAAAAGCCCTCCAGAGATCTTCATCCCATCAGTTTGAGCCAGATTTGAACCCACCTCTCAGAGGTAAAAGGCCATGTCTAACCCACTGCACCACCAGCCCTCTCTTTTTAAACAGTTTTCTCTCCTCCCCTTGATTTGGCTTTCCCTGTTCATATGTCATTCATGGCCGAGAATGCAGGGGCTGATAATCAGCTCCCAGGCCTTTGCTGCTCTGAAACTTGTCACTGTGAGGTGTGTAATAATAGCTCAGGCTGGCTTTGCCTGCAGTTCTTTTTTCATATCTGTAGGGAATCACTTACAGCAGCACGAATAGCATCTGGAGCTGAGCGTGTGGAGCATTACAGTATGCGCTTGTGGTCTATCATTCTTTGGCACCACAGATTGGGAATCTAACACACTAAACACTGTTTAGTAGCTCATTGATTTTTAGATAGGACTGATTGTGCAGAATATAGCAGATCTTGGCAGCATGCAATTTTAACATCAGGGACATTTATTCATTCAATATCTCCAATAATGGAGTCATGGTGGAGAACTCATGTCCTGCCACTGTATTGGGCACCATTGACACAACAGTGGCCCTAAAAATATACATACATACGAGCAGATCTGGGATGCATCTGGGGCCGGTGAAGACCAGCAGCAGCAGAAATGGTTATCCCAGATCTCCGCCCTGTTAGAAGTGATGCTGGGATAATCTGTTAGGGCAGGGGTGGACAGCTTAAGTGTGTGCCGCCTTACGACCTGGCAAAATTAATGGAGGTGGGACTAGTGGGATGGTGTCATTTTCCGCAATTTCCTCTAGTCTTGCTTCCGCTACCCTCAACATATTGTATGCTGGCAGGCAAGAGGTAGGTGTACAGTACCTCCATTGGACAGAAGTGGGGCTCACAGAGTGTTACAGACCAACTTTCATGCAGGGAACCCTCAATAACCGAACATTTGGCACCAAGAAAATTGCCGCCCTTAAGGAGCAAATGTGGTAACGTGTTAGGAATGATATTGGAATCTACTCAAAGATGTAATAAAGAAATGTCTAGGGCTAAAAATTTGGGGGGCTTTACGCCACCCGTTACCGGCAAAAAACAGCAAAAAGAGGGCAGCCCCTGCTCTTTTGTCAGCTGGTGGCGGGTCCATTTTCCCAGGCCCGGCAGCGCTGCCGGTAAGATCCATCGCCCTGCAAATTAAGATGAGGGAGAGGTCAGGTCAGTCGGCATGCACCACAAAGCAAACTTTCCAATCCAACTTTATCCATCTATCCATCTAATATCTAATCAAGAAATCAACTAATCACCCCTGTGCATTCCCTTAGTGACTGTCTTGTGTGTGTCTTTGCCTATCCTAGTGATGTCATGCAGTGCTACCCCAGTGGCTGCAGCATGGCTGGTGGAAGGCTGCTGACTTTCAGTGGGGGAGACTGCAAATGGCCTTGCTGGTTGACCTTGAGGAGCTGGGTAGGCTGCATTTCTTGGGTGTGTGAAATGAGGAAGGCACAAGGGTGGAGTTGTGGTGAGGGGAGGGCAGGAAAGCAAGAGGTGCATGCGAGAAGGTGGATAACGTATGAGGATACCAGCATCTTGTAGCCTTTCTGCCCCGCTACTGGGCAAGGGCTCAGCCATGCCCCTGCCAAGAATGGCCTGCACCATCTCCTCTAAGGGGATGAGGTGAGGCTAGGAATGGGAGATGTGCCTCGTGATTGGTACAGATTGTTGGTAGGTGAGTGATTGCGAGGGGGAGTCGTTGAGCAGTGTGTGAGGCTAGTAGTGCAGTTGGTAGGAGACGGCTTTGGAAGATGCATTCACTGACCTTGACCACAGGTCTGAGGTCATGAAGCGTCTTTGGGCACTGGAGCCAGGTGGTGGGGGTGACACTGCTGGCAGTGATGACCTCGGTGATGGCCCCTTCCCTGGCCTGCTGAGTCATTTGTGTTAGTGCTGAAGCACTTTTCCCATTTTTTGAAGTTCGGAAGGGAATTCAGCTTTAAGAGCTGAAGACTACCATTTGGGACTTCTTTTTAATGTTAATTTTTTAAAAGGCGGTAAGGGCTGAAAACTGCATTTTTTCAATTCATTTTTATTTTTATTAGTTCAGAAGGCATTGCCCTTTTAATGCATTGCCCTTTTAATTTCCCACAATGTCTAGCGAACTCTATTGCCTCGCTTCCAGAGGCTGTTGGAAGCTGGAACGCCGCTCCTGGACAGGAACTTCGATTCCCATGCCTGCACTAACGCCACCAGGAGGGCGTTACATGGTAAGTTAGCGCTGGGCTAAAACTCTTTAGCCCCCAGTGCAAATTTTTCTCTAGTAGCGCTTCGTCCATTTTCAGCGGCCGTTAACCCGAGGTGACATCAGCAACTCTCGTGGCGGACACGAATTTTTAGCCTCTAGAAACCAAAAATAAAATAAAGAATAGGCAGCACAGATTTCAAAAGGGAAGGTTATGCTGACTAACCTTATTGAATTCTTTGAAGAAGTAACAGAAAGGTTGCACAAGGGTAATGCAGTGGATGTAATATACATGGACTTTCAAAAAGCTTTCAATTAGGTTGGAGGTTCATGACTAAGGGTTGATGTCGTAGATGAAGAGCCGGGCGAGGCATAGTAGACACATGACTAAGGTCAGAGCATGTGGAATCAGTTGATAAGTAGCAGAATGGATAGCAAACTGTCTCCAAAACAGAAAACAGAGAGTAGGAGTTAAATATAGTTAATCAGGCTGGCGGAAGGTGGGAAGTGGTGTTCTACAGGAATTGCTGCTGCGACCACTGTTGTTCACTATTTACATAAATGATTTGGACTCAGGAATCAGAAGTATAAAGTCAAAATTTGCAGATGACACCAATTTGGAGGGTGTAGTTAATACTGACGAAGACTGCGACAAAATACAAGATGACATTAACAAACTTGCCAAGAACATGCAAACTGCCTGTTCCCAGGAAATCTGACAGGGTCAAGTTCTTGGATTATCAGCAGGTTGGAAGTTTTGCTCTGTCATAGTTATGGCAGCAGATCAGGATTGCGGGTTTTCAGGTCAATTGTCCCACTGCTTAAGAGAAATCACCGGTGTTTTTTTCAATTCATAAACTGGCAGCCAAATTCACCAAAATGCAGTCCATATGAGTTCTGGGTCCTTCACAATTATAAAAGAGTTGCTGTAGTCATGGTTGCCTAGGAGATGCTATCTCTAACTTGTGTCTGGATGCTGGGTGGAGTCTGTTTCTTTCATGTGGAAATGAAAAGATTATGAAGTAGATTACATGAAAATGTATCAATTTTCTGTTACTGTATTTACTCTGAGTCATCACAGAATTAAAAATCTGCATGCTGAGAATTGTTCAGAGTTAAAATAGCTGAACAGTCTTTAGATAGCAGTATATAAACCACTCAGTACTGTCAATCAGCACAAGAGCTAGCTATCTTGGGTTGCAACATTTTACTACTTCAACATCTGAGAGGCAAAGGAGGAAGCTTATAAAGTTGCCAGAAAAAGCGGTCAGCCTGAGGATTGGGATCTTTTTAGAAATCAGCAAAGGGGGACCAAGAAATTGATAAAGAAAGGGAATATGGAATATGAGCACAAACTAGCGAAAAATATAAAAACAGATTGTAAAAGCTTCTATAGGTATGTGAAAAGGAAAAGACTGGCGAATTTAAATGTAGGTCCTTTACAGTCAGAGACGGGAGAATTTATAATGGGGAATGAGGAAATGGCTGAGAAATTAAATAAATACTTTGTTTCTGTCTTCACGGAGGAAGACACAAAAAACCTCCCAGAAATACGTGAAAACCAAGGGTGTGGCGAGAATGAGGAACTTAAAGAAATTATTATTAGTAAAACAAACGGTACTAGCAAAATTAATGGGACTAAAAGTCGATAAATCTCAAGGACCTACATCCTAGGGTTTTGAAAGAGGTGGCCATTGGGACAGTGGGCGCATTGGTTGTCATCTTCCAAAATTCTAGAGATTCTGGAACGGTTCCTGCAGATTGGAGAATAGCAAATGTAACCCCGCTATTTAAGAAAGGAGGGAGAGAGAAAACGGGGAACTACAGACCTGTTAGCCTCACATCAGTAGTTGGGAAAATGCTGGAATCTATTATAAAGAATGCAATAACTGGGCACTTAGAAACTAATAGTAAGATTGGGCAGAGTCAACATGGATTTATGAAAGGGAAGTCCTGTTTGACAAACCTATTGGAGTTCTTTGAGGATGTAACTAGTGGAGTAGACAAAGGGGAATCGGTAGATGTGGTGTATTTGGATTTTCAGAAGGCCTTCAAGAAGGTCCCACACAAGAGGTTGGTGAACAAAATTAGGGCACATGAATTGGGGGTAATATACTAACATGGATTGAGAATTGGTTAACAGACAGAAAACAAAGAGTAGGGATAAATGGGTCTTTTTCAGGATGGCAGGCTGTGACTAGTGGGGTACCGCAAGGATCGGTGCTTGGGCCCCAGCTATTCATAATCTATATCAATGATTTGGATGAGGGGACTAAATGTAACATTTCCAAAGTTGCTGATGACACAAAGCTAGGTGGCAGTGTCAGTTGCGAAGAGGATGTGAAGAGGCTTCAAGGGGATCTCGACAGGCTCAGTGAGTGGGCGAGAACATGGCAGATGGATTATAATGTGGATAAATGTGAAGTTATCCACTTTGGTAGAAAAAACAGAAAGGCAGAGTATTTCCTAAATGGTGAAAGATTGGGGAATGCAGATGCTCAAAGGGACCTGGGTGTCCTTGTACATGAGTCACTGAAAGTAAATGTGCAGCAAGCCATTAGGAAGGCAAATGGTATGCTGGCCTTCATTACAAGAGGATTTGAGTACAGGAGTAAAGAAGTCTTACTCCAATTATATAGGGCCTTGGTGAGACCACAGCTGGAGTACTGTGTATAATTTTGGTCTCCTTACCTAAGGAAGGATATACTTGCCATAGAGGGAGTGCAACGAAGGTTCACGAGATTGATTCCTGGGATGGCGGGACTGTCATATGAGAAGAGATTGAATAAATTAGACCTGTATACTCTTGAATTCAGAAGAATGAGAGGGGATCTCATTGAAGCATACAAAATTATTACAGGGCTTGACAAGATGGATGCTGGGAGAATGTTTCCCTTAGCTGGGGAGTCTAGAGCCAGGGGCCACAGCCTCAGGATAAAGGGTAGGCCATTCAGGACTGAGATGAGAAGAAATTTCTTCACACAGTGGGTGGTGAATCTTTGGAATTCTCTACCCCAGAGGGCTGTGGAGGCTCAGTCATTGGGTATATTCAAAACAGAAGTCGATAGATTTCTGACTAGTAAGGGCATCAAGGGATATGGCGATAGGGCTGGTGAATGGAGTTGAGGCAGAAGATCAGCCATGATCTCATTGAATGGTGGAGCAGGCTCAAAGGGCCGAATGGCCTACTCCTGCTACTATTTCTTAAGTTCTTAAGATGTAATTAAAGCATCTTGGATCGAGCACGAAAGAAATAGCTCCAGACGAACCTAAAAAAGGAAAAATTATATGAGACAAAGTGGGTAACCAATTTACAGTGGGTCTCGCCAACATAGTGACCCAATGTGAGGAATAAAAACAGTATATCAGATTGGAGGAAGTACATGAAAATTTTCATTTCACATCAACTGAGTCCTGGACAATAGCATGGGGAAAAAGCAGATGGACAGATGTCACACCTCCTGTCATTGTGTGCGTGCCAGGGGAAGGGTAGCTGATGGTGGGCTGATGGGTGAGTGAATAATGGTGTCATGGGGGAAGGGGGGAAATTTTCAACTTTCAGCGAAAACAACATGAAGTTGGCAGTGCGTATGCCCAATACATTCAGCCAAAGGCCCAAACTATTTTCTGGTTCAGACTTCATAAGAATATAGTCAATGAGCAACCCAGCACTCAATGAGTACTAGTGGTCAGCTTGCCGAACTGGGGGGGAGTGGGTGTGGTGTGGTGGGGTGTTTGGGAGGTGTTGAAAATACGGTGGCTCTATGGGTGAGACAAGCAAGTAGTTGGCAGTAAAAGTAAAAGCGAGGGATGGGCGGGTGGGGGAGAGTGGCGCACCGAGACCCAGTGGGCTGCAGATAGCTGCCTCCGTTAGTCCCTTTAAGGACCACTGGTTAGGATGCTCATCATCTGGTATAAATGGGCAGAGCATGCGTAGCAAATTTAAAATTGCAAAAGGGGCCTTACAATTGGCATTGGACCACAATTTGCATAACCAAGCAGACTTCTGCCTGTTTCAGGGGAGTGGTGGCCGGCAGCGGACTGTGTGATGTGAATATGGAGCCAGGAGGAGTACGTCTGCTCCTCCCAGATCCACATTCAATAAGCTGTCGCCTTCCAAATCCATGCCCATCTCTCCCGCAACACAATGTTTCAATCTCTCCAATCAGGTTTCCACCCCTACCACAGAACTGAAACAGCCTTTATCTCAGTCATAAATGGCATCCTACGTGACTGTGACTATCCATTCTCATCCTTCTCAACCTGTTTTCAGCCTTTGACATGGTTGACCACACCATCCTTCTCCAACGCTTCTCCATTGTCCAGCTGTGTGGGACTGCCCTCGCTTGCTTTGATTCTTAGCTATCCAGTCGTAGCCAGAGAATCACCTGCAATGGCTTCTCTTCCCGCTTCCACACTGTTACCTCTGGAGTACCTCAAGGATTTATCCTTGGCCCCTCCTATTTCTCATCTACATGCTGCCCCTCAGCAACACCATCCTAAAGGTCAGCTCTACCTCACTACCTGGTCACGTTGCTTGTCTGACATCTGGTATTGGATAAGTAGAAATTTCCTTCAACTAAATATTGGGAAGACCAAAGCCATTGTCTTCAGCCTCCGCCACAAACTCCATTCCCCCTCCCTGGCCACTGTCTGAGACCGAACCAGACTTTGCAAGCTCGGCATCCTATTTGACCCTTAGCTGAGCTTTTGACCCCATACCTCTCCATCA
Source organism: Squalus acanthias (assembly GCA_030390025.1). Classification (NCBI taxonomy): domain Eukaryota; kingdom Metazoa; phylum Chordata; class Chondrichthyes; order Squaliformes; family Squalidae; genus Squalus; species Squalus acanthias. The sequence continues at coordinate 73,303,844 of CM059433.1, read as the reverse complement.
CCAAGACCGCCTATTTCCACCTCCGTAATATCACACGTCTCTACCCCTGCCTCAGCTGCTGAAACCCTCATCCGTGCTTTTGCTACCATCAGATGCGACTATTCCAATGCTCTCCTGGCCAGCCTCCCATTTTCCGCCCTCCACAAACTTGAACTCATCCAAACTCTGCTGTCCATATCCTGACTCGCACCAAGTCCCATTCACTCGTCACACCTGTACTCGCTGACCTACATTGGCTCCTGGTCCAGCAGCACCTTGATTTTAAAATTCTCATCTTTGTGTCCAAATCCCTCCATGGCCTTGCTCCTCCCTATCTGTAACCTCCTCCAGCCGCACAACCATTCGAGAACTCTGCGTTCCTCCAATTCTGGTCTCTTGTGCATCCCTGATTTCCTTCACCCCTCCACTGACAGCCGTGCCTTATGTTGTCTAGGCCCTAAGCTCTGGAATTCCCCATCACCAAACCGCCCCCCCCCCCCCCCCGCTCCCAACTTCTCTGTCTCTCTAGCTCTCTCTCCTCCTTTAAGACATGCCTTAAAACCTACCTCTGACCAAGCTTTTGGTCACCTGCCCTAATATCTCCTTATGTGGCTCGGTGTCAAAATTTGCCTAATAACGCACCTGTGTCTTGAGATGTTTTACTACATTAAAGGCGCAATATAAATGTACGCTGTTGTTGCTGTATGCATATTTTAAAATCTTGCCTTGTGGTCTGCAGTCGTGTCTTTAAAGACCACTTGTTAGGCCGCATATGGAACTGGTTTTCCCGAACATAGCTGGCTCCGACACTGGCTGCCTCAGGGCAACCCAATATTGCAGAGAGAGCCTCAAACAGGCATTAGGCCCCTTTATTTGCAAATGTAAATGGCATAATACTGCTTCAAGCACAGGCCCTGGAAGCTTTTTCTTTGCCTATACCAATATGGCGGGCGGCGCACTTTCGGCTCGTAATGAGTGTGCGCTTCCTGCCTGCCGTTTTGGAGGCTTAAGTGCCCGAAAAACAGGCATGGCGCCATCAAGTTTCTAGGCCATAGTGCTTTAAACTGATTTTAGGAGCCATTGATAAAAGATAAACTCCATGCAACAAATAAACCCCATTATAATGAATAATAGTTTCACCTGTCTATCTTTAACATGCTGTATATATTCATTTCCATTTGTATCTTTTTTCAGTTCTTTTCATTTCAGATTTTCATCTTGGTCATGCCATACAGACTAATTGAAGTGGGTGATGGTAGTTAGCTGTGAAGTGTCGATTATGGTTTTGAGAGTGTGTTTTTCATTCACATATAATTTTTCCTCTGTACATTGATCCACTATTTTTTTCTTTAGTGCTTTAATTGCACCTGCTTTCCTGTCAGTTGTTGAAGTACTCGTGTTGTAATTGAATCGGTGGCTCTTCCACTTTAAGTGCCTTTCAATAGACTGGAACATAAAGTGCAATATTGTTGGCTCATAGTCATGTTTTTTTCAGTAGATGAGGGTGTATATCTGTGCTGGTATTAAATGTGCATTGATTGATACAAAGTCTGATGAAAATGACAGACTTTCTGGGATTAGTGGTGGAGATTGGTCGAGTATAATATTCACCAATTCTATTATTTTAGTTCAAGTTACTCTAAGTCAAAATCAAAATTTGTGTTGTGGTCCTTGGGTTTCTGTCCGGTTTGGATTGTGGGAGGACATTACTATGCTATAATTAACAGTGTGTTATGTATATCTGGGCAATTTGTTTATATGTAACAGATTTGGTGGGAAACAGAGAGTAAGGCCGATAGAGGGTGCGGTCGGTGGTGGGTTGGGTGGGAAAGTTGTTATTTTTGACAGCGGGTCGGGAACCTGCTGTCATCTCGCTCCCACGCGCCGATTCGACCAGCAGCGGCGGGCGACCCAATTGAAATCATTATCAGGTAGTTTACAGACACTTAAGAGCCTTTTTTCACTTTTAAAATTTCCCTAGATGGCCACGGGATTCATGCAGCTCGGGAACCACGTCTGTTAACTTGAGGCGGGAGTTCTGTGGCAATTGCTCCAGCTGATTACTTGACAGCATCAAATGTACAGTTAAAGCTCCCACCTGACAGATGATGACTTTCCTCAGGAAGAAGCTGTTTCTCAGTCCATTTCCAGCACAGATTCTGCAGGCTCCAAGTCTTTCCAGCAAAGGCTCCATCCAGTGTCACCTCATTGGAAGAACTCTCTCACCATTGACAGAATGATTTATGACCATTTGGAAAGGGGCAACTTAATCAGGGATAGTCAACACGGATTCGTGAAGGGTAAGTCTTGCCTAACAAATTTGATTGAATTCTTTGAGGAGGTAACTAAGTGTGTAGATGAAGGTAGAGCAGTTGATGTCGTATACATGGATTTTAGTAAGGCGTTTGATAAGGTTCCCCATCGTCGTCTCATGAAGAAAGTAAGGAGTTGTGGGATAGAGGGAAATTTGGCCGATTGGATAAGTAACTGGCTATCTCATAGAAGGTGGTGGATGGAACATTTTCGGACTGGAGACCAGTTACCAGCGGTGTGCCACAGGGGTCGGTGCTGGGTCCTCTGCTGTTTGTGATTTTTATCAATGACTTGGAGGAGGGGACTGAAGGGTGGATCAGTAAATTTGCTGATGACACCAAGATTGGTGGAGTAGTGGATGAGGTGGAGGGCAGTTGTAGGCTGCAAAGAGACATTGATAGGATGCAGAGCTGGGCCGAAAAAATGGCAGATGGAATTTAACCCTGATAAGTGCGAGGTGATTCATTTTGGTAGGGCAAATTTGAATAAGGATTACAGGGTCAACGGCAGGGTTCTGAGGAACGTGGAGGAGCAGAGGGATCTGGGGGTTCATATCCACAGATCTCTGAAGGTTGCCACTCAAGTGGATAGAGCAGTAAAGAAGGCCTATGGTGTGTTGGCGTTTATTAACAGAGTGTTTGAGTTTAAGAACCGTGAGGTTATGCTGCAACTGTACAGGACCTTGGTGAGACCACATTTGGAATATTGTGTGCAGTTCTGGTCACCTCACTATAGGAAGGACGTGGAAGCATTGGAAAGAGTGCAAAGGAGATTTACCAGGATGCTGCCTGGTTTGGGGGGGAGGTCTTATGAGGAAAGATTGAGGGAGTTGGGGCTTTTCTCTTTAGAGCGGAGGAGGATGAGAGGCGACTTAATAGAGGTTTATAAGATGATGAGGGGGATAGATAGAGTGGATGTTCAGAGACTATTTCCTCGGGTAGAGGCAGCTGTTACAAGGGGGCATAACTATAAGGTGCATGGGGGGAGATATAGAAGGGATGTCCGAGGTAGATTCTTTACTCAGAGAGTGGTTGGGGTGTGGAATGGACTGCCTGCTGTGATAGTGGAGTCGGACACTTTAGGAACTTTCAAGCGGTTATTGGATAAGCACATGGAGCACACCAGAGTGATAGGGAGTGTGATAGCTTGATCTTGGTCTCGGACAATGCTCGGCACAACATCGAGGGCCGAAGGGCCTGTACTGTGCTGTACTGTTCTATGTATCTATGTAATACTTCTGTCATCTGTACTTCACCTGCCATCTATTCCATCAACATGGGTACCAGTTATACTGTCTCACCTTGGTCCTCAGAATCAGACCACGATGAGTCACAACACCAGCAGCACCAGCAGCACCAACAACAACACCAACCTTCTCCGCAATCACCTGATGCTGCACAGGACACAGGGCATCAGTGCCCGACAACAGTGCTGTCCGGGAGGCCAGGGATGGCCTCACCATGGCCAGATTTAGTTAACTTTATGCTGTACACCCATATGGCTGCCACATGATGCACCAGGTTGGCACCACCCCACACGAACACCATAAAGCATCCCTACAATGTCCAAGCCATTCCTTTCACACTCATCACCATTGCGGGGGGTACCGTTATGTCTCACCATTCACTGCAACTCACTAAGCCACTTCCAAAGGTGCACACAAATCTGTCCAAGACCTGAAAGTGTTGAAAATAAAGATTTTTATGTTTGACACCACATTAGCATAAACTTTACATAAACATTGGATAAAACACCCAAGTGGCTACCCTTGTGTGTTGTTAGTTGCTATGATTGCACTAGGATGAGGGTGAGGGGTGGCTAGTGAGATGGGGATGTGATAATATAGATAGATAGATAGAGAGAGGGATGGGTGGAGGTTCAAGGTAAGTTGGTGTGAGTAAGGATGTGCAGGAGTAGGGTAGGGAAGGCAGAGTGATGGGGATGTGATGAGAGGCACAGCACGATGAGGTTGAGTGTGGCCTTGTAGTAATGTTTCCTGATCTAATGAGAGCATTGAAATATTTGTGGCACTGCACCCAGGTCCTCCTGAACACATCCCTGCTTGTGACCTCCGCTGCAATTTGCAACCAGGCTGTGTTGGTCTCCTGGGGAGGTCTCTTCCGCCCATCGGAATGGAAGAGGACCTCCCTTCCTGCTCTGATTCCCTCCATAAGCATATGGAGGGAATCATGGGAGAACCTGGGTGCAGCCCTCTGCCTCTGTGCAGTCATTGTCAGTGTTTGCAGCACTTCAATGCTGTAGTACACAGACAGCACTATGTTAGATTAAACATCAAATCTAATGTGGCCATGGTCCCTTTAAAGATCCCGGCTGAAAATGCATCATGAATGACATCACCAGACCTGCTCCATCTCATTGGGCTGGGTAACGCGCTGGGCGGGCTTAATAGGCCCCATTAAGGTAAGTTCATTTTCAACAGCCGGATGGAGCCAGCAGCGGGGTCGAGACCCGCCACGGACACTGCCCGCACGGGACCCGCCCAGGTAGGCAAAATTCCGGCCTAAATGTTACTTTTAACAGAAATGCATGATTTATCATAATGTTCATGTCCTGCTTCAATTCTTCTTCTTCTGTTTTTATTATGATGATTTGATTTTTGTGTGACAATTTATTTGCATTAATGCTGATCTGTTGTTAATTGTTTCCAATTGATAAACCTTCAAAATTCTGAAACAGAAATTGCAGATCTACCACTGGCTCAGTGGGTAAATGCACTGAGCAATGTGGTACTGAGCCATACAGATCGAGAAAGTCTTTGCTTTTATCTGTGTTAAGTTAACTGACCTCACCTGAGACAGTGGTAGTGGTCCTATAATTGGCCTCTGTGCCCTAGGCCAAGGCGTAGAAACATCAGCCACAATTCCCACTTTCAATTGCAATCCATGTGAAGAATTTATGTGTGGTGCGGTGTGGGAAGGCCGCAGGCACCTGAAACTGAACCTCCCCATAAACCACCAGCTTCAAGAAAGGAGACGAGAAAAAGGGAAGAAAATAGTGGAGCGGGGTAGTGAGAAAAAACGTGGTTTGGACATTGCTTACTAATTCAGTCTTGAGGATACTTGGGGAGGTACCGTGAAATCAACAAAGCTGGATAGCTGCCAGCCTACTAGACAGATGGTAGCTTCAGAAAGAATCTGTATCTCAAGCAGTAAAGTTCCTCAGTGATAATAAAGAAGTGATTTATGATTTTAATCATATCAGTAGAAACATTTTCCATTTTTATAAATCTCTTTCATTTGGATGATTCAGCCTCACAGGACAGTGTTTACTGAATTTCAAGACACTGTTCATCTTTCACAAGTGTTAGAACAGGAACAGGATAAATAAACTCTTCTATATAACTACAGAGGAATTTCAGCAATCCCTCTTCAGTATTAATAATGGTAAGTTATTTGGAAACAAAGACTTTGACCGGAAGATAATTTTAAAAAATACAACTTTTTAAAACTGATTTTCAATCTATTTTCTGTTTTATTTCTCATATGTTTCTCCACCTACTGATAGTCTCGAACTCTGATGTCAGTTTGTAGAAGGTTGTGTTTGAAGCTCCAGACCTGGCCCAATCTTGTGGTTTTACAAGGGATTAGCTGATAGGGCAGAGATCAGGAAATAGTGGCCCAGAAATTGATCTCGCTCTGTTCCCGCGGGGGTAAGCCTTCCCCGCGATGTCTCACCTCGCTTATGCTTTTTCTGATCCAGCTCGCACGAAATTGATGTTCCAGACATCAGCTGTGCTGGGCTTGCGTATCCCAGCGGCGTAGTTAATTTGTGCGAGCTGTGGGATCACGTGACTCAGTTAGAGCCAATGGCAGCACACCATCTTCCATTCATAAGTCTCACAGCATGGCTGTGAGACTTATGAATCTTACACCCCCCCAAAATAACAGCTAAACCTCAATTAAATTAAAAAAAAAACCCCATCACATTAATAAAATAAGTATAGTTAATTAAATTAACCATTTTAAATAAAAAATTAAATTTTTGAAAAAATTTAAAATCTTTTAAAAAGTTATAAAAATAAACTTACCTGTCTTTAAAGTCTATAAAAAAGATATACCTGTAAAAAAAAATTCAAAAAAATACTTAATTCACTACTTACCTTCTTAAAAGCGGGTCTTACTCCTCCTTTTTACATTTCCAAAATCTTCCCTACTTACCTGCGCGTCCAAAGCATGAAGTGCACAGCGTGCGCGCAGCCTGTAGCGCGCACGCGATGCAGCCAGGCCCCGCCCCCTTTTCGGAAGAGCAATTGCCGGTTTTCAGCGCATGCGCAGGGCATGCAGAAAACCGGCAATTGGAGTGGGAATACGCGAGAGTATGCAGTGCGTACTCTCGCGTCCCGGGATCAATTTTCGGCCCAGTATCAATTATTTTCAGGGGGGTTCTAAAATCTTTGCAAACGGCTCAGAAGAAATGTAATTCATATCCTAATAACCGATACCAGTTTCTACAGTTAAGAAGCACTATCTTCATGAAAATGTGTTTGAAGAGAGAGAAGAACAAGAGCCAACCAGCATTTTCTTCACAAAAGCACCACTGAGAAAAGTCTAGATGGGTTGCTGAAGGGAGCACTAAGAGAGCTGTAGTAGTAGCAGGGACAAGGAGGGCCGGGGTGATCTGGAATCACTTTCTGGCCCTTGGATATACTACAGTAGTGGTTCTTGATCTTTCTCATGAGATTTCCATATTTGGTCATTTTTTCATTGGCTGTTTGGGCAGGGTAGAAATTGGGGTGGGATCTATTTACACCAGGTCTCCACCAGATTTTGCATTCATTGGGATTTCCTGAAGGAGGGAGGGTGCCCTCTTTATTGGTGATAGCGATATCAGGGAAAGAGGTGGGACTGATGGGATGGCATCGTCCAGTGGAATTCCTGACAGTACCACCTCTGTTGCCCCTGCTGTATTGTACGCCAGCATGAAGCAGTCATAAAGTAAAAGAAGAATGAAAGAAAGAACTTGCATTTATATAGTGCCTTTCACGACCTCAAAACATCCAAAGCACTTCACAGCCAACAAAGTACTTTTGAAAGTAGTCACTATTATAGTGTAGGGAAACATGGCAGCCAATTTGCATGCAACAAGTACCCACAAACACCAATGAGATAATTGAGCAGATACTCCATTTTTAGTGATGTTGTTTGAGGGGAAAATGTTGGCCAGGACACTGGAAGAACTCCCCTGTTCTCCTTCAAATAGCGCCATGGGATATTTTATGTCCACATGAGAGTTGAGACGTGGCCTTAGTTTAACACCTCATTAAGACAGCATCTCCGACAGAGCATCACTCCCTCAGTACTGCACTGAAGTGTCAGGCGAGATTATGAGCTTAGGTTTCTGGAATGGGTTTAAACCCACTATCTTCTGACTCAGAAGTGAGGGTGCTACCGTTGATCCAAGGTTAACACATTAATCATTTGCCAGGACTGAATCTTGATGGAAGCGGGGCCCACTGCAGGATAACATGCTGGTTTTCTGAAGGCAGCTGGTTGCACAGCTTCTACATCCAGCCCAGGTGTCATTCCATCACAGCAGCTGGCCTACTTTGTGAATTTCCTTCCCCACACGTAGCAGATACCTCAGCTGCACTTCTGTTGGCACAGGTGCCTACCCATTTTATGGAAATGCTCCTCATCCTGAGAATGTAATGGGATTGGGGCACCTGGGGACAGCAGAAAGAAGTCCCACTGCAGGGTAGCAGAGCAGGTGTACAGATTTTCAGGCGCAGCATTCGACCAGGGGTTAGGGTTGGGTCAAAGTTTACAGTTAACTTATTTCAGGGCCGACTTCATTTCATTGAAGAGGAGTGTTTATTTCATGGTGGGAATCTCTGTACCAGAAGAATTTGCTGGGGGGAGGGGGTGTGGGAGCCCATATATTTCATGATGAATGCTCATGAAGGGAATTTTAGATTTGAATCATTATTTTTGAAAAAACTTACATTGCAACATCTAACAAACATGTTATATCTGAAAAATGTATAAATTGTTCATTGACTTTATTATTTAGAGGTTCTCAAGGAAATGTTGGAAGGATCATCTTGAAGTTTGAATAATGTATACCAGCATACTTCCAGTGTAGGTATAGAGGGAGTGAAGGGAGGGGGAGAGACCAACAGGTACATCCGTTAGGGGGAAGGAATGAATTAAATGGCCTGCAAACTGTGCAAATAGTGTGTGGGGGGTGGAGAGGGTGAACAACATAGGAGAGGTCCCTATAAAAACAAAAGTATAAGAAAATAAGGAAAAAGATAAAGAAAGAAGCTGGAAATGCAATAGATATCTGTTACAGCTTTTTGAGGTTGTAACTAGCAGGATAGATGAGGGGGAACCAGTGGATGTGGTGTATTTGGATTTTCAGAAGGCATTCGATAAGGACCCATTCAAGAAGTTATTAAACAAAATTAGGGCTCAAGGGATTGGGGGTTATATACTAGCATGGATTAAGGATTGGTTAACAGACAGAAAACAGAGAGTAGGAATAAATGGGTCATTTTCGGGTTGGCAGGCTGTAACTAGTGGGATACTACAAGGATCAGTGCTTGGGCCTCAGCTATTCACAATCTATATCAATGATTTGGATGAGGGGACCAAATGTAATACATCCAAGTTTGTTGATGATACAAAGCTAGGTGAGCATGTAAGTTGTGAGGAGGATGCAAAGGGGCTGCAAGGGGATATAGACAGGCTAAGCGAGTGGGCAAGAACATGGCAAATGGAATATAATGTGGAGAAATGTGAAGTTATCCACTTTGGTAGGAAAAATAGAAAAGCAGAGTATTTTTAAAATGGTGAGAGATTGGGAAATGTTGGTGTTCAGAGGGACCTGGGTGCCCTTGTACACGAATCAATGAAAGTTAACATTCAGGTACAGCAAGCAATTAGGAAAGCAAATGGTATATTGACCTTTATTACAAAAGGATTTGAGTATAAGAGTAAAGACATCTTACTGCAATTATATAGGGCTTTGGTGAGACCACACTTGGAGTACTGTGTACAGTTTTCGTCTCCTTACCTAAGGAAGGATATACTTGCCTTAGAGGGAGTGCAACAAAGTATCAGCAGACTGATTCCTGGGATGAGGGGATTGTCCTATTAGGAGAGATTGAGTAGACTAGGCCTATATTCTCTAGAGTTTAGAAGATTGAGAGATGATCTCATTGAAACATACAAAATTCTTACAGGGCTTTACAGGGTAGATGCAGGGAGGATGTTTCCCCTGGCTGGGGAGTCTAGAACCAGGGGTCACAGTCTCAGAATAAGGGGTCGGCCATTTAGGACTGAGATGAGGAGAAATTTCTTCACTCAGAGGGTAGTGAATCTTTGGAATTCTCTATCCCAGAGGGCTGTGGAGCCTCAGTCGTTGAGTATATTCAAGGCAGAGATTGATAGATTTTTGGATATTAAGGGAATCAAGGGATATGGGGATAGTGCAGGAAAGTGGAGTTGAGGTAGAAGATCAGCCATGATACTGAATGGTGGAGCAGGCTCGAAGGGACGAATGGCCTACTCCTGCTCCTATTTCTTATGTTCTTATGTGAAATTGAAACAGAAAATGCAAGTGAAACATGATGGATCTTCCAGCCAGCAGAAGGGAAAAAGAACAGTTCCACACCACAGGCCTAACAGTGTAGTGTTAAGAAGACTGAGCTGTTACTTGTCAGGAAGAGATTTCCAATCCTGTCCAGTATCTGCATGAGTCACATTTTCTGAGGGATCAGAATAACATCATTTTATATCCATTAAATTCAGAACTTGTCATGGGGAAAAAATAGACTATTGGTTGCTATAGATACAAATGACTAAGAACGTCCAGAAGGTTGGGTATTTGTTCATAACATGGCTGAGTACTTTCATTAGAGTAATTTCCTTGGTTATATTTATTCATACTTGCGCTCACTTCAAGAAACTGTCATTGTAAAAAGTAAATTCAATTCAATCCTGTGAGAGATATTTTCAGAAGAGCACATTTTAAAATCAGATTCAGTCTAATCCTAATACAAGCCTTTACTTGTTACAATATGTGTCCATGATGAACTTTTTTTCTATTAAGTAAACACTGAAAAGTGTTGGGAGAATTAATTGGTGTCTGCCCATTCTAAATGTCCTTTTTAAGTGCTTGGGCCTCAGCTATTTACAATCGATATTAATGACTTAGATGAAGAGACCGAGTGTAATATATCCAAGTTTGCTGACGATACAAAGCTAGGTGGGAAAGTAAACTGTGAGAAGGACACACAGAGCCTGCAAAAGGATTTAGACAGGTTAAGTGAGTGGGCAAGAATGTGGCAGATGGAGTATAATGTGGGGAAATGTGAGGTTATTCACTTTGGTAGGAAGAATAGGAAAACTGAATATTTTTTAAATGGTGAGAAACTATTAAATGTTGGTGTTCAGAGAGATTTAGGTGTCCTTGTACAAGAAACAGAGAGAGTTCGCATGCAGGTACAGCAAGCAATTAGGAAGGCATGTTGGCCTTTATTGCAAGGGGGTTGGAGTACAAGAGTAAGGAAGTCTTGCTACAATTGTACAGGGCTTTGGTGAGACCACACCTGGAGTACTGTGCACAGTTTTGGTCTCCTTATCTAAGATATACTTGCCTTAGAGAAGGTGCAATGAAGGTTCACTAGATTGATTCCTAGGATGAGGGGTTTGTCCTATGAGGAGAGATTGAGTAGATTGCACCTATACTCTCTGGAATGTAGAAGAATAAGAAGTGATCTCATTGAAACAAAAGATTCTGAGGGGGATTGACAGGATAGATACTGAGAGATTGTTTCCCCTGGCTGGGGAATCTAGAACTCAGGGGCAGAGTCTCAGGATAAGGGGTCATTAAGACTGAGATGAGGAGGAATTTCTTCACTCAGAGGGTTGTGAATCTTTGGAATTCTCTGCCCCAGAGGGCTGTGAATGCTGAGTCTTTGAGTATATTCAAGGCTGAGATAGATAGATTTTTGGTCTCTAGGGGAATCAAGGGATATGGGGATCGGGCAGGAAAGTGGAGTTGAGGTCAACAATCAGCCATGATCTTATTGAATGGCGAAGCAGGTTCGAGGGGCCGTATGGCCTACTCCTGCTCCTAATTCTAATGTTCTTATTAAATGCTGTGAATTAAAGGTACTTTGCCAGTGAACACAGCACTGATGCCTCAGTGGGTAAAAGCATTGAGGCTTTACAGAGGGTACTACACAAATTCATTAGGATGCTGCCTGATATCAGGAAATACAAATATGAAGGAAGACTTGAAAAATTGGGGCTGTTTTCATTAGAACAATGAAGATTACAGAGCAATATGATAGAAGTGTTTAAAATTATTATAGGATGGGACATGATAGAGAGAAGCAGACTATTTCAGTAGTTGAGTTGATTGGAATGAGAGGCCATAGAAACAAGGTTAAAGGTAATAGATTTAGAACAGTGAGCAGAGTTGGGAGGCTGTGGAATTCACTTCCAGGGTTAGTAGTTGGGGGGCATAAACAATGTCAACATTCAAGATTAGATTGGATAGGTGGGTGAGGGAAAAGGGGATAAAGGAATATGGGAACAATGTGGGTAAATGTGATTAGGACTAGTTGCTCATGTGGAGAGTAATGGCAGGCACAGACTGGTCGGCACAAATGACCTATTTCTGTGTTGTAACTTCTGTGTATTTAACAGTTTTAAACATCATCATAAAAATTTTGAGCTGAAAATACACGGTCCACGATCCTGGCAGTTACACCAGGATCATGCCTACCGCTGCCCTCCAGTGCTGACCCTACCGCAGTAGGTGGGTTCGGGGGGGGGGGGGCCACCTGATTTGCATGAGGTTGGTGGGTGTCCACGCCACTAAGAGCACATCTAAGGTGCCCATCTGCCCATGCTTATCCACCCTAAACCTAGCCCTTCACCCCAGAAACTCCATGCATTGCCTCCCTCAGGAAGCCAATCCATAAAATTTAAAAAAAATTCTTACCCTTGTTAAAAGTTCCAGGTCACTTCCCTGATCTGATTTCCCCACAATGTTCGGACAATGATAACCGCCGCCCCCACCTCCCTCCAAGCCACTTGACTTATTTTGCAGGGAGCCCTCGCCCTCGCAGTCCCCAGCAGCCACACTTGCCTCCCCTCCACTTCGTCCAAGATATCCCCGCATGTCCTCATCTTCAAAGTTCTGCGCTTACATCTTGAGAACTTTCTGTGGAAAAGTGTATATGCAAAACACTGAATTACTTTTTACTGCATTTTGCAAAGATTTAAAAAAGTTTTTTTTTTAAATGTTAGTAACTTTTTAAAGTTGATTTATGTTCTTTACAGAAGGCACTCACCTGCTAGTGCCCCGCCTCAATCTGAGTTATGGTGTTTGTTTTCAGCTTTTTATAATGCCAAGCGGTTGGTCTACGAGATAAGCCATTGGGCAGGCCGTCCACGAGGTCCCTGGTCTGTCTCTGACCTCGCAACGCTATTGTCAGATCGACGTTCCAGCAATTTGCGGTGCAAATATAGTGCAATATTAAAGGGGAGCTAAAAAGTCCAATTAATGGCATTTGCCGCCAAAACCGCCATTGCAGCAATTTCAGGCCCATTACGTTAAAGTAAGAATAAGCTATTTAGCACTTAGCACTGTATCAAAACACAGCCTCAGTCCTAAGGTATCTTTAGTACTCAGTAAACGCTCAGTCACAGCTTACAGGGACATGTTACAAACTGCAATACTGAGGGGAGTGCTGTGTTCTGCATTTCAACATTTCAAGTGGGTCATCTAGCCCCTAGAGGCATTGCAAGAGGACAATCATTTCAGTTAAGTGGGACAGCAACAGAAGAAGGCACAAGTTTATGGTTTTAAAGCACTGATTTGGACGAATGTCAAGATGAATTTTTTCACACAGGAGTCAGCAGCTGGAACAGGCTAGCAGCAACTTAGTTAAGACCAGGACACGGGGGCTTAGAGATTTGTTGATGCCGCACCAATTATACAGGCGTAAAACGGGTGCTTAAGTGTGGGTGGTGTAGTCATGCACATTCCGCCTCCAGAAATGCGCCACTTGCCATATTGGTATAGGTGTCCAGGGCCTGTGCCTGAAACAGGTGTTAGGCTCTTTGCATACGCAAATAGGGAACTTAACATCTGTTTCCGGACCCCATCCCGAAATTGGGCTGCTCTGAACCCAGCTGGTGTCAGACCTGCTGCGTTCGGAATACCCAAGTCTACATGCGGCCTAATAGCGGTCCTTAAAGAGATTCCTGCTGGAGGCACCACCAGAAACCTAAGTTTTGAAATACTTACCTGAATGTGGAGCAGGAGTGTGCCAGACATTATGCCGACCAAAAACACATTGAATCAGACTTTAATACCACTGGCAGACTAAAGGCTGTCAGTTTAAGTTAATAACTGAAGATTTTACCATGAATGATTTTGCTTTTGTTTTGTTAGAGGAGCAGGGTACAAGGATAACCTGACAACGGCGGAAGACAGGCAGCAATATACCCACTATATAATTTCTGACAGTACAATAAGTCATGTTTTACTTCATAAAGTAGAGCATCTGTCATGATCTAACCTGTTTAGGTGAAAAGATAAATTATGTTTTGACTAATGAGCCGTGGGTTAAGGGACTCTCAGTTCTTTTAGTAATTTATCCTTTTATTTACGCACAAGAGGAAACGTAAAAATCCTGCCAGAAGCAATACCTAGATGAAAGGAACAAGTACTGCTCTATTTTGTATTCTCAAAGCCTCACAATTATTAATAGTGTGAAGCAGAATTGACTTATTTAAAAAGTAAAACAGTACGAATCCAACATCTGCACAGGTTTCTAATGTAAATGCAAAGACTATGATGGAGATTTGTTTCCATTTATCGATACAGGTAATGACCATCTTATCCCCTCTGAAAAGGGTATAATCAGCTGTTTTTAAAAAATTCGTTTTTATGGGATGTGGGCGTCGCTGGCAAGGCCAGCATTTATTGCCCATCCCTAATTGCCCTTCAGAAGGTGGTGGTGAGCCGCCTTCTTGAACCGCTGCAGTCCGTGTGGTGAAGGTACTCCCACAATGCCTTTAGGTAGGGAGTTCCAGGATTTTGATCCAGCGACGATGAAGGATCGGTGATATACTTCTAAGTCAGGATGGTGTGTGACTTGGAGGGGAACTTGGAGGTGGTGGTGTTCCCATGAGTCTGCTGCCATTGTCCTTTTAGGTGGAAGAGGTCGCGGGTTTGGGAGGTGCTGCCGAAGAAGCCTTGGCGAGTTGCTGCAGTGCATCTTGTAGATGGTACACACTGCAGCCACGGTACGCTGGTGGTGGAGGGAGTGAATGTTTAAGGTGGTGAGGGGGGTGCCAATCAAGTGGGCTGCTTTGTCCTGGATGGTGTCGAGCTCCTTGAGAGTTGTTGGAGCTGCACTTATCCAGGCAAGTGGAGAGTATTTCATCACACTCCTTACTTGTGCCTTGTAGATGGTAGAAAAGCTTTGGGAGTCAGGAGGTGAGACACTCGCTGCAGAATACTTAGCTCTGAGCTGCTCTTGTTGCCACAGTATTTATGTGGCTGGTCCAGTTAAGTTTCTGGTCAATGGTGACCCCCAGGATGTTGATGGTGGGTGATTCGGTAATGCCATTGAATGTCAAGGGGCGGTGTTTAGACTCTCGCTTGTTGGAGATAGTCATTGCCTGGCAATTCTGTGGCGCGAATGTTACCTGCCACTTATCAGCCCAAGCCTGAATGTCGTCCAGGTCTTGTTGCATGCGGGCATGGACTGCTTCATTATCTGAGGAGTTGTGAATGGCACTGAACACTGAAGTCATCAGCGAACATCCCCATTTCTGACTTTATGTTGGAGGGAAGGTCATTGATGAAGCAGCTGAAGATGGTTGGGCCTAGGACACTGCCCTGTGCTGTGGCTGTTATGTAGATAAATCTGAGGGGCCGGGGTTTTTTGGGGTTCAGGTTCAGCAGGAGGGTAATTGAGTTGTGGTAAATGATTAAAAGGGGTATGCAGCAGAATAGCTCTATTTCCATGTGTTAATTATAGTTTCTAATATTATTAGTTTTAGCTGGCAAATTTAACTTTTATTTTGGCCTAAATGTTATTTCTGTTTCCAGTAATGAAATCCTATTTATTTTTCTATTAAGATAAAATCGAAAAGGTGACATAAGATTGAAAATGTGTTTTCAATTTGAGTTGCACATGTAGGGAATGTTTTAAATACTGACAATCCCAGTTTGATTAAACTATTTCAAACATTATTAGACGATCTTGAGTGATGAACTGAACTGTTCTGCAGCATTCTTTAAATTTGTTCTAGGGATGTGGCCGATGCAGATAAGGCCACATTTATTGCCCATCTCTAGTTGCCCTGAGAAGGTTGTGGTGGGCCTTCTCCTTGAATCACTGCAATCTTTGCTTCTACAATGGCAGTAAGTTTGGGTGGCCATCTGTCCTCGTTTTCCGGGGACAGTCCCTGGGTGAGGTACTCTGTCCCCGAGCAAACAATGTCCCCGGAAGAATCCCCGGTTCACAAAACTCATCCCCAAAGTGTACCCCTGGTCAGTGAGTATACCCCCCATGAGCTGTCAGTTTATGGCTCTAAGCCTATCCCCCTCCCCTCTAATCATCGATCTCCCACACCCGAGGATCGGACACACGGCCGGTTTCATCCCCCGCACCCCAGTCTCTTTTCCCCAACTGGCGAGTTGTCTCCGAACGCCAAATCAACCCTCGCAGCTGGCCAGCTGCGTGCTAATAAGGCCCGGCCACCTGGAGGGTCCGCCGCCCACCCGATTAGCACAGCAGGCACACTCGGCCCTAGCAGCGCCAGCGAGTCCTCGTGGTTGGTTTCTGATCCTTGTGTTGACCCCCAGAGCTTGAGTGTTAGAAATAAACTGATGACTGCTCTGACCTAATCCACTATCAACCTGTGCCATCCCACAGCTCATCCTTTCAACATCCAAATCTGGAACCGGAGATAAAGCTCCCACCTGAGACTGTCAGCGAATCCAGTGGGGTTTTCCATTGCCACTACAATAAAAAGGCTCATGAACAGAAGCAAATAGAGGGCCCGGTCCCAGTCACAAGGGGGCGGGGGGCAGGCTAATCCTAGACAGTGTGTGTGTGTGTGGGGGAGGGGTCAGCATTAGGTGTGACCTCAGTCACTGGGGGGGGGGGGGGGTGGTCAACATCAGGTGTGACATCAGTCACTGGGGGGGGGGTGTCGGGTGTGACTTCAGTCACTGGGGGCGGGGGGCGCATCGGATGTGACCTCAGTCATGGGAAGGAGGGGTTAGGTGTGACCTGTCACTGGGGGGGGGTCAGGTGTGACCTCAGTCCAGGGGAGGGGTCAGCATCAGGTGTGACCTCAATCACAGGGGTCAGGTGTGGCCTCAGTCACTGGGGGCGGGGGTCAGGTGTGACCTCAGACAGTGGGTGGGGGTCAGTGTCAGGTGTGACCCGTCATGGGGGCAGGGCGTCAGGTGTGATGCACTGGGGGCGGGGGGTGTCAGTTATGACCTCAGTCCCGGGGGGGGGGGGCCATGTCAGGTGTCTGAATGCACTTCAATAGTGTGACATCACATCCGCAGAAATTATATGCACATTTGTGATGTATATGTGCAACTGTTAACATATAGGCTGCTAACATTTTTTGCACTGTACAACTGACATTTGCCGTCCTGGCTCCTTTGCTGCGCTCCCATTCTGTGTGTCCCCGGATTCGGTTTAGAAAATATGGTCACCATACGGTAGGTAGGGAACTCCAGCTTTCTGACCCAGCGATGATTAAAGGAACAGGATCGTGTGCGATTTGGGAGGGACACTTGGAAGGTGAACTCAGAGGTGATAGTGTTTGCATTATATTGCTGCTCTTGTTCTTCTTGGTGGTAGAAATTATAAAAGAGGGTAGGTGCTGTTGAAGTAACCTTGGTAAGTTGCTGCATACTATTGCCACAAAACGCCAGCAGTGGAGGGATGGATAGAGAATCCAGTGGCAGGGTTACCAAGCATACTGTCCCTAATGGTGGAGCTTCGAATGTTGTTACGACAACGCCATCCAAGCAAGCATAACCCTTACCAATCTCCACACTGACCGTGCTATTGAGTAACAAGCAGTCTCTACAGTTGGTGTTCGCTGGCTCAGCAATCACACTACTGAACAGTCTCCCTCCAACCATGCTGCTCTGCTCATGACTACTGAGAATATTGTGCATATTTAATCCAAGTGTCAGGACTGAAAATACTAGATCGTGCATTATTATTGCTTGTTTTGTTTTATTTTCATCAGAATTAATCTGGTTAATATTTATAAATTGTCTTTGACGGTTGGGGCGCCCACATGGTGTAGCCTCAGGCATAGAGGTTCACAGATTACAATTTACAAAATAGCATATGCTGCATAACAAGTTTTAGTTAAAATAACTAAACTGTTTATTGATGATCACATTAGAAATGTGCTGAAATATGTTTTTCATGCAACTTGTGGAGAAAAAATTAGTTCTGCCAACCCTGGGAAATTACACACTTTGACAAACCTTCAAATTAGTTCATGATCCAACAGAATACATATTTCAATTCTAACATGTAAAAAATCCTGAGTCTATATTTTAGATTTAATATTATGTGCTTTCTCATATGGAAGATTCCATAAGGCAAGTCATTATAACTCCAACAACTTGGATTTTTCACAGATACATCTATGACTTTTCCACAAATTTAACTGAAATCTACAGATTCATTTGGATTTATTTACATATGTCAGTATCCTGATTGCTTCAAATTTGAAACATTCTCTAGCACAATGGCCTGCCACTTACTGATCTCACAACATGCCCTTCAGTGAAGTCAGTTAAAGCATCATCAATCTGTGGCAACAGCACTTGGACCAGGGAAATACTATAGGACCAGGGAAATACTATATATGAGTTGTGTTTCAGGCACTCATGAATGAACAGTCTATTTTCAAATATCCAAACTTTGGACTAAGTAAACATATACAAATCAGATTGTTCATGAAGTTATTGTTTCTTTCAGGTGAGACGTCAAACTGAGGCCCTGCCTGCCCTCTCAGATGGACATAAAAGATCCCTCAGCATTATTTTGAAGAGTAGGGAAGTTCGCCCAGTGTCTTGGCCAACAAGTATCTCACAACCAACATCAGTAAAACAGATGATCTGGCCATTTATTTCACTGCTGTTTGTGGCAAACTGGCTGCCACGTTTCCTACATTACAACAGTGACTGCCCTTCAAAAGGACTTCATTGGCTGTAAAGTGCTTTGGGATGTCTTGGTCATTAAAGGTGCTATATAAATGAAAGTTCTTTCTTTAATAAAGCAGTCTGATGCATTTTATTATTACAATATAGTACTTTTTTATTGATAAGAGCACATACATAGGTATGGGCCTTTCCATCTTCACTGCTTCAGATTTCAAATACATATCTGCAGAATTTACCAGATTTCTCCATAGACTATGTCCACAAGTTGACCAATTAATGGAAATTGGCTAAGATTTAACCAGGGAAAGCAACAATCTGCAAAACCTCAACATTCTAATTTTAATAAAATATATCTATTGACTATCAAAATTTAAATAGTTTATGGTTAGTAATAAGTCGTCAAATTACTTTAATTGTATTTCATTTTTGCAGTGGTTTTATCAGTAAAAAAGATCAACATTAACTGGATGAAACAACTAAGTTCCATTGCTTACAGAATAGTATATCTGAATATAAACGAAGATTTAAAAAAGTTAAGTATTGCTAGGCAGTACTGATCAATGTTCATGTGGCATACTTTTCTTTTGCTCGTGTTATATGGAAACAATCGCATTCTTAAGTGTTATAAACATTTGGAGGCCAATACAACATATTTCAGGACATCCCACAATTACAGGAGGCGAAGCAAAAATAAAAATACACTGGTGAGAAATCAGAGTGGTCTATATCTTAGACTTGCTATTCTGCTCAAAAACCTCTTGGGTCATAATTCAGCGATCGCAGCTTCAAGAATCCAGAGTTTGAAAAATGGAGAACAGGACTGTCCTGAGAAGTGAAGGGTGCTAATTGGAGATTTGAATTATTTGAAAAGTAACTGACTCAATAAGACATCAGTCGTATTAAGAGAGAATGTTTTTGTTGTTAAAAAGGTATTACTGACAAAACAAAGCTAGTTAGGGGCATTTCAAAAGGTACACATCACATTAGCGGTGAGTTCTTTTGACTGTTTTAACTCGGATATGATTTTGGTCAAAATCACACTAGACAGTTTGTGAGCAAAATTATATAAACAAAATGCAATAAAACTTGCAGAATGAAACAGTAAAAGCTGCCTTCAGCTTAAATAAAACATTCATTTGCATGGCATGGAGAAAATAATGAAAGGTATCACTAACAGAAAAGATTATATAATTTTGCATTTAGTATTAGGAACTATTTCTTGTGTGAACTACAATGTTCCAAATCAGTGGAACGAAGTGGATGATCCATTGAACATTACTGTAACAGTTCATTTTTCACTAACGTAGCGCAGAGTGTCATTCTGGACATCATTAAAGAACAGGAGAGCAACTGCAGCACATTATTGGCAGTTCACAACCGTTCATCAACATTACTTACATAATTCAATGGAAAATACATACAAGATTAAAAATTAGCCTTAAAGTAGGATTCTGTCTTTAAATACTAAACAATTTTTTACATTACAGCATTAGAACTTCTGACATTAAATGCTAGCCAAACTCTCTTATTGTGTTACTGGTAGGGCAACACCAGTGGAGACCTGGCTGGAAGGGTTGGCTGGAGAGGCACTGCTTGCTGGTTGCACTGGAGCTGCTGGTTCCACTTTACTTATGTGAGTCACAAAGCGCAGTCGAAGTTTTAAAGCTGGCCTCAGTGTACAGATTATTTTTTCCACCTAGAAACACAGAGTAAAGATCTCTGAATAAGGTGCTTGTAGGCAACATATAAGCTATGGTTTCAAAATTAAAACGTACAAGTTAATCAGTTGGCCAATGTTTTAATTGACAACTTATTGCCCAATAGCCCATCACTACTTTTTGACAATGGAGTGTTGCTTCTCAGAGTTTTCCTTGTAGTACCACAAAGACCAAGACTGCCTCCAGCCCCATGACCTGTAAATAATGCAAGTTTCTAGGCAAATTGTTGTTGAGAGGGTGAAGTACTAAGCTTATTGGTCTGATGTGTGTAACTCAGCAACAACATAGGACAGATCTACACTGTTGTGAGTTGGCATTTTTCTTGAATGAGGAGGTATCTCAGATTCCCTGAATCCTTTACTTGTCTGACTTCTATACATAGGACTGCTACCAATGATAGGTGAAAATAAGTAAGCACATAATCCTTCTCTCTGCCAAATTTCATAACCTTACATTTCCCTGTATTAAACTGCATCTGCCATTTTTCCGTCCACTGATCGAGTTAGTCAAGATTTTTTGAATTTGTACGCATTAATATTCATCATTTGTCACTGCTCCCAATTTGGTATCGTCTGTAAATTTAGACACAACTTCTTCCTCTAAATCATTTATAAAAATTATGAACAGCGGCCCCAACACTGAAGCTTGTGGCAGCTCACTGGTAACTGGCTGCCAACCTGATACCTGCCCATGCACTATCAACCATTTGCCAATCCATTTTAATACATTCCCATCTATCCCATGGGCTTGGACCTTATGTAGTAGCCTATTATGTAGTGTCAACCATGGTTTAGTTGGTAGCACTCTTGCCTCAGAGTCAGAAGGTTGTGGGTTCAAGTCCCACTCCAGAGACTTGAGCACAGCTAGGCTGACACTCCAGTGTAGTACTGAGTGAGTCTGTTTTTCGGATGAGGAATTAAACAGAGGCCCGTCTGCCAATCAGATGGACGTAAAACATCCCATGGCACTATTTTGAGGAGGAGCAGGGGAGTTATCCCCGGTGCCCTGGCCAATATTTAATCCCTCAATCAACATCACTAAAAACAGATTATTTGGTTTGCCGTGTGCAGATTGGCTGCTGCCTTTCCTACATTACAACAGTGACTACACTTCAAAAGTACTTCATTAGCTGTAAAGCACTTTGGGATGACGTTAGGTTGTGAAAGGTGCTATATAAATGCAAGTCTTTATTATGTGGGACACTGTCAATCCCTTCCAGAAATCCAGATAGATAAACATCCCCATGGTCTTTCATCTCCTCAAAGAAGTCCATAAATTAGTCAAGCATGTCTCCCATTCCTAAAACCAGGCCGACTGCCTCGGATTAGCTCATGCCTCTCAAGTTGCTTCCTTATATTATCCTTCATAATACTTTCAAACACTTTCCCAAAAATGATAGCAAGGCTTACAGGTCTATAATTTGATGGTTCACCTTCGTCCCTTACTTGATGATGGGAGTTCACATTTGCTATTTGCTAATCCTCTGGTATTGAATCCAGTGAACTCTGAAAAATATCCATAAAAGGATTCGCAATCGTTTCAGCCAATTCCGTTAGAACCCTAGAGTGAAAGTCATCAGGGTCAGGAGCCTTATCTACCCTGAGCTTTAATCACCTCTCCAATAGATCCTCTCTTGTGGCTTTAACACTTTTCAGTCTACATCCACTTTTAAGCTGTACTCCCCAATTCTAGCATTTATCCAGCCATTTCTTTTGTGATCACTGGAGAAATAATGGTGAAGTGCTTCAGCAATTTTTCCACTTTTGGACGCCACTTCCCCATTGCCATTTTTTAAGTGGGCCAACTCTTCTTTGCACCCTTTGTTACTCCTGACATACCTGAAGAATGCTTTACTGTTCTGCTTTATGTTTTCCTCGTGATCCCTCTTTGCAGCCCTCGTCAGTTTCTTGGCATTCTTAGCCTATTCTTAATGGATCTCCCTACCGGGTTCTTTTCCTGAAAATTTAAAAATGTTGTATGCTTTCTGTTTCTCCCCAATGCCTTTCACAACTTTGTCAGCCAGCCAAAGTGGTAGTGCTTTTTTATTCTGTCCCTGATCTAGCTCAGGGATAAATTCTTCTGCATCTCAAAATTATCCCTTTGAAACTATTTCACTTTGCTTCCACACCTTTTCCTTCCAGTATCTATTTCCATTTTACCATTCCAATGTTTTCCCTCATTCCCTTAAAATCAGGTTTTAGCTTTTTAATTGGTTTCCTTTTGTTTTCTACCTGCATGTCTACCCTGAAAGTCAGAAGAATGTTTAGGAGATTTTATTCCGCAGTGTTGTTAAGATATGAAATGCCCCACCAGAAAAGATGCTGGAAGCAGAATACATAATGGGCCGGATATTCCGATCCCTACGGGTGTGTACGCGCTAATTTCAAAAAGGTGATGGTTTTAAAAAAAATTTATTTAAAGTTTTACTATGTTTTTGGGGTGATCTCCATTCATATATTTGACAGGTCTATCTGTCAAGTGTATGAAGGGAGATTCCCTTCTTTGATTGGCTCCCCATGGCCCACGTGATCCCAGGGACGCTTGCGAACCGCATGCGCCTCTGGGATACATAGGTCCTGCGCACCTGGAGTTGGAGAGGCCCAGCATCAGAACTATGCGCACCTCGGGAGCCCTCAGGTAAGTGCATAGATTTTTTCCAGATCGGAGGCCTCCACACGCGGGAAACCTCCGATCGGAAAATATGGCCCATTGACTTAAAAGTATTTGAAAAATATAATTTAAAAGGACAACAGAAATGACAGTGAATGTAGCTAACGGGGGTGGGGGGGGGGGCACAATCTTAAAATTAGAGTTAGGTCAGTTAGGAGTGAAATCAGGAAGAATTTATCCACCAAAGTAGTGGAAATCTGGAACTTGCCCTCAGAAGGCTGTGGATGCTGGATCAATTGAAATTTTCAAGACTGAGATTGCTAGATTTTTGTTAGGTAAGGGTATCATGAGTTGAGAAATAGAGTTGAGGTACAGATCAGTCATGATCTAATTGAATGGCGGAACATGCTCGAGGGGCCTACTCCTGTTCCTATGATCTTTCAAAGTGTAGGCAGAGGCACGATGAACTGAATGGCCTCTTTCTGTACTATAAAATTCAATGATTAAGTTGCATTTAAATATCTGTTATTTATTGTTATTCCAGCCACTCAGTAATTTTATTTGGTTTCTCCGGAATGTAAAACGTTTTCTACTGTAAATGTACATTTTTTCAGCTCATTCATTTTTGGAACTTGGCCAAAAACACATTTTTGTAAAGATGTATGACAGACATCTAATTTGACAGCTGCAACAAAATATCCAGAACTTAAAAGGATGAGACACAAGACTCCTTTTGTCTGGAAACATTTGTTAACCATCAAAATTTCAAGATCACATTCCAGGATGTACGTTAGTTATGAAAAATGAACAGAATGACTGCCCATTAAAAATTAATGGTTACCAATTTTAGACACAAATATCCTCACCCGTTAAGTATGGTTTCCTCTAATATTTTTTAATGCACGGTCCCTTTAACTGGCTGCACGGCGCATTCAAATTTTTCCGCATGTGCGGTTTCGTCCATGTAAAAGCCGGTGAGCGGCCTGTGCGGGACCGCAAGACCACTGCGTGGCCAACAGCTTAGCGGGAACGTTACCATTAAGGTCTTTATAATCTACTCACCTGATCCTTCACACTGTCTCCTGTAAACATATACTTTACATGGTATAGAAAATCACAAATAGGGTCCATATAGCTCAAGTGCGTGCTGTTTTGGTCTACATTCTGTAACATCTCGTAAAACGCTATGCCAATCTGCAGGAGATAAATATTAAAATTGATTAAATGTAATTTATTAGTGCCATCAAATCCAGGAGTTACACATCATTCACTTTAATTATTCAATGCAACAAACTGCTCTCACTAAAATAAAAACAGAAAACATTGGAAATACTCAACAGGTCTGCTCACATTTGGAAAGAGGAAACATAGGTGAACATTTTGGTGAGAGCCTTCGCCAAAGCCTAGTCCGGTATCACGAGTGTATTATAGTGAGGGAAAGATTTCATTAGTTGCAAACTACAATGAACACTCAACCTAACTTATTCTTGTCTCTTTGATCTTCACAGGTGCAAAGGTTCACAAAGGGATGAACAGAGCATTTTGTAACAAAACTCTATATAGACCTATACTTAAAGAGCGATGTAGCAGAGTACATTGTCTCAAAATTCAATTTGATCAAACTGTCGTTAGAAAGTGATTAGCTGAAAAGAAAACTGAGGGTAAATCCATCCCTTTCAGTTCCATACAAGGAAGTCGCCTTCCGGTTGATCAGCTTGTCAATTGCTCACAAGGGCTCTAACAAACTTTCAAAAGCATTGACAAACATGACATCTGTGCTTGCCAAAGAACTTAATGCTAGCAGAAGTACATTAAGAATAGAATCATAGAATGCCTACAGCATAGAAGGAGGCCATTTGGACTGTTGAGCCCGTGCCGGCTCTCTGCAAGGGCACTTCAGCTAGTCCCACTCCCCCCGTCGTTTCCCTGTAGCCCTGCAAATTTTTTTCCCTTCAGGTACTTATCCAATTCCCTTTTGAAAGCCGTGATTGAATCTGCCTCCACCGCCCTTTCAGGCAGTGCATTCCAGATCATAACCACTCGCTGCGTAAAAAGCTTTTTCCTCAAGTTGTCTGTAGGTTCTTCTGCCAATCACCTTGAATCTGTGTCCTCTGGTTCTCGACCATTACACCAATGGGAACAGTTTCCCTCTATCTACTCTATCTAGACCCCTCATGATTTTGAACACCTCTATCAAATCTCCTATCAACCTTCTCTGCTCGAAGGAGAACAATCCTAGCTTCTCCAGTCTATCCACATAACTGAAGTCCCTCATCTCTGGAATCATTCTTGTCAAATCTGTTCTGCACCCTCTCTAAGGCCTTAACATCCTTCCTAAAGTGCAGTGCCCAGAATTGGACACAATACTCCAGTGGAGGCCGAACCAGTGTTTTATAAAGGTTCATCATAACTTCCTTGCTTTTGTACTCTATACTTCTATTTATGAAGCCCAGGATCCAGTATGCTTTTTTAACCACTTTCTCAACCTGCCCACCTTCAACGATTTGTGCACATATACCCCAGGTCTCTGTTCATGCACCCCCTTTAGAATTGTACCCTTTAGTTTATATTGCCTCTCCTCGTTCTTCCTACCAAAATGTATCACTTCGCACTTTTCTGCGTTAAATTTCATCTGCCACGTGTCTGCCTATTCCACCAGCCTATGTCCTCTTGAGGTCTATCACTATCCTATGCACTGTTCACTATACTTCCAATCTGAAAGTATTGCAGATGTCATCAGAAGCCATGAAGCTACTATATATAAAAGAATGCAGGGTAGTCTCAATATTCTAACGTGAAATTCAGTATTTCACGGTAGGTAGCACGGAGCATAATGTGACAACATTGTGTGACAGGGCTACTTAAAAGGGAAAAAAATGACACACACCTTTGGTACCATGCAGGAGAAAAAAATGGTTATTAGAAACATAAAGCATCCTTACAGAAGCCATCATTATTAGGATTAATAATGGGAAAACAGTAAATAACTGTGCATATAAGAACCCTGACAAATGAATGGCCACTTTGGAAAAGCCTCGCAGAGTAAAGAAAAGCAGCAGTGAACTTTACTCGGTCCTCCAAATGCCAAGAACAGACAAATGAAAAACATGAATCATGCCATTTTGCAGAGAAAAAGCAGCTGAACCTACTGCTGCTGAAGCAAATGCCATTAGTCCGCAATCCCCCGATGAGGATTAAAATGCCTACCACTCCACGCAGAGATAAAATTATTATCCAAACCTCCAACATCACTGCTGAGGCAGAAAACAGGAACTAAACACCACTCCAGCTGAATCAGAAAATGGGCACAGCACCCCCACCACACAGAGAGAAAATGGCAATTACATTCCCCCTTTCCTGAGGCAAAACATTAATCACACGCTGGAACATCTCCCCAAACCCTGGCTAAAGCAAAATTAGCTCTCCTTCCCTCTACTCCTCCACCTCTTCCTCTCCCTCTGTCCCTGCCCCTCCACATCTCCTCTCATCTCTCTCTTCCTCCCTACCTTCTCTTCCTCCCCTCCATCTCTCCCCATTTCCACTTCTCTGCTCCATCCCTGCCCCTCCCCCCCGCAGACCTCCACTTCCTCTCCTCTCTTCCTTCTTTCCCCTCTTCAATCCCCCGTCCCATGTCCTCACCCTCTTCCCCCTTTCACTTTCTGCACCCCACCTCTCCCCTTCCTGTCTTCAACTACTCATCTCTCTCTCTGCCTCCCCCACCCTCTCCTCCCTCCCTTCCTTCCTCCACACCCAATCACAGACCACCTCCCCTTTTCTCCCTCTCCACCCTCCTCCTCCCATTTGCCTTCTCTCTCCTCCCCAGTCTTGGTTGTCACCTCCCTGTCCTCTAACTCTGCTTGACCTGAAAAGTGCCCTTGGTCTTGACTTTTCATGTGCAACACCATAGGAAACGAACTATAAAACAATAAATAGGGTGCCATGTGACAGCTGTGCTTCACGAGGATTCCAGTGATCCTACTGCTAAAACAAAGCAGACATTTAGCACAACCAGTTAAGATTTAACTGGGAAGGTATTACTTCAAGAGATTGCTCTCCCAGAGGTTTAAATAATATAGCATGGACAAAAGCAAACTTAGACAAACCAAGGTCTGAGGAAACAGTGGGGGAAAGTTAAATTAAAAGGGGGAGCACCAGTGATAATTAGAATTTAAAGGGGATCATCTAAATTCAAAGCGAACAAAAGAATGAAGAAATTTCACAAAGGGAGCACACTACCTGGTTAAACCCGAAGGAGGCAATTGGGAGAAACAAAGGGCACCTGTGAAGATACTGTTGAGATTTGATAAGTGAGTCATCAGAGTTCCGGCATTTGTCCAGGCAAACATCTGATCCTGAGAGTGAACCACCAGGGATCGAAGCTGGGGTCCAGCATACTCAGGGACAGGGTTGACATGAAGCTAAGGAAATGGGGATAGTGGATGAATTAAGGTTGGGAGAAATAGTGAGAAGGCTTTTTTATCCAAGAGATTACATTAATGAAAAGATAGTACTGTCTACCAATGCAGAGGGAAATTAGGTCCCAGAAGAGAAGACAGCTAGAAACAGAAATGATAGCTTGGACTGAGATAGTTTGCAAGTCACTGAGAGTTTGTCGTCGCAGGGAATTCTTTGCTCAGGATAGCCACGTGTGTTGTAAAGACAATACCTATTGAATGGCAAGTTGTGTACCTGCGGCTGGAGCAATACATATTGAAGGAAGGTTAGAAGGGATACTGAAGGGGTGCAGTATATGTAGGGGTCAATGACATAGGGAGAAATAATATAGGAGCCATAAAAGTGAGATACACGAGGATTGCCTCCAAACTCAAAAATGGTTGGCAATATGGTGTGAGAATAAATAACTGGAAACACTGTCAGAACAAAAAGAATTAGTACAGGGAGACAGGTTGCACCAAAACCAAATAAGATCAAAAGAGACTTGTGAAGAACATTGAGGCAGCAATCGAAAATCATTTAAACTTGGATGGCAGGAGGGGGAGGGGGGGGAAGAGTCAAGAGTAGGGAGAAAACCAGATCTCAAACAAGACGGTTTGCAGGGTGGAAGGTAGTCAACTGGTGTGTATGGTCAACAACACCCAGAGCAGAGTAAAAGAGTGGGAACCGGAGCGGTTTAAAAAGGAACCCAGTGAAACAAACCCAGAGAAAAATCACAACGTGGCGTCATAATCGGCGGCGGATCCGGAGGAAATTGAGCTAAGTATTTAATCTACTATGTACACTCTTTTTAAAAAACTTAACTATAAATAAATCATTAAATAAATATTCAGAATAATTAATAACTACTTTAAAACTTAGTTTAAGAGCGGGCAGTGAAATGAACGAAAGGGAAAATCTGAAAAAATGACGTTTCACAGAGCACGAAGGAGGAGCTCTGAGTCTGAGTAAACAGCAAGAAATTTTTTTTTTTTTTTAAACAAAAGCTGTCTACCCAATTTTAATTTAATTTAAATTAAATAATCTGGCCAAGAGCAGCAGAGGCAGAGCAGTGGAATCAAAAAAAATCAAGGAGTGATGTCACAGGACAGCAGGTAGGTGATTGGTAGGTGAGTATTACAGCTTTTCTTTGCTCTTTAAGTTAGGGTAGTGGGTTAAATTAAGAGCTGGGAGAATAATAACTGCTATTACTTTATTAAATTAATAACTTAAACTAGATTAACTAATTAAAACTAAAAATAAGCGATTGAATAAAAACTTTAACTAATTAAATAAATAAGATAAGGTTAGATAGAGATGGCAGGGCAGGTGGTGTGTCGTATCTGCAGCATGTGGGAGTTTGTGGAGAGCAGAATGATCCCGAGCAACCACATCTGTGGTAAGTGTCTGCAACTGGGGAGGGCTAACAAGGCACGGGAATACACAATAAGTGGTAGGATATTGAGAAGTGTAGAGGAACAGAGGAACCTTGGAGTGCATGTCCACAGATCCCTGAAGGTAGCAGGACAGGTAGATAAGGTGGTTACAAAGGCACACAGGATACTTTCCTTTATTAGCCAAGGCACAGAAGAGCAGGGAGGTTATGCTTGAACTGTATAAAACACTAGTTAGGCCACAGCTAGAGTACTGTGTACAGTTCTAGTCACCACATAACAGGAAAGATGCGATTGCACTAGAGAGGGTACAGAGGTACTTTACGAGGATGTTGCCAGGACTGGAGAATTTTAGTTATGAGGAAAGATTGGATAGGCTGGGGTTGTTTTCTTTGGAACAGAGGAGTCTCGGGGAGACTTAATTGAGGTGTATAAAATTATGAGGGGCCGAGATAGAGTTGATAGGAAGCACCTATTTCCTTTAGCAGAGAGGTCAATAACCAGGGGGCATAGATTTAAAGTAATTGGTAGCAGGGTTAGAGGGGAATTGAGGAGAACTTTTTTCACCCAGAGGGTGGTGGGGGTCTGGAACTCACTGCCTGAAAGGGTGGTGGAAGCAGAAATGCTCATCACGTTTAAAAGGTACTTGGATATGGACTTGAAGTGCCGTAACCTACAAGGCTACGTACCAAGAGCCGGAAAGTGGGATTAGGCTGGATAGCTCTTTTTCGGCTGGCACAGGCACGATGGGTCGAATAGCCTCCTTCTGTGCCATAAATTTCTATGATTCTATGAACTCGAGGAACATCGGCTCAGAGTTGTTGAGCTGGAGTCCGAGCTGCAGACACTGCGATGCATCAGGGAGGGGGGAGAGTTACCTGGACACTTTGGTTAAGTAGTTCTTTAGAGTTGGTCAATGGTCAGGAACAGGAGGGTGTGACTGCGAGTCAGCAAGGTATGGGGACCCAGGATGTAGTAATGGAGGAGCCTCAGCCCTTGACCTTGTCCAACAGGTATGAGGTACTTGCTAGCTGTGGGGATGAGAACAAGGACTGCAGGAAGGATGGGCAAACTGACCACGGCACTATGGTACAGAAGGTCATTCAAGTGGGGGGGGGGGGGGAGTAAATAGAAATGTAGTAGTGGTAGGGGACAGTATAATCAGGGGGATTGATACTGTTCTCTGCAGCCGGGACTGGGAGTCCCGAAGGCCATGTTGTCTGCCCGGTGCCAGGGTTAAGGACATCTCCTCACGGCTGGAAAAGAACCTGGGAGTGAGAGGGGGAGGATCTAGTTGTCGTGGTCCATGTAAGAAGCAACAACATAGGTAGAACTAAGAATGAGGTTCTACTGAGGGAGTTTGAGGAGCTAGGGTCTAAATTAATACACAGAACCTCAAAGGTAATATTCTCTGGATTACTACCTGAGGTACGCTCAAATTAGCATAGGGACAAGCAGATCAGAGAGTTAAATGTGTGGCTCAAAGAGTGGTGTGGCAGGAAGGGGTTTCGATTCATGGGGCACAGGCACCAGTACTGGGCAAAGAGGGAGCTGTTCCGTTGGGACGGGCTCCACTTAAACCAGGCTGGGACCAGTGGTCCTGGCGAATCGAATAACTAGGGCTGTAGATAGGGCTTTCAACTAAAAGGAAAGGGGGGGGGGTGAGAGGAAATTTAGTAATCTAAAGAGAAAAGTCTAGGCAATAGAGCAGTGTAGTGAATTGGGTAAAGATAAGCAGAGTGTGACAGGAAGGGGCAGAGAGTTTAAAGGTAATAGTGCATCAGTGAATAAGGTGAAAGCAGAGAATAATGGTAAAAAGTTAAAACTAAAGGCTCTTTACCTGAATACACGAAGCATTTGTAACAAGAGAGACAAATTAGTGGCACAAATAGAGATAAATGGATTTGATCTAATCCATTAGAGAGACACGGTTGCAAGGTGACCAATGTTGGGAACGCCAAGAGCGAGAGTCCAGATGGCTGTGTTGCCAGGGTTCGGGACATCTGCTCTGGGCTGGAGAGGAACTTGCAGTGGGAGGGGGAGGAGCCAGTGGTCGTGGTCCACATAGGTACCAATGACATAGGTAGAACTAGGAAAGAGGTTCTGCTGAGAGAGTATGAGCAGCTAGGGGCTAAATTAAAAAGCAGAACCTCAAGGGTAGTAATGTCTGCATTATTACCTGAGCCACAAGCAAATTGGCATAGCGTAAATAAAATTAGAGAGATGAATGCGTGGCTCAAAGACTGGTGTGCGAGAAATTGGTTTCGATTCCTGGGGCACTGGCACCAGTACTGGGGAAAGTGGGATCTGTATCGTTGGGACGGTCTTCACCTGAACCGTGCTGGGACCAGTGTTCTGGCGAGTCACATAACTCGGGCGGTAGAGAGGGCTTTAAACTAAATAGTTCTGAGGAAGAGGGTTTGAAGACCAGGACCTCAAACCCGGCACTAAGCTCACAGTCTACAGAGCAGTAGTGATACCTGCCCTCCTGTATGCTTCAGAGACATCGACCATGTACAGCAGGCACCTCAAAACACTAGCGAGGTACCACCAACGCTGCCTCCGCAAGATCCTGTAAATCCATTGGCAGGATAGGCGCACCAACGTCAGTGTTCTCGCTCAGGCCAACATCCCCAGCATCGAAGCTCTGACCACGCTCGATCAGCTCCAATGGATGGGCCACATCGTCCACATGCCCGATACGAGACTCCCAAAACAAGCGCTCTACTCGGAGCTCCGACACAGTAAGAGAGCCCCAGGTGGGCAGAGGAAGCGCTTCAAGGACACCCTCAAAGCCTCCTTGAAAAAGTGCAACATCCCCACTGACACCTGGGAATCCCTGGACCAAGACTGCACAAATTGGAGGAGAAGCATCTGGGAAGGCGCCGAACACCTCAAGTCTCTTCGCTGGGAGCAAGCGGAAGCCAAGCGCAAACAGCGGAAGGAGCGCACGTCAACCCAAGCATCCCACCTACCCGCCCCTTCAACCACCGTCTGCCCCACTTGTGACAGAGACTGTAGGTCCCGCATTGGACTCATCAGTCACCTGAGAACTCATTTTTAGTGTGGAAGCAAGTCATCCTCGGTTCCGAGGGACTGCCGAAGAAGAAGAAGAAGAAGAAGTGGGGGCAAGGGATCAAATTTGGGAAGATGTGGTAAATCAATGAGTAGAGACAAGGCAAGAAAGGTATTAATATGGGAAATGATAAACAGACTGTGACAGGAAGGGATAGAGAGTACAAATCTAAGAGTAAATCAACAGATAAGGCTAGAGGTTACAAAAATAATAAAAGGACAAAACTAAAGGCTCTGCATCTGAATGCACGTAGCATTTGAAACAAAACAGATGAACTGACAGCGCAAATAGAAATAAATAAGTACAATCTGATAGGCATTACAGAAACATGGCTGCAGAATGACATAGATTGGGACCTGAATATTGAAGGGTACATGACATTTAGGAAGGGCAGGAAGCTAGGAAAAGGTGGAGGGGTGGCTCTGTTAATTAATGATGGTATTAGCACAATAGAGAGGGATGACCTAAGTTCAGGAAACCAGGATGTAGATGCGGTTTGGGTAAAGATGAGAAATGATAAAGGCAAGAAGTCACTTGTGGGAGTGGTGTACAGGCCCCCTCACAGTAACTACACGGTAGGATGGAGTATAAAGGAAGAAATAATGGGAGCTTGTCAGAAAGGTACGGCAATAATCATGGGGGATTTTAATCTACATATAGACTGGAAAAATCAGATGAGCAAAGGTAGCCTAGATGAGGAGTTCATAGAATGTTTTTGGGATAGTTTCTTAGAACAGCACGTACTGGAGCCAACCAGAGAGCAGGCTATACTAGACCTGGTATTGTGCAACGAGATAAGATTAATTAATGACCTCATAGTGAAGGCGCCCCTAGGTAGCAGCGATCATAATGATTGAATTTTACATTCAGTTTGAGGGAGAGAAGAGTGGGTCCAAGACTAGTACTTTAAACTTAAATAAGGGCAATTATGATGGCATGAAAGCAGAGCTAGCTAAAGTGAACTGGCAAATTAGGTTAAGGGATAGGTCAATAGAGTTGCAGTGGCAGACATTTAAGGGGATATTTCAGAATACACGGAATATATACATTCTAACAAGAAAGAAAAATTCCAAGGGGAGGACCCACCATCCGTGGTTAACTAAAAAAGTTAAAGATAGTATCAAACTTAAAGAAAAAACATATAATTGCGCAAAGATGGGTGGCAGGTCAGAAGATTGGACAGAATATAAAAAACAGCAAAGAATGAATAAAAGATTAATAAGGAGAGAAAAATTAGAGTACGAGGGGAAACATCCTCTCTGCATCTACCTTGTCGAGCCCCCTCAGTATCTTATATGTTTCAAAAAGATCACCTCTCATTCTTCCAAATTCCAATGAGTATAGGCCCAACCTGCTCAACCTTTCTTCATAAGTCAACCCCTTCATCTCTGGAATTAACCTAGTGAATCGTCTCTGAACTGCCTCCAATGCAAGTATATCCTTCCTTAAATAAGGAGACCAAAACTGTACGCAATACTCAAGGTGTGGTCTCACCAATACCCTGTACAGTTGTAGCAGGACTTCTCTGCAACCCACTTGCAATAAAGGCCAACATTCCATTTGCCTTTTTGATTACTTGCTGTACCTGCACGCTAACTTTTTGTGTTTCATGCACAAGGACCCCCAGGTCCCTCTGAACTGTAGCATTTTGTAATCTCTCTCCATTTAAATAATAGTTTGCTTTTTTTAATTTTTCTTGCCAAAGTGGATAACCTCGCACTTTCCCACATTATACTCCATCTGCCAAATGTTTGCCCACTCACTTAGCCTGTCTATATCCCTTTGCAGATTCTTTGAGTCCTCTGCACAACTTGCTTTCCCACCTATCTTTGTATCATCCGCAAACTTGGTTACATTACACTCGGTCCCTTCATCCAAGTCATTAATGTAGATTGTAAATAGTTGAGGCCCCAGCACCGATCCCTGTGGCACCCCACTAGTTACCGTTTGCCAACCGGAAAATGACCCATTTATCCCGACTCTCTGCTTTCTGTTAGTTAGCCAATTCTCTATCCATGCTAATATATTACCCCCAACTCCGTGAGCAGTAACCTTTTATGGGGCACCTTATCGAATGCCTTCTGGAAATCCAAATACACCACATCCACTGGCTCACCTTTGTCCACCATGCTCGTTACATCCTCAAAGAACTCCAGCAAATTTGTTAAACATGATTTCCCTTTCATAAAACCATGCTGACTCTGCTTGACTGCATTATGATTTTCCAAATGCCCTGCTACTGCTTCCTTAATGAAGGACTCCAGCATTTTCCCAACGACAGATGTTCGGCTAACTGGTCTATAGTTTCCTGCTTTCTGTCTCCCTCCTTTCTTAAATAGGGGTGTTACATTTGCTGTTACATTTACATGTAAAAAGGAAGAGAGTAGCAAAAGTATGTGTTGGTCCCCTAGAGGCTGAGACAGGAGAAATTATATGGGGGAAATAAGGAAACGGCAGAGACTTAAAAAAAAAATTCTATCTGTCTTCACAGTAGAAGAAGACACAAAAAGCATACCAAAAATAGTGGGGAACCGAGGGGCTGATGAGAGTGAGGAACTTAAAGTAATTAATATCAGTAGAGAAAACATACTTGAGAAACTAATGGGACGAAAAGATGACAACCCCCATGGACCTGATGACCTACATCCTAGGGTTCCAAAAGAGGTGGCTGCAGAATAGTGGATGCATAGGTTGTGATCTTCCAAAATTTCCTAGATTATAGAATGATCCCAGTGCATTGGAAGGTAGCAAACGTAACCCTGCTATTCAAGAAAGGAGGGAGAGAGAAAACAGGGAATTACAGGACAGTTAGCCTGACATCAGTCATCGGGAAAATGCTGGAATCCATTATTAAGGAAGTGGTAACAGGGCACTTAGAAATCATAATATAATTAGGCAGAGTCAATATGGTTTTATGAAAGGGAACTCGTGTTTGGACGAGACTGCTACCAACGAACCGGAAGCGTTCTGCGCATGCGCACTTCCGGTTAGTCATGGGAGCTGGCTCGTTAAATTTTTTTTTTAAACCGGGAAGGGAGTGGCTGGTGAGAAAGAGCCAGGAAGGGAGACGTCTGGTTAGAAAAAGCCGGGAAGGGAGCGGGCTGGTGAGAAAGAGCCGGGAAGGGAACGGGCTGGTGAGGAAAAGCCGGAAAGGGAGCGGACTCGTTTTTAAAAAAGCAGAAACATCATGCTTCTGATTGTTGCAGTGTGCAGTACGCTTCTGTGCTGCTTCCGGTCGTTGGCAGCAGCCACTCCGTTTATGAAAGGTAAATCATGTTTGACAAATTTATGAGGATGTAACTAGCAGGGTAGATAAAAGGGGAACCAGTGGATGTAGTATATTTGGATTTCCAAAAGACATTTGATAAGGTACCACATAAAAGGTTGTTACGCAAGATAAGGGCTCATGGGGGTAATATAGTAGCATGGATAGAGGATTGGTTAACGGACAGAAAACAGAGAGTAGGGATAAACGGGTATTTTCGGGTTGGCAGGCTGTAACTAGTGGGGTGCCGCAAGGGTCAGTGCTGGGGCCTCAGCTATTTACAATCTATATTAATGACTTAGATGAAGGGACCGAGTGTAATGTATCCAAGTTTGCTGATGATATAAAGCTAGGTGGGAAAGTAAGCTGTGAGCCTGCAAAGGGATATAGATAGGCTAAGTGAGTGGGCAAGAAGGTGGCAGATGGAGTATAATGTGGGGAAATGTGAGGTTATTCACTTTGGTAGGAAGAATAGGAAAACAGAATATTTTTTAAATGGTGAGAAACTATTAAATGTTGGTGTTCAGAGAGATTTAGGTGTTCTAGTACAAGAAACACAGAGAGTTAGCATGCAGGTACAGCAAGCAATTAGGAAAGCATGTTGGCCTTTATTAAAAGGGGGTTGGAGTACAAGAGTAAGGAAGTCTTGCCACAATTGTACAGGGCTTTGGTGAGACCACACCTGGAGTACTGTGCACAGGTTTGGTCTCCTTATCCAAGGAAGGAAGGGCGGTGCAACAAAGGTTCACTAGATTGATTCTTCGAATGAGAGGGTTGTCCTATGAGGAGAGATTGAGTAGACTGGACCTATACTCTCTGGAGTTTAGAAGAATGAGAGGTGATCTGATAGAATGATAAAAGATTCTGAGGGGATTGACATGATAGATGGTAAGAGATTGTTTCCCCTGGCTGGAGAGTCCTGGGACATAGTCTCAGGATAAGGGGTCGGCCTTTTAAGACTGAGCTAAGGAGGAATTTCTTCACTCAGAGGGTTGTGAAACTTTGTAATTCTTTGCCCGAAAGGGCTGTGGATGCTCAGTCGTTGAGTATATTCAACGCTGAGATAGATAGATTTTTGGACTCTAGGGGAATCTAAGGGATATGGGGATCCGGGCGGGAAAGTGGAGTTGAGGTCGAAGATCGGCCATGATCTTATTGAATGGCAGAGCAGGCTCGAGGGGCCGTATGGCCTGCTCCTGCTCTTAATTCTTATGTTCGTAACTAGAGACCTGGAATAAGCAGACACTAACCAAAAAGAGCTTGGCCGTCTCAATCCTGTTCCCAGCGATGACTACAACATGAAACTCTTTATTATTACCAATTCACACAAACAAAAATTAAGAAATGAGAAATTTAACAGAGCTAATGGATTCAAGGTTCTGCTAAAATTAATTCAAATGTGTGGCAAAGCAAATGTCCCCTGGTGTGAGGACTTAGAAGGAATTGTTTATTATGCGGCATGTCCCATTTCCAATGCTAATAATGGATGGCATTTAATTCCATAAGAGTTCAAACTGAGAAGTGACAAACTCATTTTCCATAATTATGCTCTTAGTGGCTCGTTGCCATGAACTGTGAGTTAACATTTGAAATTCATACTAAAACTACATTTTTGTAAACAACAAAGCACTGACCTCAAGCATACACCGGGTCCTTTCTTGCTGGAAGCGTTGCAGAAAAGGGCCAACGAGATGATAAACGTACAACAACTGGAATTCAGTCTTCACCAATGGTTTCAGCACTTCTGAGAGAAATCTGAAGACGAACAGTATATTAACTTCTCACTCTTCTTTGGAATCAAACTATATGTTGTGTTATGAACAGATTAAGAAAACAGTACAAAACAACCTTCATATTTCCATGACATTAAGTAACGTGTCTTTATTCAAATTTTACACAAAACTATACATAAATCTCTATACCACCTTACAGCCTTCGATTATCAGTTTCATGAAAAGGACTGAAGTTCCACCTTAATACCAACATTATGCTCTTCACACAATGCTAATTGCTGTGCTTATTGACCAATCCTCAACTTATGTTGGAGTTTTATTTCTGTTGATAATTTTACTGAGATGGTCTTTATGCATATAGAATCATAAAACCTTACAGCGCAGGAGGCCGCCATTTGAAAGACCTGTCCAATTTAGTCCTACACCCTTGCTTTTCCCCCCCCATAACCCTGCAAATTAGTCCTCTTCAAGTATATGACTAGGTGTGTGGATGAGGGCAGTGCAGTTGATGTAGTCTACATGGACTTCAGTAAGGCTTTTGACAAAGTCCTGCATGGGAGACTGGTCAAGAAGGTAAGAGCCCATGGGATCCAGGGCAATTTGGCACATTGGATCCAAAATTGGCTTAGTGGCAGGAGGCAGAGGGTGATGGTCGAAGGTTGCTTTTGTGACTGGAAGCCTGTGTCCAGTGGTGTACCGCAGGGATCGGTGCTGGGTCCCTTGCTGTTTGTAGTGTACTTTAATGATTTAGATATGAATGTAAGAGGTGTAAGGTTTCCAAAATTTGTAGATCCCCAAAACCTAAGGAAAAAGGACTTTGGAACTACCTCAGAGTGATAAAAATGCATTTGGGCCTAACATAAGAGACTGTAAGACCAAAAACCAAGTTTTGGCATTTTAAAAGCATGTCTGGGCCTGTGAAGGGAGAAAAGGCTGTGAAGGAAGTTGGGATCGACCTCTGCAAAAGCAGTTTTGGGTATTGCAGTTAA
The DNA here is from genome assembly GCA_030390025.1 of Squalus acanthias. Taxonomy (NCBI): domain Eukaryota; kingdom Metazoa; phylum Chordata; class Chondrichthyes; order Squaliformes; family Squalidae; genus Squalus; species Squalus acanthias. Next base: position 73,266,127 of record CM059433.1, on the reverse strand, counting down.
ATTGCATTGTCTGGGGAATCGGGATGACCTCACTCAAGCCCCAGCAAGCATTAACATTTTGACAATAGACCCTAGGAGGAGACAGCCCCACCCAAATACAACAGGTCCCATCAAACAGATTACAGAACCCATTAAAGACATGCATAAAGCAAATATTCGATCGAAGTCCTAGGCCCAGTCAAGAAACCCAAAACATGAGGACAATTCAAACTCCAATTAAACAACAGATCGACAGGATGGAGCTATCCGAAAACCACTTCACACATTTACAAAACCAGTTAACACGCTAGTAAAGTCGTTACTGTTAACGAGGTCTTACAATGACCGGGATTTGATTTGGGGTAGATAAGGCCACTTCAATTTAGTATAATTGAAGGCCCAAAAAGCAGTACAACAGTTCAAGTTCAACAGGAGGCAGTTCTGCAGTTCAATCGAAAAGCCTGTTTTCAGCAGAAGTCAGTGCTGGAATTACAGAGTTCAGGAGAAGCAAGTTGGGCAGTTAAAGAAGACAGTTCAGTAAGAAGGGAGTTCTCCAGTAAAACAGTTCAAGTTCAACAAGCAGGCAGAAGGCAGTTTCCACAGTTCTGCAAGAAGGCAGTTCCACAGCTCGGAAGAAGACAGTTTAAACAGAAAGCAGTTCAACAAAGAAAGCCAACAGCTCCAGAAGTAGGCCGACACGCAAGAAGAGACCAGAGCGACTGCCTCAGTGACCATCGGACACCTCGCGGCAACAAGGGCCTTACGAAACCTTTTATTCAAAAGACTCTAAACCCTATCTCTCAACTGTCAAGGATTCGTTTGGTGAGCATTATCCCTGGTTCTCCAGAGTCCAACCTAGCTAGTGAAGTGGGATTGGGAGGGGTGAAGTATTCTTCTAATGTTATTTCCCTCGCGTGTACCGAAGTGTTCCCCACCTTTAGAGTGTTAAGAGTGTTTGTGTTGTGTTTTACTTTCTTGAATAAAAATCGAAGTTCTTTCATCAAACCCTGTTGTCTACTGCACCTTTGTTCACGACCCCCAAATAACTCCATGGTCTAGAACCAGGGGCGTGGGAGCGATTCGAACCACTCACTGAGTCAGAGGTGAAGCTGACCCCACCACACCACCCCCTACAGAGGTATGATCAGTAAGTTCGCAGATGACACGAAAATTGGTGGAGTGGTAAATAGCGAGGAGGGAAGCCTCAGGCTACAGGACGATATAGACGGGTTGGTCAGATGGGCAGAACAGTGGCAAATGGAATTTAACCCTGAAAAGTGTGAGGTGATGCATTTTGGGAGGACTAACAAGGCAAGGGAATACACAATGAATGGTAGGACCCTAGGAAGGCCAGAGGATCAGAGGGACCTTGGTGTGCATGTACATAGATCCCTGAAGGCAGCAGGACAGTTAGATCAGGTGGTTAAGAAGGCATATGGGATACTTGCCTTCATTAGCCGAGGCATAGAATATAAGAGCAGGGAGGTTATGATGGAGCTGTACAAAACGCTAGTTAGGCCACAGCTGGAATACTGTGTGCAGTTCTGGTCGCCACACTATAGGAAGGATGTGATTGCATTGGAGAGGGTGCAGAGGAGATTCACCAGGATGTTACCTGAGCTGGAGCGCTTCAGCTATGAAGAGAGACTGGACAGGCTGGGGTTGTTTTCCGTAGAGCAGAGAAGGCTGAGGGGGGACCTGATTGAGGTGTACAAAATTCTGAGGGGCATAGATAGGGTAGATAGAAAGGAACTTTTCCCCTTAGTAGAGGGGTCAATAACCAGAGGGCATAGTTTCAAGGTAAGGGGCAGGAGGTTTAGAGGGGATTTGAGGAAAAACTTTTTCACCCAGAAGGTGGTTGGAATCTGGAACTCACTGCCTGAAAGGGTGGTAGAGGCAGGAACCCTCACAACATTCAAGAAGCATTTAGATGAGCACTTGAAACGCCATAGCATACAAGGCTACGAACCAAGTGCTGGAAAATGGGATTAGAATAGATAGGGCTTGATGGCCGGCGCGGACACGATGGGCCGAAGGGCCTCTTTCTGTGCTGTATAACTCTATGGGCTGGATTTTGTCTTGGGTCGTGTAAGCCGCATTTCGTGTTTCCCCCCCGACTCCAGGTTAATGTGGATGCCTGATGCAATTTTCACTTAATTGGGCAATTGAGTTGCAGCATGTGGGAACCCATGACCTAATTAGTGGTTTCAGTGTGAAACCTGCCTCTGATGATGTCATCATTGCTGACTGCCTGGCTACTGGTGAGAGAGGACCTGTCTGCATTGCTTCTGATGTGATGTGTGTGTGTGTGTGAGAGAGTGAGTGAGTGAGTGAGTGAGTGAGAGAGTGAGAGAGAGAGAGAGTGACTAGCTGCAACGTTTCAAAATGGCATTACAGACCCAATTTAGGGCTTGTTAAGTGCTTTAATGGCCTCTCCCGCCTCTTGGAGGCGGGACGGAGTCGGGAACCCCGCGACTGATTTTGTCAAAATTGCGTGGAGTCGGGATGGGGTCGGAAACCCCGACCCCGCAAATTTAACCCCCCACACGCCTCCAAACCCGACTCCATGGGTCATTCAAAATCCAGCCCTATGACTCTATATGCATTTTGAAAGTTCCTATCGAATCTGATTCCACCACCCTTTCAGGTAGTGAGTTCCAGATCTTAACAAACCTCTGTGGAAAAAAAATACTCATTTCCCCTCTAGTTCTTTTGCCAATTATTTTAAATCTACAACCTCTGGTTATCGACCCACTTGCCAGAGGAAACAGTTTCTCCCCACTTGCATTATCAAAACCCCTCATAATTTTGAATACCTCTATTCGGTCTCCCCATAACCATCTCTGCTCTAAAGAGAACAATCCCAGCTTCTCCAATCTCTCCACATAACTGAACTCTCTAATCTCTGGTATCATTCTGGTAAACTTCCTCTGTACCCTCTGAGGCCTTGACATCCTTCCTAAAGTGTGGTACCCAGAATTGTACACAATTCTCCAGAAATGGGGATGTTCGCTGATGACTGCACTGTGTTCAGTGCCATTCACAACTCCTCAGATAATGAAGCAGTGCAATGCCCGCATGCAACAAGACCTAGTCGACGTTCAGGCTTGGGCTGATAAGTGGCATGTAATATTCGTGCCACACAAGTGCCAGGCAATGACTATCTCCAACAAGCGAGAGTCTAATCACCGCCCCTTGACATTCAACAGCATTACCATCGCCGAATCCCCCACCATCAACATCCTGTGGGAGGTCACCATTGACCAGAAACTTAACTGGACCAGCCACATAAATACTGTGATAACAAGAGCAGGTCAGCGGCTAGGTATTCTGCAGCGAGTGTCTCACTTCCTGACTCCCCAAAGTCTTTCCACCATCTACAAGGCACAAGTAAGGAGTGTGATGGAATACTCTCCACTTGCCTGGATGAGTGCAGCTCCAACAACACAAGAAGCTCGACACCATCAAGGACAAAGTAGCCCACTTGATTGGCACCCCATCCACCACCTTAAACATTCACTCCCTCCACCACCGGCGTACTGTGGCTGCAGTGTACACCATCTACTGCAGCAACTCACCAAGGCTTCTTCGGTAGCACCTCCCAAACCCGCGACCTCTTCCACCTAGAAGGACAAGGGCAGCAGGCACAAGGGAACACCACCACCTCCAAGTTTCCCTCCAAGTCACACACCATCCTGGCTTGGAAATATATTGCCGATCCTTCATCGTCGCTGGGTCAAAATCCTGGAACTCCCTAACAGCACTGTGGGAGTACCTTCACCACACGGACTGCAGCGGTTCAAGGCGGCGGCTCACCACCAACCTCTCAAGGGCAATTAGGGATGGGCAATAAATACTGGCCATGCCAGCGATGCCCACATCCCATAAACAAATTTAAAAAAAGCTGGGGCCCAACCAGTGATTTGTAAAGGTTTAGCATAACTTCCTTGTTCTTGTATTCAATACTCCTATTTACAAAGCCAAGTATCCCATACACATTCTTAACCGCCTTATCAACTTGTCCTGCCACTTTCAAAGATTTGCGAATATGTACCCCTAGGTCCCTCTGCTCTTGCATCCCCCTCAAAATAGTACCACTTCGATCATACTGCCTCTCAATGTTGTTCCTCCCAAAGTGCATCACTTCACACTTGTCTGCATTAAATTGCATCTGCTATGCGTCTGCCCATGTGTCTGTCTATGCCCTCCTGAAGTCTGCTACTGTCCTGTTCACTATTTACTACGTTGCAAATTTTTGTATCATCTGTAAAGTTCAAAATTGTACTCCTATACACAAGTAGGGCAGGAATGGCAGCTCAACATTCTGAGTTACAAGGTTTTCAGACGAGATGGGGCGGGGGCCGGAGATAAAAAAGGAAGGGGGTCGCAATATTGGTTAAAGAAACAATTACAGCTGTGAGGAGGGATGGTATGTTAAAAGGATCATCAAATGAGGCCATATGGGCTGAACTGAAGAACAACAAAAATAGGGGGACTCACACTGCTGGGTGTGCACTATATATCCTCAAACAATCAGAGGGAGATAGAAGAGCAAATATGTAGACAAATTTCTGAGAAGTGCAAAAACAATAGGGTGGACAGGGGGGAACCAGTAGATGTGGTGTATTTGGACTTTCAGAAGGCCTTCGACAAGGTCCCACACAAGAGATTGGTGAGCAAAGTTAAAGCACATGGGATTGGGGGTAATGTGTTGACGTGGATTGAGAACTGGTTGGCACACCGGAAACAAAGAGTAGGAGTAAATGGGTACTTTTCAGAATGGCAGGCAGTGACCAGCGGGGTACCGCAGGGTTCGGTGCTGGGACCCCAGCTGTTTACATTATATATTAATGATTTGGACGAAGGGATTAAATGTAATATCTCCAAATTTGCGGATGACACTAAATTGGGAGGCAGTGTGAACAATGAGGAGGATGCTAGGAGGCTACAGAGTGACTTGGACAGGTTGGGTGAATGGGCAAATGTATGGCAGATGAAGTACAATGTGGATGAATGTGAGGTTATCCACTTTGGTGGTAAAAATAGAGGGGCGGACTATTACCTGAATGGTGGCAGATTAGGGAAAGGGGACGTGCAACGAGACCTGGGCGTCATGGTACATCAGTCACTGAAGGTGGGAATGCAAGTGCAGCAGGCAGTCAAGAAAGCAAACGGAATGATGGCCTTCATAGCAAGGGGATTTGAGTACAGGAGTAGGGAGGTGATGCTACAGTTGTACAGGGCCTTGGTGAGGCCACACCTGGAGTATTGTGCGCAGTTTTGGTCTCCTAACTTAAGGAAGGACATTCTTGCTATTGAGGGAGTGCAGCGAAGGTTCACTAGATTGATTCCTGGGATGGCCGGACTGACATATCAAGAAAGATTGGGTCAACTGAACTTGTATCCTCTGGAGTTCAGAAGAATGAGGGGGGATCTTATAGAGACATTTAAAATCCTGACTGGTTTAGACAAATTAGATGCGGGCAGAATGTTCCCAATGGTAGGGAAAACTAGAACCAGGGGTCACAGTCTAAGGATTAAGGGGAAGCCATTTAGGACTGAGCTGAGGAGGAACTTCTTCACCCAGAGAGTGGTGAATCTATGGAATTCTCTTCCACAGAAGGTTGTTGAGGCCAGTTCGCTAAATATATTCAAAAGGGAGTTAGATATAACACTCACAACTAAGGGGATCAAGGGGTATGGCGAGAAAGCAGGAATGGGGTACTGAGGTAGCATGTTCAGCCATGAACGCATTGAATGGCGGTGCAGGCTCGAAGGACCGAATGGTCTACTCCTGTACCTATTTTCTATGTTTCTATGTTTCTAATAGGGCAGTAATACTAGAGGATTTCAACTATCCTAATATTAACTGGGATAGAAACAGTGTAAAAGGTATAGAGGGCGCAGAATTCTTAAAATGCATTCAGAACTTTTTTTTAGCCAGTATGTAGCAAGCCCAACAAGAAAAGGGGCAGTTCTGGACTTAAGTTTTCAGAAATGAAGCTGGGCAGGTGGAAGGGGAATCAGTGGGAGAGCACTTTGGTGATAGTGATCATAATTCAGTTAGATTTAGTGCAGTTATGGAAAAGGACAAAGATAGACCAGGAGTAAAAGTTTTCCATTGGGGAAAAGGCCAATTTTACTAAGTTGAGGTGTGATTTCGTAAAAGTGGACTGAAAACAGCTACTTGAAGGTAAATCAGTGTCAGAGCAGTGGGAGGCATTCAAGGAGGAGATAGTGAGGGTTCAGAGCAAATATATTCCCACAAAAAGGGTGGGACTCCCAAATCTAGAGCCCCCTGGATATCAAGGAGCATACAGGGTAGGGTAAGGGAAAAAAAAATGGAAGCTTTTGTCAGATACAGAGAGCTCAATACTGTAGAAATCCAAGAGGAGTACAGAAAGTGCAGGGATGAAATTAAAAAGGAAATAAGAAAGCAAAGAGAGGGCATGAAAAAATATTGGCAAGTAAAATCAAGGACAACACAACCCTGTTTTATAAATATATAAAGAGCAAGAGGATAACGAAGGAAAGAGTAGGGCCTATTAGAGACCAAAAAGGTAACCTGTGTGTGGAAGCGGAAGACGTGGGTATGGTTCTTAATGAATACTTTGAGTCTGTCTTCACAAAAGAGAGGGACAATGCAGATATTGTAGTTAAGGAGGAGGAGTGTGAAATATTAGATGAGATAAACATAGTGAGAGAGAAAGTATTATGGGGTTTAGCATCTTTGAAAGTAGGTAAATCGCCAGGCCCGGATGAAATGTATCCCAGGCTGTTAAGAGAAGCAAGGGAAGAAATAGCAGAGGCTCTGACTATTATTTACCAATTTTCTCTGGCTACAGGCGTGCTGCCGGAAGACTGGAGAACTGCTAACATTGTACCGTTGTTTAAAAAGGGAGAAAGAGATAGACAGAGTAATTTCAGGCCAATCAGCCTAATCTTGGTGGTGGGCAAATTATTGGAAAAATTCTGAAGGACAGTATAAATCATCATTTAGAAACACATGGATTAATCAAGGACAGTCAGCATGGATTTGTTAAGGCAAGGTCACGTCTGACTAACTTGACTGAATTTTTTGAGGAGGGTCAATGAGGGTAGCGCATTTGATGTAGTCTACATGGATTTTAGCAAGGCTTTTAGCAAGCATTTAAAGAATTAATACATAATTTACAACAAATATACATTCCTTTAAGGCACAAAAGCCCCACAGGAAAAGTGGTCCATCTGTGGCTAACAGGAGAAGTTAAAGATAGTATTAGATCAAAGGAAGGGGCTTATAATGTTGCCAAAAACAGTAGTAAGCCTGAGGATTGGGAGGATTTTAGAATTCAGCAAAGGAGGACCAAGAAATTGATAAAGAAGGGAAAAATAGAATATGAAAGTAAACCAGCGAGAGACATAAAAACAGACTGTAAAAGCTTCTATAGGTATGTAAAAAGGAAAAGATTAGCGAAAGAAAATGTGGGTCCCTTATAGGCTGAGACAGGAGAAATTATAATGGGGAATAAGGAAATGGTCAAGAAATTAAACAAATACTTTGGGCTGGATTTTGATACTGGGGCGGGTTGGGGTCGTGTCATCCGCTTTTCGTGTTATCCACCCAACTGCAATTGGATGTGGGAGATTGATGCAATTTTCACCTAATTGGGCAATTGAGTTCCAGCATGTGGAAACCCATGAACCAATTAGTGTTTTCAGTCTGAAAGTCGCCTCAGAGACTGCCTGGCCTTTGCTGCGAGAGGAGAGGAGAGAGCGAGCACTTTTTTTTTGCTCCACCACTCCCAGATGCCAGCCAGCCACTCACTGATAGTCAGCTATCCAAATGTGCTCCCGCCAGGTTTCACAATCGTGTTTCAGAACAGGCGTGCTTCACGTAGAACAAGGGTTAAAATCACAAAGGCCTTTCAAAATGGCATTATAGAGCCAATTTAGTGCTTGTTAAGGGCCTTAACAGCCTATCCCGTCTATTTTGGCGGGACGAGTTGACACGATTTCATCAAAATTGCGTGGAGGCGGGATGGAGGCGGACTTGTGCCCGCCCGCCAGTTTTCGCAATTTTAACCCCCCACACGCCTCCAAACACGCCTCCACAGGTCAATGAAAATCCAGCCCTTTGTGTCTGTCTTCACGGAAGAAGACGCAAAAAACTTCCCGGAAATAGTGGAGAACCAAGGGTCTAGCGAGAATGAGGAACTGAAAAAAATGAGAGTTAGTAAAAAAAAAAATAGTACTGGAGAAATTAATGGGACTGAAAGCCGATAAGTCCCCTGGACCTGATGGCCTACATCCTACAGTTTTGAAAGAGGTGGCAATAGAGATAATGGATGCATTGGTTGTCATTTTCCAAAATTCCATAGATTCTAGAACAGTTCCCGCAGATTGGAAGGTAGCAAATGTAACCCCACTATTTAAGAAAGGAGGGAGAGAGAGAAAAGCGGGGAACTACAGACCAGTTAGCCTGACATCAGTAGTCGGGAAAATGCTAGAATCTATTATTAAGGACGTGGTAACAGGGCACTTAGAAAATAATAATAGGATTGGGCAGAGTCAACACGGATTTATGAAAGGGAAATAGTGTTTGACGAATCTGTTCGAGGTTTTTGAGGTTGTAACTAGCAGAATAGATAAGGGGGAACCAGTGGATGTGGTGTATTTGGATTTTCAGAAGGCATTCAATAGGGTGCCACACAAGAAGTTATTAAACAAAATTAGGGCTCATGGAATTAGGGTAATATACTAGCATGGATTGAGGATTGGTTAACGGACAGAAAAGAGAGTAGGAATAAACGTGCCATTTTCGGGTTGGCAGGCTGTAACTAGTGGTGTACCACAAGGATCAATGCTTGGGCCTCAGCTATTTACAATCTATATCAATGATCTGGATGAGGGGACAAATGTAATATATCCAAATTTGCTGATGATACAAAGCTGGGTGGGAATATAAGTTGTGAGGAGGTTGCAATGAAGCTTCAAGGGGCTATAGACAAGCTAAGTGAGTGGGCAAGAACATGGCAAATGGAATATAATTTGGAGAAATGTGAAGTTATCCACTTCGGTAGGAAAAATAGAAAAGCAGAGTATTTTTTAAATGGTGAGAGATTGGGAAATGTTGGTGTTCAGAGGGACTGGGGTGTCCTTGTACACAAATCACTGAAAGTTAACATGCAGGTACAGCAAGCAATTAGGAAAGCAAATGGTATGTTGGCCTTTATTACAAGAGGAATTGAGTATAAGAGTAAAGATGTCTTACTGCAATTATATATGGCCTTGATGAGACCACACCTGGAGTACTGTGTACAGTTTTGGTCTCCTTACCTAAGGAAGGATATACTTGCCATAGAGGGAGTGAAACAAAGGTTCACCAGACTGATTCCTGGGATGGGGGGATTGTCCTATCAGGAGAGATTGAGTAGGCTAGGCCTATATCCACGGAGTTTAGAAGAATGAGAGGTGATCTCATTGAAACATACAAAATTCTTACAGGGCTTGACAGGGTAGATGCAGGGAGGATGTTTCCCCTGGCTGGGGAAGTCTAGAACCAGGGGTCACAGTCTCAGAATAAGGGGTCAGCAATTTAGAACTGAGATGAGGAGAAATTTCTTCACTCAGAGGGTGGTGAATCTTTGGAATTCTCCACCCCAGAGGGCTGTGGTGGCTCAGTCGTTGAGTATATTCAAGACACAGATCGATAGATTTTTGGATATTAAGGGAATCAAGGGATATGGAGATAGTGCAGGAAAGTGGAGTTGAGGTAGATGATCAGCCATGATCTTATTGAATGGCAGAGCAGGCTCGAGGGGCCAAATGGCCTACTCCTGCTCCTATTTCTTACGTTCTTGTGTTCTTATGTTTTGACAAGGTCACATAGGGCAGACTGGTCAGAGAAGTAAAAGCCCATGGGATCCAAGGGAAAGTGGCAAGTAGGATCCAAAATTGGCTCAGTGGCAGGAAGCAAAGGATAATGACGGGTGTTTTTGTGACTGAATGGCTTTTTCCAGTGGAGTTTTGCAGGGCTCAGTACTAGGTCCCTTGCTTTTTGTGGTATATATCAATGATTTAGACTTCTAGGTAGCGTGCATGATTAAGAAGTTTGCAGATGATACAAAAATTGGCCGTGTGATTGATTGTGAGGAAGAAAACTGTAGAATGCAGGAAGATATCAATGGACTGGTCAGGCGGGCAGAAAAGTGGCAAATGGAATTCAATCCAGAGAAGTGAGAGGTAATGCATTTGGGGAGGGCCAACAAGGCAAGGGAATACACAATAAATGGTAGGATACTGAGAAATGTAGAGGAACAGAGGGACCTTGGAGTGCTTGTCCACATATCCCTGAAGGTAGCAGGACAGGTAGATAAGGTGGTTAAGAAGGCATACGGGATAGTTTCCATTATTAGCCGAGGCATAGAATATAAGAGCAGGGAGGTTATGCTTGAACTGTATAAAACACTAGTTAAGCCACAGCTAGAGTACTGCGTACAGTCCCGGTCACTACATTACAGAAAAGATGCGATTGCACTAGAGAGGGTACAGAGGAGATTTACGAGGTTGTTGCCAGGACTGGAAAATTTAACTTTGAGGAAAGATTGAATAGGCTGGGGTTGTTTTCTTAGGAACAGAGGAGGCCAAAGGGAGATTTAATTGAGATGTATAAAATTATGGGGGCCTAGATAGAGTGGATAGAAAGTATCTATTTCCCTTTAGGCAGAGAAGTCAGTAACTAAGGGGCATAGAGTTCAAGTAATTGGTAGAAGGATTAGAGGGGAGTTGAGAATTTTTTTCACCTAGAGGGTGGTGGGGGTCTGGAACGCACTGCCTGAAAGGGTGGTAGAGGCAGAAACCCTCATCCTGTTTAAAAAGTACTTGGATATGCACTTGAAGTGCTGTAACTTACAAGGCTATGGACCAAGTGCTGGAAAGTGGGATTAGGCTGGATAGCTTTTTTTTGGCTGGCACAGACACAATGGGCCGAATGGCCTCCTTCTGTGCCTATAATTCTATGAAGTCCAGGTCATTTATATACAAGAAAAACAATGGTCCTAATACCGACCCCTGGAGGACCCGACTGCATACTTCTCTCCAGTCAGAAAAAACATCCGTTCATCACTGCTCTCTGCCCCCTGTCCATTAGCCAATTACGTACCCAAGCTATCACCGTCCCTTTAATATCACGTGCTTCTATTTACCAAATAAGTCTGTTATGTGGTACTTTATCAAATGCTTTTTGAAAGTCCATATATACATCTACTGTACTACCTTCATCAACCCTCTTAGTTAATTCATCAAAAAACTCAAATCAGGTTAATCAGACACGATTTTCCTTTAACAAATCCATGCTGGCTCTCCCTTATTACCCATGCTTCTCCAAGTGAGAATTAATTTTGTCCTTGACAATGGTCTCTAATAGTTTCCCCACCACTGATGTTAGACTGATTGGCCTGTAGTTACCAGGTTTATCCTTCTCCCCTTTTTTGAACAAGGGTGTAACATTTGCAATCCTCCAGTCCTCTGGCACCACTCCCATATCCAAGGAGGATTGAAAGATTGTGGTCAGAGCTATTGCCATCTCCATCCAAGCTTCCTTCAGCAACCTAGGATGCATGCCATCTGGACTGGTGCAAAAAGTTTTCTTTTTCACTTCAAATGAGTTCTTACTGAGTTCTGAAAATAACAGTAGCATCGATGATCATTCCCGTTAGTATGTTGACAACTCTTCTATACCTCAACAAAGAACAGTCAACCAATCAGCTAAGTGAAGATGAAGCAATGTAGTGAATGTTTGTTTTAAAGCACAAGTTTTGTTCAGCAATCAGATGCAGCCTCAAGTATTTCCAATTAACTTAATCACTAAAGAGACCTGTGACACATTTATCCTTCCTTCTGTGATTGACTACTGGAATTTTGCTGTGAATAGATTAAGGAAAGGCTTCTTTCATTAAAACTATAAAACAAATTCCACCTTTCCCTGATGTGCAATATGTGTTTATTCAAATAATCTCCAATAAACAGACACCATTTTCTGCTTTTTCAAAGAAAAGAGAATCTATAATGTTTACTTATGACTATACATTACAGAAGTTAGTTAAATTAGCTTAGTTAGGAAATACTCAAATGTGAAAAAGTTCATTATTCGAAAGGCTAAAGATTATTTAAATACAATATACTTAATTTATTAAAATCCCTAAACAAAACCCCAAAACAAGATACTGCAACACCCAATTTTAAGAGAAACCCGAAAAGTGGATATTAAACATTCAGTATGTAGAATGAATGACACTGTGCTCTATTTAATTCAAATTCATCTGAATTCTCAGAAGAAATTATGTTCTAATTATGAAAATCACTAGGCCAGTTTTAGGTAGAAGGAGATTCAAGTGGGGATAATAGACAATTACTCCAGTTTCTTTTCAAGGAGTTGGAAAGTGCCAGACCACAGTGAATTCAGGCAAGTGCTACAGAGGATTCCTGGTCCTTGTCCTTCTTTCTGGAGAACTCAATGCTGCAATATTCTCTCTGTATGCCACCAAACATCTCTGTCATCAGTAAACATCATTGCTCCACACCTAATTCCCATCAATATCAGTGTTTTTAAATCTCACTTCCAACATCCTCCAAATTGTGGACAGACCTCAAATTAAGCAACACTTATTTCACGTGAAAAATAAAGCACCTCATCCATCACTTGCTATTCAAACTATGGTCCTCAAATTTCCAATAGTGACACACAACTTTTTTTTTATTCGTTCATGGGATGTGGGCGTCGCTGGCAAGGCCAGCATTTATTGCCCATCCCTAATTGCCCTTGAGAAGATGGTGGTGAGCTGCCGCCTTGAACCGCTGCAGTCCGTGTGGTGAAGGTACTCCCACAGTGTTGTTGGGGAGGGAGTTCCAGGATTTTGACCCAGTGACAATGAAGGAACGGCAATATATTTCCAAGTCAGGATGGTGTGTGACTTGGAGGTGGTGGTGTTCCCAGGCGCCTGCTGCCCTTGTCCTTCTACGTGGTAGAGGTTGCGGGTTTGGGAGGTGCTGCCGAAGAAGCTGCAGTGCATCTTGTAGATGGTACATACTGCAGCCACGGTACGCTGGTGGTGGAGGGAGTGAATGTTTAAGGTGGTGGATGGGGTGCCAATCAAGCGGGCTGCTTTGTCCTGGATGGTGTCAAGCTTCTGGAGTGTTGTTGGTGCTGCACTCATCCAGGCAAGTGAAGAGTATTTCATCACACTCCTGACTTGTGCTTTGTAGATGGTGGAAAGGCTTTTTGATAAAGCAGTTCGGGAGCATTTAAACTAGTATGGCAGGGGGCTAGAAACCCATGTAGTGAAATAGAGGAAAGTGAAAGGCAGACAGAAATAAATGGTAAAAAGGAGAGGAACAAAAAACAAAGGGCCAAACTAATTCATAAAAAATGTGAGCATAAAAAAAGCCTGAGGGTTTTATACCTTAATGCGAGAAGCATCAGGAACAAGGTAGATGAATTAGCTGTGGAAATAGAGGTTAATAATTATGATCTAATTGGGATTACGGAAACATGGTTGCAGGGTGAGCAGGGCTGGGAGCTTAACATACAGGGGTATTCAGTATTTAGGAAGGATCGACAAAAAAGAAAGGGAGGAGGGGTAGCATTGCTGGTAAAAGAGGGGATAAATGCAATTGAAAGGAAGGATATTAACTCAGTTAATACAGAATCTATATGGGTGGAGCTAAGAAATAGCGAGGGGCGAAAAACATTAATAGGAGTGGTATATAGGCCTCCAAATAGTAAAATAGAGGTTGGGGAGGGCATCACGAGGGAAATTAGAGAAGCGTGCAATAAGAGCACAGCTGTCATCATAGGTGACTTTAACTTACATATAGATTGGACTAGCCTAATCAGTAAAAATAATGAGGAGGAGGAATTCCTTGAGTGTTTAAGGGATGGTTATCTGGATCAATATGTCGAGGAACCAACTCGGGAACAGGCTATATTGGACTGGGTACTGTGCAATGAGAAGGGACTAATTAGTAATCTTGTTGTACGGGGACCCTTGGGTCAGAGCGATCATAACATGATCGATTTCTCACTCGAAATGGAGAGCGAAGAAATTGACTCAGAGACTCAGGTCCTGAATTTAAACAAGGGGAATTATGATGCCATTAGACGGGAACTGAGTAGGTCTGATTGGACAACGTTCCTGGGAGGACTGGAGGTAGATAAACAATGGCAAGCATTTAAAGATAGAATGACAAAATTGCAAAAATTGTTTATACCAATCTGGCATAAAAGGAAATCTAAAAAGGTGACTCAACCGTGGATAACAGGGGAAATTAGAGACAGCATAAAATCCAAAGATAGGGCGTATAAAATAGCCAAAAAACGCGCCAGAGCGGAAGATTGGGAACAGTTTAAGATAGAGCAAAGGAGGGCAAAGGGCTTAATCAAGAAGGGCAAAATAGCTTACGAAAGCAAGCTGGCGGAAAATATAAAAACTAACTCCAAAAGCTTTTATAAGTATATCAAGAGGAAAAGACTGGTGAAAACCAAAGTTGGTCCATTGCAGTCAGATACGGGGGAATATATAATGGGAAATAAGGAAATGGCAGACCAACTAAATGCATACTTTGGGTCAGTCTTTACGAAGGAAGACACAAAAAACCTCCCTGGGATATCGGGAAAAATAGGGACATTGGCAAAGGAGGAACTGACGCAAATCAATATCTCTAAGGATATGGTGTTAAGGAAGCTAAAGGGATTGAAGGCGGACAAATCCCCAGGGCCTGATAACATGCATCCTAGGGTACTGAAGGAGGTGGCCCTAGAGATAGCGGATGCACTAAGCATGATTTTTCAGAATTCATTAGACTCGGGAACAGTGCCCATGGATTGGAGGGTAGCTAACGTTACCCCACTATTCAAAAAGGGGGGTAGGGAAAAAGCAGGTAATTACAGACCTGTAAGCCTTACATCAGTTGTGGGCAAAATGCTGGAGTCCATCATTAAGGATGAAATAGCCGAGCACTTAGCAAATGGGGACAGGATAGGACAGAGTCAACATGGATTTACAAAGGGTAAATCGTGCTTGACTAATCTATTGGAATTTTTTGAGGGAGTAACTGGTAAAATAGATGGGGGAGAGCCAGTAGATGTGGTGTACCTGGACTTCCAAAAGGCCTTCGATAAGGTCCCACATAAAAGATTAGCATGGAAAATTGAAGCTCATGGGATAAAGGGGAAAGTATTGACGTGGATAGAGAACTGGCTGTCAGATAGAAAACAGAGAGTTGGAATAAACGGCTCATTTTCTGAATGGCAGGCAGTAACAAGTGGGGTACCACAGGGATCTGTCCTGGGTCCCCAGCTGTTCACAATTTATATTAATGACCTGGATCAGGGAGTCGAATGCAGCATTTCCAAATTTGCAGACGACACTAAACTAGGAGGGGGGGTGGGCTCAGAGGAGGAGACCAGGAAGCTCCAGAGCGATTTGGACAGACTGGGTGATTGGGCGGATAAATGGCAGATGCACTATAATGTGGACAAGTGCGAAGTTATCCACCTTGGGTGCAGGAACGGGAGGGCAAATTATTATTTAAATGGCAATAAATTGGGAGAGGGGGAAGTACAGAGAGACCTGGGTGTTCTTGTACACCAGTCACTGAAGGCGAGCATGCAGGTGCAACAGGCGGTCAAGAAGGCAAACGGTATGCTGGCCTTCATAGCAAAAGGGTTGGAATACAGGAACAGGGATACCTTGCTGCAGCTGTACAGGGCACTGGTGAGACCACACCTCGAGTACTGTGTACAGTTTTGGTCGCCTCATCTGAGGAAAGATGTTCTTGCCATGGAGGGGGTGCAGCGGCGATTCACCAGGCTGATACCAGGAATGGCGGGATTGACCTATGAGGAGAGACTATGTAGTTTAGGGATGTACACACTGGAGTTTAGAAGATTGAGAGGGGACCTCATAGAAGTGTATAAAATTCTGACAGGTCTAGACAGATTAGATGCAGAAGGAATGTTTCCCTTGGCGGGTGAGAACAGAACTAGAGGACATAATTTAAGGATAAGGGCTAAACCATTTAGGACAGAAATGAGGGGGAATTTCTTCACTCAGAGAGTGGTGAACCTGTGGAACTCATTGCCACAGAGGGCAGTGTACGCCAGCTCATTAAATATATTTAAGAGGGAATTAGATATATTTCTACAGGCAAAAGGGGTTAAGGGTTACAGAGAGAAGGCGGGGACGGGATACTGAATTGAAGGATCAGCCATGATCTCATTAAATGGCGGAGCAGGCTCGAAGGGCCGGATGGCCTACTCCTGCTCCTATCTTCTATGTATCTATGTAGGAGTCAAGAGGTGAGACACTCACCGCAGAATACCCAGCCTCTGACCTGCTCTTGTTGCCACAGTATGTGTGTGGCTGATCCAGTTAAGTTTCTGGTTAATGTGACCCCCCAGGATATTGATGGTGGGAGATTCGGCGATGATAATGTAGTTGAATATCAAGAGGCCGTGGTTAAATGCTCGCTTGTTGGAGATAGTCATTGCCTGGCACTTGTGTGGCGCGAATGTTACCTGCCACTTATCAGCCGAAGCCTGAATGTCATCCAGGTCTTGCTGCATGCAGGCATGGACTGCTTCATTATCTGAGGTGTTGCGAATGGCACTGAACACTGCAGTCGTCAGCGAACATTCCCACTGCTGACCTTATGATGGAGGGAAGGTCATTGATGAAGCAGCTGAAGATGGTTGGGCTTAGGACACTGCCCAGAGGAACTCCTGCAACAATGTCCTGGGGCTGTGATGATTGACCTCCAACCACCACAACCATCTTCCTTTGTGCTAGGTATGACTCCAGCCAGTGGAGAGTTTTCCCCCCGATTCCCATTGACTTGGCTAGAGGCGCGGCTAGTTCTGGAGCACAAGTCATCAGCACGACAGCCGGGGTGTTGTCGTGGTCCACAGCCTTTGCAGTATCCAGTGCACTCAGCCGTTTCTTGATATCACGTGGAGTGAATCGAATTGGCTGAAGACTGGCTTCTGTGGTGGTGGGGACCTCAGGAGGAGGCAGATATGGATCATCCACTCGGCACTTCTGGCTGAAGATGGTTGCAAACGCATCAGCTTTGGCTTTTGCACTCACGTGCTGGGCTCCACCATCATTGAGGATAGGGATATTCATGGAGCCTCCTCCGCCCGTTAGTTGTTTAATGGTCGACCATCATTCATGACTGAACGTGGCAGGACTGCAGAGCTTTGATCTGATCCGTTGATTGTGGGATCACTTAGCCCTGTCTATAGCATGCTGCTTCTGCTTTTTAACAGGCATGTAGTCCTGTGTTGCAGCTTCCCCAGGTTGGCACTGCATTTTTAGGTACGTCTGTTGCTGCTCCTGGCATGCTCTTCTACACTCCCTATTGAAGCAGTGTTGGTCCCCTGGCTTGATGGTAATGCTAGAGTGAGGAAAATGCCAGGCCATGAGATACAGATTGTGGTGGAATACAATTCTGCTGCTGCTGATGGCCCACAGCGCCACATGGATGCCCAGTTTTGAGCTGCTAGATCAGTTCTGACTCTATCCCATTTAGGAGGGTGTTTTCAGTGCGAAGACGGGACTTCGTTTCCACACTGACCATGCGGCGGTCACTGCTACCAATGCTGTCATGGACAGATCCATCTGCAACAGGTAGATTGGTGAGGATGAGGTCAAGTAAGTTTTCCCTCGTGTTGGTTCTCTCACCACCTGTCGCAGGCCCAGACTGGCAGCTATGTCCTTCAGGACTCAGCCAGCTCGGTCAGTAGTGGTGCTACTGAGCCACTCTTGATGATGGACATTGAAGTCTCCCACCGAGTACATTCTGTGCCCTTGCTACTCTGTGCTTCTTCCTAGTGGTGTTCAACATGGAGGAGTACGGATTCATCAGCTGAGGGAGGGCGGTAGGTGGCAATCAGTAGGAGGTTTCTTTGCCCATGCTTGACCTGAAGCCATGAGACTTCATGGGGTCAGGAGTCAATGTTGAGGACTCCCAGGGCCACTCCTTGCCGATTGTATACCACTGTGCTGCCACCCCTGGTGGGTCTGTCCAGCCGGTGGGACAGGACATACCCAGGGATGGTGATGGAGGAATTTGGGACACTGGCTGAAAGATATGATTCTGTGAGTATGACTATGTCAGGCTGTTGCTTGACTAGTCTGTAGGACAGCTCTCCCAATTTTGGCACAAGTCCCCAGATGTTGGTGAGGAGGACTTTGTAGGGTCGACTGGGCTGGGTGTGCCGTTGTTGTGTCTGTGGCCAGTGCCGAGGTCGGGTGGTCCGTCTGGTTTTATTTTTATTGTTTTTCAGAGCGGCTTTTTACAACGGAGTGGTTTGCTAGGCCATTTCAGAGGGCAGTTAAGAGTCAACCACATTGCTGTGGGTCTGGAGTCACATACAGGCCAAACCAGGTAAGGACGGCAGATTTCCTTCCCTAAAAGGACATTAGTGAACCAGATGGGTTTTTACGACAATCCAATAGTTTCATGGTCACCATTACTGATACTAGCTTTTTATTCCAGATTTATTTAATTAACTGAATTTAAATTCCCCAGCTGCCGTGGTGGGATTTGAACTCATGGGGGCGATTTTCCCAGCCCTGGGGAGGCGGGACTGCTGGGAAAATGGTAGAAACTGGGACCCATCCCGCCTCCATGCCATCTTCCCAGGAGGCGAGTAGCCGACCCCTGCCAGTTCCCGTCTCCTCCAGGCCGGAAGGGCAATAGTGCCAATTAACTGCCTGTTAACAGGTAGTTAACGGGCAGTTTTTTGGTTAATCCCTATTTTGAGCCCTAAAGTGTGGGCTTCCCGACGGCTCCAAACCTCACAAGGGTCAGCAAGGCGAGCCGTGGGTTTGCGAAGCCGAAATGTCCTGTGTGCAGGTGAGTGATGAGTGCAAGTGTGGAGAGGTAAGTGTGTGAGGTGACTCTAAAGTGTTTTAATAAGATTACTTACCTTTGCTTCTTCCTCCAGGCTTCATCCCTTTAGGCTGCGGAGCTGCCTCATCTCCACGGCAGAGATGACAGAATGGCTGTTGCATTCTCTGATGCAACAGCCATCTGATTTCTGCCCAGGAAAGAGGTTTGGTGAGTCTTGAGTAGAACAGAAATTGTCAGTGTTTGACAGCTTCTTAATGCTGTCAAACGATGACTATTCATCTGTGAAAAATTTGACAGATAAAGCATCATACGCTGACATTCTCTGTCACCGGCTTTCCCTTAAATGTACTCCTAAGCCCGCTGGGCGGGCTTAACAAGGTCAATCAAGGGAAAATAGCGTGGGTTGGCTGGACGTCGATGGAGGCGGGACTAAAACCCGACAAGCAGCAGTCCCGCCTCCATCACGTCCCCATTGATAAAATCACCCCCCATGTCTCCGGATCATTAGTCCAGGCCTCTGGATTACTAGTCCAGTAACAGAACCATGATGCTACCTTTCCCGTAAACTGGGTAAGGATTTTAAAAAGTTAAGTCGGAATTTTACTGTGTGAATCAACATTCAAGGACAACAGAATTAAATTAACTTTTTAAACTAAATTAAGTTTGGGATTAAGTTAAGTTCAAGCTTTTTTTTAACCTCACTATCCAATAAATTTCAGTTACTTCACATTGATTGACTTCCTCCTTAAGCTCATGCGTCACAAAATTCCAGACATTCAGACTAATGCACTATGATTCATTATACGGAACAGAACAATACTCTACACACTGAACTTCAGAATTATTTTGATAGACACATGAATCAATCATTTAGATGGTAACCTTCAAATATAGTTTCCTCCATGCACCCAAACTGTTAATGATGCAACTTACTGCTGAATCGAAAAGACAGACTTGCATTTCTATAGCACCTTTCACGACCTCAGGACATCCCAAAGCACTTTACAGCCAATGAAGTACTTTTGAAGTGTAGTCACTGTTGTAAGGTAGGAAACATTAACATGTATACTGGCTGCTGCTCCAGACTCGAACACCAATACCCGTTAACTTCTTTTTCAATTCCTCTTCTTACTGGTATCCACCTCTCATAATTCCCTGTTGTATTGCACCATGCCTGTATTGAGCTCCCACCCAACTGCACCATCCTGTCACCATCCTAAGGTCCTCTCTCTCAGATAGGCCCAGAGTGTCCATTGGCTTTAACCTGGGCATCATCGACCATGTCCGTCGTGGAACAGGTTGTTGGCTCTCTCCAAGTAGCCAACTGAGCTACTTAATTCCTTTCTCCAATTTTTACTCCATCCACTCCTTGAAGGTTAACTTTTCCAACCTCCTCATGCCCCCTCTCCTCTCCCACACCTCCTCTGATCCCACTGTGAAGTCCTCCTATGCCCACTACACCACTCAAACGAGTCTGCAGTTGCCCACCCTATCCACATCATTCTGCAAAATGTCTGGTTTATTGAGAAAATCTTTCTCCCCATCCACAACCTCATTCAGGACAAGCACACTGACATCCTGGGGTTGACTACAATCTGGCACATCAGTGGAGACTCTTTCCTGCCCCCCGCTACATGTTCTACCAGATCCTCCCCTGAACCACTGTAGAGATGGTATGGCACTCATCTCAGACTATCCTCCTACTTCTCTTGTACTTTCTCTACATTTGAACATTTTATTCTTTACCATCCTTCCCCTCTTTAGGATTTTTCATTGTTTACCACTCATCCCCTTACTGAAATCTCTTCCCTCCGTCCTCATGTAGCCTTCCACTGAGTAACTCCTCACCCGTGGTAACTTTAACCTGTATCGAATTCACACTGTACGAGGGTGAAAATACCACCTTGCGGAGATCTTGCTCCTACTTTTAAAATTAATAAAGGACTGCACTGGGATGGTCTACGTATTGTAGTGCTGCAGTTATGCCATGAACCGTTATTAACTTTTGCAAATAACCGTTGATTTCTCTTGGCATTTTTCACGGACATAAATAAAAATTCTTCTTATAACTGAGTCACTGCTTTTCCCCACTCAAATTCTTTTCATCACCCTCTCTCTTCTTTCTGTTTATCTTCCAATCTGTCTCTACAATTTTCACTCAATTTTCATTGATGTCTGTGCCTTGGTTTGTCACTGACTCCTTCTCCCTTTCTCTTCCTCCTTCTGTATCCTTCACTGTCTCGTCTCTCTTCTTTATGTCTCCCACTGTCTCTGTATGCCTCTCACATATGTCCCTTTACTGATTTACTGAACTTCTATCTTTTACCTTTGTTTGAAAGACTAGGGCACACAATAAGATGACAACCAATATGTGCTAGTTAGAGATGGGTACCAGAAATGGACAAGGAGCTGTGGGAAAGCTTCTGAAACATGTATGAGTAAGGGAGAAACTAGGGATTAGAGCCTGTGTTGGAAGGCCAAGGCCTGGTTTGGGATGTACCTATACCTTAGGCTGGATGATCTTCCTATTGTTGTCGTAGTGGATCAGTCTTGACTGACCAGTATTGGTGTCCGAGAAATGCAATAATATGAGAAAGAAACTGTGGTGTGTCCTTGATGGGAGTGGGAAGCTGTGAGGTACAAAGCTCGGATAGGAAGGGATAATGACCTGAGGCTAGGAGGGAGCAGTGCTCGACAGGAGTGTGGAAAAGGGATAATGGTGTGCTGCTTGCAGCGCAGAGTGGCAGTTTTAAGCAACTGCACACTCAGCATTGAGACTGATAGATTAGCTGATCTTGCTGTGTGGATAAATGGCACATTTAATTTAGTTCTCAGGGTTGAAGTTCATTCCTCTCTCTGGTCCTGTGCCCACTGTGGGTCACACTATGTCCCATCCACATTACCCAGTCCTAAGCCTCAGCGTTTCACACACTGCTTTCCGTTTGGGCTGAACCCTCAGTCTAGACCTAACACACCCACACAGCCCTGAAACCTATACATCCAACCCATGTTCTGCAAGTAGCTGCCAATGTGGCTCTGCCCTCCTCTCGCTGACTGATAGACATGGTAGTAATAAGGGGACAGAAAAAGTATCAAAAATATAAATACATTTCCAACCTCTGTCTCTTACTCACAACAGGGACATCCTTCCTCTCTCTGCCCTAGTCAAACAGGCACGCGTTTGGTGTTTGACCTTACCTACCGGTGATTGGTCGGTCTGATGCATTTTTTGTGATCTGATTAATCAATCAGATTCCATAAAAAAATAGGGAAGAACACAATCATTTTAATTAGATATACAGACAGACCGACCTTATATTCAGAATGCATTTTAAGAAAAGCTTTGGACAAGTTTGACTAGTGAATGGATCTCATTTAGTCAACAATAGCCAGTTTGATGGATCAACACTACCAGCATACAACAAAAATAAATGGTTTGAAGGTTCATCTGAAATGCTGTCTGTCTCCTTTACAAATAAATCAGATTAACAAAAGAAAGGAAATAGCATGGAATGCAGCAATTTAATCTGGCTTCAGTTGTCACACACGGTTAGAATTTATCATGTAAACTGGCCTGGTTAATTTCACACTTGAATGCAGGAGACTGAACAACTTCCATCAGAGAACAGGATTAAGCACAGCTCAGGAGTCACCATGAATACATTAACTTTAGACAGATTTATTCTATAATTTCCTATCAGCTCATTTATCAAATGTGATGAGTGAGGGAAGGCGCAGAATTATTGACATACGAGCAGAACACACCGCAGGACAGAGCAGGCCCACGACTGGTTTTATGGAAGCCTAGGATGCATTAGACTACCCGCCGTACAAAGAAGAATGTTTTCCTGTGGGGAGGGATAAAACATACTCTTCAAAAGGGACAACACTCTCGGTCCAAAGCGAGAGCTTGGTCTTCTCTGCAGCCTAAATGGTAGTACAATATTCCACCCCCCACCCCCACCCCTTGTAGATCTAGTTGAGAATAAAATCAGCATTTCACCCATCAGGGCACTTGATAGAGAATGCTGCATAAATAGTTTAATGTGCTCCTGCAGAAAACATCAGCAATTAAATGGCTGGGAAGGCACACAGGAAGGAGGATTTAATTCCATCAAAAGCTCCTTTTTAGTTTCAGTATCAGAAAACCAGGAGGGAGTAAAAAGCAAAGTGGGCAATACTGAACAGGAATACTCCACAAGTCATTTCTGAATATTCTTTCCTTTTACTAAAATTACAACTTGTCCCTAGTAGTTGGGTAGGTTACAAACCTTTGAGAGCTTAAATGATCATTTACATTTTGAGAAGAAACAATTTGGTGAAAATGACTTTAGAAAATAGCATTGGAAAGTTTGTTCTATGGTTTCAGCAACAGTAACCTGATATCCACCAGGCTCACAAAGCTCTGTGCAGTTGAAGGGAAAGAAAGCATCACTTCCAACAATTTTGGCACATTTTGTCATAAGCAATAAAGATTTTCTTTTATATAAAATCATCACTAGGTCTTAATATATGTATTCTTGTGTCTGGAGGATACTCTGAATACCGACAAGTAGTTCATTTTATTTAGACTATTACTACTTGCTATAATGCTTCTGATCAATTTCTGGTAATATATGTGGGAACCTGATATAAGGGAAAGATTTAACCAAGCAGTACAACAAAACTAGAAGAACTAAACAGTGCACATCAATGAATTATGGAGCCACAAGTCACTTCCAATACTAGAATCAAGTTCAGATCATATAAAAATATATCAATCAGCATTACTGTCAAAGCAATATATTCATTAAAGTAGCATATAAAAATTAGACTTTATTGCTCGAAAATTTTCACATTAATTGGGACAGCATAAGTACCACGTAATTTATGTCTGCATGTACCCAAGTACGTCAAGATTAGAGTCAATAGAGTGGTCTGCTAGCCATTGTTAATGGACCCTTGAAACATGTTCTATGTTCTACCAGCTCTGAGGGCCAAGTCACAAGCCAGTAATGGAAGAGTATTCAGAAATGATTTAGGGAACCATTCTGTTTAGTGTTAACTCACTTCACCTTTTATCCTTAATTTTTGTTACGTCTTCCATTTTGGTTCCCAGTCAGTGATGAAAATCTTTGTTGCGCCAAACACAGAATTATGTGAATTCGTATAACTTGTGCTATCAGCACATTCAAAGCATAAAAAAGTGATGCACTTTTGAATTATCTGCAGTTGCATTTGCAAAAATAACTGCAACCAGTGAAGCATATTGTAAAAAAAACAGCCTACTCCAAGCTGAATTACTAAAATTATTCACTCCTTTAGTGGCAATTAAACAGACTGCTGATGAACCCAACGATGCTTTCAGCTCTTCTCTGCAAGATCTACACATTTCTCGCTTCCTTTTCTTTGTCATTTTTCAAAAATGTCAGCATATGGAGGGATGGTGCTGAGCATTAGCGCACTAAGGCTTAGTGCCCGAGTGGTACAGGCTGGTACAGCAATGCAAGCTTAATCTTTCACTTCCCAATCCAAGCTGCAGAGTGAGAAACTGGGTCTAGTCTTGTTTGGGCAACATGGCATGCCCTAGCGACTGGTCAATATGAGATATTCACAGAAGTCAGAGCAGACCATCCACCTGTTTTCTTGACAACAAATGTCACAAATCAAGATGGGCTGAAGAGTGGGAATCACTTGCTTATCTTAAAATTTAACGTGAAGTTTTAAAAATAAAATGCTAACTACATGCATGCTTGGCCTCATCAACTCTCCTGGCTTCAGATGGAACTCTCACATCTCCTCCTGTGAAGGAATAATCCATATAACCGATTCAGAAAAATACACTATCTTATGAAAGAATTCTGGCCTTATTAAAACATGACAAACTGGGTTTGGAAAGTTAGAAACCTAACTATGAAATAGCTATGAAAGAATTCTGGCTATTGAGATAAGACAGTTGTTGACCCTGAATAAATAACCTTATTGAAACAGAAGGTGCATGGCTCCGGCAGGCTGACTTTTGGGAACAAAAACAATGGTTCACCCTGGATAAGGTGTTTTAATTTAAACTTCGTAAAGATGGCACATAAGATAAGGAACATCTGCCCTCGTAAAGATGACATAAAATAAGGGATACCTGCCCTTCACACCGTTTTATATGGTCAACCCAGAACACCTAGAGATGCGACAAGAATATTACAAGCTGATGTGGCAGTAAGAATTGCAGAGGTCGGCAGAAAGATGAATAGGGACAATTAACTTGCATCAGCAGAAACTTTAAAGGAAATACAACTGGAAAAGGGTATAAATACTGAAGTTTCAAATGGGATATCAGAGTCACTTTAATCGGGCAAAGCGATTCTCGGCTACAGAGGCGGCTCTGTGGTCTTTAACTCTTTGTACCTCGGGGTACAAAGGTATTTGATATTGATGGATATCCTGTATAGAAAACTTTAAGAACTGCAATACTGTAGCGAAGTTAAGATTTAAAAGTAAGATTCTCTTAATAATATCATATTTTTTCTCTTTTTAGAACTGTTAATGTTGCGATTGACTGATTCACCAACTGTAAATTGCATGTCGGTTCTTTAATAAATCTCTATATATTTTTAGAATTGTCTCACATAAGTCTTCTGTATCAATAACTCGCGAACTCAATCTCTGTACACTCTTTGGTGGAGAGGTATAATTCTGAAGGAGTTCTCCGGACCCTCATAATATCCGGGACGTTACAGTCTAGCTAAACTTATTAAAAGCGCTATCTGGAGGACGGTAACATTCTCGGGTTGTTCCTTTCCTTTAGGGAGAGATAGCCCAGACCTTTAGATCCAATTAAGCGTCTTTAGGATTCGGCTACCTCAAACTTTAGTTGAAAGTGAACGTCTGAGAAATACGCCTGATCCGGGATAACCCCAAAGGGGCTAGGACTAGTAAATACCCCTTCACTCCATTACAAAAGCTGCCCCAAAAACTAGTTTTCCTCTTTTGTGCCACACACTTTTCCCTTCAACAACGCTTTACTCTCTATAAAGCCCAAGTTTATCCAAGATGGCGGCCATATCTGGGGAGACCCTTATAGTTTATTAAATTCCTAGATACGTTATAAGAAAAGCCGGCAATCTGATAGGTGATCCCTTACTCACCTCCAGCCTCTCTCTCCATTGCAACCTCGCTTATCTTTCTCTATTTTATTGATATTACTAAAGGTCAATGCTTATCTGAATTTTCCTCTTTTGTTCCCGCCAAGGTTCAAAAAATACACAATCCTACACGATTTCTCTTCCCTACATAAAAGAAATCAATTGCATACTCTTACTTATTCTTTTCCCAGGCCTCAAAACTATGGAACTCCTTTTTATAGTTTTAATTTTCTCTGAACATTTTTACCTGTGTTCACAGCAAAGAGGCCGTTTCCATAAGCAGGCCAAGTTTCAAACTGCACTCTTGTGTATACTGTGATAATGACAGCATGCTACAGGACCAACAATTACCCTTCAGCTACAGTGTATTGCACTGGAAGCCATGTGTGATGCCCACCATACTCTCCTGTCTACTTGAAAAGGCAGTAAATACTACACTGTTGAACCGTATATTCAGTCTAAAGCCAATAGACATATTCACAAAATTATACACTGAAGCAGAATGATACAGCAAGATACTATTGGTACAATGCTTGACCTAGACAATCTATAAACTTTTTCAAAGCAAGAAGAGTGCAAACTCTTTGCATATTCTTTTCAGTGGCTTTCAAATGTGTCTTTGCTGGATGCTACAAAAAGATGGATCTTGTACAGTGTGTTATCTGCCTCAGCAGGCAAATGGGCTCCATTACTTTCTTTATTTGTGTCTGTCTTTACCTTCATATTAAAGCAGACTTATTTGATGATCAAACTAATTCTTCTCAGTGGTCAGGCAACTGAGATAGTAACCACATCTAATACTTCAGCAGATGAAAACAGTGGTTTCAAGGACATTTGAGCATTTATTTGCCTTTGACACCTGACTTCGAACAAAGCTCCCTTGATGGTTTGTCTGCGGGCTTGCATGCTTCATCACTTGCTAGCATTTCAAGATTTTTCCTATGTCCGAGTAGTATGACTTGCAATCTTCAAATGAGGTATCATTTACAAATCAAATAACCTACGAGCAACTCAGACAGCTGGACTCCTGTCTTCATTTTGAAGTTTAATAGGAAAGACAGCTCCTGTCCAACTATTTCTAAAAGACACTTAACTTCTATATCTCGCTGGTCTATACAAGCAGTCTCCCAAACCATCACACTCCTTATTCCCCTCAATTATCTCTTCCTCCTTCAGGCCTTTAAAAGTTAAGCTTGATCTCACTATACTCTGATTTTCCTCATTTTATTTTTACACTTCTCAATTTTGCTGATGTTCTGCTCTATGGGCTTTAGCTTCTCATTAAAAAAAAAACTTAGTTCTGAACCTTCCTTTCCAGTTTCAGAATTTAACAATTTCAATCAAACCTTTATGTATGGTAAATATTAACATACATAAGGCATTCTTTACCCAAGTTTAGATGACTTATCTTGGAGGCATCGGTTCAGTCTGTCATTTGCAGGCCACCCATGCATGTTAAAACTTACTCGTAGTTCAAATGTGTTCTTTTTAAAGTAGCTTTCTCTGCAACACTTTTCTGTATTCTATGCGCGCATATATGTACTTTACCTTGTGGTGGGGAGGGGGCGGGGATGGGGAGGGGGGAAAGAGAGAAGAACTGGTAGGTGGTCTTTTAAAAAAAAATCTAGCTCAGTGATTGCACATAATTTCACTGGTAATGATTCATAATTTCACTGGTAATGATTCATAATTTCACGGGTAATTATTCATAATTTCACTGGTAATGATTCATAAAGTAGCGTCTTCCAGCACGACATGAAGAATAAATCAATGTAATATTTAAAACATTCGTGAATTTTTATTTTACAGTTTGGCATCAAATTGCAGACGAGTTGTAGTCATTCAATAATCTTTCAGGACTGATTTCCTGGTCTTTATCTTTTTAAAAAACTTCATATATTTATTGGGGGGTTTTGGTCAGAACTACTGAAACAACCTGATCAAATTTATATCACTTCCCTCAAAAAACTACACTTTAATGTTCATTTTGAACTAGTTTGAAGAGGCATTGACTGCATGAAAAGGGTTGAATCATTTTCCATCAAAAGTCATTTTCATTATAGTGAGGTCATGCTCAAATTATGAATTTTGCATTATTGAGGCTTGTATGTTTAAACAAATGGGAAAAGGTTTCCAAAATGTATTCATGAAGATGATGCTCCTTTTAAATGTGCTATCAACTGACCCACACCTGTGTGTTGGAATGTGTTTGGTCTGTGGTATCACTTGGTTAGCATGTAGCCATCAGTAATGTTACATGTTTTACACACTTTAGGAAGGATGTGAAGGCCCTTGAGAGGGTGCAGAGGAGATTTACCAGAATGGTTCCAGGGATGGGGGATCTTAGCTACAAGGACAGGTTGGAGAAACTGGATTTGTTTTAATTAGAGCAAAGGAGGTTGAGAGGTGATTTGATAGAAGTGTACAAGATTATGATGGGTTTGGATAGGCTAGACGGGGAAAGGCTGTTCCCACTAGTTGATGGTACAAGGACTAGGGGACACAGATTTAAGGTTTTGGGCAAGAGATACAGGGGGGATGTGAGGAAAAACTTTTTTACGCAGCGAGTGGTGAGGACCTGGAACTCGCTGCTGACGGAAGTGGTGGAAATGAGACACTCAATGTTTTCAAGGGGAGACTAGATAGGCGCTTGAGGGAAATAAACTTGCAGGGCTACGGGGATAGAGTGGGGGAATGGGACTGACTGGATTGCTCTAGAGAGAGCTGGCACGGACTTGATGGGCCGAATGGCCTCCTTCTATGCCGTTATGACTCTATGTTCACTACAGTATTATAGTAAAGCATAACATTTTAGTAAGAGATAAACAGATAAACTTCTATTACATACTTGGGGATAAGGGAAAGCTGTCCAATACTTGAATGGTGCCACACTGCATGTGCTAAGGCCAGAACATAGCTGCAGTACATCTCGCAATAAGACTGGTGGCAAGCTGTGAAATCGAAGAGCTGGAATGGATATCCAACCCATTCTGTATCCGAGGTCAGCGTCGCACTGTTGATAACACTCACAATACGATCATTCAGTACTATCCAGTAGGGCTCCTTTAAATACAAAATGAAACAAAAAATTATTTTGTGGAAATAAAATCTATTAGAAAGCATTTTCAAATCCGATATTTCAAAGTTGGGAACAACAGCACACTTTCAACTTATTTACTGCACTGTGAGGCATTTGCCTGCATGTTGCACAACTAATTTAAATATCAATTGTAACACAGCGGGACATTATGATTTCACTAAACTGAAGGATTATGACTGAATTTGCTCAACAAATCCTACTGCCATGCTATGATGAGATTTTCAGCTGACCGTTGGAAGCAGCCACCTAAATCCATGAAACCACTGCTATTGGAACTCATCTAGTATGAAGAAACAGACATTATAGACTGAAATTCTAAGCATTCTTTCACCTTACACAATAAGTTGTCCTCTAGTATCAGAATTGCAGTGGTCCAGTGAGCAGCTGTACCAATATACCAGCCTAGCTTTTCCAATAGGTTACCTGTTTTACCAGTGTAAAATAGACAACCAGGACAGAAAAATAGGCTGCATTCTATTTTGCCAGACATCCTCCCACTTTAGCCCCATCACATTGTCCATAGTCAACCTGTGGCCGGAGGAAGTACATTTTTGGATGAGCATATGCAAATGAGGCTGTAATAACATGCTGACATCATACTCTTCATCTTCTGTCAATTGCACCTCTCTTGTGCTAGTTCATGTTCTTGCCTGTATTAAATAGGCACCCAAGGTTTCAAGATGCTTTAGAAAAGGAGGAAGTGAATTGAAAACAGTCCAGCAACAACAACAACTTGTATTTATATAGCGCCTTTAATGTAGCAAAACGTCCCAGAGCACTGCACAGGAGTATTTTAAGACAATAAATTTGGCACCGATCCACATAAGGATAAATTAGGGCAGGTGACCAAAAGCTTGGTCAAAGAGGTAGGTTTTAAGAAGCGTCTTCAAGGAGGAAAGAGAGGTAGCGAGGCAGAGAGGTTTAGGCAGGGAATTCCAGAGCTTAGGGCCTAGGCAACAGAAGGCACGGCCACCAAAGGTTGAGCGATTATAATCAGGGATCCTCAAGAGGGCAGAATTAGAGGAGCGCAGATATCTCGGGGGGTTGTGGGGCTGAAGGAGATTACAGAGATAGGAAGGGGTGAGGCCGTGGAGGGATTTGACTACAAGGATGAGAATTTTGAAATCGGGGCACTGCTTAACTGGGAGCCAATGTAGGTCAGTGAGCACAGGGGTGATGGGTAAATGGGACTTGGTGCGAGTTAGGACACGGGCAGCCGAGTTTTGGATGACCTCAAGTTTACGTAGGGTGGAATGTGGGAGGCCAGCCAAGAGTGCGTTGGAAGTCTAGAGGTAACAAAGGCATGGATGAGGGTTTCAGCAGCAGATGAGCTGAGGCAAGGGCAGAGACGGGCGATGTTATGGAGGTGGAAGTAGGCAGTCGTTGTTATGCTGCGGATATGTAGTCAGAAGCTCATTTCAGGGTCAAATATGACACCAAGGTTGTGAACAGTGTGGTTCAGCCTCAGACAGATGTTACGGAGAGGGATGGAGTCGGTGGCTAGGAAACGGAGTTTGTGGCGGGGACCGAAAACAATGGCTTCGGTTTTCCCAATATTTAATTGGAGAAAATTTTTGCTCATCCAGAACTGTATGTCGGACAAGCAGTCTGACAATATAGACACCGTGGAGGGTTCGAGAGAAGAAGTAGTGAGGTAGAGCTGGGTGTCATCAGCGTACATGTAGAAACTGACGCTGTGTTTTCAGATGATGTCGCCAAGGGGCAACATGTAGATGAGAAATAGGAGGGGGCCAAGGATAGATCCTAGAGAGGCGCTGGAGAAGGATGGAGTGCTCAACCGTGTCAAAGGCTGCAGACAAGTCAAGAAGGACAAGGAGGGATAGTTTACCTTTGTCACAGTCACAAAGGATGTCATTTGTGACTTTGATGAGAGCCGTTTCGATACTGTGGCAAGGGCGAAAACCTGATTGGAGGGATTCAAACATGGAATTGCGGGAAAGATGGGCACGGATTTGGGAGGCGACAACACGTTCAAGGACTTGAGAGGAAAGGGAGGTTGGAGTTGGGGCGGTAGTTTGCAAGGACGGAGGGATCAAGGTTTGTTTTTTTGAGGAGAGGGGTGATGACGGCAGATTTGAGGGCGAGGGGGACAGTACCTGAGGAGAGAGAACCGTTAACAATATCAGCTAACATGGGAGCCAGAAGAGGAAGTTGGGTGGTCAGCAGTTTGGTGGGAATAGGGGCGAGGGAGCAGGAGGTGGGGCTCAGACGAGATGAGCGCAATTATAGTTGTAGGACAGAGTGCACCCAAATGACCCCACATGCTCCCTTACTCAATGCCACTACCTATGGCAACAGAAACGTATTCCACTCTCAATATGAAGCATGCTGCAACCAGTAGAACCATTTCATGAAGCCTCTATTTATGCCATGTAATAAAAGCACCTTTCACACCATTCCAAGAACAATGCTTGTACATGCAACATCTTCCTCCTTATTTGCTGCCAAAGCCTGTTCCCTTTTGCTCTGAGCCACCCACCCAATGCGCTCCTCTCCAACTCACTAACTCCCCAGGCTGGATGTCTCGGAGCTGAAGCTTCTTTGTGTAGTGATTATTTACAAGGAAACACCACACAGCATTTTATTGTTTTCTCCCACCTAGATCAAGGGTGTTTATACACATATACAGGTTGGTGACTACCTAATTTGTAGTTTATTAACCATATAATACTGCAGACAATTGAATTTACCCAGATATGATCTGACTTCAGGGGCTGCTGATGAGTTTACTCATCTAGCCTCAGCCACAGAGCTGCTGTATTTTCTGCCAAAATTGACTTGGAATGTGACATCAGTTTTCACAGCAGGTTTTTCAACCAATGGGGGGAAATAGCCTCTAAAGCTAGTTTTCAGGTAAAGGCTCCATTTTGGAAGTTCTTCTCACCTCCAAATGAATGATGGCAGCCAGGATGAGGAAAAAAACAGCAATAGAAATGGGCTGTTGATTCTGGCATAAGTGGTGGGATCCATCCACAAATGACCTCCGGTGCTGACCCCATCAAAGCATGCGGGGTCAGGGAGCGATCACCTAGTTTTAAAAATGCCGGGCAGGTGCCTGTGCTACTAGGGATGCATCTTGGGTGAATGCCAGTGGGGATAGGCTTCAAAATGCTGACCTCCCCTTTACCAGGGGCAAAAGATGTTTGCAGTGACTCATTGGTCCCCCCTCCCCCCAATATAAGGGGGCTGAAAAATAATGGCCAAATAATGCCCAGGCCTAGGTAAACCCCAAATCCACCGATCGACAAGGCAGTGTTCCTGCTCTTACTCGGCAACCAGCCTGTTGTTCTTCCCCCAGCCCAAGAGCAAGGCGACTCCTGGCCTGGAAGTACCTCCTCCCAGCCATTCCTTCTCTTATGGCAGTGTCTTTCCTTGGGATGAGTGGAGGCTTGGCTCCAAAAATAATAAAAATGGAAGAAGAAATCATCAAGACGAGAAAGAGAGAAGACAGGGTGAGCAGAATTTATTTGATTTTAAATTCTAAGCACGATAGTAATTTAGTGTTAATGTCTAAATAAAGTTACTCCCGATATTGCTGTGCATTACTCTAACATTAATGTTCATTTCACTGCACTGTGTGTAAGCAGAAAGCTTTAAAAACTGGTAAACTCTGGAAATCTATTTCCCTGGACTTGCTGGCAATTGATGCGTTAAATATTTCAGACTTTAGGCTGTAAATTCCTGTCAGTATTTGGCTTAATTAAACCATAGCCCCTATAAAATGTAAAAGAATGAAATACAGCTTTCTAATACACAACTGTTCTGGATCTTCTGTACAACACAGTTGCCAAAACTATAAGGTCACAGTAAGGCCTTTTTAAGAAACACTCGCAGCAGCTGCTGTGGTTTTTTTTTTAGTTCATTAACATTGGAAAGTAACTCAGGCTGGTGCAGCTGCCAAGTGGAATTTTCCAAGCCTGGTTCTTAGATTTTCTTTTACAAGAGTAGCTCAATACTTAAATTAATTTTGAATTTCTGTGATTTGCTATGTAGGAAAACTAGTTACCATGAGGTGGAAGAAAGTATTCCCTCTATTCTCCACTTACTAACACTTCTTCCTTAAGTTACAGTTCTTTTTCAATGCTTCTAAATTTATCTTGTGCTGTTGCACTACAATCAGGGTGTTGTCGGGGCCTTTGCTGTGTCCGGTGCACTCGATCGTTTATTGAAATCACATGCAGTGAGTTACATTGGTTAAAGATTGGCACCTGTGATGGTGGGGACTTCAGGAGGAGGCTGAGAAGAATCATTCACTCGGCACTTCTGGCTGAAGATAACAATAAGCCATTGGCAGCTCTATCATGATGTCACTGGAAAGCCAATGGGTTTTCACAGAAAAGCTCTAATCCCAGACAGACTGTGCAGACTGGATAGTAAAAACTTTTTCCATTGAAAAGTTAGAAGAATCCTCAAAGTTTTATTTGGCTTATAAATTAACCCTTAGTTCACAATGAATGTGAATTCTGACCTTGCAATACAAAGGCTTATTGGCTTCAATTATTAGTATACACTCAGAATGGATATAAAACTGCGAGACTTACAGGTAATGCAGTTATTACAAGTCCAATTGCATTCATCCAGGCAGTAATATTCTCTCTGGGCACCAATGGTTGACTAGAAGGAAAAAATTATTACTACAGAAGCAAATGATAAAAACACAAGCCAGCTTTTACAAATTAGTCGTAGAAGATTCTTCTGACACAACATTAACAAGAAGTGCCCAAAGAACCATGAATTCTAAAGGGATTGAGTTAGAAACCCACAGTAAATTTCACACAAAATTAAGGTTTCAAAGATCCATTTCTATATTGTGAAACATGTTCAACATTATTCTACAAAAAAGCAGAATTTATAAATCATCCCTCACCCCCACAAAACTTGATAGAAACAGACAAAAAAAAACATGCAACTGCTTTTGCATCAGAGGGTGGGGATGGGAACAAAGCAGAGATACAAGGAATTATTGTAAAATCTGCTGTAATGGTTACACTAGGGTGAAGCTGTGTTTGTGATTTTACAGTTGATAGTGCTCATGTACACACTACAGCAGTAAAGAAAATTACACAATCTCAAACTTCCACACTTTGCAAAGTACATTTCATAGGATGAGCTGACTTTTGGTTCTCATTACCTGCATCACTGAGCTAACTGACAAGATAGTCCAGGAAGCCTGAACCTATTTGCGCTCATCATAGAATTCACTCATTCACATTTTAGCAAAACATTTTCCACTTGCATAATGCAAAATATGATTATTTACATATTAAAGCTAAACCGTTCCTTCCAATCCATTGTTGCCCAAGCTGAATAAAGTTAATTTCCAAATCAAGTTACCTCTTAAGTACAACATTAAGAAGCGCATTTCCTACTTCCTTCCCTGGTACAGACAATGCCATAAGTTCCACACAGGTTACATGAAGGGCGTGTGCTGCTGGGTTGGGAAATTCATTGAATCTCCAGTCACAGTTTGGAAATGGACCAGGTGATTTTCCTGCCATAGGTGAAGTACTGATTAAGGGAAATATTACTGAACATGTGACAGTGAATAATGCTTTCCACAAGCACAAGACAAAATAAAATGTACATTAAGCAGAGCCATACCTTACTAAATACATGATTGAAAAAAATAATTCTGACATACTAAACAAGTACACAATATAATTCTGCTAATATAGCTAATACTTATAAATAAAAAAGTGTAAAAGAAGTGATTCCTTGGGTTGATAAGTGGCAAGTAACATTTGTGCCACACAAGTGCCAGACAATGACCATCTCCAACAAGAGAGAGTCTAACCACCTCCCCATGACATTCAATGGGATTGCAATTGCCAAATCCCCCACCAACATCCTCCTGGAGGTCACCATTGACCAGAAACTTAACTGGACCAGCCACATAAATACTGTGGCAACAAGAGCAGGTCAGAGGCTGGTATTCTGCAGCGAGGTCTCACCTCCTGACTCCCCAAAGCCTTTCCACCATCTACAAGGCACAAGTCAGGAGTGTGATGGAATACTCTCCACTTGCCTGGATGAGTGCAGCTCCAACAACACTCAAGAAGCTCAAAACCATCCAGGACAAAGCAGCCCATCCACCACTTTAAACATTCGCTCCCTCCACCACTGGCACACCGTGTCTGCAGTCATTTACAAGATGCACTGCAGCAACTCGCCAAGGCTTCTTCAACAGCACCTCCCAAACCCACGACCTCTACCACCTAGAAGGACAAGGGCAGCAGGCGTATGAGAACACCATCACCGCCAAGTTCCCCTCCAAGTCACACACCATCCTGACTTGGAAATATCGCTGTTCCTTCATTGTCGCTGGGTCAAAATCCTGGAACTCCCTCCCTAACAGCACTGTGGGAGGACCTTCACCACACAGACTGCAGCGCTTCAAGGCGGCGGCTCACCACCTTCTCAGGGGCAATTAGGGATGGGCAATAAATGCTGGCCTTGCCAGCGACGCACACATCCCATAAACAAATTTTTAAAAATTCCTTGGTCCCTGCTCAATCTTAATTACTGTCAATAGAGGACCTCAAACCTCAGCAAAATAAACCAAAGAACAACTATATTTTCATTCCCATTGATGAAGCTGTGTCTTAATCTGCAAACATATAGTGATTATACCAGTAGGAGCTGAAAAGATGAAGAGAATGGTTACTGGAACACCTTAGATTCTACACAACCACAAACTACAAATAAAACGTTATGCAATCAACTGGAACCATCAATGCCTCTTTTAAAGTTTCTTGTATGCTTTCTCTCCACTCGGGCACTTCTCTAAAAAAAAATTCTGGAAGTAGCAATGAAATACTTCACATCAGTAGTAACTATTAAAGTTTCATGTGATGATTTAAAAATCCTTTCAATCTCTTGAAGAAACCTCAAGATTACATTTTTAAACAAACTTTCAATCTGATTTGTTTCCTGTATAGGCAATATTCCTGTTGTGATTCATATAGCCTTGCATGAAATTACATTAACTATGCAAGGTTTTTTGTGGTAATCACTTGTTGCACAAGACAAACTAGCTAGCAGAGGAAGGATATTCTCCACTAATCGACCGATCAACTTGCAGTAGTACGTGTCGTCAGGAACCCATGGATTGTCTTCTCGTGCGTTCATGGCAGATTTCAGATAGGTTTCACTTAAACACCAGCCCTGTGGTCGGTTATCTTTTAGAGAGCCAATGACTGCATGAACAAGTTTGCGTTTAAGATTTGTGCGATCTCGTAGATGTCTCTCATAGTAATGAAGAGTGTTGTACAGGTAGGTCACAGGCCGGTCTACAATGAAAGCAAAAATGCATATTCTTCAGTTGACTGAAAAAATGTCTGTCATGCTACATTTTAATTAGCTTCAAGTAAAAATAAAAGGCACATTTTTCAAAGTAAAATGCAAATTCTCCCCACAATCAGGAATGAAATGATACAAGCATGTTAAAAGACTTGTTACGTGGAGAGACTAGAGAAGCTGGGGTTGTTCTCCTTAACACAAAGAAAGTAAAGAGGAGATTTGATAGAGGTGTTCAAAATCATGAAGGGTTTTGATAGAATAGGGAGAAACTGTTTCCAGTGACAGAAGGGTCAGTAATCAGAGGACACAGATTTAAGGTAATTGGCAAAAAAAGAGGTGACATGAGGGAAAACATTTTTACGCAGCAAGTTATGATGATCTGGAATGCACGCACGGCCTGAAAAGGTGGTGGAAGCAGAATCAACAACAACTTTCAAAAGGTCCCAATCTTTATTTCCTGGTTTCCTGTCTGCGAGAA
Organism: Squalus acanthias; assembly: GCA_030390025.1. Classification (NCBI taxonomy): domain Eukaryota; kingdom Metazoa; phylum Chordata; class Chondrichthyes; order Squaliformes; family Squalidae; genus Squalus; species Squalus acanthias. Next base: position 73,229,235 of record CM059433.1, on the reverse strand, counting down.
TTCTTCAATGGAATTGGTTGCTTAGACAGCTGTTGATGTCACCTCAGCATCGCCATAGGAATCCCCTATTCACAGCATTGCAATCAATTGAACATCGAAAAAGGCTAATTTCTCGCCACAGAGATTGCAAGATCTCTGTGGGCAGCTTTCTTTGGGTCAAGGGCGAGCGCCTTTGATTCGCCACTGACTCCAAATTACGGGCCAATATTAGTTCACAGGTCACACAAAGAAAAAGAAACAAGAATCAAAATGGATCAGCTAGAAAAGCTTAACTACACAAATAATAAAAATAAATCTACCCAGTTAATGCACAAATAAAAAAGACAGATCTATTGAATATTCTGACATATATAAAAACCTACCATGAAACTTATACAGGCCTCCTAGGTGGTCAAGAAGAGTTTCCAAAGATTTTGAAACTGGGAGTAATTCTAAAAATCTGTGGATTACAATATCAAACACTGGCAAAAATCGTAGGCAGACATTTCCAAAATAAATGGGGAGATATTGAGGTTGAATCTGCACGGGTGGATTCACTTGTTCAGCCAGGCCCTCAAAATACAGCTTTTCAGGATATTTCTGAAAGAGACAAACAGCAAATAAGAATCGAGAGCCTTCAGGTGGTAGATGTCAAAATGGAATTTCTATTTCTACACAAGTTTCTTATATACATTTTGCACTTCTAATTCCATCTTTTTAAGCACTAATTAGCAGCACAATTTTATTTTCAAGAGCAACAGCTTATGTGAAAAGGTTGCAGTCTTTAATTATGATTGCTAACATAAGGGCATTGACCTTTAAATTTAATGTTCTAGTCATTTTATTAAACAGCCACAGCACAGAATATAATGAGCTTGCAGCCCGCTATACCTTGCTTCCCGTGTCAAATCAAATGGCTACGATAAAAAAAAAATCAGTATCATTTTTAAGCCAGTTGATTGGTTGGCTGCGAGTGTCACTTTCTAGTAAGCTCTGTGATCAGCCGCTAGTCAAAATAAACCAAACAGTGGAAACAACAATTCTGTTGTCATAGATGACACCACAAAGCAGCTTCTAAGTGATCCTTATTTCAGGCACATGCCTAACGGCCAACCTGAATCTCTCAATAGGTTGAAAGTACCAACAAAATAAAAGCAGAATGTTAATTGTATCAGCCCCTGCTGACCTGTTTATCGCAGGCTTCTTAAAACATTTAATTCTAGCTCAACTCAGTACAGCAAAAGATTTAATTGTATTGTAAGGATTTTAAAAGACTCCATACCTGCTTAACTTTTCAAGGTGGAAAGATAACTTACATTTCTTTTGTGTAAACCTGAATGTTAAGTATGCCAAAGTACACAAAGCAGTATTCCCCCCCCCCCCCCCCCCCAAGAGCAACCCATGAAAGATTAAGTCTTTCATAATAAAAACGCAAGTGAAAACTTCAATACACATAACCTGCTGTTCAAATGCATTACTACTCTCTTGCAAAGCATAAGCTCACGTAGTAAAGAAAAGTCATAAATTAAATTACATTCACGATAGGTCACGATTACTAGTAACTACCGAGTGTAATCAATTATGACTATGTTTGTCACTACAGTATGATTGACAGGTATTATCAGTAAAATTCGAATATAATGGATTATGGCAATGTTCTAAGCATTAGTAAAAGTCTAATCTCATGTAATGTTTTGCTAATGTTCTCTGCAGAAAAAAGTAGTACAAATGCTATTGTAACCAAACCAGACATCAGCTGCAATACAAATAATTTTTAATCATACAGAAAGATTATATACATGCATAAAAACAGTGTGTATGAACATGTGTATTTATTATATATTAAAAACCATTTAAAGAATCTAAGCACACAGAACATCACTTTCCACAGTAGAAACTAAATTGTAATTGACTAAACAAACATATTTATAACCTTTTACATACATTGCATACTCCAAAATTAAACACGAAGCATGGCAACACTGGAACTATGTCATTCCACTGCTAAGCTTAGATAGATTTTATGAATTTACCATCTGGCATAGAGTTCTGCATGTTGGGAGCACATAGCAGGAATTCAGGCACAGAGGCTAGCTAGCGCTGCAGGATTTAACACTGATTAAAAGTTTCCTTTTTGCCCAAGTTCCTGATGGACACTCAAGGTATTTGAGTCTCTGTGCCCTGAGTGTTGTAAAATTACTCTAAGGGGCAACCAATTTGTAAAAAGCTGAAAAAATGGATGTTCAGATTGTATAAATTTGTAACTCAATGTTTTTCCTTTGTGTAAATAAAACATACAAACGGGATTTCTAACTTAGAAGTGTAGCTCACATATTCTATGATTAACACATGAGCCTATATACAAATAACAGAGTTTCTACAGACATTAAAATGTTTTGAAGGACATCATTTTAAGAACCTATTAAAACATAGGCACTCATTGTTGGTTCATCATTTATTACAAAAAAGTTGTGAAAAATGCATCTATATAGGACATAGGAATTGTTTGCCAATGTCACCTGTACAATCCACAATTGGGGCACCAAAAGTAGCACAATGATACTTGCTCCTCCTTAACTTCTTGGACTTTAACCTACTCGAGAAAGAAGGGTATCTGCCTGGGGATTGCCTGGCTAGCCACTGAAGAAGAGTAAGAGAGCTCCTTTATTATATATCAAGAGGAACCTTTTTTTTTAAAAAGAAGTATTTTATTTATATTGTAGAAATTGAATAAAAAAACTACAAAAGCAGGATCCAGGCTAACATGTATAAAATCAGCACTGGAAAGCATAGTACAAATATTTCATTAAAATAATATCCCTCATCTTCATACCTCCTGCCAAATATCCCAGTAAGCAGGGGGAAAAGGTGCTCTGTTCCACCCATGGATGGACCAAGTATCACCTCAGATTAGCTCTGCTATATTAGTTGACCCCAAAATTCAAATATAATGGATCCTTATAACAAAGTTCAAAGCATTAGTAAAAGTCTAATCTCGTGTAATGTCTTGTTAATGTTCTCGGCAGAAAAATAAGTGCAAATGCTATTGTAACCAAACTAGACATCAGCAGCGATACATATACACACACACACACAATGTATAAAACTGGGGAGAACGGAGGTTCTGTTCTGAACAAAAACTCAGAATGAAGTCTCCTCCCCCTAGTGGAGGATTTTGACATGTCAGCCTTGTACCCTAAAGGTTTTTCTCATGCCTTTCCAAACTGGACTCTGGAGCTGTATCTTAATCGCAGTATAATATACCAGTCTCTTCAGATTCATATGCTGAAGGACTGGATTTGCCCAGTGGGTACACAGCTGGTTTCCTTGATTGCCACCCAGGACAATAAGTCTCACCATCAACATCAAAATTATTCTGTGTGAACACTGCAGTCTTAACCTCAGACGGTAATCTTAAAAATATTTTACGATCATGATCAATGGCTACCTCAATCTGGCTATGGCACTACTCTCCAGAAACTAGTTATATTTTTCTTTGTAGAGTAAAACAGAATCTGTAAAGGGTCTTCAATTGAATTAACAGATCCAAATGCTGATGGATGCCAAGCATGAATTTGACCAAACTGCTGACTACATGAAGTGCATTAGTTCAACCAAGAGTTTTCTCTTAGGGCTTTTGTGTTTTGTTACTTATACCATGTCCCACCTTGTTGAACATCTTGTAAGCTTTGGCGACAAAATGTAGCTTGTGGGATAAAGCTCTCAAATTCCAGTAGATACAATAGGTCCCTACTATCTTTTAATGAACCTCTGAAGAGAAATAAATCTTGCACGTAACGTTTATTTTTAAATAAAGGACTGTCTACACTTGCCAACTCTACAAATAATATGGTTTTATTATTACTATTGGAGGTGGGATGGGAAGAGGGAGAGAAAAACTAAATGCTAAGTCAGTCAGTCATTAAACCTCTGGAGCTCACTTTATACTGGTTGCGAATGAGAATGTAACTTAAATACCATATCTGATATCTAGAATCACTGAACTGAACCATAGTGGATGCTCATTATTTGTACCACTTTTTAAATCTGATTCTGGTAATGTCATAAAATTATATTAATTTCCCTCTTACTTGAATTGTGTCCAAATTGTCTCGACAACAAGACAATTCAAATGAGGTTCTAGACCAAATGATGAAGAGCTCCACTTATGATAACCTCTCAAACTTGGAGCCAACATTACCTGAGCAACTGTATCTGCAGTTGGTATGATGCCGACAATGAATGCTTCTTGTAAGTACTAAAATATTAATATAGTTCATGATAGCTGCTATGAAGTTTGCTCCACAGGCTATGTAGAGATCACTTTCAAGGAACATCAAATTGCTCGGATATCATCAGAGGGGAAATGGAAAAGCTGCACTTAAAATGTACATTAAAAAAAACATTAGATTAAAATGGGTTGAAAGAGTTAATAGATACAGGAAGCCCTATATCTTATTTCAGTATCTAATTTAATTAGAATGAAGGAAGAAAAAGGACATTACTTGTGCTTGAATTGTACTACAATTGGACCAGTAAGTGTTAAATGCATCAGCATCAGACCTGAAACTGAGATCCTAAATTTAAATCCATTATATAACTAGGTTTTCAAATTCTTGGACTAAATTACCCTCCTCAAGATGAATTTCAAGATTAGGGTTAAACTCATAAAACCTGGATAGATCAACGTGGGCATTGAAACAATCTCAACTCTTTGTGCCAAAGGCATCATCAGCCTAGAGTCACAGAAGATGCAGCTAATAATGCACATCAACTATTTTTAGAATTATACTTTGTGAAGATAGTTGTAAGCATCCATGATTTACTTATTTAATTTGTTCCTTCCCAAATTGCTTTGCTGACCAAACTGATGAAACCTAAATTTCTCTGATTACAATGACTTTTATTTTTGACCAGAAAAAGCACGTATAAGTGTGCAGCCAATTTTTTTGACCCAAATTGTGGAAAAAATAAAACCCAAAAATCTGAAAAAGACTTGCATTTATATAGGGCCTTTCGCAACTTCCCAAAGCGCTTTACACCCGATCAATTACTTTTGAAGTGTAGTCACTGTTCTAATGTAGGATATGCAGGAGCCAATTTGTACACAGAAGATGCACGCATAACCACTGCAATTCAATCCTTGATGTTCCAACTTCCATTCTATTATCAAATTTTATATTGAGTTTTGGTGCAAATGATACTTGGCATACAGTTAACTAAGTATGAAACATATTGATGTGAACTTGTAACCGGTGGTATTTTTCTCTTTAGTTACCAACCTATTGCACAAAACAGATCCATGTACTAAAGTAGAAAGTGACCAACCTAGATGTATCCTATTTGCAAGATATTTCTATATTTTGTATCTTGTACTTGTATTTCTCTGTACATTTTTCTTTATATCTCTCTACAATTCTGTGACTTGGTTATTTTTATTTAAAAACATTTATTTTACTTGTGTACCATTTTGCTTAGCATTGCATGATAAAAATCTACATACATTTAATTGCATCAATTGGAAAGCAATACATACTACCTTTATTTAAACAAGGTCAGAAATACTTTTAAAGCACCAAGAACTATACCAAAATATTATGGGAGTGATTTGGACAATCACTGCTTGGGTAAACCGGGGAGTAAATCATTTGCGCGTTATAAAACTCACCCGATTTTCATTTCTATTGAAATTGATGGAAATTAAAATCAGGCAGGTTCTAGAACGAGTGGGTGATCAGCTCTGCCAGTTTACCACCCTAGCAGTGAAAGTGAAAATGACCCCCATGTGTTTTACTTACAAAATTATCTGAAGCTATTACAGAAACAACTGGAATAAAGAAGTGGAGGGGGATTTCCATGTTTCTTTGCCTGGTTGTACTGGATAATGTAGGAGCAGCACACAGAGGACAATGGGCAGTGTGGATCGAATACCTGTAAGGGTGGCTGCCCGATTTCCCATTTACTTAGTTGATGGATAGAAAATCAGACAGACTCTTAATAAATCTGCGATCCTCTCCACCCGGGAGGTCTAATATGCTCAGATACAGGTACGGGAAAACCTGCCTCGTTTATTGCTGTCACCGGGTACTCTGGCAACATGATAAAGTAACAGGACTAACAGTGTTTTAATAACAGTGGATTAATAAATTAAAGACTTTTATCATCCTATTTCATTTCTCTTGCACATTTTAATCGTCTAAACATGGTGGGAGGCTAAATTTGATAAGGCCCAAAAACAGGCGCGATCTGCCCATGTGAAAGTAATGGACATTCGTGCTGCCTGCTCATTAACATGATTGAAGCGCTGAGCCCAGCCCTGAACGCGCTGCTAGTTGGCTCAGCGCTCAGCAGGGAGCCCAATATCATGGGAAGACTTATCTGTATTTAAAGGTTACCTGCAGAATGAAACGCTGTCTGCACTTCTTAAAGTGGAGGTGTTTTGTGAACGAAGTAGCTTATTCCGAGTGGACCTAAGCAAAGGGGAGGTTAGCAATGTCGCAACAGGGCAAAGAAAGGGCACCTCGGTTCTCGGATGCAGCACTGGAGGCCTTGGTGTAAGAGGTCGATAGGAGGAGACAGGTGCTCTACCCGCAAGGGACCAGGAGGCCTTCCAGACAGACTGTACAAAGGCAGTAGGAGCAGATTGCTGAAGAGGTTGGTGCCACCAGTCTTTCCCCAGAACCTGGATGCAGTGCCAGATGTTTAATGACCACACACGAGTGGTCAAGGTCAGTGAATGCATCTTCAAATGCCATAGCCTACCAACTGCACCACTAGCCTCACACACTGCTCACTGCACCACAACCCCATCACTCACCTACCAACAATCTCTATCAATCACGACTCATACCTCACAATCATAGCTTCAAGTCACCCTCACACACTTGCCACTGTTGCAAGCCTCACACCCACATCTCACACCTTGCACACAATGCCAGCTATTCAACCATGACAGGCACATCACACAAACACATTGCACCACACTCACTGACACACTTCCCTTTCTCTTGCAGGCCAAGGTGGCACATAACCAGCACCAGCAGAAGCTAACAGGCAGGGGGGGCAAGCTTGGATGCAGAACCTGACCCAGCTGGAGGAGGCGGTTATGGATCTAATTGGAGGGGCTGTCACTGAGGTCATGGTGATTGGCGAGGCTGAAAGCATTGATGATGACTGTATGCTCATACCTAATCCTTCTTCTCCCATCCCACTTCCCCCATATCCCACAATCTCTTCTCGCTTACAAGCTGCTGATGGTGCAAGCATGCACATCTTGCTTTCCCACCTCCCTCACCATAATCCGACCCTTGTGCTTTTCTCCCTTCAGATACCCCAAAATTGCCACCAGCCCAGCCTGTGCAGGAAATAGAGGAGGAGAGTGATAAAGAGACACTGTCAATCAATCTGACACTCCCAGGCACCAGCTCAGAATGTGGCACTGCACAAACTTTAGAGGGTAGTATAGAGGCACGATCTGCACGTGGTGAGTCACCAGGCACGAGTGGGCTGCAGCCAGGACAGGGGGAAAGGGTAGTGCAGGTGCCAGCTCCCTGGAGGAAGAGGTCGACACGGGTTCTGCTGCAGAGAACTCAGATGATGGCTTTGAGGGGTGGCCTTCAGAAGAAGGGTGATGGGCCTGCACAGAGAAATGCTTGGTGCAATGGCAGGTTTTTTTTCCCATTCATGGGATGTGGAAGTCACCGGCAAGGCCAGCATTCATTGCCCATCCCTAATTGCAACAACAACAACTTGTATTTATATAGTGCCTTTATCGCAGTAAAACGTCCCAAGGCGCTTCACAGGAGTATTATAAGACAAACAATTTGACACCGAGCCACACAAAGAGAAATTAGGGCAGTTGAGCAAAAGCTTGGTCAAAGAGGTAGGTTTTAAGGAGCGTCTTAAAGGAGGAAAGAGAGGTAGAGAGGCGGAGAGGTTTAGGGAGGGAATTCCGGAGCCTACGGCCTAGGCAATAGAAGGCACGGCCACCAATTGTTGAGTGATTATAATCAGGGATGCTCAAGAGCAGAATTAGAGGAGCGTAGATATCTCGGGTGGGGGGGGGGGGGGAGATTAGAGATGATAGGGAAGGGCAAGGCAATGGAGGGATCTGAAAACAAGGATGAGAATTGCCTTCGAGAAGGTGGTGGGTGGCGAGCTGCCTTCTTGAATACAACGGGGTGGCTTGCTAGGCCATTTCAGAGAGCAATTAAGTGTGAACCACATTGCTGTGGGTCTGGAGTCACATATAGGCCAGACTGGACGGCAGATTTCCTTCCCTAAAGGACATTAGTGAACGAGATGGGTTTTTACGATAATCCAGTAGTTTCATGGTCACCATTACTGATACTAGCTTTTTATTCCAGATTTACTTAATTAACTGAATTTAATTCAGTTGCCGTGGTGGGATTTGAACTCATGTCTCGGATCATTCGTCCTGGCCTCTGGAATACTAGTCCAATAACATAACCACTATGCTGCTGTACCCACCTGCCAGAGAGGTTCTTGTCACTGTCAAGGAGCATGGAAGAGTCCGGCTCCAACCTTGCACGGAGCTTTGCGCAGAGCTTGGAGCTCATGATTTCCAGGATAGAAGTGATGGGCAACTCCATTAGAGCACTTGTGGACGCAACCATGATGCTGGGTGTGATGGGTGATGTTGCAGCTTCCATTGCAGCAGAAGCGGAAGCTACCCAACGCCCGAGTGCTGCAGTGGAAGCTCAGACTTCTGGAGGCTCAGCTTGCTGCCACACAAGCTCAGACTGCTCTCATGCAGGCTCAGACTGCTGCCATCATGGCTGGGTTTACGAGTGTGGAAAGGGGCTTGCAGGGTGCCACAGCAGTCCAGCAATCTGTCCCCCAACAGATGGCTAGAAATGCTGAGGCACCGCCCTGGGGGAGTGGCTGTGGCTCCGTGAAGCTCGACCCTGCTGTCCGAGTGTAATGTATCCAAGTTTGTTGACGATACAAGGCTAGGTGGGAAAGTAAGCTGAGAGGAGGACACAAGAGCCTGCAAAGGGATATAGTCAGGTTAAGTGAGTGGGCAAGAAGGTGGCAGATGGAGTATAATGTGGGAAATATGAGGTTATTCCCCTTGGTAGGAAGAATAGGAAAACAGAATTATTTTTTAAATGGTGAGAAACTATTAAATGTTGGTGTTCAGAGAGATTTAGGTGTCCTAGTACAAGAAACACAGAGCGTTAGCATGCAGGTACAGCAAGCAATTAGGAAGGCAAATGGCATGTTGGCCTTTTCCACAGAGGGCTGTGACAGGGCAGATGCTGAGAGTTTGTTTCCCCTGGCTGGAGAGTCTAGAACTAGGAGGCATAGTCTCAGGATAAGGGGTTGGCCATTTAAGACTGAGATGAGGAGGAATTTCTTCACTGAGAAGGTTGTGAAACTTTGGAATTCTCTTCCACAAAGGGCTGTGCATGCTGAGTCTTTGAGTATATTCAAGGCTGAGAAAGATAGATTTTTGGATTCGAGGGGAATCAAAGGATATGGAGATCAGGCGGGAAAGTGGAGTTGAGGTCGAAGATCAGCCATGATCTTATTGAATGGCAGAGCAGGCTCGAGGGAGCGTATGGCCTACTCCTGCTCCTAATTCTGATGTTATGCTCTCTCTCTCAGGATGACAGCAGTCGTACTTCCACCACTGCCACTCCGCTAGTGCCACTGCAGTTGCTGGTCAGCCAGCCAGCTCAGACTGCTGATGCCCACGCGGAGGTGCTGCAGTCTACAGCTGGGCCTTCTAGCATACTGCCGGCGCACGCAACACACACACACACACACACGCACACGCACGCCAAAACCAAAAAGGGGGTTCAATGGGATCTTACTGGGGAAAAAAGAAAATCAAGATTTTAATCATGTTAATACAAGAAACGCACTACCTAAGATTCATCTCGGAGGGGGATTTTAACTCGGAGCGGGTTTTGGATGGGCTGGTGGGGGGGCGGGGTTGGAGGGGGGGTGAGGTGACATCAACCCTCCCACTATTTTAACTCTCGGGCCTCATTTACATCCTGCCGGTCAGTCTAAAACTGGCAGAAAGAGGCAACTGGTCAGCAGCCAACTGGTTAAAATTGCATGGCCCAAAGGCCCCTCGCCGGCTGGAAGGCAACTGGTAGGGTGAGGGTATTGGCAGGGTCTCATGGATGGAAAGAGTGGAAGCTTGGGGCAGCAGAGGTTGAGACTTTCCTTATGGGGTCTGGAAGAGCATTCTTGCTCCTCCTGAGCCCACAAAGGAAAGTTTAACACTTACCTTTTGTGGCCTCTTCAGAGCAGCATTGGCTGTGCATGGCACAGTGATGGGTGCCCACTCAGACTGCACTTAAAAGTTTATCAGGGTCCTATAAATGTAACAAGACATTGATTTGCATACATGTATGAGGCTTCTGCCTGATTTAGGTGGGTACATAAGCTGCCGCCATACTCCGTGGCAATCTCCACAGGGCTGGAACAGCGCAGAGAATGAACCTGCTCCTTTTTAACTGCCCCTCGCCTGGTTCCACTCAGCAGGAGGAATTAAAATTCCCCCCGCCCAGCTCATCTTTCGTTGGCTGCTCTTTTTCTTTCAGTGCTATCTACTAAAAATCACTCCTCTTTTTCAGTTTACTCTTCTTTTTAACAAATAAATATTTTTAATAATCAATTCCACAAAATACAACCCAATACAGCTAGCCTTGGCTAGAAGTAAATCATAAAAAAGGAAAGATGGCTGAATAGAAGTATCATCCTAATGCATTTCAGTGATTTCCATTTAGTGCTGTGTACTGGAGCAAGGCTATACATGCCCGAAATCATAAGTACAATGTTTAAAAGGGAACCAAGACCCAATGATTAGGTAACTTTGCCATGATATACTTTTTGTTACTATAACTTGATCATTAATATATCTCTTCCTCCAGTGAATGATTAAAATGAACAACCTTTCTTTCTGCAATTTGAAATTGACATACATATACCCAAAAAATAATGTGAAAAATAGTATGAGACTGCTTTTGGCTGGAGATGCATGGTAAAAAATTTTTTTTTAAAGTTTGCTATTTTTGGACTCACATCGAATCCAACATGCAAACAAAAACACTTCTCATTTGCGCTCTACCAGAATTTCACCATCATCAGGTTTGTTTTGAAAGAATCTTTACCTACAGGTGTTCTACTTCACAATCCATTTAACACAAGGAAATCAGTACATTTGAAAATGTATTTCAACTGGCAAGTTTTTGGAAAGTAAATGTTTTATTTTTAAAGAATGATGAATTATAAGTTTAAAAGATGCTACATTTTACATGTGTCAAGGCTATGGAGTTTTGCATATGAAAAGTGTTTCATGTGAACCAATACTGATTAACAAAATACATGAAAAATTACCCTCAAATAGAAATCGAAAATGAATACAGGACTGTCTTTAGAATGAGGACCATGTACCTGTCACGGATATTTGCTTAAACTACAAAACCATGCATCCATACCATTAGTTTTATATCTGAAATAAAGAATGGAGATGTTCAGTGGCAAAGTCACTCACCTTGTGGTAGTTCATGTGTTTTGTATGCCAGTCATTCTGTAGCCAGTGCTCTGGGGAGTTTTCCTTCACAAAGTCACTCACTCGGTTCCTAAAATCATTTGGTTTCAACAGCAGTAGCTGAATAATGAAGTAACAGACTTGGGCCTCGTTTCCTTCATGACTTCGCAAGGCCTACATAAAATCAAACCCAAGCTTCCATTACAATTGAGCTTTTCGAAGGTCATCTCTAACAATGCATGTCAATTTTTCCCTGTACAGTATATTGGGGGTGGGACAGTGGAAGTTGGTATAATCTGGAGAAATTCAGAGGATGGATACTTTGATTCCTCATTCTTCGCCGTTCCCCACACTTAACATCTATATTTTATTTTGACGGGGAAGGGGGAATCAAGTAGAACTGAACTACAAATACAAAAGGAGAGAAATACTACCCATCAGTTACAATATCAGCATAGCAACCCAGTTTTACCAGGAATTATACATGATTCACTTTAAAATCTGCCGAAAAAAGATTTCTTAAAAGTTAGTTGTGCTGGTGGACAGGAAGACAATCAGAACCACAGATTACAAATCCCAATCCACTTCAGCACGGATTTAATTAATCCTTGCTGGGCCTTATCTGGGAGTGCTAAAAAGTGACAATGGGTAGCAAAAATAATAGAAAGAAATTTCAGTCTTTACTTTGAGGAACATAAAAGTCACAAAAAAACTAATATATTAAGGTATTATATATTAAATTCAAAAATGTGCATTTATCCAAGTTACAATATTCTACTGACTCATGATCAACGGACATCTTTTTGGTCTGAAATATCGACTATGCTGAATGACATATTTCCATTCTTAAAATGCTTTTCAAATAAACTTAAAAGGGAATAACTGGACTTCACTTACCAGGCACAATATCAGTCTGTCCAAGGTGACAATATTATATTTCCACACCATGTCATTGAGGATCTCTATGCATTTGTTCAGTTGTTGTCCTCCAGCAGAAGTTGAGAACTCATAGACGAGGAAGTCAGCAAAGGTTCGAACGTGAGCTACCAAAGCTCTAGCTCCTATTCTCTCCAACACTCTGCAGTCAAGAGAACAGTATAGATCTCTTTTCAAAGGACATAATTTACAAAAAAATAAATAATGTAGTAGAGCATAATAGTTATAAACATACAAATAACAAAATGTATATTTGTGAAGCACTAGAATACAGAAATTGACATTTTATATAATGAAAGCATTTTCTTTTTTTAGTATGTTGCTGCCATATTTTATTACAACAAATAGTAGAAATAATCAAATTTCTACTGCTATAATCTTAACGGCAAAACTACATTACAAAACAAGTTTAACTCATTTACATAGGCCATCAAAATGGCAGAAATACTTATTGAAACTTATTTTTAATCAGTTGAAAACAGACAAGTGCTAGAAGTGCTATAAACAGGATCTCATTACCATATATACAATCTCCTGTAGCATTGCACACTGAAGTGTAGTGTAGTCTTCAGGTGAAGCGAGATTAGAGGGTGGGGGATAATTGAACATAATTCAGTCAGACAATCTATCCTTATTTTTATATTATGAGAAGTCGCACAACACCAGGTTATAGTCCAACAGCTTTATTTGTTGGACTATAACCTGGTGTTGTGCGACTTCTCACATTTGTCCACCCCAGTCCAACACCGGCATCTCCACATCATATTTTTATATTACCATTATAAATTCCTATGTCCACATTTATGATGGAAGCTGCTTAATTAAACTTGCCACGTTGTAATTGCACCCTCCCATCGGATTAGCTGCAGCATTTCTACTAACAGGAAGGTGCAATTATAACTTGACAAGACTTTTATATATTTTAGATATCTACTTGTAAGGCTGGCTATACCTATGTAAGACTGTCTTGTGCCACATAAGCAGAGATATTTTACTCAGTTTCCCCCTTTTACCTCAATTTATTTTTGCTCCCTTTAGGTCTCCCTGCTTCACACAAGAGAGAGAGCAGGTGACATCCGGCCAAGATTTTAAATCAACCACTGGCAGCTGGATAGTCTCTCTACTTTGGGAAGTGCCAGGCTCTAGCTTGGTGCTTCCAACTGATGAAACGGTTGACCTCAATAGTGGAGCAAACCTGTACCCAACCACTTCACAGTAGTGACATGGTGATTATATTACACTGCTAAACATATCATAAAAACACAAAAAACATTATTTTCTACCCTCCCTCCTCATACATTTGACTCACTGAATTCAGTTTTTACATTTTCTTCTCCCTGTTATCCCCATTCTTAAATCTTCTTTACAGAAAGGATGAACTGGAGACCTGTTGTTAATTCCCTGCCCATGCAGCTCTATAATTGATTAAGAAATCTGATATAGCATCCCGGGGTGCCTGGCCGTCTAATGTCCATTCAATGTTTCCCGACAGCATGATTCAGATTGGAACGCCATTATGTAGAGAGCTGCAGGTATGCACCTATGCCTTACTCCACTCGAGCTCCAATCTGCTGCAATACTGTGTTATAATAAATGTTGTAACTGGGTTTGCTTAGTCCCAGTAATACTAATCCTTTTCGATATGTTAACTAAATATTGTGCTTTGAAAAATGCGAATTAAGTCTTATACGCAAAGAATTGCAAGGACCATATTCAAATGTCACTGCAACATCCTATGAAGGAGGGAACATACTGGCGCACAAACACTTTACGCCACACAATGGCAGGTTGTGGATTTGTACATGACCACTTTTCATTGTGGGAGAGGCAAGAATTCTTGCCCAAAGGGTTAAAGTGGAAAAAAAAAAGCCAATTTAGGTAACAATTAAAACCAGGCAACTCTCGCACATCTCAAGATAGATCACAGAGTAACACTGGCAATGGCCAAGGAACAAGTCTGCTTTCTCAATTAAGAGAATGATACATGGCATGGTGGAGAAGGGAAGTTAAAGAAGATTTTTATTAATTCAATAAATGAGATGGCGGTCTAAACTCCAGTGTGTACATCCCTAAACTACATAGTCTCTCCTCATAGGTCAATCCCGCCATTCCTGGTATCAGCCTGGTGAATCGCCGCTGCACCCCCTCCATGGCAAGAACATCTTTCCTCAGATGAGGCGACCAAAACTGTACACAGTACTCGAGGTGTGGTCTCACCAGTGCCCTGTACAGCTGCAGCAAGGTATCCCTGTTCCTGTATTCCAACCCTTTTGCTATGAAGGCCAGCATACCGTTTGCCTTCTTGACCGCCTGTTGCACCTGCATGCTCGCCTTCAGTGACTGGTGCACAAGAACACCCAGGTCTCTCTGTACTTCCCCCTCTCCCAATTTATTGCCATTTAAATAATAATTTGCCCTCCCGTTCCTGCACCCAAGGTGGATAACTTCGCACTTGTCCACATTATAGTGCATCTGCCATTTATCCGCCCAATCACCCAGTCTGTCCAAATCGCTCTGGAGCTTCCTGGTCTCCTCCTCTGAGCCCACCCCCCCTCCTAGTTTAGTGTCGTCTGCAAATTCTAATGACCCCCATGCTGTTATTTGGAGGATCTGTATCAGGACTACTCTGCAGGGCATAGTTCAAACATGCAGACAGCAATGTTAATTTTGAATACTTCTCCACTAAATTCACAACAACAAATTTCTATTGTTAAGGTGCTCACCTGTAGCCAATCTGATTAATGTGATCTGTCTCCAACAACATTTTCCACAGCAGACAGAGGAAGAGTGGTGGAGATCCTTGCATGGAGAAGTGAGTGATGATATCATTCTCATTGGTCATGGACTTCCACTTCCTGTATTCTTCTTCCACGTTCTTCTTTAAATTAAATCGACTTTCCTGAGGCACATTGTTCTGTTTGAAAAAGGCCTAAGGTAGATAAAATATTTTAAGTTAACGCAAGTGCATAAAGGAATATAATTTAAATATATACATATATATTAAAAGATAAAATAACATTGCAGTTGTGCAATTTGTTTGAAACTTTAACATCAAAGTATTCAATTCAGACCATGACATCTAGTTAAACTATTTTAGATTTCAACTCGCTAGGGAATTAATCTAATATTTTGACTCCAACTTAAAAAAAAGTGTTTTTAATGTATTTTTCTCTCTTTTTTGTTTACTTCTACCACCTTGGAAAAAAATTTGACCCAGACACTAGTCCCCAGACTGTTGCCTTGAGTAGGAATGAAAATGTAGCTCAAAATTACTTGTCCTGTGGTTGTGCTCATCTCTCTTTCTGGACAACATTGCTAATCCATGTCCGGTTATTTTTTTGTAATATGCTGAAGAATCGCATCACTGTTTTAATAATCCATTTACAACAGGATTAAATTAATGTGGATTAAATAAATTAGGTCACAAAAATGTTTTCTTCATAAAAGCATTAAATGAAGCCAAATATGAATTGAAGTAAACTAACTGTTAATCAGATGCACTCCTTGGGGATGTCCTGCCCTAAATCAAAATGCATCAGCATTAAAAATATTGGATTAAGGTGAACAACTTCTGAACTGTATAGAGTTTCATCAAGGACTGCCCAGGAAGTAGCAAGTCTGATTTTGAAACCTACCACTGCATTAGAGTATGTGCTTCACAGCTACTTGCCTTGCACTACTGATGCTAAAAATGTATTATTCTGATGTTACTGCAATATCTTGGTGACACCTGCATAGTTTATTTAATAAAGGCAGACAACGGTTTTCCTCAGAGGTCCTTGAATAGGTCACCTTCCAGATTTATACCCAGCTCTCCTACAACACTCTGTTTGAATCCGTCCATTCAGACTTCCCTTCCACCACCAAAATAGCCCTAACCAAAGTCACAAACAACATTCGCTGTGACTACGTCATGTTTAGAGATTTTTGACTACTTGACCTGGGAGGAATTCTAGGTAAATTACATCAAGATGTTCGTATGAAGTTGAATTCAGCACAGGATGAGCTAAATCTGCAGCACACACAGATCTTTGGGAATGCAGATTAGATCCAGATGAACTGGTTGGAGAAGTACTGCTTCCCACATACCACTGCTTGAGACAATGCAGGTTCATTATAACATTCCAGTAAACATTCACTCAATGTTAGAACATGCTGGAAAACCTCAGCAGGTCAGGCTTGATGGTGAGTGTTTGTCAGCATTTCTGTTTTTATTTCAGATTTCCAGCATCCACAGTATTATTGCTTTTGTTCACTCATAATATACTGGAATGGCTTCAATGGGTGGTAGCCGGTTTGATTCACAGCTCAAATGGCCATTTCCCAGGCATGGTGAGTTGGGGGAGTATTAGAGGTTAAGCCTTTGGCTTCCTTAGAACTCCCTTCTTAAGTTTAGTGCTGATTAGTTTCAGAGAATTGCTAGTCAGAAAAGTAAATTTAGCCTACTAATGACGATAGTTTGTTATTTTCTATGTTATGAGAAGCATTATGAAAGAGATTCACTAAGTGAGGTACATTTCCACCCCAGCCCCACTGATGTGCTTTTCCTCTTTAGTCCGCCCCTTTCCCAGCCCTGTCCTGGCCCGATTATCTCCCTATATTTTAACCCTGCTTGACCTGAAGATAGCACATGGTCTTGACTACTTGCATGCAATGCTGAGGGAAATCAACAAGTGTGCAAAATAAACTTTTTTGTTGTCTCACAATTGGCCTCGTCTCACTAACACTGTGCATGAATCTGCCTTTCTGAAAATAGGAGAAGTGCTCGAGGATATGTGCAAGATTACAGTAGCCAGTTCATAAAATGTGCGACTTCATCGTTACTACCGTCAGAGCACACTAGTACAAAAGCAAAATACTGCGGAGGCTGGAAATCTGAAATAAAAACAGAAAATGCTGGAATACTCAGCAGGTCAGGCAGCATCTGTTCATTCATCATTCCTGTCTGCATTGATCTATGTTGACTCTCAGTCCCCCGCATTTAAAAATTTTAAATTCTCATCTTCTAAACCCTTCACGGCTTTGCCCCTCCCTGTCTCTGTAACCTACCAAACTGTGTTCCTCTGACTCTGGCCTCTTATGAATCCTCCCATCTCTTTGCCCCACCATCACCAGCCTTCAACCGCCTAGGCCTTACTTTCTGCAATTCTTCCACTAAAACCCTCCACCTATTTTCTCCTCCTTAAAGGCTTGCCTTAAACCACTTCTCTTTGATCACTGGTCACTGTTTGGGATTCTGTAGCTATTTTTTTCCACAAAATAGAACCAGACAAGAGCAGTCGATCTTAATGTGCATTTTCATCAGTGATTAGCTGCGCCAGGCAGTTCCATCCTGAGTTGTCACTCCAGTGGCAGTCAAGAGATTTTCAAATGCGGAATGGGCCGTTGTTAGGACGAGTTCGCAAACAATGGTCCTTCAGTTAGCAATGTCTGGTCATTCAGGAGACAGTCAGCATCTTAGGGTTGACCCATTTCTTTGATTCCTGCCAGTCTTTGAAGGGAGGCTTTTTAAAAAAAAAAAATCAAGACACCAGGACCGGAATTTTCCCAGCCCTGAGGAGGGGGGTTTGGAGGCGGGACTGCTGGGAAAATGGGAAAAATTGGGAGCGGGTCCCAATCCTGCTGCCGAACCATCTTCCCAGGAGGCGGGTCCCCGACTCGCACAGGGACCCGTCTCCTAGCGGCGGGAAGGGAATTAGAGCCAATTAACTGCTAAGAGGCTTTTCACCATTTTCTGCCTGCTGATGCGGGCTTCCCGACGGCGGGAAACCCCGCCAGGGTCAGCAAGGTGAGCTGTGGGTCTGCTGCAGTGTAAGTGTGCAAATGACAGCTGCAGAGGTAGTGTGATGGGTGCAATGGTGCACAGGTAAGTATGACAAGTGAGAGAATGTAGTGAGAAATATTTTTATTCTGTTTATATGTATCTGCATGTGACAAGATTTGATGTTTCTGTGAAGCCTCATCTGATCGGGAGAATTGACAGATGGCTTCTGCAATCTCACATGCAGCTGCCATCTGTTTTCTCCTAAGGAGAGAGTCATTGGTGAGCCTGGGTACAAGGACTCACCTTTGGACAGTGATTGTCAGTGTTTGACAGCACCTCAATGCTGTCAAACACTGACAATTCATCTGTAAAAAAATTAT
Organism: Squalus acanthias; assembly: GCA_030390025.1. Lineage (NCBI taxonomy): Eukaryota > Metazoa > Chordata > Chondrichthyes > Squaliformes > Squalidae > Squalus > Squalus acanthias. The sequence goes on along the minus strand of CM059433.1, from coordinate 73,210,646 downwards.
GAGGCCTGTCCCTTTAAGATAACCGGCAGGTGAAGCGTCATGCACGGACGTCATCTGACACCGGTTTTCCCTTAATTGGCCTGCAAGCCCGAAGGGCGGGCTTAACAAGGCCAATCAAGGGAAAATAGCGTCTGTTCCTCAGACGTCGCTGGGGGTGGGACTAGAACCCGGAAACCAGCAGTCCCGCTCCCAACACGCCTCCTCAGGTAAGATCGCGGCCCAGAAGTCAGAAAAGCAGCAGAAAGGGTGCAAAAGGAATACAGGCAACAGAAAGGCTGAGAATGAGAAAAACCTCCACACCGTCAGCAGAACAGAGAGCAGTGAATCTATCTTCCCACGTTAATTAAGAATCCCTCCAAGTGGGCTAGCCTAATGTATTGTCTCTGGAACGTATTGCCGGCTGGTGCACTGGGTGCTGACTCTCCATATGCCTTCAAGAGGAAGCTGGACCAGTCATTTTCATATGTTTGTATTCTTTACTTTTGTAATGGTACACAAACAGAAGTTGAACTGTTTGATGACGGTCACTTGGTACAGACTCCGTGTTCTTTAAGTTTTGCCTACTGTGGAATAAAGCAAATTACTCGTCCAGTGTTCACTCAATCTGCCATAAAGGAGCAGACGTGCTAAGTCACAGATCAAGTTCAGATCACTGCAAGTTTCATTATTACACTCTTGGGTTCTACTGCCCCGCTAGTGAATACAGGGCAGAGGGAGTCAAGTTCCATGAAAAAACAGGCAACCAGACCGCTTAAAAGAGCAACTTATACTACTGAATCGGAGTGGATATCTGTGGCATACCCAAAATCCTAACAGTCACCCCTCCCAAATGCTTCTTCCTTGGCTTGGTGTCCATTTTCCTCACACCTCAGTGAAGCACCTAGACATTTTTATATGTTAAAGCCTCTGCATAAATGCAAGTTGTTATTAAAGTTGTGCAGCAGATCCAGAATAGTCTTGCTTCAGTGGAATAGTCTTGCTGCAAGGCCATCATTTAAAAGACAGGAAAAATATGCAACCAGAATATGCTGTACAAACCAAGGCTGAGCTGTCAGATAAAAAGGTCAAAGATGTGCTAATGTTTAGCAACATAGCAACAAATAGTGCAACATTGAGGTGGTGTTTAAGTATACAGAAAGTGCTAGGAGACCTCTTCTTTTGAGTCTTCCATATTTATGAATTAATTTCTACCAAGAATTGGACAAAATGAAAACTTCTTTGACAATACTATGGCACAAAAACAAAAGCAAAACTACTGCATAGTCTGATCATCAGACTACATATTGTAACCAGTAAAGAGATGCAAGTAGGAACATAACAATCCCATATTTGAATCTATCTCGAAGGAATGGCAGGTGATGGAGTCTAGGACCTGACCAGTTTGAATTCATAAGAAAATTCTGTATTTTATATTCTTACATGAATTTGTAGCTAGGCCCAGTAATGTAACAATTGAAAATAGTTTCTGTGACTGTTTGTAAAAAGGGGTTTAGTCTGCCTTTTTTTGTAGCTGATGGGTTGTGGATTGGACAAATACATATTGTCTGGTTTGAGATTTAAGTTTAAAAAAAAGCTTTCTCTAGTGACTTTAATTACAGGGAAGAATACACAAATTAAAAAAATCAAATGTTGTTTGATTTAGGGTTGGGGTTGGCTGTTGAAGTTGTTTCCCCTTCTGGATTCACTTTGGTTCTGCTACTGCAGGAATTAATTCAGAGTGGGTCACTACTGATTAATTGGGAAAAGTAAATATTTTAAATCTTCCTTTATGCTAAGCTTGGATAGAAAAATGAGACAAGCTTGGACATTAACGAAAAACGAGACAATTAACCAAGTTGGTGTTCATGTTCTTCGCTACGGGGAGGGAGCATATTGGGCTTTTGTGAAGTTTATTTCTCATAGCTTTTTATTGAGAACTCGTGTTCAAAAACTTAAAGAAAAATGCTAATATTTCAAAACATTTGTTTTGGAATAGATATTGTAAAGTTAAGTACTCTGTCAAAATCAACTGATGATTATGACAAACAAACAGTTTGTTGTAATCTACTGATTTATTCTTGCTTCTGTAATAATTTTACTTAATTAATGCAAATAATTACCTTTTAGTCTGAGCTATCTGGTCTGATGGTATGGTGTTCTATGCCAGTTTGGAGAGATCTGATGCAAATAGTGGCTAGGTTGTATTATTTCTGGTGTCTATGCCACCAGTAAAATGATTCATTCTTCATCCTGCAGCAGTACTATTGTTGATATCTCATACAATCAGCGTGGGCTTGCCTTTAGAAGCTACCTTTGGTAGAGAGCATTAATGAGGAGTATTGAGAAGCTGCCAACAATTTGATATCTACCCTGAAAGAATGTCACTAGAACACGTTGCAATGTAGCTGGTGCACAACAGAAGATTGGATGAATAATGGACTGCAGAACAAGGTAATACAAAGTGGAAAGATACATCAATATTGGTCCAACATGGCTACAGAAACAAGAGAGTGGACTCAAGATTAAGATTTCTGTTGTTGGGGCCACCACCTCGTGCCTTCTATGTATAGTGTGCTAATATTTACCACCAGGTTAACTCAAAAACTCAAACTAAAGATCATCTTACCTGTAATGGAGCTGGGAAACAGCTGAGAGTGTGTGAAGCCCAGTTGTGAGGGGTGAAAACCATGATTGTTTGTAGAATGTCTTTACACCAGGTACCTTGTATAGATTCTGAGCCTGTAAAAAAGTCTATATATTTTTTTAAAAGACAGGGTAAGCATTAGAAAATAATGCAAGTAGTAGCATAGTGTAGCATTATAGGGTGCGGTAGTGCAGTGGTTATGGTACTGGATTAGCAACCCAGAGGTCATGACCACTACATTATGGTTATGAGAGGCCACGAGTTCAAATTCCACTATGGCAAGTTGTGAAACTGAATTCAATACATCTCTTAATTTGTGCACTGGCACCAGAAAAAATAACATGAAAGCTTCTGCCAGATTGTCAGAAAAATCTAACTAGTTCATTAACGCTCCTCAGTAAAGAATATCTGCCACCCCTGTCCGATCTAGCCTATGTGTGACTCCACTCCCACAGTAGGCGGCTGACTCCTGATTCTCTCTGAAATGGCCTAGCAAACCACTCTGGCTCGCAGTAACAGTGTTTTATTAAATAACAGTGGTTCAAGAAGGCCCACCATATTCTCAGGGCGACTAGGGATGAGCCAAAAATGCAACCTTGCCAGTGTTGCTCACATCACAAGAACAAATATAAAAAAAACTCCAGGAACAAAGCAATACAAGTTGTTAACTGATATGGATTACAGGATATTTGACTCAAAATAAGCATATTCTAACTATGAATAATTCACAATGCAGTTGTAGCACAGCTAAATTTTCAGATTAATACTCACCGGTTACATGTGTTGCTCTAGCTAGAGTTAGAATAAGAGCTCTGTTAAGTTCCTCAGACTCTGCAGAAAGAACGGTTTTGGGGTCATTGAGAAACCGAGTAAACTGGGGCTGGACTTCTGAACTGCCCAATGCGGTGATCAGCCGGAGAGCTGTGCTTTCAACACTGAATGGTGAAAGACAATTAGAAAGTTATAATAAAGTTTATAATTCCACATTCAAGCCTTTTCCAAGATTTGGTTATAGAAGTACTGCAAAATCCCAGTACACTAGTAACACCAGTGCAAAAGTCACACCAGTGATATATCTCAACACAGGCAGATATAATATGAACTACAATCACTGCCCCCAACCCGCCGCAACCACCCCACCCCCACCCCCGCAACCAGGGTTAAGGGTTATTAGACCTACTCAGTGCTAATTATAACTTTGCAAGTGGATACTTTAAATTCTAATCCACAAAAATGCTAGTGTAAACAGCGGAACACATCTTTAGGAGATTAAATAAATGGAGCGAATGGCATGATGGGAAAAATGTCTTTTTTTCATTGTTTAATCATATAAAATGGTATGAGTGAGATGTTTTATTGCAGATTAACATTATGAGTACATAAATTCTTAGAAATCCTAATGGTCAAGTATCTTTTATGCTTAAAATTTCTAATCTAATCTTCTTTAGGTTAAGGTTCATATCTGAAGATGGTAATTTATTGAATTTTTGTAAAATATTAGTATGAGGCTTCGTTTGAAGTGGCAATTCTTTGTATCCTATTTGTATCTAAATTTGTATAGCAGTAATTCCACTAATGAGTGTAAGTAAATTGGGTTATTGACAAAATTACAGGGCATTTACACCAACTCTCCATAAATCATTAGTGAGAGAACACTTAGAACGTTAAGCCTAGTTTTGGCCACACGACTTACAAATGAAGGATCAAGGATGATGTAGGGTCTTAAATTAAAGAGCGTACAAATGAGTTGTCTTGTTCTAATTGAAAAAACTAATGAAGAGGGTGAGGGGTACACAATCAAAGTTTTGAAAAATCATTTAGAACCAGAAGGAAATGCAGTGAAAGTCTTTTTTGTGCTAAATAACTAAAGTAGCTGTAGAATACTATTATAAATCAAAGCGAATGGAAAGTTAGATGTAGATATGTAACAATTAATTCACATTTACATGCTAATTTATGCAACAACATGCAAGCTATTGAAGTGAAGGCGGACCATTAAAAAAATTATACAACTTTTCTCAATTCAGCATAGAGTGAAGAAGGAAAAACTGCAAAGGAAGATTTTTTTTCCAGGTCCTGCACACAAAACTAAAAACTAGGGTAAGCTTGATGACTTTTCTTGTTCCTTCTTACATTGATAATTATAACTAACACTATACCCATTTCAACTGAATAGCTTCTATGAGAATAATACAGGAAACTTTCGTTTATCCGGCATCGACAGAGAGTTATATCTACCGAGGCTATTTTTAACAAAGAGACTCCAAGCAGCACGGGAGAATCTACTCATGCTACTGCAATGTTTCGGACTTGCGACAGCGCCAGGAGGCCGAGTAGTGGCACTTTTGAAAAGTACCCCTACTGACTAAATTGGCGTTCGCGGACTCGGACTCGGGATCGGCAACATTGCCGGTTATTTGAGAGGATTTTTCGGAGCACTCGGCATTCGCGGAGACTCGACTGCGACTCGGCAACATTGCCGGTTATTTGAGAGGAGTTTTCGGAGGATGATTTTTGCCGGTTAAGCGAGAATTCCGGATATTTGGGTGCCGGATAAACGAAAGTTTCCTGTACTGTGAAAATGAGCTAATACTGGATTTATGAATGACTAACTGCACTAGACCAGCACCTACTGTGCTCTAGTTCATCCTCAAGTACCAATCTCTTCACGAGCTTGCTCTACCTTACCTCTGCAATCGCCTCCAACCCTACAAGTGTCAGCTTGGCTCAGTGATGTCACTCTTTTGTCTAAGTCAGGTCAGGGGTTCAAGCCCCACTCCAGTATTTGAGCACATAATCTGAGCTGATACTTCCTTGCAGTACTGAAGGAGTGATGCACTGTCGGAGGTGCTGTTTATCAGATGAGGTGTTAAACAGAGCTCCCATCCGCTATTCAGGTGGATGTAAATGAGCCCATGGAACAATTTGAAGAAGAGCAGTGGAGTTTTCCCTGGTGTTCTATCAAACATTTAACCCTCTATCTAAATCTCTAAATACTGATTAAGTGGCTATTTGCTGTTTGTGGGAGCTTGCTGGGAGTAAATTGGCTGCCATATTTGACTACATAACAATGACATTATTGTTCAGAGTGCTTTGGGACATCTTCCCTTTTTTTCCTTTACATCCCAGCTTATACTCTCTACTTCCCTTTCCCTCTGTTCCACTATTGAGGGTACAACCTTTGGATGTTTCCCTAATTTAAAAGGCATTATAAATTATATATTGGTGCATGTTGCTGTTGTAGAATGTGCAAGTGTAAGTACTCAATATGGAGCAAAACAGGTTGGCTACCGAGCCTGAAATGGTTGATCTGCTTGAAGATATGAGACAATGCTATAAATAAATTCTCCTATCAGAAAGGAGTCCCCCCCTCAAAACATTTGGGAGACATTTTAAAAAAGGTAGCTAGGGATAGAGGCACTTTTCATTTAAAAGTACTTACTAATTGTATTCTTTTTCTTTAAAACAAAAAAGAACATAATTGACAGGTTATGTACATTCCTATTTCCAAAATGATTGTCTTTATCAGCATCAAAAGAGAATATTCCTTTAAAATAAAACAATTATGCAATTAAAGTTTTTTTAAATTGTATCTAGAAACAGAATACAAACCTGGATGTGCCAATTATAAAGGTAATACTAACTAAGTCTGAAATTATATTCTGCTTTAATACTGCAAATGTTTCCAATAAATACGGGATCCAAGGAACTGGCACTTTGTTCAGGAGTGGTCTCAAACATTTATAAACATTTTAAGCATTGGGTAGTTGTAATCCTCTTATCTGGAGTTTGTTTGTAAGGATTAAGAGGTTTTCAAAATTAGGAACAGTTTTTAGAGCATGAATAGCAAAAGGTTGTTTCCACTGGTTGGTAAATCGGTAACAAGGGGGCATGGACTCAGAATAATCAACAGGCAAAGTTTCACAGTTATTAGAATGTGGAATACTTTACCACAAGTGGCTCTTGAGACAGAGATTATATCATTTAAAAGGCATTTGGATAAGTATTTGAAAGGGAGAATATGAAGAGATATGGGGGAAAAAGGTAGGGATGTGGGATTAGGATAGCTCTAGCTAAACAGATAGCACTGGTACAGATTCAATGTTCAAAAGACCTTCTTGTGTGCTGTAATTTCTATCCCAGTCAAGTCATATTTCAAACATTTACAGGGACCTCACCTCTGCCACACTATTGTTCCTGTTTAGAAACACAATGCATTGAAGTACCAAGCCAATTTTACATTTGAAAGATTAAAAATAGCTTACCACAAGTGAAGTTGGTTCTGATTGGTCTGTGGTACAGCTGCCAATGAATGAAGATGGCTTAACAGCTGTACTCTGTAGTGAGGCTGGATGTGATGCATGCGGTAGCTGAACATCTCCAGCAGAGTGTGTAGGATCCCCCATGCATGTGACTTGAAAACATTTGGTAAAAGCTGGCCTACAGAGAAAACAACAACAATTTAGCCAGCCTTGTACAACATGAAATTTATTAGTTTTTTTCAGGTCTGTATTTTAAAAGAGCTAAACCTATTGCCCACAGCATATAAGACAGCAATTTTCATGGCTAGGGTTGCTATTTTGGAAAATTCATCATTTGCAATTACAAAAAGGAAAGCATATAAGTGCAAGATGAATCTAAAAATCCATTCCCCACAATTGCACTGTCTTATAACAGAGAACTGTAGTAAAAACATGTCTTTTTTATGCTCAGCAAGTTGCAATTCTGGGAAATGGAACAATATTACATTTAGGGAATGTTATCAATGCCAAGCACTTTCAGCATATCTATATCCAGTTATCCTGATCTTGGAAGAATAACCCCTACTCCACTTGTTCTAATTTTTACATTTCTAACAGCAATCAAACTTGAACTCACCCTACGAGTGAATTCTGCCAAACTGGGCTAGATTTAAACACAAATTCTAGAAATTCACTGTACCATTGAGATGAGACTACTTACATTCAAAATTGGGTTAAATATTTCGCCATTTTCCTTACTCGCTGTCAGCACTGAGTATTCCGACATCAGATCACATTTGGAATAAAGCTATCTTTATTCTCCCTGAACAAAATACTTCAACCCGACCTCAGAAGAGTAACCGAGAATACATCGGTGTGACATTTCTATTACCCAAAACAGCCAACCTTGTAGCCTCTCTGAGTGAGTACCAGACTTTGGACTATAATGTTAAGAATTTTCACTGGGAAATGAACTGAGAATGTCCAAACTCAATTGATGTATGATAGTTATGTAGAGCCAGAGACAGAAAGTAAAGCAAGATTTCTTTCCAGAGGCTTGGCATGGGAAGCCCCAGAGATGAGATGAAACTACTGTGTCCCACAGATTCCCAGAATTTAATATTCTCATTATTATTAAAGGAATACTCCAAGACCCAATTCAAATAAACAAGATTTATCAGTAATGCTCAGAAATCGGGCAAGTGCTCCAACGGTCTGCAGTATTTCTTCAGCTCTACTGTACTCAAAATACAATTATTTGTTTTCCAACTCAAAAACAGGCAATGTTAATCTTCAGAAATGTATACTTTATAAGTTAAATCAATGATCCCTGGGCTCAGGGAAAAAATAATTTAAATCAAGGTTGTGTACTGATATTTCACAGATGCAGCCAAGAATAGTACACTTACTGATAAACCCTTTAATTCCAAGAGATTCAATCTCCATATAAACTAGAAGACGACTGTAAGTTTCTACCAGAGCAGGAGCCAATGCTAGGCTTGATTTGGCATGGGCTAGTTTGATCACCCTTGTAGCTATACTGTGAATGAGGCTGAAATACAGAATATCTAAATCAGTAATGGTGCAAGTATTACAAGAGTATTGTTACAGAACAGCATTAATGTGCTTAATTTATTGACTATAATTATATTGCTGCAAACAGGTAATTTAAAAAGACGTTTGCTCAGCTAGCAGAATACAAAAGTTCTAATTATGTGGGATGCTATGAAAATAACATCAGCTATTGTGATATTATTGCCAAAATATATAAGCAGTCTTATTCTTATGACAATCTAAAACCCAAACTAATGCCTTTTGAGCCACATTAACAACATTCAGGCCACTTAACTGTGACCTCCTCACAGGCTAAATTAATTTTTTGTGAGAAAAACAATACCCGGAATAGTCAGAGTAAGACATTGGCCCGAATTTGCGGTCAACACGAAGTGAAGGCATTCGCCGCTTGCCCCGAAGTAAGCTTCGCACAAAGATCTCGCGAACTCTGTGTCAAGAACTTCGGGTTTTCTGACGTTCAATTCAAATCAACGGAGTTTAGTGGGGATCCCCTAGTGCGAGCTGCTGTGACGGCAACCAGCTGTCTAAGCAGCCAATCAAAACGCACAATTTTCAGACAGTGAGCAAGGAAGTGAGTAAGTTCTTAAAATTCTAACTTTTTAAAAATGTTAGAAAGAGCAAAACAAAGATTGGGGTTCTCACATGAGGAAAAGGCAAACCTGAAATAAAGATGAACAAACTTCAAAAAAAAATTTTTTTTACGTTTCTTAAAAAATTTAATTTTTATTAAAATGATTAAATTTCACACTGCACAAAATTAAAATTAGTTTTTCAGGGCCATAACCTTTGTTTAACAGTCAATATGCTGTTAAAACCCCAGTTACACCTAATCCCTTTGGGTCTAACATTTAGTGGGGAATGTAACAACGTAATTACTGCAGAAGATCAAAGTTTTCATCAGTTTCTCTGATTTGAGTGATTACACTGATTGCCGGCTCTGTGCTGGGGGTGGGGGCACGGCAGAGCCTATGGAGGAGCAGTGAATGATAGACCGCAACTTCAGGATTTCCACATGCACCAGTACCAAATCCCGATGTTGCGGTCAGTTTCAAAGGTGGCATGACGGCGAACACTGCCAGTTCGCCGTCATCCAGACCTCAAGTTCCGGGCCATTACGACTGCAATTTATGCTTGGGTAGTTATTTATGATTTCATCACCAATATTTCTTTGGATCAAATGTAATGATTATAGATTTAAATCAAATGATGCAAGTTTATTTTGAAAACTGTTCCTTCCTTTCACTATAGGGTATATTATCTACTTGGCAAATAGCTAATGACAATGATAGTAATGGTAAACCTTCACAAAAAACATTATTCTGCCACACTGAGTTGAGCAAGATTAAATTCCAGTGACTACCTCATTTTGGCATGAACTGTTAGCGAATCTAGTAAGTTCATTGGTAGTGGGGTAATAGATCCCGAAGCCGTGCAGTTTGTTCCAGGAAGAGATATCCTCAAGCTTCCATTCCCATAAATTGTTTCAACCAATACTCCCATAGGCAATGTAAAACATTCAGAATTAGTGGAATATGCATTACACAGCAAGGCAATCTTGTAATCGTTCATCTGTAGACTTTTATTTCTCAAACTTTGCTGCAAAAATCTGTATTGAAAATAATTAAACACAGTGAAGATTATTCCTTTCTCCATTTATGATTAATAAACATAAATTTTTGACTTTTACTAATATAATGGGATGCTTTTCATAAGAAATCAGCCTTTTTGTTTTCCAGGGCATGACTTCCCCTAAAAGGTATTTTCTTTCATTACTTGGGTCTTCCCGCACTATGCAACACACTATTTTTTTTCGACAGGAAAGGGGATGAGAGAAGGGTTTTACCTCTTCAGTGTCTTAACATGTCGTCTTTATTCGCCTTTACCTTTCAGAAACACATCCTTTATGGTACAAAGTCGTATGCATGTACTAATGGTAATGCCATACATGTAACAGTGCTATCTTAAAAGTACCAAAAAAACACGCAAATTTTAATTGTATTTCTACTGTTAAAATATGTATTAAACAAAATACAGGAAATAATTTGGCAAACTATTTAATTGACCATCACAAGCAGCGCTGGCGACAGAGAACCTCACCTGCCTGCAACATTAATTGGAAAAAGGCACATTTCCTGAAATTTCTATTCCACTGATTTAAAAATCAAGGGCATTACACTGAGCTATGCGCAGACATGCCAACTCCTTAAACTTTACATTTAACAGCTTACTCATGGTGCAGTTTGAGAGAGTGAGGGATGGGTATCTGCAGTTTGGAGTTATCATTTTGTGCCTTCCTGTTGAGGTGTATCCAGATACAAGTCATGGCAAAAGCATGAGTAGACTGTGGTTTGCTAATGTCAGGTACTGGAATGCACTGCAAACAAAGAAAAATAAGCACATCAGAATCTGGAAAGCACTCTTCCTTCTGCACTTAAATAACTGCAACTTGGTGGATTTGATGTATAAATCCTACTTCTTTCTCTGGGTACAGCAGGTCAAACAGCTTCATCACTGGGAGGAAGTCAGCTAGCGCATTCTTCTGGATACTGCCAGAGATGAATTGCAATAAAACCCACATCAGGTGGTCTCGCCCTTTTATTAGACCTCGGCCTGCCAGCTACAAGATAAAGACAACAAAGTTACAAAGAAAATTTGCTTAGCAGTTCCAGACAACAAATGATTGTGTATTGGAAAGGAGGATTTCAACAGCAATTTTTTTTAATTTTGGGAGAAGCCACAGAGCTCCTTGTACCATGTGTCAGAAATGAGGATGGACAGAGTGGGGAAGAGAGTTCAATTTAAGCGGTTTTGTGGAAAAGAGGATTAGGGGGTTGTCCTTTAGTGGCAGAACAGGGGCGGTGATCATGCATGAGGTGGCTGAGCCACATAGAAATTACAGGTCACAAGGCTGCCATTTTACCCATCATACATATGGCAGTAAGTCTCCACTGTATCCCTTCCATGTTTGAATATCCCTTCCAACAATGCCCAGAATTGCACGCAATACTCCAACAGCGACCTAATAAATAAAACGTTACTTCCTTTTTTAAATTCACTATCCCATGTTTGAAACTTAGAATTAATTTCCTTTTGAACCTAACTGCCAAAGATCTATAGCTGCACTCCTAGATATCTCTGTTCTCCCCACTCGGTTAATTAGCTTACCCTTTAAGGCAATATATTCCCTTTGTGTACTCTAATTTTCATAACACATCTTTTAAGTAATGCCTTATTAAAATGCCGTCCGAAATTGCACTCCCCTCATCATTACGTTCTGTGATTTCTTCAAAAAATTCAATTAAATTATTCAAGCACACCCTGCCCTTTACAAATCCAAGCTGAATGTCTGATTAACCCATGCCTTTTTAATTTTATCTAGTGTTATGAACTCAAAGTTCACTCACAATCAAAGTAAGACTAGTTAGCCTATAATCTCCTGGTTACCCTTTTTTTTTTGAACAGAGATATTGGGGGGAAATTTTAACCCCAAAAAACAGGTGGGTTGGGGTTGGGTGAGAAGTTATAGTGTTAAAAATCTGAATCTCAACCTGAACCTTCCTACTTCCGGTTTTAACGGAGGCGGGACAGGGGACGGGCAGCCAACCCACTCCCAGAAGGTGGGTTGACAATTTAAATATGATAATGAGGCTGTGTGCCTCATGATGACCCACCATTTTAAATTTAAATGTGGGCGGGCGGGTTTCCCAGGCCTTGGGGAACCCGCCAGCTAAAGGGAGGCGAGGACTGCTGGATCCAGGAGGTAAGTGCCTTTCCGACCGCATTTCTAGCATCCCCTACCGCTCCCTACCAACCTCCAAATTAAAATTCCGGCCATTACTTTTGCTATCCTCCAGTCCTTTGCCACAATTCCAGTTTTCAAAGATTTTCTGTAAATTATGGTTAGTGCCTCCACTATCGCCTCTCCAACCTATTTCAGTATTTTGATACATATTAAATGGACCCAGTGGCTTTTCTAATGTTTTTCCAACTAATGTTTTTAATAACACATCCTTTTGAATATTTATCTCAAGTAGTGGTCCTTCTATACTCTGCTTTGCAACTCATACTTTCATATTCCTTTATAAAACTGAGGCAAAATACTTAAGAATCTCTGCCATTCCCTCACTGTCAAATACAAGATGGTCTCCATCTCCAAACAGCCCACTCCTTCTTTGATTATTCTTTCACTTCTTATACGGTCATAAAACCCTCACTATACGTCTTCCGTACTCCTCAACGTTTCCCGTTGCTTCCCTTTGACAACTTTTACATTTCAGCTTCAGCATCTGTCTAGATTTATATATTTCGGTGCAATTTTCCATTTGGGTTCGTAGCCTACTAATTTTCAAACTGCAAGGTACAATATATTGTGCAAATTCAACTTATTATACTGTCATTGAACAATCATGGACCAAAATCTGAGCAGCAATGCAGGTCTGAAATGATACATACATGTCTAACTCTTGCACTTCTGTATCCCAAACATACCTTTTGATGAAGTGATAACACCATATGTGGGAAGCTAGCAAACTGAAACAAGACAAAGAAAATGAGCTGACTGGAGAGGTGTTGCCACAGTAACTGACTGGTGCCTCCATCATCAAACTTTTCTTCTGTCTCAGAGCGTTCCATAGCATAAACCACTAAATCCACAAGCTGGTCTTCCAAAACTGGACAACGTTGTTTGTGCTGTAAAGTAGACACTTATTACAGTAATGAACATTAAACACACAAGATTGACTACTTATGCAAAAGAAACTTGACAAAGCATGAAATGCTAACCTAAACACACTGCAATGAGATATTTCAGAAAGCACCTAATTTGCATGTAGCGTAAAAAAAAGATGCCAAGCACTGCAATGATTTCCCCTCCTCCCCAAATCTACATATCCAGAAACACAAAAGTTTTTTGGTGTTTTTTTTTTAAAGACTCAACTATGGTCAACAAGAAACATAACCACAAGTGTTCTGGTAATCAAATTTGTAAAATAGAATTTTTTCAGGATATCTTCAAAACCTATATTCTATTACTATCTACATATAAAATTAGCATGCTTTCCATTTTGTGATCATGAAACTTAAAAAAAATTAAAAGCTACAAAAAAATTGTACTTTCTTTGAAAGCATGCTTTATGAGCCCTAACAAAAGTACAGCTACTTTGAACACATCTGTTGATGCTACTTTACATATGCAGTGTAACTACTTTTCACAGGTCAACAACAGAACATTTGCTAAACAACTTCTCCATGACAACTGTAAAAATCTTAGGTGCAAGAATTGCAACGATCACACATTCTGTAGCAGACAGCGACAGACACCACTACATTCTCTACGTATACCAGCATGCAGATCTACTTTATTCTCTAAATGGCATCAGTTGCTACCAAGCAGTCAGCATCTCGTTAGTCACAATACAACAGTAAGATTGTAAACATACCTGAGCAATGTTCAAGGTCTAGAGCATTGTAGGATGGGCAGGACAAGACAGGACAGAACAAAAATAAAGGAAGAAAAAAAGAAAGACATAACAGTGACTATGAGGCCAGCCTCAGGTTGCCCCAGACAGGCCAAGCCCCACAAAAACCAATGTACAAATTCTAATGTTTGAGGCTGGCCTAATAGCTAAAGCAATGTAAATAAAACTCAAATCATGTATTTCTTTACATTAATTCTACAGTTTTTTTTCCCCCACAAGATCCTGCATTTACAGTATTTTACCATTCCCATCCACAAGGCAATACAAACTAGAAGATTTTAAAACTTTTTTTCCTATTTCAAGTAACTCAAGAGTAAAATCCATTATAAGATAAACTAATGCTAACTTACGATCTGGCTATTCTTGCTGAACAGTCTTGCTTATTTAGCCATAGCAACAGAAAAGAGAAAAAGAACAGTGCAGGCTAAATTTAGAAGTCAAGGCCATAGTAAAATACAGGGAGATACAGTACCTGTTTGTTCAGACCTAGCATGTTGCAGACCATATCCCTGGAGTAAGGTTGTTCTAAAACATATCTCAATAGAGCAGTCTGTGGGTCAAAAAGATCCTAAGAGAAATAAAACACATGGTCTTGACATTCATTTAATCTTTTGGAGAGGATTTCAACACAAATGCTCATAATACCCCACCCCAAACGAAAAAAAACCCAGCATTAACAAATGTGATTTGGAACTTGTTTGGGAAAAATAATTTAATGTGATGAGGTGTGCACTTCACTGTAAACTGAAATACCTAATGATACAAAAATCTTAATTTTTTTATGTCAACTTTTCAGCTAAAAAGTTTTCTGTCGTGGCAATTTTGGTGGTGCTACTGATCAGATAAATTTGACCTATTTCGGAGACACATGGGTGTCCAATTTTAACCACAAAATGCTAATTCAATTTGAATGCTTGTCCTTCTCGGATTGCTCTGTATTAATTTCAAATTCGGAGATGCTGGTGTTGGACTGGGGTGGACAAAAATGAGAAGTCGCACAACACCAGTCCAACAGATTTATTTAAAATTACAAGCTTTCGGAGCTGTTGCCCCTTCGTCAGGTAAAGGTACAATGAGGGAATCTACAGTATTACACAGTATATAAACACAGAAAGCAATTTGTCTGCAGAGATACAATCTTTCAGGGAGGCATTACATCAAAGACACACCAGAGCACAGCCAAGACAATGAGATGGGTCACAGGGCTAAGGCCATCCCCACGCCTCCACTACTCGCCTTCAAGCAGCCGCCTAACCTCAAAAGTACCATCGTTCGCAGCAAATTACCCAGCTGTCAGGAGAACAGCGACCACGACACCACACAACCCTGCCAGGGCAACCTCTGCAAGACATGCCAGATCATCAACACAGACACCATCATCACACGTGAGGACACTACCCACCAGGTACATGGTACATACTCGTGTGACTCGGCCAACGTTGTCTACCTGATACGTTGCAGGAAAGGATGCCCCGGAGCATGGTACATCGGCGAGACCATGCAGACACTGAGACAACGTATGAACGGACACCACGCAACAATCGCCAGGCAGGATTGTTACCTCCCAGACGGGGAACACTTCAGCAGTCAAGGACATTCAGCCTCGGATCTGCGGGTTAGCGTTCTCCAAGGCGGCCTTCGAGACATACGACAACGCAAAATCATCGAGCAGAAACTGATAGCCAAGTTCCGCACCCATGAGGACGGCCTCAACAGGGATATCGGGTTCATGTCACGCTACAGAACGTGACTCGACATCGTTGTCTGTCTTTCCAGTTTTAAAAAAAACCACAAAAACCCCCCCCAAAAAAAAAAGGTTAAAAGCTCAACTGCAGACGGCAGGATTTGACACATTGGACCCCCTGTGACCCATCTCATTGTCTTGGCTGTGCTCTGGTGTGTCTTTGATGTAATGCCTCCCTGAAAGATTGTATCTCTGCAGACAAATTGTTTTCTGTGTTTATATACTGTGTAATACTGTAGATTCCCTCATTGTACCTTTACCTGACGAAGGGGCAACAGCTCCGAAAGCTTGTAATTTTAAATAAATCTGTTGGACTATAACCTGGTATTGTGCAACTTCTCAATTTCAAATTCATCCATGATGGCAGTCATTTAAAAAATCTGCTTCATCTTTGAGATGGTTCTCCAGGATCGTTAATATTAATGCTTCCTTGGGAAGAGGTACACTGTATGGATTGGGGGCTCCATCTTGGTTTCTTTCCCCAGCATTCAGCAAATGTGAGCTCCATAAAAGCCATCATAAATGCTTCTAATCTGAACTGTACAGAATGGAATTAAACTGGTCCAGACCATTGTCCAAGTCAAATACTGCTATAAAGTTAAAGGATACACGCCTTTCAACTTGATCCTAATAGCGGGTTTTCCAATTCTAGGTTCTCTGGAAGTATGCCCTCCATAAGATCAATCACTTGAAGTTTGCCAATAATGGCTTGCACTGAATTTACACTCAAATCCTTGTATATCTGCTTTGCATCAATAACTTCCTTAAAGGGCCCATTAACTGAATATGATCTCAAGAGGTTTTGGAAGTGTAAACAGTATTTAATTATGTCAAACATTGCTCTCCTCACCAAACTCTGCCATTTATTTCCCTTAACCGTCTGCTTTTCTTGTGGTCTGTATGATCTAGGGAATTCTACAATATTATCACCTGATTTTTAAGAACTGCAACAGCTCAGCCAAGTGCAACATATTAGACAGTAACTAGACTTGAAACCAACTTACACCTCAGTCACACCAAGTCTAGTATTCCAATCCTGGATTTGTTCAACATTCGAATTTTAATCCTATAAAAGTGGGTTTCAGAAATCTGACTCAAAATTGACAAACTTTTTTTTTAAAATAAACTGCTTATTTGTGAATCTCCCCAAAATTCATCATGCAACAATACAGTATCAAACATGCTTTCCATGTTGTTGTCTGAGGCACATAATCCAGAACCAGAAACCAGGATCCCTGCCCAGTTTCATAAGAATATCTATTTTGAAGCCATTTCAGCTCAAAAAATGCAGGAAAATTAGGGTATCAAATTTATACTTACCAACCATGCATCTGGTCAATATACCCCCAAAGTTTCTTTATAAAATAGATCCTAATTCTTCAAACCAATTATCTAGTAGGTTACTTGATTAAAGTCATGCATGTACAAGTCAATTTTCTGCAATGTTGCACGTGACCAGTCAATACTTACAGGTGAAGCAGGATGAGAGGGCAGGAGATAATTGGACCAGAGTGTGCAGATGGAATTTAGTTGCCATTTTAAAGTCAGACAGTCTGTATGTATTTTTATATCATCATTTGATTTAGTATTATTTACAGTTAAATAACATATACCGTAATTTGGGAGGTAGAGAAGTACAGTTGAATGGAGCACACTAGTTTCTCTGCAATATAGACGGAGGAGCTGGGAGATGCACAATTGATGTACAAATGACAGCACTAGAAGCAGGAGGGTGAAGTTACAGTGTGACAAGTTTACATAGGCAGTTTCCACTATAAATGAGGACAGGAATTTATAATGGGAAAAGTTGACAGGAAGTGCATGTCTACACAAGAATTTTAATATATTATATAGATTTGCCTAGTGCATAGGTTATTATTTATATTATGAAGAAACTACAGTGTCATGGTTTACTAAAATTTCTAAATATATACACAGGCAGGAAAAATTTTTTTAAACAAACTGTGGGTAATTCAGACAAGAAGTGTCAGAGATAACAATTCTAAAAAGTATACATTTGTAAAGTTGAGATTAACATTAATATTGAACTGCCACAATTTAGTAATATAACTAAAGCAACTATGAAAGGTCATCAACCTGAAAGGCTAACTCGGTTTTACTCTCCACAGATGCTGCCTGGCCTGCTGAGTATTTCCAGCATTTTCTGTTTTTATTTCAGCTATTTTATTGCTTGGCCCAGTATCTTGATAGATCTTGTATTGTGCATTTTCATCTTTGTTACTGATTAATTATGTACGGTACGCACGCATTGAATTACTTTAATGATAGTACTAAGCTGTCATGAAAATATTTGAAATGTTCAGTGAGCATATTCTAGATTAAAATAAGAAAATGAAAGCCACTAAAACTCGGGCTATAACAAATCAGTTTGTAGGGTTTCAAAGCGCTAGTCATCCTGTATTTGCAGACAGGAGGAGGTAGAATTAGATGTTATATGTATTCATCTATTTTTGAACAAATGAAGCTTTGAAGCATCCAAGATTTCTTCCTGCTCTAAACAGATTAAACTACTGGAATGACAATGATTCCTTGCAGGCAAAGCTAGACATAGTGTTAACTACCAACATGCTCACTTTTAAAAAAGGTCAATGCAAAAGATCTATGCCATACTTGTGTTGAATTAAATATCTTATTGACATAGATTGCACACCTCTGGCATTTTGTTAGCTGTTTTACATTTGACAACTAGCTGCTGGATATTTTGCTCTTTACCTTCAGTGTAACTATGAAGGAATGTTACCAGTGTCATAATGGAGAATGACACTGTGTAATATGAAACCTCTGATGAAGTTGGGATTTAATGATAGTTACACACACAACAATGGTTGCTGAGAAGACAAGATTGCAACATAGCGTAAAAGTTCAAAAGAACTTTGAAATAAAACATAAGAGCATAAAAAACAGGAGCAGGAGTAGGCCATTTGGCCCTTCGAGCCTGCTCCGCCATTCAATATCATGGCTGATCTTCTACCTCATCTCCACTTTCCTGAACTATCCCCATATCCCTTGATTCCCTTAATATTCAAAAATATATCGATCTCTGTCTTGAATATATTCAACGACTGAGCCTCCACAGCCCTCTGGGATAGAGAATTCCAAAGATTCACCACCCTCTGAGTGAAGAAATTTCTCCTCATCTCAGTTCTAAATGGCCCACCCCTTATTCTGAGACTGTGACCCTGTGTTCTAGACTCCCAGCCAGCGGAAACATCCTCCCTGCACCTACCCTGTCAAGCCCTTTAAGAATTTTGTATGCTTCAATGAGATCACCTCTCATTCTTCTAAACGCCAGAGAATATAGGCCTAGTCTACTCAATCTCTCCTCATAGGACAATCCCCCCATCCCAGGAATCAGTCTGGTGAACCTTCGTTGCACTCCCTCTATGGCAAGTAGATCCTTCCTTAGGTAAGGAGACCAAAACTGTACACAATACTCCAGGTGTGGTCTCACCAGGGCCCTATAGAATTGCAGTAAGACATCTTTACTCTTATACTCAAATCCTCTTGTAATAAAGGCCAACATACCATTTGCTTTCCTAATTGCTTGCTGTACCTGCATGTTAAATTTCAGTAATTCGTGTACAAGGACACCCAGGTCCCTCTGAACACCAACATTTCCCAATCTCTCACCATTTAAAAAATACTCTGCTTTTCTATTTTTCCTACCGAAGTGGATAACTTCACATTTCTCCACATTATATTCTATTTGCCATGTTCTTGCCCACTTACTTAGCCTGTCCATATCCCCTTGAAGCCTCCTTGCATCCTCCTCACAACTTACATTCCCACCCAGCTTTGTATCATCAGCAAATTTGGATAGATCAAGCAGTAATACCACCTGAATCCAAAGATCATTGGGTAAAGAGCATCATCTATAACAGCTACAAATGGGACTTCTTTTTCTAAATGTTAAAAATCCTGGCGACTTACCAGTTTTACAGCTCCACATGATGTGTTCTTTGTCATCCACAAGTGCAAATAGTAATTATTTGTGACTTTAATTAAATACAAGATTCCAGGTCACAAGAATACAAACACAAAATTGCCACCTTCAGTTATTTACTGGGATACTGACCAGCTTGTACCTTATAAAATATTTACTGCACCAACCAAGATAAAGTGACAGCTGATCTTAAAAAATAATTTCAAACACAAATCAGATCTTTCACAATGTAAATATAAATAATGCTGTAATAAACAAAATACCAAGATTAAGCATAGTTTATTAAGCATAATTTGCTATCCAATGTCAATATTCAAATCAATACAGCCAATATTCTTTAGCACTTTCAAGGTATATCTATCTCTAAACACACAAAATAAATCAATCTGTGGTTTAGCCATTAGAATCATTTTGGCACTTTTAAAAATATTTGTGTTTCTCCTTCTCTATGTACAAAACAATCTCTTTCCAGCAGTGCTTGATTTAAAAAAAAACAAATAGCAGTAAAATAGGGTTGGGTTCATAAATGTTGGAAGTACAATATCAATTAATTCAACTGATCCCTCAAAGTTACTCTTTACACGTACAATACTCAATAACAAAGTGGGAGCTGTAGGTTAATAAACATCTCCTGCTTGCCGTTTTAATATCAAAAGCCAGTAAAAAATAGAATACATAAGCTTTCATTTACAGAGGGCAGAACACTCTCTCCACCTGTATATAAATAGGCAAGTTCACATACATATGTGAAGGAGGCAAGTTTACATTTAATGGAGACATCCTAACTGTAGAAATTCACAGAAACATGTCTGGAAACAAGAAATTTAGTATGTTGAACATCTGTAAGTAAATCCCATTAAATACCTTTTTAGAATCTTCTTTAAAAAATTGTCATTTAACTTAATTAACAATACTGAACTGATTGTGCCTGAAACATAACATGTTTCATTTAAAGCAAGAATAAAAGAAAATGGCCATATATATTTAAGTTATAATTACAAAGGGACAAGCCATTGTGAAATAGTCTCTTCAGTGCTCTATGAATCTTCAAAAAAGTTACAAGGTTTTGAAAAATGAGTGAAGCTATTACTTGCCTAATCTTTAAAGATATGAATGGGCTAATCTGAATGAAGTCAGGCACACAGGTTTACCTTATCATAAGGCAAGAGTCCTCTCAAAGGAAAACGAAGTGTTGTTGGATCCAGTTTCCAAGAATTACAGATTGCACCGGAGTTATTCACCACTGGCAAAAGACTGCAACGTCCTAGTCATTCAGTGCGTGGAAAGAGAAAGAAAAGCAAGCAAGATTACACAAGGCTATCATTTTAGTCATTTAAAGTGCCACATAATAGACTTGCCAGCAAAGTTGAAGCCCATGGAATAAAAGGGACAGTGGCAGCATGGATACAAAATTGGCTAAGTGACAGGAAACAGAGAGAAGTAGTGAAAGGTTGTTTTTCCAGACTGGAGGAAGGTATACAGTGGTGTTCCCTAAGGGTCAGTACTAGGACCACTGCTTTTCTCGAGATATATTAATGACTTGGACTTGGGAGTACAGGGCACAATTTCAAAATTTGCAGATGACACAAAACTTGGAAGTATAGTGAACAGTGAAGAGGATAGTGATCGACTTCAAGAGGACATAGACAGGCTGGTGGAATGGGCAGACATGTGGCAGAGTAGAGAGAGAGAGAAACTGTTCCCATTGGCGGAAGGGTCGAGAACCAGAGGACACAGGTTTAAGGGACTGGCAGAAGAACCAAAGGCGACTGAGGAAAAACTTTTTTTACGCAGCGAGTGGTTATGATCTGGAATGCACTGCCTAAAGGGTGGTGGAGGCAGATTCAATCGTGAATTCAAAAGGGAATTGGATAAGTACCTGAACTAAAAAATGTTGCAGGGCTAGAGGGAAAGGGCAAGGGAGTGGGACTAGCTGAAGTGCTCTTGCATAGCCCCGGCAGGGGCTCGACAGGCCAAATGGCCTCCTTCTCTGCTGTAACCATTCTATGATTCTATTTTTATATTATCCATAATCATATAAATGATTTTAGTCTGTGCACAATGAAGGAACATATAGTTAAGATATGAGTGCAGTTTGCACAGAGTGCTGAGAGTTAGGTGGGTGAGGAGTGGAAGGAGGAGCTCCCCTGCTTCGCCTTTGCTTTCCCTAACTTTTCACTCTGTAGGATTTGGTTCTTACTTTACACCCAGGAAAGAGTCCGAGAGCGGGAGCAGTCAAACAACAACAACTGCAAAACCGCTAAAGTGACGTCACAACCAGGGAAGGCGCTTATTGGTAAGTAGGACCTGGTGAGTATTTCTACAGTCCAGTCGTTAAAGTAAAAGTAAGGTCTCTAGTTTAGAGTGAGTAGTGTTTAAAGTGAAGTAAGGTCCCGAGTGTATTTAATATTCTTTAATTTAGAGGAAGTAAAGGGAGTAAATTAAGGGTAGGACATGGCAGGGCAGCTTGGCTGCGTGGAGTGCTCCGCCTATGCTATGTGGGAAGTTAGGGACACTTTTAGTGTCCAGGACGAACACATGTGCAGGAAGTGTCTCCAGCTGCAGCTGCTCGAAATCCGCGTTTTGGAGCTGGAGCTGCAGCTGGAGTCACTGTGGAGCATCCGCGAGGCTGAGATCTTCGTGGATAGCACGTTAAACGAGGTGGTCACACCGCAGGTAAAGAGTGCACAGGCAGAAAGGGAATGGGTGACCATCAGACAGAGTAAAAGAACTAGGAAGGTAGTGCAGGAGTCCCCTGGGTCCATCTCCCTCTCAGATTTTCCGTTTTGGATACTGCTGGGGGGGATGGTTTCTCAGGGGAATGCAGCAAGTCTGTGGCACTACGAGTGGCTCAGCTGCACAGGAGGGGAGGAAAAAGAGTGGGAGAGCAATAGTGATAGGGGATTCTATCGTAAGGGGAACAGATAGACGTTTCTGTGGCCGCAGACGTGACTCCAGGATGGTATGTTGCCTCCCTGGTGCCAGGGTCAAGGATGTCACTGAGCAGCTGCAGGACATTCTGAAGGGGGAGGGTGTACAGCCAGAGGTCGTGGTCCATATCGGTACCAACGACATAGGTAGAAAGAGGGACGAGGTGGGTACCGATATGGACCATGACCTCTGGCTGTTCACCCTCCCCCTTCAGAATGTCCTGCAGCCGCTCAGTGACATCCTGCGAGGATATTGGTCCCGGTTCTGCCGAGGTGTAACCCGTGCAGCTTGTACAGGTCCCACCTTCCTCAGAATCGGTCAAAGTGCAGAAAAATATTAAACAGGCAAAGTTGAAGGCACTTTATCTAAATGCACATAGCATTCGCAACAAGGTGGATGAATTAATGGCACTAATAAAAGTAAATGGGTATGATGTAATTGCCATTACAGAGACATGGTTGCAGGGTAACCAAAGCTGGGAACTGAATGTTCCAGGGTACTCAGCAGTTAGGAAGGACAGACAAAAAGGAAAAGGAGGTGGCATAGTGCTGTTGATAAGGGATGAGGTCGGTACGGTAGAGATAAAAGATCTTGGCTTGGCAGATCGTAATGTAGAACTGGAATCAGTTTGGGTGGAGCTAAGAAACAGCAAAGGGCGGAAAACATTGGTGGAAGTTGTGTATCGGCCACCAAACAGTAGTGGTAATGTAGGGCACAGCATCAGTCAAGAGATTGGAAGTGCATGTAACAAGGGCAATACGGTAATCATGGGGGACTTTAATCTACATACTGACTGGGTAAATCAAATTAGCACTAATGGTGTGGAGGACGAATTCTTGGAATGCATGCGGGATGGTTTCCTGGATCAGTATGCGGAGGAACCAACCAGGGAACAGGCTATTCTGGATCTGGTACTGTGTAATGAGAAAGGGCTAATCAATAATCTTGTGGTAAACAGGCCTTTAGGGACAAGTGACCATAATATGATTGAATTTTACATTAATTTTGAGAGTGATGTAGTCCAACCTGAAACTAAGGTCTTCAATCTAAACAGAGGAAACTACAAGGGTATGAGGGACAAGTTGGCCATGGTAGATTGGGAGACTACACTAAAAGGTATGAAGGTGGACATACAATGGCTAACATTCAAGGAAATAATGCGTAATTTGCAACAAACATATATTCCTCTAGGGCATAAAAACCCAAAAGGAAAAGTGATCCAACCATGGCTAACAAAAGAAATTAAAGCTAGTATTAAGTCAAAGGAGGAAGCTTATAAAGTTGCCAGAAAAAGCAATCAGCCTGAGGATTGGGATCTTTTTAGAAATCAGCAAAGGGGGACCAAGAAATTGATAAAGAAAGGGAAAATGGAATATGAGCACAAACTAGCGAAAAATATAAAAACGGATTGTAAAAGCTTCTATAGGTATGTGAAAAGGAAAAGACTGGCGAAGGTAAATGTAGGTCCTTTACAGTCAGAGACGGGAGAATTTATAATGGGGAATGAGGAAATGGCAGAGAAATTAAATAAATACTTTGTTTCTGTCTTCACGGAGGAAGACACAAAAAACCTCCCAGAAATACGAGAAAACCAAGGCTGTGGCGAGAATGAGGAACTTAAAGAAATTATTATTAGTAAAAAAAACAGTGCTAGCAAAATTAATGGGACTAAAAGTCGATAAATCTCAAGGACCGGATGACCTACATCCTAGGGTTTTGAAAGAGGTGGCCATTGGGATAGCGGATGCATTGGTTGTCATCTTCCAAAATTCTATAGATTCTGGAACAGTTTCTGCAGATTGGAGGATAGCAAATGTAAGCCCACTATTTAAGAAAGGAGGGAGAGAGAAAACGGGGAACTACAGACCTGTTAGCCTCACATCAGTAGTTGGGAAAATGCTGGAATCTATTATAAAGGATACAATAACTGGGCACTTAGAAACTAATAGTAAGATTGGGCAGTGTCAACATGGATTTATGAAAGGGAAGTCCTGTGTGACAAACCTATTGGAGTTCTTTGAGGATGTAACTAGTGGAGTAGACAAAGGGGAACCGGTAGATGTGGTGTATTTGGATTTTCAGAAGGCCTTCGATAACGTCCCACACAAGAGGTTGGTGAACAAATTTAGGGCACATGGAATTGGGGGTAATATACTAGCATGGATTGAGAATTGGTTAACAGACAGAAAACAAAGAGTAGGGATAAATGGGTCTTTTTCAGGATGGCAGGCTGTGACTAGTGGGGTACTGCAAGGATCAGTGCTTGGGCCCCAGCTATTCACAATCTATATCAATGATTTGGATGAGGGGACTAAATGTAACATTTCCAAATTTGCTGATGATACAAAGCTAGGTGGCAGTGTCAGTTGCGAAGAGGATGTGAAGAGGCTTCAAGGGGGTCTCGACAGGCTCAATGAGTGGGCGAGAACATGGCAGATGGATTATAATGTGGATAAATGTGAAGTTGTCCACTTTGGTAGAAAAAACAGAAAGGCAGAGTATTTCCTAAATGGTGAAAGATTGAGGAATGCAGATGCTCAAAGGGACCTGGGTGTCCTTGTACATGAGTCACTGAAAGTGAATGTGCAGGTGCAGCAAGCCATTAGGAAGGCAAATGGTATGCTGGCCTTCATTACAAGAGGATTTGAGTACAGGAGTAATGAAGTCTTACTCCAATTATATAGGGCCTTGGTGAGACCACACCTGGAGTACTGTGTACAATTTTGGTCTCCTTACCTAAGGAAGGATATATTTGCCATAGAGGGAATGCAACGAAGGTTCACGAGATTGATTCCTGGGATGGCGGGACTGTCGTATGAGAAGAGATTGAGTAAACTACTCCTGTATTCTCTTGAATTCAGAAGAATGAGAGGGGATCTCATTGAAGCATACAAAATTATTACAGGGCTTGATAGGGTGGATGCTGGGAGAATGTTTCCCTTGGCTGGGGAGTCTAGAACCAGGGGCCACAGCCTCAGGATAAAGGGTAGGCCATTCAGGGCTGAGATGAAAAGAAATTTCTTCACACAGAGGGTGGTGAATCTTTGGAATTCTCTACCCCAGAGGGCTGTGGAGGCTCAGTCATTGGGTATATTCAAAACAGAAGTCGATAGATTTCTGACTAGTAAGGGCATCAAGGGATATGGCGATAAGGCCGGTGAATGGAATTGAGGCAGATGATCAGCCATGATCTCATTGAATGGCGGAGCAGGCTCAAAGGGCCGAATGGCCTAGTCCTGCTCCTATTTCTTATGTTCTTATGAACATGTTCAATTGTCAAATTTAGCTTTCAGTCATTTTTAAAAAACCAGTAATCTTAAATGAGGACACTGCATCTCAATATTTTGTTGAAAACTCTAATGGAATTCAATGTAAACTTCATAAAAAAGCAAATGTATGTATCCATGTAGGTAATCGGCAAGAATAACATAAGTAAAATGGTTGATGTTAGCCGATTTAGGAATAGTATTTAACAAGTACAATTTACATTTATACAGCATCTTTAACGTAGAAAAACGTTCCAAAGCAGAGCAAAGGATGCCACGCCAAAGGAGAGATTATAGCCGGAAGTTTCTCCAGGGAGGTGGGTTGGGGGGCAGGGGGCCACCGAGGTGGGCGGGAAACCCGGAGGCCTCATGGTGGGGATCAGAGGCCTGGGAAGGCAATCGGAAGCATCGTGAGGGGGTCTCCGACCACGGAGGTGGGTTAAGTAGGGACCCTGGATCCAGGAGGTAGGTATAAAGCCACTTAACCTCCTGGATGCAGCAGTCCCCGCCTCGGTTTAACTGCCAGGTTCCACATGCAGTTAAAAACAAAATGGAGAGGAAAAAGATGCTTACAGCCTCATTACAATATTTAATTTGATGTACCGCCCCTGGGAGAGGGTTGATCGCTCGCCCCCCGTTAAAACCGGAAGTGGGCGGGTTGGAGGCAGAATCAGATGGGGAATCCCATTATTAACTACATAATTGCCCCCACATTCCAAACCCACCATTTTTTTTAGGGGAAAATTCCAGCAAACGATTTGGTCAAAGAGCTAGGTTTTAAGGTGAGTTGGGGTTCTTAAAAGGAGGAGAGGTGGAGATGTTTGCAGAAGGCATTCCAGAGTGTAGGGCCTAGGCAGGTGAAAGTACTGCCGTCAATGGTGGGGCAACGCATAAATGGGCAGAATCATTGGAATGAAACATTCAGAGTGGGGGAGGGATGAGGTTAGTTACAGGGATAGGGAGCTGCAAAGTCATTAAGAGATTTAAACACAACAATCAGAATATAATAGAGGCATTGGGAGATTGGAACCCTACATACAACAGTGACTACACTTCAAAAGTACATTATTGGCCGTAAAGCACTTTGGGATGTCCTGAGGTCATGAAAGGCCCTGTAATAAAGCAAGTCCTTTTTCTTTTATAGGTCAATGAGCACAGGTGATGGTGAATGGGACTTGCTGCAGGATAGGATACAAGCAGCAGTTTTGGAGGAGTTGGAAGTTAATGGCAAGTGAAGAATGGGAGGCTGGCCAAAAGAGCATTAGAACAGTCGAATCCAGAGGCATAGAGAAGGGTTTCAGTGGCAGGTGGGTGGAGGTAGGGGATGAAAACAGGTGATGTTTCAGACCTCCCCAGTAGATGTTTTTTGTGATGGAGAGGTCAGAATCTCAGTTCAGGGTTGAATAAGACACCAAGGTTGCGAACAACTGGGTTCAATCTGAGATAGTGGCAGAGGAGGGAAAATATGACTTCAAAATGGGGACTGAATTATTCCTATGACCTGTGGTTCAATTATTCCCCACCCTCCAACCTTGCTTCAACAGAAGACAAAGATCTTGGCCGAAGATCTCAACGACGTTTTAGAAACTAGAGTCTACCCCTCTTAATTTAAACTCCCTCAATCAAATTATGTAATAATTTTTTTTAAAGCGTTACTTCCCACTTAGCGGTGTTACTTACATTGCTTAATTCAAATTATTTATTCAGTAACTAAAATTTATTAAGTAGAAAAAATGACAATTATCAGTAGACTGCATATGGCAAGAGAGATAGCTACAGTAGTTAGAGATATAGTCCTAGTCACGTTCTTGCCCACTCAAACAGTCATGCATTTTTACTCAAATTTCCTTTTTGCAGGGAGGGGGGAGACCTGCCTTACCTACTGAATCTTTCCAGCATTTCGGGCAGGAAAGTGGAATTGAGGTCGAGGATCAGCCATAATCTTATTGAATGACGAAGCAGGCTCAAGGGGCCGTATGGCCACTCCTGCTCCTAGGTTCTTATGTTTTGTTTTAATTTTAAGCACAGTTGAAGGGTTAAAACAATGGCCCAGATATTCCGATCGCAGGCCTCCCGTGGGCGGAGGACTGCGATCTGGAAAAATCTGTGCCCTTACCAGAGGGCTCCCGGGAGGTGCACAGTTCCGATGCTGGGCCTCTCCAAATTGCCGGTGCGCAGGGCCCACGTATCCCAGAGGCGCAGGCGGTTCGCAGTGTCCCTGGGATCACGTGGGCCATGGGGAGCCAATCAAAGAAGGGAATCTCCCTTCATACATTTGACAGGAAGACCTGTCAAATATATGAATGGAGATCACCCCCAAAACATAGTAAAACTTTAAATAAATTTAAAAAACATCACATTTTTAAAATGACTTGAAAGTACAAATAAATTAACTATTTTAAACAAAACTTTAAATTTTTGAAATAAAAATTAAAGTTTTTTACAGGGCTAAAAATAAACTTACCTTTTTTAAAGTATTTTTAAATGATAAATCAGTGGAATTTTTTTTTTTTTACTTTTTCATCTCTTTTTCAACGCTTTTACCAGGCGCAAGAATTGTAAGTGTTTTCTGCGGGCGGAGGGGCTCCAAAAAGCGGAACTGTCCACCCGCAGAGGCCCTTCTCCTGGGCAGCCGGAGGATCTGTCAAGAGCTTTCTTGACAGATCGGAAATGCCGGTTTCCAGCGCATGCGCAGTGCATGCCTGAAACCGGCATTTCCGATGTCCCTATGGGTGGGTACACAGCGCGTACCCACCCATAGGGAACGGAATATCCGGCCCCATAACATTTACTTGTCTTTTTATAAATGCCAATTAACCCGCTGTGTAGTTCTAGATTTTTCTGTTTTATTTCAGATTTACAGTTTATTTTTTTTATTTGTAAAGTTTTGGAAGGCTGAGAGGGTTGTTAGTGAGAGATCACAGCACTGAAGAGGAAAGTGGATAAACACACAGAAAAATTGTTGAAGATTACAGGGAAAAGCAGGGAAGTGGTACCAGAGTAGATGGCTCTCATTGGAGCTAGCACTGATGAAGGTGCAGTGGGCCAAACAGCAACTTCAGCACAAAAGGAGGCCATGATTCTTATATTGTGTATATGCATCATTCCTGTATTCAAACAACCATACGCATCCAACATTACCCATTCCTATAAAGAGCTTACTGTGTCTATGTCTGGATAACTGGAGCTAAAACATTTACTGTGACATCTGTATTTTATGTAAACACTTAAATGCTTCACATAAGTTACCTACAGAACACGGAGAAACACCATGCACATAAAGTGGGCCTTCGCAAACAGTTTTGATATACAGTAAAGGTATGTCAGTTTCAAGGTGAATAATTCAAATAAATAAATAATGAAGTGTTCTAAACTTTTAATTATCTGAGAACTAATCAAGCACATCACAATAATCAGGCAGGGAGTCACTCTCGGTCTTCACTGAAATTAGAACAGATGTCACAAATATTGTAAGCAAACATCTAAACTACCAGGTTGCGCCACTTGAGATTTAATGCATTTATTAGTTCAAAGAGACAGTTTGCACTCTTACCACATATGGAGTTTATTCGTGCAGTAGGTCTAAAGCTGTCCACAAAATCAGATGCCAGGTTGCCTAGTAACTGTAAGAAAAATTCCAAAACAAGACAATTTTAAATAGAATAGATAAATAAATATGTTTTATCTGTTGAAGTTTGCAGGAGTTAAAGTCAGTCTGTTAAACAGAAGAGCAACCAGATAATGACAAACATCCAGCTTGCACAGCGAATGTGGACTTTTGCATAGGACACCTATATTTAGGGCAAAAATATTGGCCCTAAAATGGTGGTGTCCATTTGAAAGGTCCCACAACTTTTGGGTTTCCGCATTACAGATGCGCGAAACCCAGAACTTGCGATCTGTCAAGGTACGCCTTAACAGATCTTATGAACTGAAAGTAGAATCGGAATCGCTGGCGCAGAGTTGGGCTATTTGCCCAACAACTGCCCAGCAATTCCCCCACAAAACTCTTACGGCTGGTAAAAGCAGGCGTAGAGACTGCTTTCATCAGCGTAAGGATTATTATAAATCTTAAATTAAACATTTAAAAATAAAAGGATGCACAAACACTAAATTAATATATGCAAATATTGGCCCAGATTAAGATGTTTAAAATTAGTTTTCAAAAAATTACATTTTTATTGTATTTGTGTCATGAAGGGACTTATAAAATTGAAATTCAGAACATTTATATTTATTAGAATTGTGTAAATTGTTTAATTATTTGGGGATGCCATTGCATGTCATTAGGGGATTCCCTTCTTAAATGACTGCAATGGAATCCTCCTTTGTGATTGGAGGACCAGGCCCATGTGATCCCAGGGAATTTTACGAACCGCCTGCGTCCCTGGGCCTTTACGCAGACGTACGCCTGGAGGCCAGAGACTGGAACTCTCCGCAGCTTGGACGACAGCAGGTAGGTGCGGAAATGTTTTGCGGGTCGGACGCGTACTCCGGAGATACGCCTCCGACTGCAATTTCTAGGCCAATATTATAGAAGGTGGTGCATAGAGGTTCCCTATTCAGTACGTCAGTAACATTTGAAATTAAGTACTCTAATTCAGGTCATTCAATTGCATCTTTAAATTAAAAAGAAACTTCCAGCACTTCAAAAGAATTATTTTATTTTAATTAGCAAATATTCCTTAAAAAAAACCATTTTTGTCCCAAGTAGAAGCTTTAAAAGCTACAGATCACATCACAAGAACTATAGCATTCTTGTTCATTTCTCAGCTGTTCTTTTGAGATGTACTTACACAGCTGCTTACAATCTTAGGTTTGTCAATTATTTCACAAATCAATGATTTTAAAACTATTAATGACTTTCCATTTCATAAAATTTAAAAATATCTTATAAAACATTTTGCATTTCATTCTCCAACCAATTTTAATGCTCAGTTCCTACCCTCAATTATTGCACTTACCTGAAAATTAAACATTTTTGTTCTAGTCTGATCACATTGGAAAAGTATCTAATCAGAAGATATGCAGAATAATGTTGTGAGGCTTCGCTCCTGGCACAGAGCACAACAAAATGATCGCTCTGGAGATTGCCCTGACTAGGATCATCCATTGCTTTCTGAGGGATCATTTTCTGGTACCAGTGTTTAAGTTTAGTACTCATCAGTCATATTAGACCAACTTTGCCAGACTTTGTGAAGCTCTCATTTATTAAGTTAAAGGTTGCCACTGTTATTTAAAGGGGCTCGTTAGGCAACGAACAAAGTCAACACCGTGCCCAACAGCCAAAGGACAAGGGAGCATATGAGGAAAACGTTTTGCAGCTGGACAAAGGTAAGACTAATCAGTATTTCACTATACCAAGCAGATGGGAAAATTATGCATGCCATAGTAAGTTCTCTCTCACCTTGATAAGCCACAACTAAGGCTGCATACTAAGTGCACACAAAATAGCTCTTTACAAGTTTCACATGCATTCCCATACAGCAGGACACATTTTATAACTGGTCCTTCAAACTGGAACTGTTGCATCATCATTTAGAAAGAGTGATGCCCACAACCTTGCATCACAATCTACCTGCATGATGCATGTTCATTTACCCACGCACAGAAGCTGGGATACAGAGTGGACACTTGGATCTCACTCTTTATGCTCTCTTCAATCTCTTCAAAGCCAGCTTCTCATAGCACACTCCTTTCTTAGCAAGTACTAGTGCAGGTATATCCACCAGAGTGATTTAGATAGCCAGTTTAAGGTGAGTCCACCAGGTGACACATACAGAGCATGAATGAACAGGAGCAGATAGTGGTGGCAGAGAGAAGGAACCTGATGGCTGGAGAGCTAGCTTGTGTCCTTCCTCATCTTCAGGAAACAGGGATTTAGACATCATGGGGCCTGTCATTTAAAAGAAGGATATTTTCTACATATCTATGTTTCTTGCTGACAAGCCCAGTTAGAGTATCTCTCACGAATGTTCAAATTGCTGCTATAGAGACCTAGGTTCCATTCTACAATAAGGTTATCTTATCTCGCTTCAATATGCTGAGGATTGGGTGCAGAGGGCCATTATTCAAGACGTCATAAACCCAGAGAAAATATGTCAATTCACTTTGCTTTGATATTCATATTGAAATGAGATTCTCACCCATTTTGGGGGAGAGCCTTATAGTCTGGCCTAGAAGACCAGTCAGAAGATTATGCAGAGCACACAATGGGTAGAGATGCAGCAAGATCTGCATCAGAGAAGCAGTGCAATTGCTGCTCGACTTCCTGCCTTCATTCACCCACTCTGCACCGGCGTCACTCAGGAAAAAAATAGCAACAGTCTCTTACCCAATGAGACAACTTCCCTTCAGGATAAAGCTTTCTAATCTCAGTAACTGCAAAATATGCTGGTAACAGACAAGCATTTCTGTCCAAGATATATGCCACAACCTAGAAAAAGTAAAGCAAGGATCAATCACGAGATGTACAGAAACAAAAACATTTATTTACACTAAATCAATTTAGAACAAAAAGAATCAAATATTTGATACTTCAGCATAATAGACAAACAAATGAATCAGATTACTGCTTGAAAAAAAATCAGTAATTTGTTTATAAAAATGTTAAAATTTTTTTGTTAACTAAAAAAATATATTCCTAATTCTACACATTGGGGAAACTCATTGACCTTGCACTCCAGGCAAGAAGCTGCACCCAAAGGCAGTGCAGATTGGAGAATCAGTGCTAGTGTTGTAGCCCTATTTCGGACCCATGCTCCCTGTAAGCCCAGCTCCCTGCGAGCAGTGCAGCATTGATGAATTTATATCCTATTATGTTTTCTGGACTAATAAAAGCAAGTATCCTTCCAGCTATAAAATTAATGATTACTGGTGTAAAACATCAAAAGCCATGATTTAAAAAAAAAGCTGTACAACTCTTTTTTTCCCCCCAGCTTAATGGAAGCAAAGTACCTGCACAGGTCCAAGTAAACACTGAATTTTTTTTTAAGATTAATTTTAAAGACTGGAAAAGCTTTACCAGAAACTTACATCTTTGGCTGTTTGTAATTGCTGTACAACAGCAGAGCTGACTGTGTTAGGAATAGTTTGAATCTTCTCTAGAATTGCTTTCAACAGGTCTCTTACACCCTAAAAAGAAAAAATTAAATGTACTTTAAAGATTAATATTGACAAACGTTCCTTAAAGTGCCTAACCCAATGCCCTATAAGCTTCTCCAAAACAGCATTAGCTCAGACACGACACACATTGGCCAGGATTTTGCTGTGGGTAATGGCGGCGAACGGTCAGTGCTCATTGTCATTACCCCTCTGAAACTAACTGTAACTTCAGGATTTAGCGCATGCACAGCTAAATGCGGAAATCCTGAAGTTGTGCTCCGACATAGGCTGCACTGTGGACGCCCCACCAATCAGTGAAATCTGTGGAACTGACGAAAACTTAAGCTTTACCGTGCTAATATAGGTGCAACTGGGATTTTAACAGCGTATTGAATGCTAAACAACCGTTGACGCTGAAAAACGAATTTTATATTTATGGAATGTCAAATTTCTACATTATGATAAAAGTTAGTAGATTAAAAAATGTTTTTTGTAAAGTTTGTTCATGAAAACGAAAACAAAAACAAAAACAAAAAAGAGGGTGTAGGACGCATGTCAGGTGAATTCTTCAAGTGAAAACCAGGCCAAATACAATAAGTTGAGAGGGGAAGTGAAGAGGAAAATAAGACTGGCAAAGAGAGAATATAAGAATAGAATGGCAGTTAACATAAAAGGGAACCCAAAAATCTTCTTCCGGCATGTAAATAAATAGTAAGCAGGTAGTAAGAGGCGGGGTGGGGCCTATTAGGGACAAAGGTGATATATGCTTAGAGGTGCAGGGCAAGGCTAGAATACTTAAATGAGTATTTTGTATCGGTGTTTACTAAGGAAGAGGATGCTGACAAAATATCGGTAGAAGTAATGGATGGGGTGAAAATTGATAGGCAGGATGTACTGGAAAGGTTGGATATGCTTAGAATGGATAAGTCGCCTGGTCCGGCTGGCTTGCATCCCGGGTTGCTAAGGGAAGTGGGGGTGGAGATAGCGGAAGGGCTTGCCATAATCTTCCAATCTTCCCTAGATGTGGGAGAGATGCCAGAGGATTGGAAAGTGGCAAATGTGACACCCTTGTTCAAGAAAGGGTGCAAGGACAATCCTAGTAACTACAGGCCAGACAGTTTAACATCAGTGATGGGTAAGTTTTTAGAAACAATAATCAGGGAAAAAATTAACGGGCACTTGGAGAGGTTTAAGTTAATTAAGGAGAGCCAACACGGATTTGTAAAAGGCAGATCGTGTTTGACTAATGTAATTGAATTTTTTGATGAAGTAACAGAGAAGGATGATGAAGGGAATGCAGTGGATGTTGTCTATATGGATTTTAAGAAAGCGTTTGACAAAGTACAACACAAAAGGCTGGTTAACAAAATTGAGGCTCATGGAATAGAAGGGTCAGTGTCAGCTTGGATAAGGAATTGGCTTAAGGACAGAAAACAGCAAGTCGTGGTAAATAGTTGTTTTTCAGACTGGAGGATGGTAGACAGTGGTGTTCCCCAAGGATCAGTGCTAGGACCACTGCTTTTTTTGACATATATATTTTAAAAAATGACTTGGATATTGGAAAACAGAGTAAAATTTCAAAATTTGCCGATGATACAAACTTGGAGGTGTGGCAAACAGTGAGGAGGATACCAATCGACAGCGACAGGACATAGATAGGCTAGCAAAATAGACAGACAAGTGGCAGATGGAATTTAATACAGAGAAGTGGCAAGAGGCAGAAGGGATAGGGAGAGGCAATATAGACTTAATGGCACAGTTCTAAAGAGTGTGCAGGGACAGAGGGACCATGTGCATAGATCTTTGAAGGTGGCAGGACATATTGAGAGAGCAGTTAGCAAAGCATGTAGGATCTTGGGCTTCATAAATAAATAAATAAATAGATAAATAGATAGAGGATTTGAGTACAAAAGCAGGGAAGTTATGCTGAACCTTTATAAAGCTCTGGTTAGACAACAACTAGAGTATTGTGTCCAGTTCTGGTCACTCACGTTAGGAAGGATGTGAAGGTCCTTGAGAGGGTGCAGAGGAGATTTACCAGAATGGTTCCAGGGATGAGGGATTTTAGCTACAAGGTTTGGTTGGAGAAGCTTGGAGCAAAGGAGGTTGAGGGGAGATTTGATAGAGCTGTACAAGATTATGACGGGTTTGGATAAGGTAGGCAGAGAAAGGCTGTTCCCATTAGCTGATGGTACAAGGACTAGGGGACACAGATTTAATGTTTTGGGCAAGAGATATAGGGGGCATGTGAGGAAGAACTTTTTTACGCAGCGAGTAGTAATGACCTGGAACTCGCTGATGAGGGTGGTGGAAGCGGAGACGATCAATGATTTCAAAAGGAAATTGGATAGGCACTTGAGGGAAATAAACTTGCAGGGCTACAGAGATAGAGCAGGGGAATGGGACTGACTGGATTGCTCTACAGAGAGCCAGCATGGACTCGATGGGCCAAATGGCCTCCTTCTGTGCCGTTATGACTATATTTCAGCTTCTACCTTAACCACATGTGTATGTCCCAATCTTTATTTCACTCTAACATTTTTAAAAAGTGCAGATAATCAGTACTTTTCATTTCCTGGTTTGTTATCTGAGAATTCTTAAACAGCTTGATGACCTCACTGCTGCTCTTCGCTGGAGTTACCCTTTTGACAGCGCTACAATCAATTTCACGTCGAGGAAGCTAAAGTTCTCGCCGTAGAGATCGCGAGATCTCGTGTGCAGCTTTCTTCAAAATCAGCGGCGATTGTCATCACTTCGCCGCTGACCGCAAATTACGGGCCATTGTTTAAAGTTCTAATACTTGCTTGACCAACCTTAGTGAATTTTTTGAAGAGGTAACAGAGAGAGTAGACAATGGTAATGCAGTAGATGTCATTTATATAGATTTTCAAAAGGCCTTCGATAAGGTACCCCATAATAGACTAATGAATAAGGTCAGAGAATGTGGAGTCAGGGGTCAAGTGGCAGAATGGATTGCTAGCTGGCTTCAAGACAGAAAGCAGAGAGTGGGAGTAAAGGGTAGCTATTCACAGTGGCAGAAGGTGGGTAGTGGTGTTCCACAAGGATCAGTGCTGGGACCACTGCTGTTCACAATTTACATTAACGATTTCGACTTTGGAATCAAAAACACAATTTCTAAATTTGTGGATGATACCAAATTGGGGGGGGGGGATAGTTAATACTGAGGAGGACTGCAACAAATTACAGGAGGACATTAATCAACTTGCAGAATGAGCAAATAATTGGCAAATGAAGTTCAACACAGATAAATGTGAGGTGTTACATTTTGGTAGGAAGAATAGGGAGGTCACTTATCAGCTGTAAAAATACATTATAATTTGTTGTATTACCTAATAAACTTATAGGTACTATTTCACCAGTTAGTGAAAATAAATAATCTCACATTTAATCAACGTATTGTATATTGCTTCACAAAACTGAATTAGAAATTCTCATGTTACTAACACCAAGGTGATTTAATCAGTTATTTGTACAGTACCTTATAGTCAACGCCACCTATTATTTTTCGAATGAGTTTAAACGTTAAAGCCCAAAGCTGCATTCGCTCCCATTCCAGACTTTCAGAGTTGATTAGAGACTCACAGACCAGTCTGATAAACAAATACAGAAAAGCACTTTGGAATTTTATATTAAAAATGATGCCACAAAATAGCACAAACTATTTTTACTTTCATGTACCACAGAACTATTGTTATTACACAAATTTGAACTAATACACATATTACAGTTATAGCTTAGGATATCAATAGTCAAAATGTTACTCAAAACAACATATCTCCAATGAAAATCAATCTCTTAATTATAGTAGTCAAACAAATGGATCAAACCCTGTTAGCTAACATATATAACATGCTCTATTTCACCCCTGCGGTTCTACTCAGTTTGTGCTGGGAAGAAGGAAGAACCGTTCGTTAAGGGGGAGTTAGAAAGAATGCCTAAAAGTTCATTTTGAATGCAAGGTGATTGCCTGCTCTGCGCACTACTCAGCTGTTTAAGTGTCAGGGTGCAGCGTTGAGAGCAGACATTC
Organism: Squalus acanthias; assembly: GCA_030390025.1. Taxonomy (NCBI): domain Eukaryota; kingdom Metazoa; phylum Chordata; class Chondrichthyes; order Squaliformes; family Squalidae; genus Squalus; species Squalus acanthias. The sequence continues at coordinate 73,173,673 of CM059433.1, read as the reverse complement.
CCATTACATTTGAATTTAACTTATAGGCATTCTTCCTTTTTGACTAACTCACTATTTCTTCAGTAAGGTGGGTATTTTTCATGGGAAAGCATTTTTAGATGGTGTACGAAAAGTCTTGAGTTGTAATTTGAGCAGCACATCGGGAATTGGTAAACAGCGGCTGCGCTGCCCAAACTGCTGTTACATCACATAACAGCACAAACCAATCATAATGTCAAATGCTCACTATAGTAATACAGACATAGTAACAAGATTTTAATACAAATTAAATAGATACTGTGAGGCTTGTTTCAAAATACTCAAGGAAAATGTCATTAGAGGGCTTTGCTCTGGATTATTCCTTTACGAAGATTTATGGAATGAGAAGGACGCCTCCTGGTGCACAAAACCTCATCTGTCTGATAAAAACACAGCAAAAAGCCACAGCCAACTGCTGTGTCAGATTTGAAAGGAGTGAAGAAAATGAAAATGGAGAGTGAGGAGAGGGGAACATGTAATATATTCACAGAAAACAGTATATAACTCTACAGTACAATACAGCAACAGAATTTTATCAAATCCTGTAATATTATGTATTTAGCTTTTCGCTACACTTTAAATCACATGTTACAAATAGTTAAAAGATCTTGCTTTCTTCTTTGTTATACCTGGGAGGCAGCAACCCGCTTTCAACTGCCATAGCCAAGCAGTCATACAGAAAGGAAATCCTCTTGGGGTTGTGCTGTCCATGGATGAAGCGAACAATCCACTGCACACACTGTTCATGAGATTCCTGACATTCAAAAATATGCATCAATATACCATTTGCAGAACTTTCTATGAAGTTTGAAAAAAAGTTATCTGGAACTGGAACTATACTTTAGGTAATCACTAATATTTGGATTCTAACCTGAGGAAGATTCGCCCAGAGTTGTCTGAAAGCTCCAAGGCAACTGATCAGCTTGGTTTTCTCATCTTCAGCTGTGTCCATAAACATACTGTGAAAGATTTGTTCAAATAAAATAATAGTTGACTTCAGATGCTCAAAGTACATTCATAATAAAGCTTCAGTAAAGAGTTAATAAAAGTACACACAAGTGTTGGTGCCCAAAAGTCTACACCTATAAGGAAATATAGTACAGTAAGTCTTCAAACGTTTAACAGCCTAAGTGGTTAAATGTTGCAAAGAAACAACTACATATTGCAATGCAAAGACATAAACTTTTTGAAATTTGGGTTGCTGTTCTCCGTCCCCATCCCCCTGAAAACAAATCACCTAAACAGTGAAAATCAGCAAAAACAAAATTTAGGCAGTAACCAACATGCATTTGGCATTGTTTTTAAGTGTCCAAGACTCGATATTTACCCATCTACATTCTTCAAGCACTGGTTAGATTACACTGTTGGTGCACCTCATTTCAACTGCCTTACTGGATGTTTGAGCACCCAATAAAAATGCTGTGCATCGTAGTATAGTAGTTTAACATTGAAAACTTCCAGTTAGTGACCTAAGTTCCTCTGGAAATTAATTGTGAGACTAACTACACACTGCAAAATTAAATGGTCAAACCAATGTCCAGGTTCAGAATCGGCTATGGATAGGGAATAGTTCCAGGAGGACAAAGTATCAGTGAGGGCACTGATGAAGGTTGTCCAGTGGAATCAGGGGCCAAGGAAGAGTAGAGAGTCGATCATGAGCCAGCAGAGGTCGATCCTGGGGTCCAACGAAGATCAAAGTGGCAATTTTAACCTACCCCGCCAATCGGGAAACTGACAGGATTGGGTGCAACACTGGTTTTACACCCCACCCATCTTTACTCTCCATTAAAGTTAATGGAAAGTAATATTGCGCGCAGTGTAAAACTGACATTCCAACCAATGCCGTGGGGTGCCCGCCCGGTGAGGTGGGTTAAAATTACTCCGCAACTGTGCCAAACTGACATACCACCATAAACATTACACAATTAAAAGTGAGAAACTGACTTTATGATCCCAATGGCACAATGAGCAACTAAACTCCATAGCGCAAAACTGATCATACAGAGCAGGATGCTCTAAAATTCAACCCCTGTTCTGTGCTGCATTAGCTGATCTTATCTGGGTGTGCAGTAGGGGTGTTACAATTGACAGCAGAGTCCTTGGCTCGGGAAGGAAAGAATTAGTGTTTCCACACCTGATCATTAACCAGTGACTCTTGCTGCATATATGCATGTGGATAAGACTGGGCTCAGCACACAGTCCACATAATTGCCATGGATAGTCACTGTCCATGCCATATGTGCATATGGGGGAGGGAATGAGATCAGATACAAGATTAAGAAAATACATGTTTGAACTTTGCTATTTTAATTTTGAGATATTTATTTCAGGGCATCATTTTAGGTACTATTAATTTGTCATTTGTGATTTCAATTTGAGTAGGTGGAGCTGGGGTTGTCAATTCTGACAAAGAATTTATCTTCATAGTGGGTTTGACTGTAATTAGCTATGGACCAAAACTGCTACAAAGTGAAAGTGTACACTCACCCAGCAAAGGCTTCCTCGATTACTTCAGTTTTCTGCAAAAGAAAACAGTGTAACAGCTACATGAAATCTGGATTAAAGCAAGGAATGCTCAGGGAATAAAAGGGAGGGAAGGATTGTTGGGGGGGGGGGGAGGAGGAGGAGGAGGAGGAGAAGAAATGAAGCTAAAACAAAAGTTACTAGACTGTCAGTATAAATGTCATGAAAGTGCATTTAGTCCTCAAAATATTTCTTCATAGTTGCTCAAGTTCAAAAGTATTTTCACAATAGAATCAAAGGAAAAGATTGTTGGTTAAGTTATTGAAAAGCTAGTGTCAAATATTGAGTTACATCAGACAATTAAACTACACATCATACATAATTTCTAAGACCAATATAAAAGCTGAACATATCCAGTTGGAGGATCGAGTATACATGTTGCAGGAAAACAATTAAACTGTTGAGCTCCATTGTGCCCGTCTCATTTAAATTTTTGACATTCACTGTGTACTTGTACTTTTGATTGTTGTAGTCATTATGCAGCTCAGCATGTCCTTGGGCTAATCACCAGTCAAGATCAACCTTCTCAGACAAAAAGAGGATGGGACTGGAGTGGTATGCAGGCCAGACCTGGTAAGGGTGGCAAGTCCCTTCCCTGAATGACATTAGTGAACCAACTGAGTTTTTACCTATTTTTTGGGTGCCAACCCAGAAATTACCAGATTTATTGAATTCATTTCACAACTTGCCACGACAGGATTTGAAGTCATGCCTGGGTTACTAGTCCAGTACTAAAATCTCTGGGCTACTGCACTCTTTTTGACTCATTAAGCCTGTTTCTTCCAGGTTAGGCAAGTGAACTAAAGTAACTGTCATTTTCGACTTTGCCAATTTCTATCTCTCTCATTCTCTCCGACAACTATTAACTCCTTGTTCAATGATGATGGTTGCTCTCTAGCATCTCACACAAGTGATCTATAATCATCCGTCTGCCTTGACTGAGTATTGGCAGGCTATTCAATCATTGGGGCAGCATCATCCTGTCCTCATCTCACATGGATTTGCCTGCACTTCAAGCTAGGATAGCTGGATTGATCCACCTCCTCTCTCCCTGCGCCTCACCCTCTCTCTGCCTCAGACTTCCTCGATGTGTTTCTCACTCACCACCACCTCCTCGAAGATGCTCTGTAGCTGCGTCTCCATGGAAACCGCCATCTCCCGGGCTCCAGCCGCTCGCTCCTCTTCAGTCCATCGCAGCCGCGCGCAGCTTCCGCTTCCTGTATGACCCGCGCCGTCGCCTCTCACCTTCCGCTGCGCCGCCGCCTCTCAGCACTTTGGTTCCGGGGCGGTCAGAAGCGCCAAAGTGAAATGCGCGCTGGGCTGAAAGTTTTCTTTCACCGTTTGGAAGCCTGAACCCGATTCAAAAACAAATGTCCGAGAAGGTTCGGCGGCAGGGAGCTGCCCGCAGCCTGGAGCCGGAGGGCGGCTGGAAATTTGAGCTCAGGCTCTGCGAGTGCACGCCAGCGGCCGCCTGTGGCTGACTGAGCGCTGTACTGGCACAGACCCTGGAAAATTGCGCGAACACCCCATGATGTAGGACTGGAAATTCCCCCCTGGCCGCAACTCCCAACTTTGACCTAAAACGCGCCTATTCCGCCCATGTCATGTTAGGCTGAAATTTCCTGCAAATCTCATTAGCATACATCCGAATGTAAAAATGGGTGTAAATCAGTGAAAGCAATCGGAGCCCAACGAAAGCGCTGAACCCACACCTGTATATTTCTCCTTTAGAATGGTTACAGCACAGAAGGAGGCCATTTGGCCCGTCGAGCCCGTGCCGGCTCTCTGCAAGAGCACTTCAGCTAGTCCCACTCCCCCGACCTTTCTCCGTAGCCCTGCAATTTTTTGTCGTTCAGGTACTTATCCAATTCCCTTTTGAAAGCCATGATTGAATCTGCCTCCACCACCCGTTCAAGCAGTGCATTCCAGATCATAACCACTCGCTGCGTAAAACAAGTTTTCCCTCATGTCGCCTTTGGTTCTTCTGCCAGTCACCTTAAATCTGTGTCCTCTGGTTCTCGACCCTTCCGCTAATGGGAACAGTTTCTCTCTATCTATTTAAGTATGAAAATTCAAGTTTCAACTCATTTAACCTTCATTCAGGCACAGCATGTTTAAGAACCTGCAATCAGGGAAACTTTTCCACTTTTAATGTGACTTATACTGATGTCATATAAATTCAAATAAAGAAACAGAAAATACAGAGCAAGTCTCGCTGAGGTTACATTTTTAAAAACACTCAAAAAAATTGCAATAAAATGCCAGAAAAACTACTGTTTTCCGCTGCACCTGAAAATCTGGTCGTAATCTGCTCTGAGCAAGTGCAATTGCAGGAAACTTTGTAACTTGGGGGCAGAGCCATTGTTATGGGTGGAGATGCATTCAGGTGGAGAGATCAATGGGTGATTGTAAAAGATTGAGGAGATTTGGGCGTGTTGTATTAATGCACGTAACTCACTTATGCCCAAAATTCCGCCATCTTTTCGCCCACGTATTTGATTTGCGCCCCGATTGCGCATGTATCTGCACAAATACTCAGGAAATTTGTGGCCATAATGTCATAACATAATTGGGGTCTAATTTCAATATAATTAACTGCACACTGACAGTGCTTCTCATACCAGTACAAAACCCATACCTGCCAACCTACAAAACTCAATCTAGGCTGACACTCCAGTGCAGTGCTGAGGGAGTACTGCACTGTCGGAGGTGCCGTCTTTAGGATGACATGTTAAACCAAGACCCCGTCTGCTCTATCAGGTGGACATAATAGTGCCATGGGATCTTTTTCGAAGAAGAGCAGGGGAGTTATCCCTGGTGTCCTGGCCAATATTTATCCCTCAATCAACATAACAAAAACAGATTATCTGGTCATTATCACATTGCTGTTTGTGGGAGCTTGCTGTGCGCAAATTGGCTGCCGCATTTCCTACATTACAACAGTGACTATACTTCAAAAGTTCTTCATTGACTGTAAAGGGTTTTGGGACGTCCGGTGGTCAAGAAAGGTGGTATATAAATGCAAGTCTTTTTCAAATAATGATGTACAGCTGAAAAAAGTTCTGAATAAAGTCTTATGACCAACTCCACTGCTTGAAAGTGACAGAATAAATTAAATTCCTTTTCATTAAATTGAATTCAGAACTTTTATTACTGGTTCGGGATAACAATCTGCAATTCATTATTTTCTGTGAAAATTGAAACCCAATGGCCTGATGTATGACAAACGAAAAGAAGCTTTTATTAATGAAAGAGCAATTTGACATAAAATTGACTTGATTTTAAGCTGCAGCTATATCCAGTTCTCTATTAGTTGTATTATAGGGGGGCAAAAAAGCTAACAGAGAGTAATTTTTGCAGTGTTACATTTAGAATTATTTGGATAGTGAAATAAGGGATAGAGGCAGAGGATCACAGAGACTGAGTTAGAGAAAATGGCAGGCATAGAGAAACAGAGAATAACAGAAACTGAGATAGACACATAGACAGAAAATGACAGAATGAGAAAGAGAAAAATTGAGATAACATCAGAATGAAAGGCCCCGATATTAGCGGGGAGGGTGCGGGTGAGGCAGAAAACGTCCGAAGAACCCGTGGAGATCCTGACGATCTTATCAGGAGGACCTCATTAACATTTTGTAGCTCCATCTTCCACCCGGCAGCCGGACAAATGGACAGACTGGCAGGGGCAGGAGGCCGCAGCTGGGGACCCTTGGGGACCGTCCCGGTTATCGGGAGGAGGGGAAGGTTGACAATCAGGGCTGGTTGGGGGGGGGGGGCGGAGTGATCGGGAGGAGGCTGGCGATTGCTGCCGACGGCTTCCTTGAGGGGGTGGGGGCAGCATTCCTGCTCCTCCTGCCCCACAATGAGTGCTGAAACAGCCACTTACCTTGTGGAGCCAGCAGCCCCTGCCTCCCTTTCACTGCCGGGTTCTTGACCCAGGGAAACCCACGCAGCAGCAGTAAATTTCAAATTGGGCTCCCAATTGTGCTGTGGGAGCTTGATTTAAATATGTTAATTAGTGTCCCGCCTCTCCACAGCAGGACACTTGGACGCCCCGAAAGCTGCCACCATATAAAAGGCAGCAGGCGAGTGCGCGGTGGGTTGGGGTCGCGTTCCGCCCATTTCACTTTGAAGCCCCCGCCCCAATCACCAACCTCCTCCCAGCCCTCCCGATTGCCGATCACTCCTGCTTGTCTTGGGGGAGGGTGGGGTTAATATCAAGGCCAGAGAGGCAATGACAGGGACATAAATAAAGACAGGATAGCAGAACAAAGAGAATGATAGAAGCAGGTACAGAGAATATCGGGTACCGAAGACAGAGAATGACAGGAGCAGGGACAGAGGGGCATGAGAAAAGCTGATAAACAGTTAAGGTGAGACGATTGTGCTGACTGCTTGGGAAGCCGCACATGTCCTACGTAAACAGGGAATGAATGAGAATAAACAAGAAGTAGCAGCACTGCCAGGAGAGCAGAGTGATCCCAGGACCTTCCATCATGCCCGCTATTTCAGAAAGGAGGGAGAGAGAAAAAAGGGAACTACAGACCTGTTAGCCTCACATCAGTAGTTGGGAAAATGCTGGAATCTATTATAAAGGATGCAATAACTGGGCACTTAGAAACTAATAGTAAGATTGGGCAGAGTCATCATGGATTTATGAAAGGGAAGTCCTGTGTGACAAACCTATTGGAGTTCTTTGAGGATGTAACTAGTGGAGTAGACAAAGGGGATGCGGTGTATTTGGATTTTCAGAAGGCCTTCGATAAGGTCCCACACAAGGGGTTGGTGAACAGAATTAGGGCACATGGAATTGGGGGTAATATACTAGCATGGATTGAGAATTGGTTAACAGACAGAAAACAAAGAGTAGGGATAAATGGGTCTTTTTCAGGATGGCAGGCTGTGACTAGTGGGGTACCGCAAGGATCGGTGCTTGAGCCCCAGCTATTCACAATCTATATCAATGATTTGGATGAGGGGACTAAATGTAACATTTCCAAATTTGCTGATGATACAAAGCTAGGTGGCAGTGTCAGTTGCGAAGAGGATGTGAAGAGGCTTCAAGGGGATCTCGACAGGCTCAGTGAATGGGCGAGAACATGGCAGATGGATTATAATGTGGATAAATGTGAATGTGAAGTTATCCACTTTGGTAGAAAAAACAGAAAGGCAGTGTGACATGAATCTTGTCATTCATGTGGAAATGACTTATGAAGTAATACTGGGCGGCCTGCTGGTGGCGCTGTCCAGGGAGAGTATAAATACTCAGACATGGGCCCAGCTTGCTCAGGACATTCCTTTACAGGAACTAGTGAAGGCCACAACTAGATCTCCATGTTGAAAAACAGTTGATTAAAGCTTTGTTTAATGCTTAGACTAAGTGCCTAGTAGTTTTCTTACGTCACAGTGTATTTCCTAAATGGTGAAAGATTGGGGAATGCAGATGCTCAAAGGGACCTGGGTGTCCTTCTACATGAGTCACAGAAAGTAAATGTGCAGGTGCAGCAAGCCATTAGGAAGGCAAATGGTATGCTGGCCTTCATTACAAGAGGATTTGAGTATAGGAGTAAAGAAGTCTTACTCCAATTATATAGGGCCTTGGTGAGACCACACCTGGAGTACTGTGTACAATTTTGGTCTCCTTACCTAAGGAAGGATCTACTTGCCATAGAGGGAGTGCAACGAAGGTTCACGAGATTGATTCCTGGGATGGCGGGACTGTCGTATGAGAAGAGATTGAGTAAACTAGGCCTGTATTCTCTTGAATTCAGAAGAATGAGAGGGGATCTCATTGAAGCATACAAAATTATTACAGGGCTTGATAGGATGGATGCTGGGAGAATGTTTCCCTTAGCTGGGGAGTCTAGAACCAGGGGCCACAGCCTCAAGATAAAGGGTAGGCCATTCAGGACTGAGATGAGAAGAAATTTCTTCACACAGAGGGTGGTGAATCTTTGGAATTCTCTACCCCAGAGGGCTGTGGAGGCTCAGTCATTGGGTATATTCAAAAGAGAAGTCGATAGATTTCTGACTAGTAAGGGCATCAAGGGATATGGGGATAGGGCCGATGAATGGAGTTGAGGCAGAAGATCAGCCATGATCTTATTGAATGGCGGAGCAGGCTCGAAGGGCCGAATGGCCTACTCCTGCTCCTATTTCTTATGTTCTTATGACCAGGTCAAGACTGAAGTTTAAGAAATTAGAAAGCAACCAGGAGAGCACAAAATTTGCAACATTCAAACTGAGATTAAGAGACTTCATATAATCCAACTGTGTGAATATACTAATGATGAAACAAGTTGGGTAACTTTTTGCAAAGCAAGCCCCTGAATACAGATCTGAGCAGCTGAATCATTTGAGGCAGGAACATTTATAACATTCTGTACTGCTCTGCAGATAAGGACTTGATAAATTTTGGTGGATGGAGAGCAAGATCGACTCTCCCCTTTAAGAACTGGCCGCACCAATGTGTCTGTGTTCCATTGCTGACTGACATCACATGAGCTTCGCCAGCGCTCTGAGGTAGCGCTCCAATCACCTCCAGGGGCGATAGAAGCCAAGTTTGCAGTCGGAGGCGATTTAGGATATTCCTCAGTGCTGCAAATATGTACTTCTGTCCAAAGAAACAGTTGCTAATGATGAAACAACTGCTAGGAAAGAAAGTGGTCTGTTTTCAAAAGAAGTATGAGCTGTGAGTTGTGCTTTACAGACCTTAACTAACAGAGAGGACAATCAAGGATAATCATGAAAGGTCATCGACCTGAAACGTTAACTCTGTTTTTCTCTCCACGGATGCTGCCTGACCTGCTGAGTATTTCCAGCATTTTCTGATTTTATTTCAGATTTCCAGATCTGTAGTAATTTGTTTTTTGTTTAAGGATAACCCCGGGCTGACAAAGTCGAAGCATTTCTACTACAGGTGCTGTTCTTGTGCCATTAAAAATCAAAATTGCACATTGCACGTGTATACCTGGTAGCCTTCGACCCTGCGCAAGCTGTTTCCTGGGATCTGGAAACTGCTGGAGGATTCTTCCTCAATTAAGCATTGCAAGTCACCTCTTCTGCACATGGGCTGAAGCATCACACATGCGCAGAGCGGTGACTTGCAATGCTTTGCAGAGTGATTTAACATGCTTCAAAATAAGCATATTTTTCACCCCCTCATGGCAGCACAAACAGGGGCCAGAAACCCTGGTCATTCATGTGAAAAGTGAATGGTTGGGAACTGTGGACTAGCCTGTTGCCAGAGGAATAAAGGGTATATGCTGACATGTAGGGCTGGCAGACATCACTGAGGCAAGGACATTTTTTTTTAAATTTATTCGATCCTGGGATGTGGGCGTTGCTGGCAAGGCCAGCATTTATGGCCCATCCCTAATTGCCCTTGCGAAGGTGGTGGTGAGCCGCCTTCTCCAACCGCTGCAGTTCGTGTGGTGAAGCTATTGCCACAGTATTATTGTTTCCTGTAGTGGTTTGTTACAATTGAGTGAGTTGCTAGGCCATTTCAGAGGGCAATTAAGAGTCAACCACATTGCTGTGAGTCTGGAGTCACATATAGGCCAGACCAGGGTAAGGACGGCAGATTTCCTCCCACTAAAAGACATTAGTGAACCAGATGGGTTTTTACAACAATGCAATAGTTTCATGATCATAGCTTTTTATTCCAGATTTATTTAATTAACTGAATTTAAATTCCCCAGTGGGATTTGAATTCATGTCTCGGGATCATTAGTCCAGGCCTCTGGCCCCATTAACGCCCTAATAATCACGATGCTACCGTTCCACATTGAGGGATTTGAAAGTGGGAAATAATCTTGAAGTTAATTTGCCAGCAGAGCTTGGACAGGATTGGAGCGCAGGGCCTTGTATGGGAGAGAACGTTTTGAATGAGGTGTAATTCATGGATGGTTGTGCGGAAGGAGAATATTAGAGTAGTCAAGTCTTAAGGTGATAGAGGCATGGTTTACGGTTTTTGTGGTGGTGGAAGAGAAGTTTTAAGGCTCCTTCTCACTACAACAACAACAATAGCAACAACTTGCATTTATATAGTGCCTTTAACATAGTAAAATATCCCAAGGTACGTCACAGGAGCGATATCAAACAAAATTTGACACTGAGCCACTATGGTGATATTAGGACAGGTAACCAAAAGCTTGATCAAAGATGTAGGTTTTAAGGGACATCTTAAAGGAGGAGAGAAAGGTAGAGAGGTGGAGTGGTTTAGGGAGGGAATTCCAGAGTTAGGGCTAAGGCAGCTGAAAGCACAGCCGCCAATGGTGGCGCGATAAAAATCAGGGATGCGCAAGAGGCCAGAATTGGGGGAGCGCAGAGATCTTAGAGGTTTGTAGAGTTGGAGGAAGTTACAGAGATAGGGAGGGGCGAGGCCATGGAGGGATTGAAAACAAGGATGAGAAATTTAAAATCAAGGCGTTGCCCGACCAGGAGCCAATGTAGGTCAGCGAGCACAGGGGTGATGGGTGAACAGGACTTGGTGCGAGTTAGGATATGGGCAGCAGAGTTTTGGATGAGCTCAAGTTTATGGAGGGTGGAAAATGGGAGGCCAGCCAGGAGAGCATTGGAATAGTCGAGTCTAGAGGTAATAAAGGTATGGATGAGGGTTTCAGCAGCAGATGAGCTGAAGCAGGGTTGCTGATGGGTGATGTTGCAGAGGTGGAAGTACGTGGTTTTGGTGCACTATATAGTTGCTTGCCCTTTTCACTCAGATCCCAGATGCCCTATAGAGGGCGCCACATCATTACCCTCTCTCACTTCCAGAAACTTCCAGTGCAAATATGTTCCATAGTACGGTTTAAACCAGAACAGTGGGCGATTTAAAACAAAATTAATTTCAAAATTACAAAAATGTCAGACGACAGCCACCATGACAGCAGGCTAACTTTTAGTGGGTAAAGGAAAAAGGCATATATGGATGTAGAGTGTAATTTTATCTTTCAATACATGACACTTGCTATTTTTGTTAGCGAGAGACATATTAATAAAAATCCTGTCTCCAATATTTGGTTGCATAGGGGGAGAAATTCAGTATCGCCCCGTTTGGGGCGCGATTATCGGCCGGTCGCAAAGTTTAGCGCCTGGCGCTAATTATCACCTCCGACTGCAAACTTGGCTTTTATCGCCCCCTGGAGGTGATTGGAGCGCGACATCAGGCGCTGCACACCTGTCTTAAGGCGCAAAGGCCGAGGAGCGAGGCGCTAACTCAGAGCGCGGGCGCAGCGCAGGTGATATCAGTTAGCGATGGAACACAGACACACTGGCGCCGGACAGTTCTTAAAGGGGAGGGTCGATCTTGCTCTCCAGCCACACCCTGCTCATTGGAGCCTTGAATCTCGGCCTGGAGAGACCTGTGACTACATTTTCCAGCCAAGGACTATGGAGAGGGTGAGAGAACGAGCTCAGCGCTTCAGCGAGCGGGCCTTGGATGCTCTGGTTGGCGCGGTGGAGCACAGAAGATCTATACTCTACCCTGAGAGTGGCAGGAGGCCTTTGCCGCGAGACTACAGAAGAGTGTGGAGGGAGGTGGCTCAGCACGTCTCCTCCAGGAGCATGGTGACCAGGACCCATACTCAATGTCGCAAAAAGTTCAACGACCTCACTCGGGTCGTCAGGGTGAGTGGCTTTTTTTCAATACCTCTCCATCCCTCCATCTCAACCTCACTCTATGGCCAGAGGGTCTTAAAACCCCAATGCCCAACACTCATCCAACACCTATGGCCCTCTCATGAAACACACACGCGCATTCCACACTTTGCATACAGTAAGGGCTATTCAATTATGGGAGGCACATCAGGCAAGACCATGGCTGCATACAGTAAGGGCTATTCACCTATGGGAGGCACATCAGGCAAGACCATGGCTGTATATTTACTCAGACGCCGTCCTTTTTTTGCAGGCCAAGCTATCTCATAAAAGGAGACAGCAGCAACGGACGGGTGGAGGGCGGCCTCAGCTGCAACCCCTCAGCGATCTTGAGGCGCGCGTCCACAGGATTGTGGCAAGCCAGGTGATCGGTCCCGTCGTCCCTGGAGAGGCCAACCCCGTTCGGGACAGCAATGGTAAGGTCATCACCTTTTTCTCCTCTCTCATTCCACTTGTCCCTCACAACACCAGCCTTTGACACTTTCAATCCAACTTACTAAATCGCTGCACTCCTTCCTCCCTTACTGCCCCCCTGTCCTCGCGCTAAAGCCACTCTTGTACCTCCCTGCTTTCAGATGGTGATTCACCAGCTGAGGAGACGGGCCCTCAAGCTGCCAGTGGGAGCGAAGCCGCAGGCGAGGAGGAAGAGGAAGCCGGAGCGTCAGCGCCACCCTCTCCCGAGGAAGCCCATGCCCACACTAGGAACACGTCTTCCCTGGAGGGGAGCAGGGGGGAAGGGTCTGATGAGGGTGAAGCTCCAGGACCCAGCGGGCTGCAGCAACACGATGTGGCTAGGGAAGCTTGGGGGCCTTCTCCCCGGAGGGAGAGTAGGCCAGCGAGTCCTGCTGCACTGGACGCAGAGGAGGAGCAGCTCATCGCTGAAATGAACACCCAGGCGGTGCACATGCACACTGAGCTCATGGGTGCAGTGGGAAGGGTGCCCGAATGCATTGATGCACTGGCAAGGAGTGTGGAGCACTTCGCTGTAGCACAGGCGGATGCCACGCTAATGCTTAGTGCTGCAATTCAGTCAGTGGCTGCCGTGATCCCATCTCAGACTGCTCTCATGCAAACTCAGATTGAGCCCACGCAAGCACTGACTGCTGCCATTGTCGCTGGTTCGGATACATTTCCCCGGGGCTCTCACCGCACCGCAGCAGGCCAGCAATCTGTGCTCCAGTAGATTGCTCCGGATGCTGATGTGCTGCCCCGTGGGAGTGCCAGTGTGTTGGTCGAGCAGGGAGTTGCTGTCCTCTCTCTCAAGATGACAGCATTCCTGCTGCCACCACTGTCACTTCTCCACTGCACTTGCCACCGCCTGTAGGACAGACTGCTGCCACCCATGCAGAGTTGGTGCAGTCTGCAGCCGGGCCCTCCAGGCCCAGAGCTGGTTGAGGCCGTCCTTCGAGGGCATCTGCAGTCTCAGGTTCTGACAATCAGCAGCCTTCCACCAGCCTTGCTGCAGCCACTGGGGCCCCATTACGGAGGAGCAGTAGGGTGGGAAGGGGGGAAGTGAGCAAGGGAAGGAGATCACCCTCGAAGGGCAAAAAGTAGGAGGTGTGACGAAATGTTGGTCAATTTTTTATTAAAGGCTGAGGTTCGTGTTCAAACTTTTGTTTAGTGTTTTGGACATTATCTCCAGGTTGTGAGAACCAGTTATGTTAATGAATGATGTTTTGTGTTTGTTTCTATTAGTTGGCATGAAGAAATGACACACACAGAGTTTGTAAAATAAAAAAGTTTTTGTATTCAAAATATACAGGTTTGACCTTTGGAATCATTGCTGCCTTGGCCAGCTTAGGGGTTGCGGGTTGCTTTCATTCATGTTGTTCTCCATGCCAGAAGCCATTTCCTCAGTAGGGGCCTAGAAGCAGCTTGTTATCAGCCGTTGACGGACGGCCCTTGCAGTTTCAACATTGTGGGCTGCCCTCCTGCCTTGGTGCTGCTGCTGATCATCCTCCTCCTCTTCCTCCTCCTCCTCCGGTGGTGCTCCAAGGCCTGGTGGCATTGGCTGGGTCTGAGGATTGCCAGGTTATGCAGCATGCAGCACACAACTATGAAGAGGGAGACTCGCTCAGGCGAGTACTACAGGGCTCCTCCTGAGTGGTCCAGACAGCGGAAGCGTTGCTTGAGCACGCCGATCGCCTGCTCAACGATGTTCCTGGTGGCGAGATGGCTCTCGTTGTACCGCAGCTCAGCAGGGGTGTTGGGGTTACGGAGCGGTGTCATCAGCCAGGTGCACAGTGGATAACCCTTGTCCCTGAGGAGCCAACCACTTGGCTGATGCCGTGCCTGGAAAAGTTCTGGCACAGCAGTCTGGCGCAGGATGAAAGCATCGTGGCTGCTGCCAGGATAGCGGGCATTGACTGCGAGTATCAGCTGTCTGTGGTCACAGACTAACTGGACGTTTAAGGAGTGGTAGCCCTTGCGGTTTCGGAAAACCTCTGCATTCTCATGCGGTGCCCGCAATGCCACATGCATGCAGTCAATGGCGCCCTGCACCATGGGGAAGCCCGCTATCCTCGCAAAGCCCAATCATGCTGTTTGGCCCGGGTCATCGGGAAAGAGATGTACTGGCGTCTCCTTTTATAGAGGGCATTTGTGACCTGACGGATACAGCAATGGACCGCGAACTGGGAGATATTGGCGATGTCCCCAGTAGCTGCTTGAAAGGAGCCGGTGGCATAAAAGTTCAGAGCCACTGTGACCTTCACTGCCACCGACAGAGACGTCCTGGTCCTCAGTAGAGGCTGCAGATCTGGCTGCAGCCGGTGGCAGAGCTCAGTGACCACCTCCTTGCTGAAGCGCAGCCTTCGCAAACACTGCTCCTCAGACAAATTAATGTAGGAGAATTGTTGGCGAAATACCCTGGGAGGGTAAGGTCTCCTGTACAGAGGCCTGTTGGCCCTCCTCCGTCTGGCCATGATTGCCACTCTCTCTCTGCGTCTCTGTTGCCTCGAATTCTGCAGGCGCAGGACGACGCCCCGAATCAGTGCAGCCCCCAAAGTCTCTTGACAATCGAAGCAATGAAGGTCAAATCCAAAAGTACCTGCAAAGTGATGCTCAGTAGCCAAAACTATTTCACACAGCGTTGACTCTATGCAGAAGTCTCTCCTCTCTCTCAGAATCTTTCTCTCTGTCAGAATGAGTGGTACAAAAATGTCTACCACAGAAAAAGCCAGGAAGAGGCCGCCTTTAAATAGCGCCCCCCCCAGCCGCACACCAACTGGGAATCGTTCCAGTCTCCCTGTCGTTGCTTGCGCCAGGCGGAAAGGAGGGGGCACCACTCAATATCTGGTCCGGATCGCCACAAGGGCATTGCACGCTTGACTAGAAGTCAAGATCTGCGGGCGCAGGAGATCGGGGCGGTAGTGTTTAGCGCCGTCGCAAAATGTCTGGTCAATTTCGCGAGCGGCGCAGACATCGCCACACCCGGGCGCTAGTTGCTTTGCGCCCCATTAGCGCCCTCTTAAGGCGCTAACGGGAGGCGCAAACCAACCGAATTTTTCCCCCACAGAATCATACAGCACAGAAGGAGGCATTTCAGTCCAATGCTCCTATGCCACATTTATGCAATTGGTGAATTTACCTAACATTCTAAATTTTCATTTTCTAGGTCTAGAATTCAGTGCTCCTTTTTTTTTTATTTTTAACTTTGGATCACTAATATTTTCATACCATCTACAAGGCACAAGTAAGGAGTGTGATGGAATACTCTCCACTTGCCAAGGGCAGCAGAAGCATGGGAACACCACCACCTCCAAGTTCACTTCCAAGTCACACACCATCCTGACTTGGAAGTATATCACCGATCCTTCATCGTCACTGGGTCAAAATCCTGGAACTCCCTCCCTAACAGCACTGTGGGAGTACCTTCACCTCACGGACTGTAGCGGTTCAAAAAGGTGGCTCACCACCACCTTATCAAGGGCAATTAGGGATGGGCAATAAATGCTGGCCTTGCCAGCGACGCCCACATCCCATAAAAATGAATTTAAAAAAATGAACACTTATCGCACTGTTAAAAGGGTACTTAGGCTGAAATGGACAAGCCCTAACTTTCCATGACGAGTTTAGTTCGTATATACTGTACAAATACAACTTTATGCACTCAATGCATTTCAATGATGAGCCAGACAGCGAGATGCTGTTTCCGCAAAGCTAACAGCAGAGCGGCACATCTCGGACAGCAACTTTTGGATTTCCGCATTTAATCGTGCATCTGCTCTCGCCTGACGTCGCTGTGGCATTTACGCATAAATATTTACGCATAAAAGCGCTATTAGCCTTGCCGTTATTTTGACAGCAATTTTTGGGCAATTGCAACAATGCAATACCAAAATATAGATCTTGATTGTTCTTTCCTTATGAATGTACATAACTGCACCTGTTTTTGAACCGTTGGTTGTATTGCATCACAATTTAGTGAAAAGTGCGGTTGTTTTGACACAGATTGGATGGCAGTAACAAAACTCTCATTTATAATCAGGGATAGAGAGAGGTTCAGAAGAAAATTGTTTTCCTCAAACACCTACAATGTACGACCAGAATTTATTTAGGCAGCACAGTTTTTATATTTTGCAATAAATCATTAAATGAAAATGTACCTAATAAAAATATTCTTGGATACAACATAATTGTCTTGAAATTCCACCATGAGTTATATGCACTCTGTGGCACAGTCATGTACCCAACTATAACATTTTCTATGGGATAAATATAATGCTTTTGAGAAATTTCCAGGCAGTTATTTATAAAACCAACCAGAAAAAAAAAGAAAATGATGAAGGCAGTTATGAAAATTTCTTCAATATTTTACACTCTTTAACTGATGTGTCCACGACACTTAAATTTCAGAATTATCCATCAATTTCACGTATTGTTATTTTCATGCAAATGATGGGACATTTGAAGAATATTATTAAACACCTCAGCATTAAAGGTTCATATAGATTGAATAACATTTATACAATCTGTTTGTCAACCAGATAAACAAGAAATGTTCACTGCACCTTGATGAACATGGAGTCAGCATAGCACATTAAGTAACAATATATTCAATCGACTATGCTGGCATAACGCATAGTGATCCAATTTTTCTCACATGTTTTGATTATTATCTATTTCTATTTTCAAAAGGTTTTTCTAAATCAGCACAGTGCAATGGAGCACTACTGTTACTGTGCAGAATCACTGACTGGGGGATGTTCAACCCCCTCACTTTATTGAGGTCCTGGCTGCCTTGTTTGAGGCCAAGCACCACCCAGAGGCCTGAGGGTAGGTCAGGTAAGGTAGGGCAGATTTTCACTTTGTGCGATAGTGTAAAATGGGTGCTAGTGAATCGGGAGAGATGTAAAACAGGCTGCTGATTCACCATCACCCATTTTACACTATCGCACAAAGTCAAAATCTACCTCACTGTCTCCACTAGGCTGCTCTTGTCTGCCTCTTACCAGCCTGTTAAAAGCTACAGTGGCAGTGACCTACAAAGCTGGCAGTCCATCTCAATTTTGGGGCTAAGAGAGGTATATGGCTGAATGGCAGGGGAAACCTGTGAGGGGAGAAATAGGACGCAAAGCAAGGTATACATATCAACTAGAGAACAGTCTTCTATTTAAAATTCTTTTCCCAGTGTTCAAACGTGGCACCATCTAGGGATGTGGTCACCTACCCCCACGCACATCACAGTAAGTCGAGGCATCATGTGTATCCTGTATTTGATTCTTCTGGGCAAAATAATAGACAATTGTATTCTTGTTATTGTTTTCTTTTTGACAGTATTACAGTCCTTATACAGGACATGCGATAAATGAGGGAGAACAGGCGGAAGGCTTTGCTGGAAAATCCACAGAAACCATCCGTCAGCAGCTGCCATTATTGGACTTTGTACCTCTGCAGCGTGGAGGGGATCACAAGAGCACTTCAACCAGAAAACAACTTATAATTGTTCTGTTGTCACTACATAAATGCAAGTTGTTGTTGTCACCTGATCGTTTTGTATTTTGTTTGTGACATATTTGCTCTTTGTCTTCTATGTTGTCTTTTAAGTCTGTATGAAATAGCTGAATTGACTGCTTTGTTTTATTGTTAAATTGTTAGTGAATCAATGTTGTTTATTGATTTCTGTGTGTTTTTCTTTTTTCCCTCTCCCCTGTTCAGATCTCCAGCTACTTATCCCTAAAACTCTTCTTTTTCAGGTCCTGGAACTCGCTTCAAGATTCTTTAGCTGTCAGGGTTTGCTGGAAGAACACACAAGAGGAAAAGCTTTGATCCTTTGTAGTGAGTGATGAAAATCGTCTTATGTTGGTGGTGCTGTTGCCTGCCTCTTCACCAAGTGCCCCATCACAGCTTTTTAGCATATTGTGCTATTCTCTGAGATCCAGCGCCTCCGGTCACTCCCGTAAGTATCCTGCAATCAGAAGTGTAATTATTTTTAATTATGGGTTCGTCATGAAGTAATCTGGAGACACTCAAGATTGATAATGTTGTTTGCTGACTCGGGCATGTTTAATCGTTGTACCAGCTTGTCCTGGATGCTGATCCACATAGTGGAGATATTCCAAAATTGACATCAATGCAGCCGCTAATTGATGTGAGGAAAGACTGGAAAATGGGAGGTGCCCATGGCATTGAAAATCAACCATGAAATCAGGCATATTCCCTGCTTAGTAGGAAGTTGTTGACACTATTTTTTAAACAAATGCTTTTTTTTATAGCAAATGTGCAACCACGTCATGTAATCCTTCCTTAATTACATTCCAGTAGGTTAATTGACTTAGATTTACAACTCATACTTAGAATTTATTGCGGTATAAAGTAATCGCAGAAATAATAATCTCAACCTGCATGCCACGTATGGTCATGTGAGTCTAGAGATTTGCCTGATGTGAGGGAGTAAGGAGTTAATAAAAGCAGGAGGTGTCGGAGAGAGAAGGTGTGTGTGAGAGCAGGTACTGTGTGCCAACTACTTTTCAACAGTGTTTCTGGATGAGGAATATACTCCGCAACTGAGTTCATCACAGGACCCAACGGGAGAATTTTGGATGGCGACTGTAAATAAAAAACTAAAAATATACCAAATACTATGTGTGGTAAGTATAACGATTGTCTAAAGAAACATGTAGACAATTTTCTTTGTTTTTTGGTGTAAAATAGTTTTAGTAGATTTAATATATTTGCATCTACCAGTACAGAACAATTACCAAACTATGAAGAGATTAGCTGATTCTGAAATTATTTTTCACACGGATATATTCATTTCTGCATACAAACATCATAATTTCAATAGAACAAATACTGAAAGAAAACCAATCGAACGTGAAAAGATTGTGCTTGCTTTTTGTCATGTGATTGAACTTGACCAAATTTTTCTAAGTTAATTTAATTCATTAACAATAACAGTTTAATTAGTACAGTAATGTCTGCAATAACTTGATAACAATTACGATTGACTTGATATTATAAATTTTGCTGAACTTCTGTTCATTTGGAGGTGGAACAGCTTCATAACAGTATCAGTCGTAAACCCTCACACTCTCGGATATATTTGTATCACCTCATTCAGATAATTTCTGTAATAAGGTCCTATGTAAAAACAAGTTATTGTGTTTCACATCTTAAAGTATTGCAATTGACTGAAGAAGAATTATCTATGTAAGGTGATTAGATAGGCAACAAAATAATTTTTCACCATGTGTGTAAATGCTTCCATTGCTGCCATTTTACCTCTGAGTAAAAAGATTGATTTGGTTCAAACTATGGGCCGGAATTTGCAGTGGGTAATAACTGTGAAGTAACAGCGTTCGCCGTTATTACCCCTTTGAAACTCAACGCAAGTTCAGGATGTAGCACATGCTCATCTAAACGCGGAAATCCTGAAGTAGCGGTCAGTCATTCACTGCTCCGACACTGGCTGCACTGTCTTCATGGCTCTTTTAAGGGTTTTAAATGCAATGGGAGTAATCCTTACACGGGTATGAACATGAACTGATCAGTAATTTGAACAGGAGATAAATACATCAAACACAGATATAAAACCGGAAAAATAGCTTCAATAAATTGATAAGTTTAGCTGCTGTGACCCGTAAAAGACCTTGGTCAAAAAAGGAGGAAGAAGCTTAACAAAAACTACAGGGTTGCATACTTGTGACACCCTGCGGTGGGGGGGGGGGGGGCGGAATTTCCACGGGGATTCTCCAGCTCGTCCACCATAACTATGGCGGAAGAACTGCGGAAACCTAGGAAAAACAGTTGCCGCCATTTTTCTGAGGTTTCCGTGGCTCTTCCACCAAAGTTACGACAGCCAAACAGGAGAACCACCGTGGAAATGTACTCCTCTTGGTTCAAAGTTTTGCGTTCAAAGCTACTAACGACCATTATTGAAACATTCAGTGGTATTTACTCTTGCTTTTAATTATTTTACACAGCTGCTGCCAGAACATAAATTCATTAATTTAAATTTACATTTGAGCAATTTTTCAATAAAACTATAAAAAAGTTAGTAGTAACCAATACACAACTAATACACCAGAGTTTACATCAGGCAATTCAATCAAATTTAATTTACAAGAACTAACTGATGAAGCTGGGCTCCAGACATCCAACAGACACTGATGCTACTGTCGATAATCTTTAATATTATGGATGTAATTAAACAACTGAACCATTGACCCAATTTGAAAAGGTTTGAATCTTGTGTCAGAGTTCTTGGGTTCATTTGCAATGAGACCATCTTGCAACACGTTTTAAAATCTGTATTCAATGAATTTTGGATAACCTTGCAACTGGTACCAAGGAGGGACAACTAATAGAAATGAGTACAGCATGTTCAGACCAAAATATTGTCTATGACTCTTGTGGAATAAAAAATTTGGATAGTGCCTGGGAAATCTTCCTCATGGCAATGTGAGGCCAGATTGTGGAAGTATAAAAGCTGATAGACTGATCCAAGAAATCTTCAATGTGTATAACAAAATGATTATATCACATACAATGATATCTATCTAGGGTAACGTGCATATTACATAGAAATCCTTTGGGGTGAATTTCCGGGAGAGTTCTTCCGCTTGTCCACTGTAACTCTGGCAGAAGGTCCACGGAAATCCCAGAACAATGGCAATGCTTTGAAGCTATTTTCCCCTGGCTCTTTCGCCAAAGTTGCGGCAGATGAGTACAAGAATTCTTGTGGAAATTCATCCCCAATAAGTTTAGTTATCCTAATAGCACAAGAGTGATAATGGAGAAAGCGGATTATTAATGTTCCGGATCAATGTGGAATCACTGAACTTAAATCAAAAGTTCTAAACAGGAATGAATTATTTCTACAAATTGGAATTAAAAAAATTCATTGCCCGATTAAACACAGCATTCAACAGGAAATGAATTTGTGGATCAAGAATAACAGCTGACAAAGCTGTTTTGTGAGATACTGGGCTCGATTTTGCCGGCGCTCAGAAGGCGGGTCAGGTGGTAAAATCGGAAATATTGACGGCAGGTTCCGATCCCACCGTCAACCCGCCCCCGTGCAACTTTGCCAAAGGCGGCCTCTCAGACTCCCGATCGGTCCCACCACCAAGCGGCGGGATAGGCCCTTAAGGCAGTTAACTGCTTGTTAACTGCCTGGATAATGCTATTTTGACAGCGGTTTTAGAATTTACCACTTTTTGAGGGCAGCATAGTCGATTAGTGAAGTGATTGTGTACATAGAGAGAGAGGGATGGTTAAGGGTGCAAGGGATGTAAGGGTAAAGTGGGATGTGCAGGAGTAGGTTGACAATGCAGAGTGCTGGTGATGAGAGGAGATGGGGAGCAGATTGAGGCCAAGTGTGATGTTATACTCACTTTCCCTAAGCGGACCAGGTCATTGAACCTTTTTTTGCACTGGACCCAGGTTCGAGGGCACATTGAGGTAGTCATGGCAGCAGTTGTAACAGGCAAATCCAGCAGCAAATAATGAGAAAATGAACCAAGGCTGCACGGGCCCCTTAAATGCAGCTGGCTCAGACGTCAGCAGAGGCAAGTTCCAGACCCAAAACACTAATTGGCCCGGGGAGTGCACACACAGGGACTCAATTGCCCAATTAGGGCAAAATCGCAAATTTTTACCGACTGAAAGCAGCGGCGGGATCGGAACCCGCCGACCACCTGACCTGCCCCCAACCCGCCATCAATGGGAAAATCGCGGCCACTATTCTACCAGTTCTGCAGTAAGTCCCTTCTTGGTATTTTGTTCAAAATTAGCTGATCAGCATGGAAAAGTCATTCATTCATAGTTAGCACTTGAATTAAACGTTCACCCAAAGTGAATCATTTGTGGTTGATCACAGCTATTTTCTAAATGTAGTGTGGTTTCCACTCCAGACTTTGCACTGATACAAGTGTCTCCCTTTGTGAGCAGATTTTGATCTAAATACATGGGGGCAGAAATTAGGCTCGCCACGGGTGAGTACGCACTATGTACTCACCCGTGGACGGAACGAAAGTGCCGGTTTCTTGCATGCACTGCGCATGCGCGGGAAACCGGCACTTCCGTTCCCCTGAAGGAAGGGGTTCAGAGGTCGAACGCAAACGCCGGAGGGCCAGCACGTTCGCCTCGCACTTCGGGTTTTTTTTACAGGTTCCTCCGTGGGGGTAAACACGGAGAAGATGCACATTGAAAAAGGAGGCGCAAGGCCTTCTTTTAACAAGGTAAGTGTTGATTTTATTAAAATTTAAACATTTTTTTCACAGATTTATCTTTTTTAATTACTTTAAAGAAAGGTAAGTTTAGTTTTAGCCCTGTTAAAAAGTGTAATTAGTTTTTTCAAAAATTTAAATTTTTGTTTAAAGAGTTAATTAATGTAATTTATAGTTATTTTAAAAAGGTGATGTTTTTTAAAAAATTTATTTGTAGTTTTAGGGATGTTTTGGGGCCAATCTGTATTCATAGATTTGACAGGTCTTCCTGTCAAATCTATGAATGAAAGATGGTCTGCTGCCATTGGCTCTCCATGGCCCACGTGATCCCAGGGGACGCATCGCACTAACTACGCCCCTGGGATACTCAAGCACTGCGCGCCGGCAGTTGCAGGAGGCCCAGGACCCGAATTCCTCGTGGGCCCAGGGGTCAACGGCAGGCGCGGTAGGTAGGTGCGCGTGCGATCGTTGCACCCGCAGGAAGCCGAATTTCTGGCCCATGATTTAAGTGCAAGTTGCTGCACATTTTCCTCCAGGTGCTATTTTCGACTGATTAACATGATGCCCTGGAGTGATTGTTTACAATTTAAGGCTAGTGTTAATGCAGACCAAATTAATTTAAAGGATAATTGAGAACACAAGCCACACTACAATCAGAAGCTGCTATATCTTGTCTAACATAGCAACATCTTCAAATTAGCTGTGTTCCTGATTAACTAATACAAATGTTCCAGGTAGAAATTGGACTTTGTTGTGCTCGCTTAAAACAAGCGCAACGAGAGCTAATACTGGGGACTTGCGTCCTACGCCATGAGGACGTCCGACCCGATATTGGTTTGGGCTATTGTTGGGCCCCTTACATATGTAAATGAGGGCCTCGCGTCTGTTATGGACCTGGTCTGCTAAATTGGATTCCGATGAGCGGAGCAGGCTTCTTCAGTAGTCACTGCGACCTAAGTTTTTTTTAAATCGCAGGAATGCTCCCCTCGACTCCACAGCACTCATGATCATTGCACCCCCCCACCCCTTGTTACCACTCCACCCTCCCCCACCCCCCGCTCCTGGGACTTACCTTAGGGCTGCTGCTACTGAGGCAATCTGCGATGGAATTAATTTACTTAAAAGGGCTGAGCTGCCTGTGAAGGCGCAACAGGCACCAGCAGATTGCCCAAATAATGTAAATGAAGCCCAATTTTGAGCCGGCCTTGTGCCTCCCGGTTGGGGCACACACTAATGGCACACCACTGATTTTGTGCCCAAAAATGGGCCATAACCAATTTCCACCCCTTTGTGCCTGTGTCAAGTCAAAATATCTCAGACACGGATAATGTGACACAGTGACGCTTTTCTTGATAAGTGAATTTATTCATATGTGGATACTTTGGAAATATATCTAATGCGAGCTTACTCTGCATGGACAACTTCAATTTTGCAATTAAGGGTGCGGTTTGATACCAGCTTTAAGTTGGTGAGTCACTCCAGTCAAGTGGGTCAAGGAGCAAAACGTGTAGCTTCAAGCACCTTAGGTAAGTGTACAAATGGAAAATGTGCATGCAAAGAAAGTCCTCTGCAGCAAGTTGCATTTATAGAACGCCTTTAACATAGGAAAATGTCTCAAGCCACTTCGCAAAAGCATAATCAGACAACAATGGACATTGAGCCAAGGAATGAGACATTAGGAAGGGTGACTAAAAACTTGGTAAAAACGGCGGGTTTTAAGGAGAGGCAGAGAGGTTTACAAAGGGAATTCCAGATGAGAGGGCCTAGACGGCTGAAGGCATGGCCATCAATGGTGAGGCAAAGGGCAGGGGGGTAATATGCAGAAGATGCCAGAGTCGGAGGAATGCAGAGTTTTCGGACAGTTGTAGGACTGGACGAAGGTTCAGAGATAGGGAGAGGTGAGGCCATGAAACGATTTAAACACAAGGATGAGAATTTTTAATTTGAGGCATTTGGGGACTGGTAGCCAATGTAGGTCAGCAAGCACAGGGGTAATTGGTGAGCAGGCCTTGGTGTTGGATAGGATTTGGTTGTTGGTGGCCAATCATTTCAGTCCCAGGACATCACTGCAGAAGTTCCTCAGGGCAGTGTCCTAGGCCTAACCATCTTCAGCTGCTTCATCAATGACATTCCCTCCATCATAAGGTCAGAAGTGGGGATGTTCGCTGATGACTGCACAGTGTTGAGTTCCATTCGCAACTCCTCAGATAATGAAGCAGTCCATGCCCACATGCAGCAAGAGCTGGACAACATTCAGGCTTGGGCTGATAAGTGGCAGGTAACATTCACGCTACACAAGTGCCAGGCAATGACCATCTCCAACAAGAGAGAGTTTAACCACCGCCCCTTGACATTCAATGGGATTACCAGTGCCGAATCCCCGCACCATCAACATCCTAGTGGTCACCATTGACCATAAACTCAACTGGACTGGCCACATAAATACTGTGGCAACAAGAGCAGGTCAGAGGCTGGGTATTCTGCAGCGAGTGTCTCACCTCCTGACTCCCCAAAGCCTTTCCACCATCTACAAGGCACAAGTCAGGAGTGTGATGGAATACTCTCCACTTGCCTGGATGAGTGCAGCTCCAACAACACTCAAGAAGCTCGACACCATCCAAGACAAAGCAGCCCGCTTGATTGGCACCCCATCCACCACCTTAAACATTCACTCCCTCCACCACTGGTGTACCGTGGCTGCAGTTTGTACCATCTACAAGATGCATTGCAGAAACTCGCCAAGGCTTCTTTGACAGCACCTCCCAAACCCGCGACCTCTACCACCTGGAAGGACAAGGGCAGCAGGTGCATGGGAACACCATCACCTGCAAGTTCCCCTCCAAGTCACACACCATCCTGACTTGGAAAGATATCGTCGAACCTTCATCGTTGCTGGGTCAAAATCCTGGAACTCTCTTCCCTAATAGCACTGTGGGAGTATCTTCACTTCACGGATTGCAGCGGTTCAAGAAAGAGGTTCACCACCACCTTCTCAAGGGCAATTTAAGGTCAATAGTACTTCATTGGCTGTAAAGCACATTGGGACGTCCGGTGGTCGTGAAAGGTGCTATAGAAATGCAAGTCTTTCTTTCAATTAGGGATGGGCACTCAATGCTGGCCTTGGCAATGACGTCCACATCCCATGAATGAATTAAAAGAAATCTACTGTACATGTCAGTACATCATGATTCAGCAAAGTTTTTAAAACATTAAGTTGTACATTTTGAAAATTCTCCAGGGTTATAATTTTTAGCCCCAAGAATACTTAGTTCAGGTTATATTAATTGTAGTAATATGCTGAGAATTTCTTGTATTTATCACTTGCTTTATGGATTTAATCTCAACAGAGCATTGCAGACACTATGTCAAAACAAATTAATTTACATTGTACACTGATTTCAGAAGAGGACTATAAATGTGTCACACCTATTTCATAAACATTCATTTTTGCAAGATATCTTGGAAGGATATTTTCAGTGACATAAGACATTTTCATCTTTGAACCTAAGATTGCAATGTGCTGTAATTAGAAATGTTATGAGTTGTTACTATATTTCATGATTGTTATCTTGTTGAGCTAATGAGGTGACAACATTTCTTGGCAGGTGCTGCTTGTCAGTTTGGTTGTTATATCTCTTGGACTTGGACTTGGACTTGGGCTGAGGCTGAGAGATCTGCCGGCTTCTGTTGAAGAAAAAGGTGATTCTTTACACAATTCATTAACAACCTGTTGGTGGGGCCACTGCTTAGGCTGCAGCAGCCAATGACTGGAGCAGGGAAGGCACCTGCTCTGCTCAATCCAAACCACAAAACTCAAACAGGCATTAGGCCCCTCATTTAAATATGCAAGGGGCCTAACGCTGTGGCTGCCTACAAAGCTGCCTTTACAAATTGGCATGTATATGGAATACAATTACTTATGCCCTTTGGTACCTCGCCCATGTGGCCATAATTTATTTACTGGCCTTTATAATAATTTCCAGCACACGAATCAGCTGCAGTGTCATAGCCAAGCCCAATCATGTCCTTGTAAGATGATCAAGGAGCTTGGAGATCACATCACCAACTTGTAGAGACTGAGATCTCTGCCTTATAGGCAATGATGGCTTGTGACTTTGTACAAAGAGCTGAACTTGAGCTCTGTAATGTCATTAACTGTAAATAAAATGTTCAAATTTTAAAATAAAAAAAAATCATGTCCTTGCACAGCATCCACACTACCAGCAGCGATAAATGGATAGCAATCAGCAGCAAGAATCTTGAACAATGTTCCCATTGTAAGCTGGGGTAATGAATCCAATTGTAGCACCCTGACTGAAATTGGGAATTAAACCTGGGACTTCCTGATCTGTATTGCTCATCTGGTCATTGAATTGACTCTGTTGAGTTGAACTTGTTCATTTTCAGCACCTTTTTTCCCTTTTTGATTATTATCTCTTTCCTGCACCCCTTTCCCAAGTCAGACAATTTTATAGGCCAGATGTTTCTATTTTAAAGACTATTATGAAGTATTTCACAATGGAAACTGGTTGCCAGTTTGTTCAACTGTAGACAGCTGTGTTCCAATATGTGGCCACAAATTTAGTTTTGCTCACCATTGCTCTGCCTACCGTATTTCTGCTTTCCCAAAGATAGCCAGTGGTGTATCTCTGTCCAAGGGGACATTCTTCATGTGTAAGCTTAGAGAGTGAGTTTTTTTCTAACATGAAAATCATCAAAATTCCAACCCTGAACTTGCCAAAACCACACATTCCAGAAAGGGTCATTGAAGTCATCAGCAGTGGGAACCCTGGCTAATTCTTCTCCAACATAACCTACTGCAGACAATTGTAATGATCCCATCACAATGTCTGCTGAGGTCAGTTACATCAGTGCAGAGAAGAAATTCACTCTGGGACCTTTCTGGACCAATACCAGATGAAGTGTCCACTTACTGACTGAACAATTAATGGTTCCTTTATTCAGCTTTAATGTAATTTTAGACCTCCACAAGCTCAAATTCCGTTGAAAATGAACTTATTCCTTGACCAACAGAGTTGACTTACCATGATCCCATGTATTATTATCTTGTATAATGACCAATTAATGTTTCCAGTTAGCTGCAGAAACCAATGTTACACACCCTTTAATGAGGAAGTCAGTGGCTGTCGTTGTGACAGTTCCTGTAGAGAAACTGGCAGCTGTTGCTGGGATTTTGAAGAAACCTGTCTTCAGCCAGGTACGTGTAAGAAAGAGTTCATTCAACAAATATTTTAAATATAGTTTCTCCAAAACTTCTTTCTCTCCTTCCTCATCATTCATTATATTTATTGAAAAACTTTTGATACTGGTAGGTAGAAAAATGTGTTTGAAGTTCCTGTTCTTTCATGTGACTATATCTGAACAGTGGTTTGGGATATATTTTGCTTTGTTAAAGAAAAATGATTTTACTGAACTGTCATTATAATCCAATAATGGTTTAGAGTCATAGGGCTGAATCTTAACTGCCAACAACGGGTGGATTGGTGTCGGGTCAAAGGTTAAAATTCAAAAAATCTGAAACACGACCCCAACCTGCCCACTTCCGGTTTTAACAGAGGTGGGACGAGGGGTGGGCGACCAATCCGCTTGTTGGAAGCGGGTTAGTTATTTAAATATTATAATGGGACTGCCTGTGGGCCAGGAAGAGCAGAAGTGTTTCCTCCAGGCCCAACAAGCTACTAGGTAACCCCACCTACCCCCCTGTGATCTGTCTGCTCTGCCCCCCCCCAACCATCGGACCCCCCCCCCGACCACTATTGGACCCTCCGACCACCATCTGCTCCCCCCAACCACCATTGGACCCCCCCCACCCCCCGCAATCGTTAATGGAGCCCTGCAGTTAAAAACTGCAAGACATTCGGGAAACCCATTCTTCCAGGTTTTCCGACCTCACTACAGCATCCCCACACGGGACTCACCTCCGGGTTAAAATCCAGGCCATAGAATCAGAAATTACAGCACAGAGGAGGCACTTCAATCCACTGTGCCTGTGCTAACTCTTCAACTAGGTCTATCGATCTAATTCAATTTTCCTGCCCTTACCCATATCCTTCTATATTCTTTTTAAATACTTATCCAAATCCCTTTTAAATGATTTTATAGGCTCTGCCTCAAAATACACTTCTGATAAAGTATTCCATTTTCTAATAAACTTCTGTGTGAAAATATTTCTTCTCAATTTCCCTTTCATTCTCCTAGCAATGATCCTCAATTAAGGCCGCTTTGTCAACAATTCACTAATAAGTGGAAATAGTCTTTAATTATTTAGTATCAAAAGCTTTCATAATTTTGAAAATCTCTAATAAATCCCATCTTAAATTTCTCCCTTCCACTGGAAAAAAAGACCATTGGGCCTAAAAATTCAGTTGCTTTGCGCAAAGCAACTAGCACCTGGGCGCGGCGCTGCCAATGCCTCCCGCGAAATTCAGCTGGAGGTTAGCGGCGGCGGTAACCGTTAGCGCCTCGCGGCGCTGCGCCGCCGGCGATGACATCATCGCCGTGTGCAGCACCCCGCTCATGCCCCAGCCGCAATCTTCTGTAGCGCCCCCTGACTTACCGCCAGACGCTATGTACGATGGGGTCAGGGGGGCCTACCTGCGGCAGGGGCGGTACAAATTAAAGGGGAGGTGCCGGGCGGCCATTTTTGTTGCTGGCCGCCTGCCAGCACCTGCCCCCTCTGCTGTCCCTGGCCTCCTCTGCAGCCCCCCCCCCCGCGGGGTGCCGGCTGCGCTCCGTGAGCCCGGCACTTCTCTTGAGTGCCGGGCTTTTTTGCCGGCACTCCGATCCCTGGTGGCCCAGCTGGGCCCCGGGTCGCGCTGCGCTAGCCCCTCCCCTTTAATAATGGGAGGAAGGCCTGCAGTACGCTGCGGCACGTAGCGCCGTGATATTCACTTGCAGCGCCCCAAGAAGGAGGCGAGGCGCTTCCAGTAGTGCCCCGCCTCCGTCTTGGGGCACTACCGGTGAATTTCGGCCGTGGGGACGATAATTTTTTCGGGGTGCTAAAAGTAGCTCTATTTCCTAGTATCATTCTAATTCCCGGCATCATTCTCGTGAACTTTTAGGAACACAGGAACAGGAGTAGGCCATTCATCCCCTTGAGCTACATCCTTTCTATGGGTCTGATATCCTTCCTATAATGGGCTGCTCAGAACTGCACACAATACTCCAGCTATGGCCAAATCAATACCCTGTACAAATTAAACAGCTCTTCCTTGCTTTTATATTCAGCATCCCTATGTATAAAACCCAGCATTCCATTAGCCTTTTTATTGGCATTTTCTACCTGCACTCTCAACTTTAAAATGCAGGTAGGATTGCAGTTATCTAAAACCTTAAATTTCTCTGTTCCTCCACTCTGTTAGGGCTCTTTCCAATTAGGGTTTACTTCCTTTTGCTGTTCATTTCCACAAAGTTTAGTAAAAAAAATCTCAATTTTATGCATAATGGAAAGTATAACTCGTTGTGCACTATTTCCAGACTACCACAGATTGTACCCAAAACAGGAAAATATAAACCTTAATCTTCGGATGTGTTTCTCTCAGACCTGTATATCATTTTTATCTGGTGAGAAGATTGTATGTGTTATTTCACTGAGTTCTGCATTATTATTCTAAGACAATCTTATGTCTTACCTATTCCAGCTATTTACAACTTTTTTATTACTTGTAATAAATATTTTCCAATTCATGGTTTACACATTCAAGCGCTTCCACGATGAGTTGTGTTCTGAAGTTGATGTAATCATTTCCATGTTACAAGCCATACAAATGTTAGCCGTGGCTCAGTGGTAGCACTCTTGCCTCTGAGTCCAAAGACTGGAGCACACTAAGCTAACACTCCAGTACAGTACTGAGGGAGTGCTGCACAATCAGAGGTACCGTTTTTTGGATGAGATGTTAAACTGAGGCCCCATCTGCCTCTCAGCTGCATGTTAAAGATCCCATGGCACGATTAGAGGAAGAGCAGGGAATTCTTCCAGTGCCCTGGCCAATATTTAACCTAAACATCACTAAAACAGATTATCCGGTCATTAATCTCATTGCTGTTTGTAAAGTTTCTGCTGTGTGAAAATTGGTTGCCTCGTTATGTCCGTGTCAGTGTCAGCAGCAGAGGTAGGAATTTATACTCTGAAGATTAAACACCGCCACACCACTTACCCCTGACACTTTATTAAATCAGCCATGAATTTACCAAACATTTGAAGTCATAGCTCAATTAATGGAATATATTATTTACAGTGTCAGTTTAGCTCCGGTGGTACACCTCTTACCTCGGAGTCAGAAATTTTAAATTAAAGTCCCCCTCCAGGATTTGAGCACTGGCATAAACACGGTATTATGCTGTTCTTTTTGAACTATATGTTTGATTGGCATCTGTATTTGTTTAGGCAAACGCCATTTTGAATTCTGTGAATGGTTGACCATCTAATATAGATGTGAGAGATACATTCTTATGCCTTTGCTTCAATATATCTTCAAAGGCTTCAATGATATATCTGAGGCTGACTTTGTGCCAGTTTGAAGCCATGAGGAATAGGGACAACTCAGAGACTTGATAGTGAAGTGCCATGCAAGACTCAGTGGAATCATAGAGCACAGAAGGAGGCCATTGGACCATCGTGCTTGTGCCGGCTCTTTAAAAGAGCGATCGAATTAGTCCCACTCTCCAGCTCTTTCCCCATAGCCCTGAAAAATTTTCCGCTTCAAGTACGGTCAGGGACCATATTTCAAAGTTCAGTTTTACATGGAGGGTTAGCACAGGTGAAGCACTTTTATTGTTTTTGTTATTCCAAGGGGAATGGCAAATTAATTACTGTAAATCTACTGTTTGTGTTTAATACGTTTATTTATCTGTTTAATATTCAATAAATTGGATTAGGTGTTTATGGTTTAAGCCATAGTCTGATAGAGTGTTTATTATACCATCTACCAAAGTCAAGGAAATCACATGAGGGCATATGGTACATCCAGTAAACCAGAATGCAATGACAAAGGTTCTCTGTTTGATCCCTAGACTAACCACAATTACCTAGCTAGAGGCCAGGTTGTAGTGAGTAGGCGCTTGTTTACATGTGTTGAAAAATGTAACTGTCTTAAAGTGAAGTGAGATATTAAACTGAGGTTCTGTGGCTTAGATAGAAGTTAAAGTCCCAATTGCGCTATTGATATCTTCTGGTTCCTGACCAGTACCCCTCCCTCAAACAAAAACAGATTAACTGGTTGTTCATCTTATTGTTGCTAATAGGACCTCACTATGTTATGTAGTCAATGATTTATTATACGTCAACCACTTTAACATATTTCTGAGATGTGATAAAATGCTATTGCTTTTTAATTCAGAATGGCAAGTACATAGTGACCAATGGTTGCCATTCTAATTGTGTGCATTTTCTTCTTAGTTAATAAGGTAGATTAACTGGATATGTTTGTAATTCAGCTGAGCTCTGGACATGCACCAAGTTCCGCTGTGGCGAGAAACGTTTACCCAAGAGCCACTGTTCATGCTCTGATGATTGTCTGCAAAATAATGATTGCTGCACTGACTACAAGACTGTTTGTAAAGGTAAAGAGTTTCAAATGTGCAAATGTTTGCTTCCTTTAAAGCAGCAGATTGAAATTAAACTTCCAAAGTATTACTACTGGTGATTTTACTATGGTCTGTCAACAGGAACTCTCCTCCTGTTAAGGTAAGAAGACCAGTATTAGCTTATCAGGAGGCCAATTCATTAAATATATTCAAGAAGGAGTTAGATATATTTCTTAAGGCTAAAGGGATCAAGGGATATGGGGAAAAGGCAGGGACAGGGTACTGAATTTGGATGATCAGCCATGATCTCATTGAATGGCGGAGCAGGCTCGAGGGGCTGAATGGCCTACTCCTGCTCCTATCTTCTATGTTTCTATGTTTCTATCAGGCAGGCTGGGCACTCACAAAAATAATTAGAGCTGAGATTCAAGGGTCAGGTAGTAGGTACTGCATACAAACATACAAAAAATGCAGACAGAAAAAGACTAGTTGGTTCATAGAATCTGCCTCATTTAGTCATTGTGCAACTAAGCACCGTGACCCAGAATTCTCCCTACCCACCAGCAGCCGTGTAATCTCCTGGCAGGTTAAAAAAAAGGATCTCTGGGCCAATTTATGAAAAAATACATCTGGGAAATACCCCTCTGGCCCCCAAAGTTGATCAAAAACTTGTTCCAGGAGATAACAGTGACAATGAGGTACATTCCACCTAGCTATGTACCCAGCGATATCGGCCAACTCCAGAAACTTGTCCAGCTCCCCTTTGAATCTTTTAGCAGTGAATCCAGAGTCATTGCATAATCCAGCAACTTATTCCAAAAGTCAGTGATCGTCTGCGAAAAGAAACCGCGCCTGACATCTAACATAGTTCTATTCTTCTGTAATGTGCACGCATATCCTCTCGTTCTCCCTAACCTAATGCTTTTCTACTGTAAAAATACCCTATTGAACCTATTGTGAAAGTAAGGATTTTTAAACTAGGTATTAATCTCGTGGTCCTTCTCTGAACCTTTCCCAGGGCCTCTATCTTCCACCATGTGAGGGGACTAGACACAGTATTCTAGATGAGGCCTAATCAAGGTCTTGTACAAGGACACTATGGTGTTTCTGGCTTTATATTGGATCGTCCTGGCTATACATCCCAATACTCTATCTGCTTTTGCTATAGCCTCTCGGTGCTATTCGGGAACCTTTAGAGACTCGTGCAGCATAACACCATGACGCTTTCCTGCTCAACAGACATTAATTCTGAACTCAACAGAGTATACACATGCTTAGCATTGGCCCTACCCTACATCCATAACACTACATTCATCTACATTAAATGTTTACTGTGAGATGTGGGCCCATTCTCTCATCACATCTAGATCGGATTGTAATCTTTTCTCATCCAGTGTTCTGACACTGGCACAAGCCTTTGTGTTATCTGCAGACTTGCAGCCAGTGCCCGCAACACCTTCATCCAGATCATAAAGACAGATTGTGAAGAGTAATGGTCCTAATACTGATCCGTGCGGGATTACACTCGTAACCGGTCTCCATGTCGTAATAATGACTGAGAACTATCATAGAGCAATTCACAGTTAAATCTCGTCAATTGAATGACAGAAGGCGACTGGTCCTGTGGTGTAATCTCAGTTAAAACACAAATTGAAGTATCATTTGTATGTGCCAAGTATTTGAGACAATAGGATTCCTGCCTGTTGTAAGTACAGTTCTGGGTGACGAACACAGCAAGAATTTAATGAAAATGTAAAGTGTGATCTGAGTGTGAAAGTCACTTTCAAATTTCAAAAGCTAATTTCAGTGATTTTGCTTCTTGTGTAGCGGAAACGTCCTGGGTGGAAGATCAGTGTGAAGAAATTAGTGCTCCTCAATGTCCCGCGGGGTAAGAGATGCTGTAACTCGAATAATACATCGGCTCAATGGCTTGTGTTTTAGAGAGAGCAGGAAAAGACAGCTGCACTTAGAATTACAAAAATGGACAGATTACTTCAAAAGAAATCATTATTTGATTTGCTAGACCAGTGTATATTTTGCTTTGTCTGTAAAACTATTTTTCTAACTGTCATCTAAATTTACCCAGTTTAGTAGATGCCTTAAGTCCCATAAATCCGCGGGCTTCTGATCCCGGTCTAAGTACCGGGAACTGCCCACAGGAAACCTCTGCTGCTGACCTGGTCAGAGCATTTGGGGATCGAGGAAGATTCCTTCATTTAAATAAAACGGGAAGGTGCCCACAACACTTTGGGTGCATCTTGGGCGGTTGCCAGAGTGGGGGGTTTGGGCAAGGTGGGGGGGTAGCGGCAGTGACAGGTTGCCAGCCTATGTCAGCTGTGGTTCAGTGGGTAACACTCTCGCTTCTGAGTCAGAAGGTTGTGTGCTCAAGTCCCACTCCAAGTCTTGAGCACAAGATCAAGGCGGACACATCGGAGGTTCCGTCTTTCAGATGTTAAACCGAGGCC
Organism: Squalus acanthias; assembly: GCA_030390025.1. NCBI lineage: Eukaryota > Metazoa > Chordata > Chondrichthyes > Squaliformes > Squalidae > Squalus > Squalus acanthias. The sequence goes on along the minus strand of CM059433.1, from coordinate 73,138,788 downwards.
CGGTCTGCCCCCTCAGGTGAACGTAAAGGATCTCATGGCACTATTAGAAGAAGAGCAGGGGAGTTATCCCTGGTGTCCTGGCCAATATTTATCCCTCAACCAACATCACTAAAACAGACTATCTGGTCATGATCACATTGCTGTTTGTGGGGTGAGAAATGGCTGCTGCACTTCCTACATTACAACAGTGACTCCACTTCAAAAGTACTTTGTTGACTGTACAGGCGCTTTGAGACATCCTGAGGTCACGACAGGCGCTATATAAATGCAAGTCTTTCTTTATGTGACAACCCTGGTCTGAAACGCATGTTTTTAGGGACCTATCAGGAAGGCAGGCAGAATTCTGCAGGATTCCAGGCCTAGACCCAGGCATGAACTCCCAGACACTGGATGAGAGGCAGGTACACGTAATTTCTCCCGACACACCAGCCATCCGAAGGTACCCTGGCTGGGGCTAAAGAAGTTCTCGACCTGGGAATTCCTTTTCCCGGCCACACCTCTTCTGCAGTAGGGGACCATGTTTGGGGCGGATTGAAGTACTGCCTCAAACAGACAACCCTGGTAAGTCAGAGGGCAGGCTGGGACCCAGCACGCCTGAGTCCTGGACTAATTCCTAGGCCTTCCACTGCGCTCCTTGTGAATTTAGGCTGGGAATGTGCCAGAAAGGCCAGTGGATTTTCGGGGCTTTATGCTTTAACTTTGTACACAGAGCAAACTATACCCCTATGTGGGATTTTAGGTTTTATACTCTTTTTTTACTGGCTGACATTGAGCAGTACGGCCAGCAAATTAGGTTTGCTGTTGAATTTAGAATAAGTTAAAGGAGTGATGTATACCTCAGTACACATCTGTAAGTTATACTGTAATAATAAATAATATAATAACATGTGGTCCTTGAATTTCAGGTTTTCTCGCCCACCTTTGATAATAATTTCATTAGATGGTTTCAGAGCCGAGTATTTAAAGACCTGGTACTCATTGCTGCCAGTTATTGAAAAACTCAGTAAGTAACTGAAAATAGGCACAAGCTGAAAGCATTCAACCTGCTGGAATATGTGCTTGCACCCAAAAACAGACACAGTTAAAGTAAAAGTACTTTTTGGTTGAAATTGTGCTGTACAGTAGTAGTACTTAAAGTGTTAACACATTCATATGAAACTCTCCTGTCTATTTTAACAAAGGCAATAAATAAATGGATTAATGTCTTTATAAAAAAGGAATTCTGTACAAATGTGTTATATTACTAATAACACACAGCACGATTTCAATCCATTTGATCTTTACCATGATTTAACCTTTTCAAATCTGTGTTGTAGTTACCTTGAAAATAAGTGAATTCAAATGTAATTCTTCATTCAAAGTGCTGCAAGCATACACAAAGTATGCTTTAAAATATAGCAATTAAATCCTATTTTTAAAATATAGATTGAAATTCTAACCACTTCTATGGTAAAATTGTAAAACTAAAATGATAATTTTTTGAAACGTTATGAAAGTGAGATTTAAAACAGATACAAGTATTCCACTGTGCACAGATCCCCACATCTTCCCGAGACAGCTTTTGAGACCACGCCTTTCCAATAGTGCATGTTCCTACCAGCAGGTGTCCCCAAAGTGCATTTCTCGAATGTTCTCCTCACTAGCCTCTAATCTTCCACCCTCCATAAACTCCAACTGGTCCAAAGCTTAGATACCTCTCTTTCTCCTTTTCCACTTTTAAAAAACTTTCGGAAAGCCCATCTTTTGACCAAACTTTCGATCACCTAGCTTAATCTCTTTCTCTGAGATTCCGTGTCCGTTACCATAATCTATTCCCTTTTTTTCTCTCTACAGTAAAGTGCCAAATAGATGATGATGTTATTAATATGTAGAAGGGGTTATATCAAAACCTAAGAAGAGGCATTGCCTTTACAATCTTCTAATTAACGAAATATCAAGGGCCTGAAATTCCGGGGGCCAGAGGAAGTGGCGAGTGGGCTTGTTGTCCACTGGGGTGGGGGGTGCTGGAGTTTGGATTGGAACCAAGTTCAGCCAGGATTCTGTCCTATATAAGAAATTCCCTAAATTCTGGTTAGGGCGTGGGCATGTCCTCTGTCCACATTCACCCCCTGCCCCCGCCCCCGACTTCGACGCCAAGGAAATATATCTTGGGGAGCTCCTGCGCTGCCCCGGGAATTCTTTCCATTTATACCCTTGAAAGCCCTAAATGGAGAGTTATCGTGAGTTCCATTGAGGCCCTTGGAAAGGCCCCAGAAACAGTCAGGACCAAGGTAATTGACCCTGGGATTGATTACCTTTAATTAAAAGACATGTGGTTCCCTTAGGAGCTGAAGAAACATTTACTAACTTTTTCTTCAATCGAGGAAGGACCTCGGGGCCTCATATTGGGGGACGTGTGAGCTGCTCAACCTTTGACTAACCTATCGGGGCAGGCGCCCGCCCTGACTCTGCTAATGATCCCATTCCCCCGATTTGGGAGGGAGTCTACGTCCTTTGCTGTGGGTGGGCAGGAGTTCCGTTCTGCAGCACTTCCGTCGGCGGAGCGGGATCCCAATCCCCAAGAATATTCCTGCTGATAGTAAAGATCAGGCACTGTGACTGACCAGAACCATGTTTAAAGAAGAGTGTAATCTTGTTTAATCTTCTTCAAACAACTTGGAAACTTTGATGCAAAGTTTTTTTTAAATTAAAAAGCAGCTTTACTGAAATTAAAAACTAACTAAAAATGAAGGGCAGATTTTGCTCTTCTAGCACTTGTGTACTCTTTTGGTTTGGGTGCTAAAACAAATAATCTGTAACTAATAAAACTTTAAATAAGAACATAACATAAGAACATAAGAAATAGGAGCAGGAGTAGGCCAATCGGCCCCTCGAGCCTGCTCCGCCATTCAATAAGATCATGGCTGATCTGATCCTAACCGCCAATCTACTATCTATCACAGAACCATCTCCTGCATCTAACAGAATTGCACACACGAAATAGGAGCAGAATCAGGCTACACAGTCCCTGGGCCCGCTCCACTACCCACAGGGCCATGACCGATCCGAACCTAGACTCATGTCCAAATTCCTGCCCGCTCCCCGTAACCCTTAATGCCCTTTACTTCTAGGAAACTGTCTATTTCTGTTTTAAATTTAATTAATGTTGTAGCTTCTACAGCTTTTTGTGGCAGCATATTCCATGGACCTACCACCCTCTGAGTGAAGTAGTTCCTCCTCATCTCAGTTTTGAAAGAGCAGCCCCTTATTCTAAGACTATGTCCCCTAGTTCTCGTCTCACCCGTCATCGGGAACATCCTCCCCGCATCCACCCGATCCAACCCCTTCACAATCTTATATGTTTCAATAAGATCGCCTCTCATTCTTCTGAACTCCAATGAGTAGAGTCCCAATCTACCCAACCTCTCCTCATATGACCACCCCCTCATCCCCGGGATTAACCGAGTGAACCTTTTTTGCACTGCCTCGAGAGCAAGGATGTCTTTCCTTAAGTAAGGACACCAAAACTGTATGCAGTATTCCAGGTGCGGTCTCACCAATACCTTGTACAACTGAAGCAATACCTCCCTATTTTTATATTCTATCCCCCTAGCAATGAAAGCCAACATTCCATTTGCTTTCTTAATCACTTGCTGCACCTGCATACTAACCTTTTGACCCCCAGATCCCTTTGCACTTCAGTACTCTCCAGTTTCTTGCCATTAAGATAATAAATTGCTCTAGGATTTTTCCTGCCAAAGTGCATCACCTCACACTTTCCAGTGTTGTATTCCATCTGCCAAATCTCTGCCCACTTACTTAGCCTGTCTATGTCCCCTTGCAGGTTTTTTATGTCCTCCTCACTCACTACTTTCCCTCCCATCTTTGTATCATCTGCAAATTTTGATATGTTACACTTGGTCCCTTCCTCCAAATCGTTAATATAGATTGTGAAGAGTTGGGGACCCAGCACTGACCCCTGTGGAACACCACTAGTTACTGATTGCCAGTCTGAGAATGAACCATTTATCCCAACTCTTTGCTTTCTGTTAGATAGCCAATCCTCTATCCATGCCAGAATATTACCCCCAATCCCGTGATTTTTTACCTTAAGCAATAATCGTTTGTGTGGCACCTTGTCAAATGCCTTTTGGAAGTCTAAATACACTACGTCCACTGGTTCCCCTTTATCCACTCTATATGTTACTTCCTCAAAGAACTCCAGCAAATTTGTCAAACATGACTTCCCCTTCGTAAAACCATGCTGACTTTGTCCTATTAAATTATGATTATCCAAATGTCCTGTTACTGTTTCCTTAATAATGGACTCCAAAATTTTACCTACCACAGATGTTAGGCTAACCGGTCTATAGTTACCAGCCTTCTGTCTACTGCCCTTTTTAAATAAGGGTGTTGCATTAGCAGTTTTCCAGTCTGCCGGGACCTTAGCGGAATCCAGGGAGTTTTGAAAAATTATTACCAATGCATCTACAATCCCTACCGCCACTTCCTTCAAGACTCTAGGATGTAAGCCATCAGGTCCAGGTGATTTATCCGCCTTGAGTCCCATTATTTTACCGAGTACCACTTCCTTAGTGATTTTGATCGTGTTTAGCTCCTCTCCCCCTATAGCCCCCTGTTTGTCCAGTGTTGGGATATTCTTAGTGTCCTCTACTGTAAAGACTGATACAAAATATTCATTCAGTGTTTTTGCCATCTCCATATTTCCCACCATTAATTTCCCGGTCTCATCCTCTAAGGGACCAACATTTACTTTAGCCACCCTTTTTCTTTTTATATAACTATAAAAACTCTTACTATCTGTTTTTATATTTTTTGCTAATTTACTTTCATAATCTATCTTCCCTTTCTTAATCAATCTTTTTGTTATTTTTTGCTGCCTTTTAAAGTTTTCCCAATCCTCTGTCCTCCCACTAGATTTCGCTACCTTATATGCCCTTGTTTTTAGTCGAATACTATCCTTAATTTCTTTACTTAGCCACGGATGACTGTCCTTTCTTTTACACCCTTTTCTTTTCAGTGGAATATATTTTTTTTGGAAGTTGTAAAATAACTCCTTGAATGTACACCACTGATCATGTGTCGTCTTACCCTTTAATCTATTTTCCCAATCCACTCTACTCAATTCCGCTCGCATACCTTCATAGTCTCCTTTATTCAAGCTTAGCACGCTTGTTTGAGATCCAACCTTCTCACCCTCTAATTGAATATGGAATTCAACCATGTTATGGTCACTCATTCCAAGGGGATCCTTTACTAGGACATTTTTAATTAATCCTGTCTCGTTACACAGGACCAGATCTAAGGTTGCTTGCCCCCTGGTCGGTTCAGTTACATACTGCTCAAGAAACCCATCCCTAATACACTCAATGAACTCATCCTCAAGGCAGCCCTGCCCCATTTGATTTGTCCAATTAATATGATAGTTAAAATCCCCCATAATTATAGATGTTCCCTTATTACATGCCTCAACTATTTCCTGATTGATACTCCGTCCAATAGAGTTGCAACTGTTCGGAGGCCTATAGACTACGCCCACTAATGTTTTTTTCCCCTTATTATTCCTTATCTCCACCCAAACTGTTTCATTATCATGATTTTTTGACCCAATATCATTACTCTGTATTACAGTGATTCCTTCCTTTATTAACATAGCCACCCCACCTCCCCTTCCTTCCTGCCTGTCCTTCCTGATCGTTAAATAACCTGGAATGTTTAATTCCCAGGCATTGTCACCCTGCAGCCATGTTTCTGTAATGGCCACAATATCATAACCATATGTAGTTATTTGTGCCATTAACTCGTCTATTTTGTTACGAATGCTACGTGCATTCAGATAGAGAACTTTCAAATATGCTTTGTGGCACTTAGTTCCTGCTTTTTCACTTTTTACCAGTTTACCTTTTACTCCACACACTCTGTCCCTTCCTGCCACGCTCTGATTTGTGATTCCCCTACTCAACTTAACAAATTAAATTAACATTTCTGCCAGTAGATTTCACACTTCTTTCAGCCTTAATCTGTCACATTAACACCACCTCTAGCCTTGCATATCTCTTAATGTCTCTTAATGTCTCTTCATCTCCCCCTTTGTTCTTTTATCCCCTCCCCCTTTTCCCAGCTTTACTCTGGCCTTAAATCTATTTGATTTCCGGCTCTTCCCAGTTCTGACGAAAGGTCATCGACCTGAAACGTTAACTCTCTTTCTCTCTCCACGGATGCTGCCTGGCCTGCTGAGTTTTTCCAGCGTTTTCTGTTGTTATTTCAGATTTCCAGCATCCGCAGTATTTTGCTATCCTATTAAATTAACATTTTGTTGGCCGGGGTGATGATGCACTCCAGTCCCCGCGGCGCCCACCGGTCGCGGAAGGCCTCGAGCGTAGCACTTGAGTGGAAAGGATCACCGGGGAGAATTGCTTGCCTGTAATGCAGCCAGCCTGAATTTCAACCCATTTAAAATAATGGACAGAAAACCAGGCAGCGTTCGTCACAGGTGCGCGAAGCTCCCGCCTGATTCTCCTCTATGCACGCTGGACAGGCGATTCAATATACCCAAACACTAAGGAGGGAAATCTGCCCGACATTCTTATTATTTGACACATCTGAAAATGACTGTTGCCACAAAAGGTGGAGCTGATTTTTTTTTTAAAACATACATTCCCTCAGAATTAATCTAGAATTAGGACTGAGTATTAATTTGGGAATAACAAAGTTGAGTAAAAGTCCCCAGATTGCACGACTCTTCAATAAAATATTTTTCCTGGATGTATCTCTTTCCTCCTTATAAATTTTAGGGGATTTCCAATATTTTCAATTGGATTTCACGGCTGGTTCAGGTTGGTTTGTTCAGAATGAAATCATGTTCCCAACGTACCATGTGGGAGGTATTGCTGCAGTTATATAGGGTATTGGTGAGACCGCACCTGGAGTACTGCATACAGTTTTGGTGTCCATACTTAAGAAAAGACATACTTGCTCTCGAGGCAGTACAAAGAAGGTTCACTCGGTTAATTCCGGGGATGAGGGGGTGGACATACGAGGAGAGGTTGAGTAGATTGGGACTCTACTCATTGGAGTTCAGAAGAATGAGAGGCGATCTTATTGAAACATATAAGATTGTGAAGGGGCTTGATCGGGTAGACGCGGTGAGGATGTTCCCAATGATGGGTGAAACTAGAACTAGGGGACATAATCTTAGAATAAGGGGCTCCTCTTTCAAAACTGAGATGAGGAGAAACTTTTTCACTCAGAGGGTAGTGGGTCTGTGGAATTTGCTACCCCAGGAAGCTGTGGAAGCTACTTCATTAAATAAATTTAAAACAGAAATAGACCGTTTCCTAGAAGTAAAGGGAATCAGGGGTTACGGGAAGCGGGCTGGAAATTGGACATGAGTTTGAGTTCGGATCGGTCAAGGCCCTGTGGGTAGCGAAGCGGGCCCAGGGGTCTAGTGGCCTGGTCCTGCTCCTGCTTCTTGTGTTCTTTAGAGTTGAGGTTGGATCAGATCAGCCATGATCTCATTGAATGGCGGAGCAGGCTCGAGGGGCCGATTGGTCTACTCCTGCTCCTATTTCTTATGTTCTTAAACTGCAGTGATTCTGTAGGTGCATTTACACTCTTAGTTTAGTGTCAGTAAAAAGTGATTTTTGAGTTCAAGGTGTCTCACTTTCCTTTGCTCTGGTGTCGGATCAGTCGCTGACTGCAGATTTAGGTTGCATTTGCACGATAATTGCAGTTACACTACAATTACAGAGCAAATGCCCCTCAAACTACAGTGTTTCTGCTCTGTGTAACTCAACTACATCGATTTTGAACCATGTCACTAAAACTACAGTGAGATCACATCACGAGAATCCAACTGAAATGATATGAAATTTCATTTGACTTTATTGAAATAGAACTAAACTTGATGTAATTATTCCAGGAACCTGTGGAACACATTCCCAGTACATGAGAGCCATGTACCCCACCAAAACGTTTGCTAACCACTACACAATTGTCACGGTAAGTTTTGTTTTTAAGCCACAATGACTTTCTATTAATTTTCTGTAGAATGTGCTGCTTCGGAAATCAAAGGGCAAGGACTACCATAAAGGCACAATAACAAGCCAGTTAGTCTTTGGACCCTACATGAGATCAGCACTGTAGATACTGTGACTAATAGGGAGGCAAAATGTCACCTGGCTTTAAATACCGCACTCCTCAATAAAACATTTTCCTTGGATTTATCTCTTCCCTGCTTATAAATTTTAAGAGATTTCCAATATTTTCAATTGGATTTCACAGCTGGTTCAGGTTGGTTTGTATGATAAAAGTTACAAACAGACACCGTATTGTGCAAGAACACTGTGGAGGACTGGGCAGTGCTTCTGTGGGAGTTACTGCATTCTCACAATGACGCCAAAGTATTTTTATCACCCAAGAGCAGGAAATGACTGACTTCCACTCTCTTTTTTATATACTTTCTTAAGATTGTTTAGCATCTGTAAGAAAGTGTGGCATCTGAAGTAATGTTAGAAGCAAACCTCTTTTATATATAGATACTGATAGATTTCCATCATGGCACATTATTGAAAATGCTCATTGCAACATACAAAATGGCTGTTTATTTTCTGTTACATTTAACATAAAACTCCTCAGATTTAAAGGGAACATTGCTGAAGTGGGGAAGTACTTTTACTCTTAGAATCAGTTTTCTGAATGTACACTTTGGTGTGGATCCTTGCACACCAGGATTGTATTTGGTGAAATCATGGACATGCTCCCTATGATTTCTCCATGTGCTCCCTTGGTGGGCAAGGCTCCCCATTGGGACTGTATTTTTGTAAAATTTACCCTTAAAAATGACGGAGGATGTCTCCCCCCAAGAGACTGTTATTTACCTAGACCCAAAATGTTCTCAGGGCCTGGGGCACAATGCGGTCAATAAAGGAGGGAGGAAGAAGCCAAGCAGGGGTGGAAAATCAGGTTGGACGTGTAAACACTGGATCTCAGCCCTGAAGAAACACTGATGAACTTTCCCGATGGAGCCTGTGGCAGGCAATAGTTCCATAGAAAGCCCATAATGTTAGAAGGATGACTACCCCCACTAGAATTGCTGCTGCTCCCACCTCCTTTGCACCAAGCGACCTGGAAACCGGCAAGTTACTGGCATTCAGGCCCATGTGTTTATGCAAGTGGGTCTCACAGGGGTCTCCAGGCCAAGGTCATGCCTGGAAGACCCCAGAAAATATTCAGAGCATGATATTTAATCATCCCTCTTAGAAAGGGAGCTGATTAATAGTTATCAATAGCCTTAGTACCCGGGTCCACCGGCTGCTCACCATCGCACCTTTTAAATGCCACATCTTTCTCCCACCGCCCAAGCATGCTCCCAAGTTGCACTTATACTGTGGTGGGCACCTGCTGAAAATATTGACTCCACCCTCAGCCCAGATTGCATTTGAACCCATTTCTAGCCTTGGATTTGGCTAACTGTAACAATGAAATAAACTCTCTCACCCCCTCTGATTATCGAGCTAATGTTATCCATTTCTTCTGTATAATTACTCTTTGTTGTCAGAATACGGTAGTAATTGTAATAGTAAATGATGAATTTAATTCATCTGAAGTTAAATACAATGTACTTTTCTTTTTAGGGACTGTACTCGGAAACACATGGTATAGTTGACAACAACATGTATGATATTACATTAAACAAGTCCTTCTCTCTCTCTGGTGCTGAAAAGAACAATCCAATTTGGTGGGGAGGACAGCCAGTGAGTATAGTATATAACACTTCTGTTTTGTACAATCAGACCAGTTCTGGCTATCTGAAGATTTATGTATGATCAATGGTATAAAAATGATTCTGTCTGAACTAGGATTATAGTGTCTATGTACATTCATTGTGTGTTATATATTGACGGTAAAATGCTAAAATGTATAAAATGTACCAATAAAAACAGATAATGCTGGAAATACACTTCAGGTCAGTCAGCATCTATGAACATAAAAGTCAGGTTATGACATTTTGGATGTATACCCTTCATCAGAACCTGCGTTTTCTTTACAGGTTTTGACTGACGTGCTGTGTCTTTACACTTTTTATTTTGGTATTTATTTCAGGTTTCCTGCATTTGCAGTTTTTCCTTTTTATTTTACCATTGAATGGAAAGCTTTGTATGTAGATGAAGGGCTACTTTCAGTGGATTTGCTAAGGGCACAGAGCATTGTTTTAAATGCTAATTTCAGAACTTAATTTTCCTGGCAATATAGCTGAAAAATCAGGGTGATATAAAACTGTACATAAAAGAATACAGCTGATGGGGCACTGGGTTACGTGGTAGGCTGATACACTGGCCGTTTAGCTCTGGGGGCCTCAGTAAGAATTTATCCAGACTATTTGGAGGAAAATTCCCTCTTTCTGTAAGTGTTCTACGCGAGGTAAATTTGGGCGGGCTCAATATTTCCTAGTTGACTTCAGCCCACAGCAATCATGCTGCACCTAACCTGGGGTGTTTGGTCTGATACTAAGAGGTAGGTTTTCAGGATTAGTGCTCCTGGCAGAGAGCCTCATCTGATGGGGCAGCTAATTTGGAACATTTATCACTGGGTGCCTAAAATGGTGCTAATTTACCACATTAACATCCCCTACTTTGATAAACACAAAATTCATGAGGCTATCAATGCCAGCAGAACCCGCTCCCAACAAATGAGGTACGAAAACCCAACCAGAAATTGCCTATGAATTGTGTCCTTACAAGGCCCTTTAAACTTACTTCCATATACACCTCAGCGCCGAGGAACCCTGGACATTCCTTTACATGGTGTGATTTGGAAGTAATGTGGATCTAGTGTAAAGGCGGAAAAAAGCGGCAGGAGGCATGATAACATCATTCTTGCATCATTGGAATGTTATAATAAAGCTCCAGCCTGTTTCGAGTGGGAACTTCCTCCGCCACTCCCTGACACACTGAAATACACATCATACGCGAAAGGGACAGAGATTTGACGTTATGGGTCTCTTCTATTGACATGCCATTACACCCTATGAACTGCCGCACAAGACGAAACATGTCTAACCCTAAGTTCAGAACAACACCCCTGCACCAATGTGGGGAACTGTTTTCAGAGTCTGGGACAGCAAAGAGCTAGTGCAGAACTGTATTATCTGCTGTAATGGTGCCTGCTGCTAACATAGACCATAGGCTAGCACAGCCTGTGGTAGTGCTGGTCAGCTGCAACCTCAAGCCTGTCTCCACCTCCATCTAGGCATGCTGTAATGTGGACTTTTGGGGACGGTGCATAGAGTGGCACAGTGCGCAATCAGCTCATGCAGCACCACTTCAGCTGCCATCAAACAGGGGGTCGGGTGCTGGGCTGCTCCATCACCTGCTTGCAGTTGGGTTTTCTTTCCTTTCTATTTTACCTGTCACTTCTTAATCCCGTGCCCCGCCGGCCTTGGCAAAGGCTACTAATGGATTCCGATGCCTTTTGAACTTTCTAAAGGCTTTCAGAATTTTAGTCACCCTCTTGTCTTTTTAATTGTCTCCATCTCTTTAAATTTCACTGAAATGCAACTTTCTGCTTCCACCACTAGTGTGGCTCCTATACCCACCGTATTATGCATCTGGATCTTTGAATAATTAGGCAAAAGAGTTGGCCCAGAAAATGTAAGCGCTATCAGCACAGCACCATTCTGGCAAAATTAGCATCAATTCTTAATCATTTAGAGCTGGTTTACATCAATCGACAAAATTCAGCCCTGTTGTTGGGACAGATTAAAGGGAGCTTTACTCTGTTTTTTGCTATGCTGTGTCTGACCTGGGAGTGCTTGAAGCTGAAAAAGGCAGCAAAAAAGGCACTCCATAGGCCACAAGGGTGAAAGGGCACTGTTCCAATGTACTGCACCACTGAGTTCTCACATCTTAACAACTTTCATATGAACTAACTGATCACACAAATGTGTATTAAAAGTGCTTTTGTTCTTCCCATAGTTGTGGCTGACCGCTATGTATCAGGGTCTAAAAGCAGGTACCTTCTTCTGGCCTGGATCTGAGGTTAAAATAAATGGAACATACCCAAACGAATATGTAAAGTTCAATCAGTAAGTATTGCTGCATATGCAAATAATGTGAACAATCTTGAAGCACTTTGCTTGGGAAGTTGTGAAATGAGCATGGCTGTGAAATGTTCAATGAATGAATATTTGAAATCTAGAAAATCTATTTTCTATGCAAAAGTCAGTGCAGTGAGTTTTAATTTCTGTTGCTGTATAAAGATTGATGTTGAGGAATTAGTAACTGCCAGAGAGTGAGACTTATCCCAACCGTCTCATCTGCTACATCCTTCTGTCCGCGACATGGTGCAGATTTAGACAGGGACTAATGTGAGGTATAATTGTAGTTTTAAGTGTCAACTTGACTTAGTGATTGCAGTCTTGGCTCGAAGTCAGATGGTTCTGAATTCAAGCCCCACTCGACACTTGGGAGTAGAAATTGGTATGCCTGCGCCAAATCTGTGCAGGACTTGATCTCACTGCCAAAATTGTGGGGCCGATTTTTTTTTTAGGCAAACGGGGGCGGATGTGTAAAACCGGCGTTAGGAACTTTGAATATATAAATTAGGGGCCTAATGCCTGTGAAAGGACCTCTGTTTAATTAGTGACACATGAGTGGGACAGGCGCGGGCCTCATGATTCTTCAGTTACACCTTTCAACAAGGCTTAACGTTTTAGGGTTTTTTCAACAGCAATATTCCATCGTAAAAGGGGAAGTTTTCGTCAGTTCAAGTGATTTGAATTGATTGCGGGCTCCGGGGAGTTCCACAGCCCAACCTGTGGTGGAGCAGAGAATGAGTGACTTCAGGATTTCAGTGTTTATCTGCGCATGCACAGATGAAGTTGCTGTCAGTTTCAGAGGGGTAATAACGGCGAACGCTGACAGTTTCGCTGTCATTACCACCACAAAATCCGGGAATTTCTTGCAAAGGGGAGAGGTATTCTGCATGTTGTGCGACATTTTCCTACCCAATTATGGCAAAGGAAGGGGGAGCCTTTTTATCTTAAGATTTCATTTGGCTCAAGGATGATATTTCTGTTTCAGGGTTTAATTAACGTCACCCTAATTTTGGAATCGATCTTTCAGGGTGCAATTATCAGGCTTTACTGGATGAAACCCTAAAATCAGAAGGCCTGGTTAAGTACATGTAATGAATACGATAAAACCCAGCAGCTTAGATTTCTCTCTTGGCAGTAACCAGCAGTGGTGTTTCTACTGACAGGGGATAGTGAATGCGGACAGGTTTCACACTTCCTCCACTCTATTTTGCTGGCGTTAGCAGGTTACAGCTTATGTGACTGGATGGGTGGTGGGGTGGGGTGGGGAGGGGTTGGTTGTAGGGACAGGCTAGTGGTGCTACCAGATTTTCTATTTTTAAATGTTACTGGAGACAAAAGCACTACAAGTTACCCTTATTTTGTTTTGTAACAAAGATAGTTTAAATATTGTAATTTACAAATTGTCTCCACTTATTGTCCAGGAACACATTTAGCTCTCTCTCTCTACTGCGGCCAGTGGCCACCAAGAACAGCTGCTGCACTTCCATGGATTCACTAAATGTATATAGAAATATTGATATATGTAGGGTGCATTTGAAAAATAATTTTTTTGAACTGGATGGAAGATTTCTCGTGACTGTGGTAAACTGCTGCTGAGCGTCTAAAGCAAATTCCAGGCAATTGTTATTTATTGGACTGGTTTAATTCAGCTATAAGCCTCAAAATGTTACTACACTTGAAATTGTGCTGTGATATATCAGTAACGGACACATTTGTATGAAATTATTTTGTCTGCTATTGTAACAAAGCTAACCTGATTACTTTAAATAGGTTAACATTTTCATTAAAATAGTGGACAGTGGAATTTCATTGAAAAATCAATTAATATCATAGAGTTGCCCAATTGTTTTTGATGAAGATAAGATAAACAGAATGGTTGTAAAATTAATCTTGACAAAATGACATCACATGTGAACAGCAGAATGTTTTCATAATGCAATAATGTGTTTTGGTGTGAATTACCTTGCCACGCCAGTGTTTGCAAATTTAAAAAAAGGTTTGCCACTTTTTTATAAAGACAATAAGCAAGCTTGAAAGAAGCTAGTTGACAATAGTACTCAATGCATCATAAAGTCAACAATATAAGCAAGTATTCATCCTCTTTGCTGTCCCTCACTTTTCCATGCAACTGTTTATATATTCCAGATCTATTCCACATGAAGAAAGAGTATTCACTGTCTTGAAATGGTTAAGCTTACCTGATTCAGAGAGGTAATCATTTTTTCTTTATGGTCAGTCTTATAATTACTCATTAGTAATCTATCTGTTTGTATGTATTATTAATAAAAGAAAATTGTGTTGGTCCATCTGATGTCTGTCAATTATGAGCAGTCTCATTAGTTAGATTTGTGTGCTCCACTCTTGGCCTCTATGCCTCATTCCCTGGGGTCTGTGTCCTGCACCATGACCTCTATGCTCCACTCCTTGGCATCTGTAGCCACATTCAGCAGTCAATAGGCTTCACACCTTGTCCTCCAAGCCTACTCCTCAGCCCCTGTGCCGTGCTGTTGGTCTCTGTGTCGCACTTCTTGGCCTCTGCATCCTTTCCCAACCCTTGTACCCTGCACCCTGGCCTTCTGTTTAACTTTCCCTCTCGGCTCTGCTGCATTCCAGCCTCCCTGCTACCTCCCAACCCCAGACTTTGGCTTTCCCACTCCTTCCTGGCCTCAGGTCCCAGGCTTCCCACCCTTTCCCAGGACCCAACCTCAGACCCTAACCCCCTTATTTCTGGCGGTGTATCAAGGAAGGGATGAGATCATTTCTGCAGCTGTCAAAAGTTTTGTGCCCTAAATGAGGCTGAACATCTCCATAGGAGAGGGAAAGAAAAGGAGAAAGTGAGAGACAAACAGAAATAAATAAATAAAGAAAGAATGAAGGGGAGAAACATACAGAGAGAAAGAGAGGGAAAGTATGAGAGGCATACAGAAAGAGCCAGAGAAAGAAAGAGAGAAATGTGTGAGCAACTTAGGAAGAATGGGAGATATATAGAAGAGAGAGGAGACAGAGAGAAGAAAAGACTAACAGAAATGATAAAGAGGGAGAGAGGCACACGCTGACAGAGATAGGGAGACAGAAAGAATTAGAGAGGAGGAGACAAACAGAGAGATACAGGAAGAGAGAAACACAATTTGTGTTCCTGTGAGCAATGCCACTAGTAATCAACTAGTTTACCAAAATTACCATTCAAATTAGCAATGTGTGTTTGCTGAAAATCTCACTGTTGCTGTACTAAGCGTTTGATTTTTGTCAAATCAGGCCAAACTTTTACACCCTGTATTTCGAAGAACCGGACCATGCTGGACATTCATTTGGACCTGTTAGTGGTGGAGTAAGTTAATGATTTATATCTTTAATTAGGACTTTAAAAAAGTAACAATCATCCATTTTGGAAAATGCTTATTTAGCTTACACCTATCATAAATCAACTGGTGGCCACTATGTTGTGATACCGGTTGGTCTCTTTGGTCCCTCCCCCTGCGTTTGTCGCCAAGCTACAGAAGAAGCTCATCGACTTCTTCTGGGGCAAAAGGAAGCACTGGGTCTCTGCCGCAGTTCTGAGTCTCCCGCTTAGGGAGGGCGGTCAGGCGCTGGTGTGCCTTCGCACCCAGGCTGCGACTTTCCGTCTTCGGACCCTGCAGAGATACCTGTACGTCGAGGATCCTCCCAGATGGTGTGCGCTGGTGATGTTTTTCTTCCGCCAGCTGCACGGCCTCAATTATGACACGCAGCTCCTGTTTGTGAAACTGGGCGGTACCCGTGCCTGCCTGCGGGAGCTGCCTGTCTTCTACCAGGAACTGCTATGGGTCTGGAACAAGGTCGCCTGTAGATGGAGTTCTCCCCCGTCAGGAGTGGCGGCTCTCCTTCGGGAGCCGCTGCTCAGGAATTCGCACCTCCACGACCGTGGGTTCATGTGGCTGGTGGAGGGCAGGGCTGTGTCTGGCAAGGCGACCAGAGTCAGGGACCTACTTGATGGCAGAGGAACGGGTTGGATGGCACCGGAGGAGCTGGCACAGCGACTGTCCTGGGCCGACGTCCGGCTCGCGGCCAAAGCCATCGAGCCGCTGAAAGTGGCACTGGGCCCTGACTCCACTAGGTGTATCGAGGAGGCTCAAGCACGTGGGGCGATCCCGTCTGAACTGACCCCCGTTCGGAAGGAATTCCTCATCAGCGCCCGGCCCTGAAACCCCACTCGGGAGCCGGCGCCTCACAACTTGAGCCGCCTCCGGGAAATCCCCTCCGTGCCCTTTCATTCTGCGTGGAGGGGTTTCCTGTACGGGCTGCTCTTGCACACCTTCCATTTTCCCATCTTCGTCTGCCGTCTGGATACGCCTTGGTGAACCATCTTGCCGTCCAGAGGGGTTGGGGGTCCCCAATGGAGGGCTCTCCATGCGGGAGTCCTCCCTTTATCTATTGGGGACTTGGCCTGGAGGGTATTGCACAGAGTAGTCCCGTGCAATAAGGTTTTAAGTAGGTTCATGGACTCCCAGGCCGCCTGCCTTTTCTGCGGCCTGGAGGAGTCCGTGTTCCACGTTTATATGGAGTGTGAGAGGTTGCAGCCCCTCTTCCACTATTTGAAGGGGCTGCTCCTCGATTTTTGGCTGCACTTCAGTCCCATACTCCTGACCTTTGGTCACCCGGTGCGGAGGGGAGCGGGCAAATCGGAGGACCTCCTCGTAGGACTGCTCCTGGGCCTGGCCAAAGTGGCCATCAATTGGTCCAGGCAGCGGGCGGTCGAGGGGGTCGTTCGGCCTGACTGCCTGCCTCTCTTCCGTGGCCACGTTCGCGCCCGGGTGGCTCTGGAGATGGATCACGCAGTGTCCACCGGCACGCTCGAGGCCTTCCGCGACCGGTGGGCACCGCAGGGACTGGAGTGCATCATCACCCCCAGCAACCAAATTTCAATTTAATTTATTAAGTTTCATTTAATGTATTTTTGTTAAGTTGCAGTTTATTTGTTTTTGTGTGCACTAAAATAGTACACCTATTTTTCTTGGATCTATACTTATCTTGTATGTTTAACATTACTTTTTTAAAGTATTCCATTTTCCTCAACTGTTATCTTTCATTAAATGTTATCCATTAATGTTGTTTAATTCATGGCGTTGAAATTTGCCATCTTAAATATTTTGACTTGGTCCTTACTGGTGCTGATTGCCAGATAATCTTAATGGCAATGATGCTCCCACAATACGAGCCTTTCCATCTGCTTCTTCTCGGCAAGTATTACATTTATCATCTTGTCCTACACAAGGGTTTGTAGTGAACCATTAATATTAATGCTGTCCTCTATCTCTTGTTAGCTGAAGGTAAACTATTTACTTTGCATCTTCTCCTGGGATATCAATTCACCTTTCCTGATTTCCAAGTTCTCTTGAATGTAAAAAGCCACCCTTATCATCCCCTATCTGTTCTATTCTTCTGGAGTGTCCTATACCTGTATATAATGGATTCCCATTTTCTGGGGTGAGATATGTCTCTGTAATCACTGTAACATATATTTCCTGCCTCTAAAAGACATCTTATTCCAATGCTTTTGGTATTCGGATATATTTACCTAATAGCAGTCGCGACTGTTTCCTTAGGTTGTTTAGTTTCTTTATGCTATTCTCAGCCTCCACCTGACCACCTTCCAGTGATAGTGCTTTAGTGAATCCTAAACAGTTAGAGGAGGAACCTGCTGAAATGTGTAATACCCCCATTATAGTGCACATTTGGTATTAGTGCTGTGAGATATTTTGCACCACAGTCATATCACATATGCCGAACAACTATGTAAATTTCTAGTTTCGTATCAGTAATGAGAGCATCTGAAAAAGGAAACCTCTCATTTTTAAAGCAGCCAGCTTTTTAATCTTCGAACTTGAAGAACTCAAGTCATTCTCTACACAGTCTTGAATTTCTAGTGATATTAGAGCTGAGTATCCCATTGCCTCTTCACTAACATTTGAAATTATACAGTTGTGGAAGGCCAGTGAGCAGCGCTTTAGACGTGTATTTAAGTAAACACATGCTTATGGTGCAAGTGAACAGCTGTCTTCATATACTGTACCACTTAGTTCTGGATGAATGAGGCTTAAAATTATGAGGTGGGACTATGTCTACAAGTTGATGGATTGAATTATAAAGCAGTTACTGTTTGAGTAAGTGTTGCATCTCTTGATTGAAAGTGACTATCTCTTGTTATTTTGCAGGTGATTGAAGCATTACAGTCAATTGATCAGATTATAGGAATGTTGATGGATGGACTCAAACAGAAGAACTTACACAAATGTGTTAACCTCATTATTGTAGCTGATCATGGTATAAAGTTTTTAATGTTGTTCGTCATCAAAGCAAAAGTTACAATCAGAGCAAAGACTTGCCAACAAAGTAACTAAATTAAAGGATTTTATTGGAACAAAGAAATGCAAGTTTGGAAAGAGATTAATATAGTAGTGATATCATAAATTATCTACATCACATCACACAGGCACATTTACAATTCCGAGGGGCACATCACTACTGCAAATAGTATGAGCTGTTCCAGGCTTTTATTTATTTTACCATAAATCACAGCACAGCAAAACAAATACAGTCAAGCCAAATTTACTGGAATAACTGATCAAAGAATAAACATTTAAGAGAATAAAATAGAATTACAGGTGATCAGTTGATACCCTGGCTGCACAGCTTCAGCCTGAGCGTTCACTAAAGTGTTCAGCTATTCTCTGAGAGCTCCAAGTGTACTGTTCTGGTGCTGATGGTCTTCCAAACTTGTGCTTATTTGTTGCAATAAAATACAGCAACCTTTAAGCTGGGTCCAGCAGAGAAACACCACCAGACGTGTATCGTGGGATTTCAGGTGTGGAGAGTAATGGGCCACACAGGATTTTCTGTCCCTAATGGATGACAGATCTTGTAGGGCCTGTTGACCTTCTGATCTGTGCCCCTGCTGGGCAAAGCTCTGTGCTGGGTGTGCAAATTCATCAATGTTATCTCATTTGTGTATCTATTAATGGTTAAACCTGATATCGACACAGAGCTGTTGTTGCATTAGTGTTAATTATACACAGCCAATGCCAATATTCAGGAAAATGGTCTCAATGAGAATGTTAAAATTAAAGGAGCTTTACTATTTTAATTTCTGCGCTAAATGCAAATGCTGTTCTTGGAAAATGTACTATTTCAAGTGGATAATACATTTTCAAAACTTTAATAATTTTTCTGTGAGATTTTACATTGTGTTACAGTTTTTTTCCCTGGATTTCTTTGTTTTCCAGGAATGGAAAAAACTTACTGTGATCAAATTGAATATATGACCAAATATTTTGACACAGTGGACAACATATATGTGTACAGTGGCCCAGCTGCTCGCATTCGAGCTAAAAATGTTCCCAAGGACTATTTGTCATGTAAGTACCTTTAGCGTAAAATACAAAAAGGTTCTGTTTAAAAATCACAGCTCGATGTACTACACAATCAATAGTGACAATTCCTCCAGAGTGTGATGAATGGAGAGTTTAAAATTACAATTTAAAATACCAAGAAGGGAAAATTAACATTTGTCAAATTGATTACCTATGTTACAAATTAACTGTTAATTAACATTGTTTACTAATTTATTAACTACAGTCTTTGTTCTGTTAAGAATGTTTTAAAGTTCATGGCCCCAAAATTCTGGTCTGGCCCCAAACTTTGGCAGGAAATCAACAGACCCTCCAGAGAAATAGTGAAAGTGGCTGAAAATAGCCATTCGTGCCATTTTTCTGGAGCTCTGCTGGTCTCCTGCTGAAGTCAAGGTGCAACACCAGAAGAACACCTGCAGAATTTCAGGCCGACATTTATTCCCTTCCTTTTTTCCCCATTTTCTTCTCGACAACATTTTTGAGAGTCCTCCACTATATTTCTTTGTCCCTGCCTCACCAAGCCATGCACCACCTACCAACCAAAAGGATGGGCTCTCTTCTCCCAGACTCCTTACAATATTACTCTAGATGATGCTTTCCAAGGTTCCCTCCCATGTGAAATGTCTGGCCTCTAATTGGTGCCTTCCCAAAGCAATGAGGCTGATATTGAGAGGGATGGAATTGGAGAATCAATTTGCATCTCACCACTCCATGGCATCACCAGTTGCTGCAGAAACCTGCTGTCAGGAGCCAAAGAAATGGTCATGTCTTAAATCAAATAATTACCATTTGTCTGTTTGGTTATTGACAGCTTAAGTAATAACATAGAAATATAAAGGTGAGCTCCTCCAATGGCTCTGTTGGTGCACACACCACCTCGTGAGCCAATCAAGCCAGGGAGCCTCTCGTTTTGTGATGAGTGAGCTGATCTCAGCAGGAGCAATGATAAGGAGACTACAATTGGCCTCATTGCTCCTGGGTTAGGAAGGGGCGAATCCATCAGGGTTCCTGCTCCTGATCACTTTTCAATAACACTGGGAATGGGATCAGATGAGCAAAGGATTGGGCCCCACTGTGATGCTCTGCACAGGAGAATTGCGTACTGACATTCATGGTCTAGGCTCACACATGAAGTATGGCTACAAGAATGTGGCAGCAGAGGGCCACAAGCACTGATGGAAGTGGTGTGTTTGCCCCTTCACGAGGTGGGGGGAAAGGAGAAGAACAAAGGAATGTACATTAGCTCTAACTTCATTACCAGCTTTTTGTGGAATTACTAAAATGATTTGTTTCTTTTTCAGTTGATTCAGAAGGAGTTGTTAAAAACCTTTCTGTAAGTAAAGTAATGTAAAATAATTTCCATTTCGTGTAAAGGTCTGGCTCGTACCAGCTGCATTATATTTTAATGCTACAAGTGAATTACAGTAGTCCTTCATTGTAATGTTCTTTGATAGACCAGGAATAGGGATTTTGTTCACTGGAATAGAGTAGGTTGAAAGCATCTGAAACAGGTTTTATAAAGTGACGAAAGGTTTTGAGAAGATAAGTAGTGAAACATTGGCCTCAATATTAACCCCCTCAGGACGGGCAGCAGAGGGTTGGGGGTGGGGGGGGATTAAATGTTGAACGCATTCCCAGCCCACTGCGCACGTGGCCGTTTTTATGTTGGCGGGTAGCGTGCCGTGCGAGTGTCCTGTCATCGAGAGGCGGGGCACTTCATTAACATATTTAAATCAGGCTCCCACAGTGCAGTTGGGAGCTTGATTTAAATTTAACCATTTTTTCCGGACGGGTTTCCCAGGGCTTGGGAAACTCAGCAGTGAAATGGAGGTGGGAGCTGCTGGCTCCAGAAGGCAAGTGCTTTTTACAACACTCTTGTGTGCCAGGAGGAGCGGGAGTGCTCTGCCTGGCCCTTCAAGAAAGCCTTCGACCTCCCCCCGCTGTGATCGGCGATCTCTTTCCCCCCCCCAAATCCCGATCTGTAGCTCCCTCCCTCCTGATTGCCGGGGAGTGTCCCCAAGTGGCCCCAGCTACGGCCTCCTGCTGCTAGTTTTCCGGCCCAGCGGCCGGCCAGCCTGTCAATTCCCCCATGATACCATGCTCCTCCGCACCTTCCCCGCCTCCCCATTATTTCCACTGGTTAGCAAAGGGAAATAGACTCAGGATTATCACTAGAAGAACAAAGTTAGAAGAAATGTTTTTGTCGTAAGAATGAGCCTTACGCGTGGTGAACTTAAAGTAAGCTTTAATCAACTAAAAAGGTGCTACATACAAAAGATGGCTTACTCTATGCCTCTCCAGGATCCAACTGATCAGTCCAGTATTTATCCTGGACTAATCACAGGAAGTGATGCAATAAAGTTCGAGTCACAGGAAGCTGTATTGTGTTACCACATTCTCCCCCCCCAAAAGATTAGGAGGCCGGGATGCTCCCTCCATTTCGTAGCCGCTGGACGAGGGAGAGCCGCACCCGTTTGGGTTCTCGTAGCGGTAGAGGGCCCCTAGCCCGTTTACCCGCCGCGGGCCGTGGACCAGAGTCCGAGTGATCCAGCCCGCTCTGTGAGGGGTCAGGACGATCCTGACTGTGTACTGGTGCCCGAACGGGTGTCGGGCAGGGCTGTGGCAGATCCGTTTCCGAGCGTACGGTACGGGGTGGATCGTGGCTGCGCGTGCGAGCCCCGACGGGCTCATAGTCAGTCTGCCCCAGGTCGGCACGCTGGAGTGAGGTACCAGCCGGCGTCAGATCCAGATCGTGATGAGAGGCACCTGGCGAGCCCAGAGATGTGCCTGGTACAATATCATCCCTTGGTGTCCCTCTATGTTTCGGCGGGCAGGGAGCCAGATCTCGCAATGACACGGTAGATTCCCGACCGTCAGGATACCGAATATAGGCGTAGGTAGGGTTGACGTCAGTGAGCTCAACTTCATCTACCAGGGGGTCATTCTTAGACGCCCGGACATATCTTCAGAGTAGCACTGGTCCCGGTGTAGTCAGCCACGACGGGAGAGATATCCCATAGGATGAGCGACGCTGAAATCGGAAGAACCGTTCATGAGGCGTCGTATTTGTGGCGGTCGAAAGGAGGGACCGTGTGGAGTGTAATGCGTCTGGAAGTACTGCTTCCCATTGCTGGTTGGGTAGGCCCCGAGATCTCAAAGCCAGACGTACCGCATTCCAGATGATAGCGTTAAAACGCTCGACTTGCCCATTCCCGACCGGATGATAAGGCGTCGTTCTGCTGGCAGCAATACCCCGTTCCGAGAGATAGGCCTTGAGTTCTCCTGACATAAAAGAAGGGCCCTGATCCGAATGAACATAGGATGCCATGCCACAGAAAGCAAATACCTGCTCAAGGCAGCTGATAACCGTGGTCGTCAGCATATTGGGGCAGGGAAAGGCAAACGGAAAACGGGAATACTCATCGACCATGGTCAATAGATAAGTGTTGCGAGTTGAAGAGGGCAACGGCCCCTTAAAATCGATGCTAAGCCGTTGCATTGGCTGGGTCGCATGTATGAGTATACCACCCGAGGGGCGGAAAAACTGAGGTTTCAATTCCGCACAGACTCTGCAGTCCGAGCACATCTTCTTTACATCCCCGGTAGAGAATGGGAGATTTCGGGACCGCACGAAGTGTAGCATGCGAGTAACGCCCGGATGACACAACCCATCATGGATGTCTACGAGCGTAGAGGGTGCCATGGCGGAGCAGAATGCTCGTGTGAGGGTATCCGGAGCCACATTCTCCTTGCCAGGTCGATAGTGGATGGTGTAACCAAAAGAGGCCAATTCCAGCCGCCAAAGCTGGATTTTATTATTTTTAATTTTGGTCCGTTTTCGATTATCGAGCATGAAGGCGACCGATCGCTGGTCCGTGATTAAGGTAAAGTGCTGGCGAGCTAGGAGATGAGTCCACTTCCGTACTGCCTCTATGATGGCTGTAGCTTCTTTCTCGACTGGAGGATAATGTAGCTCAGCCCCTTGAAAAGTCCTGGACAAAAATGCCACCGGACGACCTTCCTGATTCAGAGTGGCCGAGATCGCCACCTCCGAGGCATCACACTCAACAACAAAAGGAAGACTCTCATCGATGGAGTGAAGAGCCGCTTTCTCCAACTGTTTTTTCATGAGGTTAAAGGCTGCAACAGCCGCTGTGTCTAGTGGGAATGTGCTGGCCTTCAGTAGAGGTTGGATTCGGTCCGAGAAGTTAGGAATCCATTTAGCATAGTATGCAAACAGGCCGAGGGCCCGGCGCAAGGAGGCCGGATTCTTAGGTGGCGGGAGTTCTTGGAGTGGGCGAAGCCTTTCAGGGTCAGGTTTAATGATGCCATTGCCCACACAATAGCCAAGGATGTTGATGGTTGGTTGTGACTCAATGGATTTAGCCGCATTTAATGTCAAATTACGGTGCTGGAGTGCATCCCAAAATCGTTGGAGATTGGCGTCATGTTCCCGCTGATTGCGACCTGCGACAGTAATATTGTCCAGATAAGGAAACGTATCCTTCAAGTCTTCCTGTTTGACCAGGTCATCCATTGCTCGCTGGAAGACAGCCACTCCATTAGTGACCCCAAAGGGGAGGTGACGAAATTGATACAGCCGTCCATTGGCTTCAAAGGCCGTATACTGCTTGTCTGAGACCTTCAAGGGTACCTGATGATAGGCACTTTTCAGATCATATGTTGAGAACACCGTATACTCAGCCAGTTTATTAACCATATCATCGATGCGCGGCAATGGGTATGCGTCCAAGTCCGTATATTGATTGATGGTCTGTGAATAGTCAATGCACAGCCGTTTCTTGTGAGGTTGTAGAGGGTTCTTAACAATAACGACCTGGGCGCGCCATGGCGACGAACAAGGCTCGATGATATCCTCTGCTAAAAGCCGAGAAATCTCAGCCGCAATAAAAGACTGGTCTTCCTGACTGAAACGTCGTGACCTTGTTATAATCGGTTTGCATCGAGGAGGGATACTGGTAAACAGTGAGGGTTCATCCAGTGAAGCTGCTGACAATGCACAGAACGGTAATCGAGGTCGTATATTAGAAATAGTGAGTTCAGGTTTGGATCCGCCGAACTCAATGGTGAGCTTCTTATGCTGCTTTTGAAAATCCAGCCCTAAGATAAGATCACTACATATATCCTTGAGCACCGAAAGCCGGGTGGAGGGATACCTGTGACCATTAAGTGTTATTTCAACCATACAAAAGCCAGAATTTCTGGTATTAAGTGATGACTGAGCCATTGCAATTGCCTGGTCTGATGGGAAAACATGTAGCTTTAACTCTGCAGCAATCTGTTCCCTAATGAAACTATCAGTGCTACCTGAGTCAATTAAGGCATCTAAAGTATGTCCAATAATTGATGCTTTTGTAGCTGCATGGAATAGGTTCTGAGGACAAGCAGCTGTAATTGGTGTCGTTGCACAAAGAGTGGCTGAAACTCTAGGTGTGTTTCTTCGAGAGGAAACCCGAGAGGAAGCACGATAGATGTTAGCCGGTACATCTTGATAGGCCCTTACCGGGGCAGTTCGGTAGGACTTAGCTTGATAAGCCCTCGTAGAGGCTCTTGATAGGCAAACCTTTGCAAAATGACCCTTTTTGTTGCAATGACTGCAAAACGCATTGCGAGCAGGGCAGAATTTCCGAGGGTGAAACTCATCACCACAAAAGAAGCATTTCTTAGATTGCCAAGAGGCTGCCACAGTGGGGTCATCATCCTCTTCATCAGTGAAGTCATCAGATTGATCGTCAGGGATAAAGACCTCCCTAATAGAGTTCACCTGTGGCCTCTTAAATTGCCTGACTGTAGTTAAGGCAGTAGACCGAGGTCTGGGCACTGTATAAAGGTCTGCATTTCTTTTTGCCAGATCTAGAGAGCAAGCCATGTCATAAGCTCTCTGAAGCTCGAGTGTCTTACTTTCCAGTAGACGCTGGCGTATAAATGGGGAGGCAAGCCCGCAGATGAAAGCATCACGGATCATTTCTTCACGGTACAGCTCAGCTGAGGCCGCCTGAAAATTACAGTCCATACTAAGTCTGCGAAGCTCTTGGAGGAATTTATCAATGGATTCCTCCGGCCCTTGTTGGGCTGTAGCTAGTAGATGTCTGGCATAGACCTCATTCGGTGTCTTAGTATATAGTCTCTTAAGCGTCCGAATTGCCTCCTCGTAACTGCCCCATTCCTCCACATACTGAAATACATTCGGGGTGACACAGTTGATGAGTATCCGCAACTTTGAGTCATCATCAGCCTTGCAATATTCCAGAAAATTGTCAAACGTGCGATACCAGTGTTTCCACACCTTACCAGCTGCTGGGGTGTTTGGGTCCAAGTCAAGACGCGATGGTTTAAGGATGTTTTCCATGATGGGTGATTCCCTGGATCCTTAGTTCCGAGTTCGTCCAAAAAGTTTGAGTGCGAAGTTTTCCAAAGTTGATTAAATTGTCGTAAGAATGAGCCTTACGCGTGGTGAACTTAAAGTAAGCTTTAATCAACTAAAAAGGTGCTACATACAAAAGAGGTCTTACTCTATGCCTCTCCAGGATCCAACTGATCAGTCCAGTATTTATCCTGGACTAATCAGAGGAAGTGATGCAATAAAGTTCGAGTCACAGGAAGCTGTATTGTGTTACCACAGTTTTCACACTGGTTCATTAGACTACGGAGTGCTTTATAACAAATGGCTATTGAGGCAGAGATTATAACATCACTTAGGAAGGAATTAAATAAGTATTTGAAAAGGAAGAATATAAAAGGATATGGGGAACGTGCAGGAAGGTGAGATTAAGAATAGATTCCTCCAATTAAGGAGGTAGCACCAACATAGGCTCAATGGGTCAAATGACCTTTTTCTGTGCTATACTTTCTGATGTTCTAAGATTTTATGACAT
Source organism: Squalus acanthias (assembly GCA_030390025.1). Taxonomy (NCBI): domain Eukaryota; kingdom Metazoa; phylum Chordata; class Chondrichthyes; order Squaliformes; family Squalidae; genus Squalus; species Squalus acanthias. Next base: position 73,112,410 of record CM059433.1, on the reverse strand, counting down.
CCAGTGTAGGAGTACAGGGCTATCTTGGAAGTGTCAGAAAATTATTTGCTTGATTTTTACTATATGTAAAAGATCAGATCATTGACCAGTTTTTCTAACAGTCCAATTTTCCTCACTCTGTTTTGTTTTTGGGCAGGAAATGTTTTGCATCCATTTCTAAATCTACCAATTTAACCACTTATGGGATACATGTCCACTCAAATCTAGATATGAGATATTCCAATATGACTGAAATAAGACTCAATTGACTATATTGTCCGCATTGCAAAGAAAAATTGTTCACGATACAATGCATTTTACATTATAACAGAAATATATCATGGCAATTTTATTAATGTATTAATATGAATGAAGAGTACTGAAAGACATGCTTGCAGAAATTTATGATGTGACAAATAATTTATAGTTATGAAATGACACAATACAAATGACTTGCTACATTATTATAAATCGAGACCACATGTGACAGATAATTCTACAAGTGGCAAATATCCTGCTCCCTATGAGAATGCTGTTCATTCATCGCCCAATAGAAAACTGGTTTTGTTATTAAAGAGTTAAATATTTTAAAGGTAAAGTTAATATTATCTTATATTTCTTTTGTATTACTTCTATTTTAGTGCAGGTTTCCTAACCAGCATTTCATACCTTATATGTCCTATGACCTGCCAAAGCGTTTCCACTTTGCCAACAACATTAGAATAGACAAGGAGGTCCATCTGTACTTGGACAAACAGTGGCTGGCTGGACGGTATGTCATTTAATTTATTCACACGTTTTCTGATTTATAATCTGCACTCTGAACTGCCTGCAGACCGCCACCTCTATCTGATCTCTACTGTTTGGTTGTCTATAATGCAAACCAAGAATTGTACCATTTCCCCATCTATTTCCTAACTCTACCCATATGGATTCTGTCTTAATGCAACTGCCTAAGACATCCTTACATTCTAGCGCTGCGATAGAATACTTCACTAACAGTGCCACCCTACCTCCTCTTCCCATTTTCCCTCCCTCTCCTGAATATTATATATCCAGACATATTAAGTTCATAGTTCTATCTAAATTTAGGCCACGTCTCCGTTCTAGCTACTATATCATATCCCTCCATAGTTATTGATGCTTCTAACTCTCCAATCTTGTTTAGAATGCTTTCTATATTTACTTACATACCACTCAATCCTGACTCAATTTTTGGATCATCGACATTTTTTGTCCCCCGAGTTTTCTCATTTGAGTTTTTTTTTTAGTATCCTTTGCCCTTTAACTTCAGTGTTTTAACTCTCACTACCTAATATTATTTCTCTTTATTTATTTCTGCCTAGCCTTCTGCTTCTATTCTAATAAATGTATGAATCCTATACTCTCTCTCTACTCTTAAACTGAGTCATTCCTCACCCCTTGCCATATTCTGTATTTACTCTCTCTGCAAGGACATTGCTGCTGTTTTGGTTCCGGTGAAGGCTGTTCCTTTGCTATAGCCTTCCCTTATTCTAGATATTGCTCCAGTGCCCCAAGAATGTGAACCTTTCCCTCCCACACCAAACCTGCAGCCACATGTTAATCTTCCTAACTTGTCCTCTCCTTAACCTGTCCAGCACATGGCACAGGGATCAATCTGGAGATTAGTACCTTTTTGAGTTCTCGTTTTTCCAATCGAATGCATAACTCCACAAATTCCTTCTTCAAAACCTCAAATGTACTTCTATTTATGTAATTGGTTCCAATGTGGACCATGACTTTTGGCTGCTTTCTCTCTCTTCTGTCCTTTACCCTGACATCAGGATGGCAACATACTGTTCAGGACTCCTGGTCATGATTGCAAAAAGACTATCTGTACCCCTGATTGTAGAATCCCCCACTACTATCTCCCTTTTATTCTTGTAGTCTACCTTAATCCACCCCATTGGGTAGTCCTTTGCTCTGCAGTGCTGTGGTATTGCTCAGGACCACCCTCCTCTGAGTTGCCGTCACTGCCTATCTCAAACTTGTCCAACATTTATCTATTGGACAGCTCCAGCATCCAGGGTTTCCGTGCACCTGTGAATCCTGTCTCCCTCTACTGCCACTGTGGATGGCCACCCACTCCTCTCTTTCTACATTATCCTTATGTCCTGCACTGGGTAACCACGTTCTGGAGAGCATGATCTAGAAATCCCTCATCCTTCCAGTTGCTGCAGAGTGTGGCCAATTGCTGCTTGAGCACGGAGATCGTCTGCTCCAGATTTTCAATGTTCAGGCTGTTGGTGTTGCCTCTGGATAAACTGGGGATTCATGATGGCCCACATATCACACTTCACACACATCATAAGGCTTTCCTGCACTGTCATCTTTTTGTGTTTCACTTAAAAATGTAGATAGTATTAACCTGAACTCCCGTTAGTACCAAAGTCTCGCAAGAATCAAACTCCTCATACTCACTTCACAGAAGGGAAAAAATTCCTGTCCAACAGCACCTCAAGGCTGAATTCTTATTTTGAGATTGGGCTCTTGCTACTCAACTCAAATGTATAACTCTCTTAACTTACACAAGGCTATTTAATTTGCACTGAGTGCAGAACTAGAGAACACAAGTTCAAAATTAATAATCCTTAAACGAGACTGGAGATTAAAAGAAATTCTTCCTCTCTCTCACAGAGTAGTGGATACATGGAACAGATTTCAAAAAGCAGTTGGTGCAGTTTAAATGAACTCCTTCAAAAAAGGGTTGCTTAAATATATGTATGAGAAGCTGAATGTTCTAGAAGTTAAAAATAGACTGAAATAATCAAATAACCAGAAACGAAAACTTGCATTTATATAACACTTTATCGTGGCTCTCAGAAACACGTCAAATGTGCTTCATGTATGATGAATTGGTGTTTTGTAGACATAGTTTGTGCACAGCAAGAGCCCACATTCATCAGTCATGCAGGGAACATATCGGTTCCTGTGTATAGGGCTGGGGTGGAGGGTTTGTCTGTGAATGGTAGCCAGCTAAGGGTGAAGCCTAGTGGCCATGTAGCAGCTAATAGTTTTTTACTTCTCCAACATCAGCTTTATCAATGTTTTCGGGCCGTTAATCTTCATGTTCCTTTATCTTTTCTATGATTCTATGATTCATTGGTCATTTCCCAATGACGACGTGTTTATGTATATGTTATTACCTGAAATACAGATAAAGTAATTGGGAAATAACTTCAGCCACACCTAAAATATCTCAGCTACTTAATATAGTTGTATGGCACTCCAGTCTGAAGTACAGTCATTAGTAACCTCTGATATTAAAAATGTACCATTAATAATTAATTAACAATTAACATATGGAAAGGAAAACAATATGAAATGGTAGTGCAAGTGGGCCCACTAGTGGCAACCATGCCAGGAAGTGGATAGCGAGCAGGTGCCAGAGTTTCTGGCAGCATGTACTGGCTCCATGCAAATCAGGCACCCTCATGTTGACCCCACATTGTCAGGCGGGACCAGCACTGGAGGCTGTCAATGTTTTCAGGCCATTAATCTTCATGTTCCTTTATCTTTTCCATTCTCCACTAATCATATTGTTGTTCTCTTATAAAGTTTCTGTTTTTTTAAAACATTTTCAGAGATAGTGTGTCATTCCATTTCTGTGGTGGTGGAAATCATGGCTATGATAATGAATACAAAAGCATGCAAGTAAGTAATTAGAAATGTATAACACTGTACTGGTCACAATTGTCATATTGGGGGATGGTTTCCTCTGTCCTGTGTGTAGTTAGAATGCATGCTTTATAAAAGTGTTTTGATTTTGGTACACATAACCATCCAATCTCCAATTTGGTACAAATTGACACACTTGGGCTAATTTCCTGTTCCTGCAGTCCTGGTGCGGAGTGTCACCCACCATAAGCACACATTAGAAAATTGCACAGGTGCAGGGCATGATTGTCCACAATGGAAATCACGGGAGCACAGATCTCGATGAGTAGAAAAATATAATACTGTTGTCATCAGGGATTTCTGGCATATAAGCCAAAAATTCTTGGAAGTAAATAGGTACAAATTTGGGGTTTTGAAAATAGTGGTGCTCATGCAACCCTGTCATAACCTTCCATTGCAAATTTTACCACAGAATTAGGCCCTGTATAATTGGAGAATTTTTCTTTTGCTAGATATGATGAATAATTCCCTTTTTAATATGCACTTTCCCTATTTAATAAACAAATTTGTGTGTTTTTTCTTCTTGTACCTGTATTAACTATGTTTTCCCTTGATGGTAAATTCCAGGCTATCTTCATGGGTAATGGGCCTTACTTTAGATTCAAGACAGAGGTTGATCCATTTGACAATATTGAACTCTACAACCTGATGTGTGGTAAGTGCTTTCATATTATGAAGAAGTCTTATGTAAGCGAATTGTTTTATTACAGCTGATCCACCACTAATGTTGCTGTAATAACATCTGCCTTTGCTAAAGATTCTCCATAATGCACTTGTCTTTAATGTTATTGCAGTATAACTACTTCAGAATGTCTCTACTCCAGATGATTGAAGGAAGTGACTCAAAATATCCTGAAGCAATCATACCTTAACAGTGAGGACTAAAATAAGATAGTGAAATCATATTGGGTTGAATTTTCCTTTGTAATGACACCAACACTCTCCACAGTGCAGATGTAAAAAAACACTGTTTGCTCCTAGGTGAATGTGATGGGACAGTTAGCTCTTACAACTTGCTATGTTGGAATTTTAGGGTATTCTAATGAACTGTTCCATCTTGCAATGGTCTCGCTCCACTTCCTGTAAGTTGACCTCATACCCTCTGCAAACCAGAATACTAGCTTTTGGGTTTTTTGCCACTACGGAGATATCCTACTCTACAGGGTTCACGTAATCCTAGATTGCCAGTGATCACTTCCCTTAATTTCCCTCCAAGCCAATTCAGAACAGTATAATCAAAACACCACATTCAGACTGCTAATTAACTAACTAGATTTATTTGTAGAATTTAACAAATCCAACACATACAGAACAGCAGAGTGCCTCTATAACATCTTCAAAAGTTTTAACAGTTTTTATTCAAATTGCATCACAGTGCAGAAGCAGAGTTTTAGCTTTGACAGCCACAATTAGAGCTAATGCAAGAATATTAGACATCTGTGTACAGAAAAAGGATACACAGCCAAAACACGCACAAACGTTTCTCCCTGGACTGTAGTTGTTCCAGTGCAAGGAAGACATCTGTTTTAATGGTGCTATTTGCAAAAAATGTTTTCCCCCTTCTTCAACCAGCTCACTCTACTTGCATCGGACAAACAAAGAGGTGAAATACCATTATCAGTGCTAAAACAAACATTCCCTTTGACCCAGCCCCATGTGCAATAATATACTTACACCGGAATAAACAGCATTTTGAGCTGTTCTGACAAGTATTGTAACTCAGAAGTTGAATTAACCATAAGTTTCTATTCTAGCACCGCCATTTGCAAATTATATTAGAATGGTGCTTCAGCTCTAGGCTGACAGCAGAGCTGCCATTTCAAGTTCAGTGCCAGGCAGAATGTGTCGTTATACTGCCAGCAAGTTGTGGCCTAATTTTTTCCATTTCAATTTGTACAGTTTGTTGCTGAAGGGGGCAGCACCATTCCCCCCCCCCCCCCCGAGAATTCATATGAAGGTGGGCTCTTTTTTGTGAGAGTGGACATTTGGCAACAAGTCAAAGTCTAACTTCAATAAAGAGAGAATGTGTTGTGCGACGAACTGCTTGTGCAGATGTGAAATTGAAGGATTAAACTTGATCTTCCATGGCCTGCAGCACTGAAGCATTTGTTGCCATAAATATCTGTTAAATCCAGGGCTAATGAACATTGGCCCAGAAATTGATCTCGCTCTGTTCCCGCGGGGGTAAGCCTTTCCCGCGATGTCTCACCTCGCTTATGCTTTTTCTGATCCAGCTCGCACGAAATTGATGTTCCAGACATCAGCTGTGCTGGGCTTGCGTATCCCAGCGGCGTAGTTAATTCGTGCGAGCTGTGGGATCACGTGACTCAGTTAGAGCCAATGGCAGCACACCATCTTCCATTCATAAGTCTCACAGCATGGCTGAGAGACTTATGAATCTTACACCCCCCCAAAATAACAGCTAAACCTCAATTAAATTTAAAAAAAAAACCATCACATTAATAAAATAAGTATAGTTAATTAAATTAACCATTTTAAATAAAAAATTAAATTTTTGAAAAAATTTAAAATCTTTTAAAAAGTTATAAAAATAAACTTACCTGTCTTTAAAGTCTATAAAAAAGATATACCTGTAAAAAAAAATTCAAAAAAATACTTAATTCACTACTTACCTTCTTAAAAGCGGGTCTTACTCCTCCTTTTTACATTTCCAAAATCTTCAGTACTTACCTGCGCGTCCAAAGCATGAAGTGCACAGCGTGCGCGCAGCCTGTAGCGCGCACGCGATGCACTCCGGCCCCGCCCCCTTTTCGGAAGAGCAATTGCCGGTTTTCAGCGCATGCGCAGGGCATGCAGAAAACCGGCAATTGGAGTGGGAATACGCGAGAGTATGCAGTGCGTACTCTCGCGTCCCGGGATCAAGTTTCGGCCCATTAAATCAGATCCTGTGTCTAGCAGGTTGTTCAGAGGAGATCGAGATTCCCAGTGTCGTAAAGTATAAAAGCTGCTTTAATGTCATAATACCTACAACAACAACTTGCATCTATGCAGCGCCTTTAAAGTAGTAAAACATCCCAAGGCGCTTCACAGGAGTGTTATCAAAAAAAATTGACACAATAGTCGGTCTATAATTCTTTGTGTTATTTTAAGTGAAAAATTTACAGTAACAAGAATATAAAGACGTTTGTAGATGATACAAAAATTGGCCGTGTGGTTGATAGTGAGGATGAAAGCTGTAGACTGCAGGAAGATATCAATGGACTGGTCAGGTGGGAAGAAAAGTGGCAAATGGAATTCAATCCAGAGAAGTGTGAGGTAATGCATTTGGGGAGGGCTAACAAGGCAAGGGAATACACAATAAATGGTAGGATACTGAGAAATATAGAGAAACAAAGGGCCCTTGGAGTACATGTCCACAGATCCCTGAAGGTAGCAGGACAGGTAGATAAGGTGGTTAAGAAGGCATATGGGATACTTTCCTTTATTAGCCGAGGCATAGAATATAAGAGTACGGAGGTTATGCTTGAACTGTATAAAACACTAGTTAGGCCACAGCTAGAGTATTGTGTACAATTCTGGCCACCACATTACAGGACAGATGTGATTGCACTAGAGAGGGTACAGGAGGAGATTTATGAGGATGATGCTAGGACTGGAGAATTTTAGCTATGAGGAAAAATTAGATAGGCTGAGGTTGTGTTCTTTGGAACAGAGGAGGCTGAGGGGAGACTTAATTGAGGTGTATAAAATTTTGATGGGCCTAGATTGATTGGATAGGAAGGACCTATTTCCCCTAGCAGAGAGGTCAATAACCAGGGGGGCATAGATTTAAAGTAATTGATAGAAGGATTAGAGAGGAATAGAGGAGAACTCTTTTCACCCAGAGGGTGGTGGGGGTCTGGAACTCACTGCCTGAAAGGGTGGTGGAAGCAGAAATGCTCATCACATTTAAAAAGTACTTGGATATGCACCTGAAGTGCCGTAACCTACAAGGCTACGGACCAAGAGCTGGAAAGTGGGATTAGGCTGGATAGCTCTTTTTCGGCCGGCACAGACACGATGGGACGAATGGCCTCCTCCTGTGCTGTAAATTTCTATGATTCTATGATTTTTGGCTTTACAACCAGACAGGGACGGGTGGTTGCACAATGAAAATCCGGTCAGCAGTTACCATCCTATTCCTGCTGATATCTGCCCTGCCCCATTTTAGCGGAGATTTTGAAATGGCTGGCCCAGGCATCTGCCAAAAACAACCGTTGCAAATCAAGGTCCTATGATGTCAATAGGACCGCAATTAAATTTTCAGCTACCTAAACACTGAGCACGTGCCTTATAGGAACTTCTGCAGAATGCTCAGAAAAAGAAGGTTTTTTAAATTATTTTTGTGGGGTCAGAAGAAGCATTAATACTCTTCCTAGACCCTTGGGCTGTCTCCCAGGATCGCCTCTTACCCCTCTTTACTAACCTAGACTGGTTGGGCTCCGTGGTGGAGCTGTCAGATTACTGGGCCTCTCCGATCAACAAGCTGCTCAAAATGCACGAACAGCTTGCCGACGAAATGGTAATGAGGACCAACCATGAAAACTGGTCGCGCCTCCTCCAAGTGACATTGAGTGGGTGCACTCCACGCACTGCCTGCCCAATATCCGCCTTAAGTCTTTTTGACCTACATTACAACAATGACTAAACTTCAAAAGTACATTGGCTGTAAAGCACTTTGGGACGCCTTAGCTACGCCACCGACTGCAATTTCAGGAGCTTTATGAAAACAAAATATCACTGACCGGTATCCAGGAACACATGCGTAGCATTTCAGTGGCTGTATGGCCCAGAAATTGTGGACAAATGATGATGAATTCACAGTGCACAGCATTATTAGTGCGTTATAAAACCCAGCACTTTGTGGCGAGGAAAAGATACGCAGTGAGTTGCAAATCACCACAAATTGCTGGATTATTTGCACTGTTCTGCCATTACCCTCACAAAAACAGGAGCTCGCCGTCAATCTCCTCATGAATGTCAAGAAATTGCTGGATTTTCACCATAAATACGAATGAATCTCACCGCAGACATTTAATGACATGATTTATGGTCCTGTCATGAAACTCAACCTCGGAGGCTCAGAAAGGGAAGCTGTGGAGTCTCACTCCTGCAGGTAGTAATTTGTTCTTGGAGGTTTTTAAAATTTAAAAAGTTTAATTTTTTTTCTTGCTTTTCATTTCTATCTCTCTTTTTCTCTCTCTTATGCCAATCTTTCTTTCCCTCTCTTTATTTCTCTTTTTGCATCTAAGTTAACTCTAATTCACCCCATTTCCTTGTCCGTCGTTCACTCTTTCTTTCTCTATCCTTAAATTTCATTGGTTAAGGAGATAAACCATTGGCCCCGACGTTCAGGAGGTCTCAGATGCTTCATTGACTGCTCCGCACCATTATCAATTTGCATTTCCAGCAATTTGCGGTGCAAAAATAATACGACCTGAAGGGCGAGGAAAAAAATTGAATTCACAGCACTCGCTGCGAGATGCCCCGCTCCAGCAATTTCTGGGCCATCAAATTTTGCTCTTTTAATTTTGTTATTATTTGAACCCAAACCCATCATCTGTTACTTGGAACGTATGACTGCAGATAGGAAATCTGAAACCCTCTTTCTGTAATATGTTCTGAACCTACTACAGTACTTCAGTATCACGAAAACATATTTTGTAATTCTTAATCACATACCACAGAGTGGAATTGTGTACAAAATAACCAATGGGCTAAATCTAATGCAAACAAGTTCTGGATCCAGTGAAAGTTATGTTTCTAAGAGGATTATACACTTGGCACAAAACTGTCTTACTCAACAGTTAGTTCCAAGTCAATGAAAGAATGGAAAAGTCTGTCTTATTGTGAATGGGTGACTATGATCTCACTTCTTTGTTATAATGACTAAGTATTTCCAAGGAACTCAACGAGCTGCATCACCAGGACTCGCATCTGGTGGGATTGTGCTGTGAGCTGGGGCAGATGTATTCTCAGGCCTGGCACTGATATATGGGGCGATTTTGCCAGCCCTGGGGAGGCGGGTTTGGAGGTGGAACTGCCTGGAAAATGGCAGAATCTGGGGGCGGGTACCCATCCCGCCCCCAACCCGCCACGTGCCATCTTCCCAGGAGGCGGGTACTCGACCCACGCCGGGTCCCGTCTCCTCGAGGCGGAAAGGGGATTAGTGCCAATTTAACTGCCAGTTAACAGGTGGTTTTTTGGCTAATCCCTATTTTGAGCCCTGAAGTGTGGGCTTCCCGACGGCTCCGAACCCCGCCAGGGTCAGCGAGGCGGGCCGTCAGTCTGCGGGGGTCGGAGGGGCCGAGATGTCCGGTGTGCAAGTGAGTGATGTGTGCATGTGTGCAGAGGTAAGTGTGTGAGGTGTGTATAAAGTGTTTTAATAAGTTTTACTTACCTTTACTTCTTCCTGCAGGCTTCCACCCTTCAGGTCTCGGGAGTCCCTCAGCTCACCGGCACAGAAAGCAGAATGGCCGCTGAACTGTCAAAAGCTGCAGCCTTCTGCTTTCTGCTCAGGAAGGCTTTCTAATTGAGTCTTGAGTAAAGATTCAACTTAGAAGACAGATTGTCAGTGTTTGACAACTTCACAGAGCCTGCCTTGAGGACAGTCCAGATAAAGCTTCCTTTGTTGGATGCTTATCGTTTGTTCTGTAGCCAATGTCTAATTTTCCACTGGCACCAACTCGGAGGTTGCCAGTACTCCAGATTAAACTATTGCTTTCTTCAAGCATGTCATTTGAATAAATACTGAAGGAAAGGAGATACCAAAAAACAAAAGGCACAAATGTGTAGTTGTAACAGGATTGCTCTGTGGTTTTTCTTCTCTTGTTAGATTTGTTGGAAATCACGCCTGCACCTAATAATGGAACTCATGGCAGTCTAAACCATCTGCTAAAGAAACCTTTCTATAATCCTGTTCTTCCTGCTGAGGTATCTGCTTCAACCTCCTGTCCACTCTCCACACTGATTCCAAGTGACGATCTGGGATGTTCATGTAATGGCTCAGTAAGTAGAGGACTGGCTGCTCCATGATCTGTTTGTTAATTTCACAGTACTCTGAATTTTACAAAGTTATTTTGAGAGGCACCAAGTAAACTCCAACATCAACAGAATGCATTTATGTCCCTCAGGCCCTGTCTATTCAGGAAATGAATAAAAGAATCAACCTTAATGCAACAGAAGGTAAGATAATATATAACTTTTATGGTTGTTTTGCCATGTCAAATGTTTAGCAATTCTGCAAGTGTGAGGGATGGATCTTAAGTATACTGTGACTAAATTATTACAGTTTAAAGTTAGTGATTGGAAAAAAAGACTACCAAAATATTACAGAATAAATTCCTCACTAAAAGTAACTGCTGCACAAGATTTATCATGGGAGATTTATCATGGGAGTATTTGTTATTAATACGAATCATGTTTTCTCCACATTGAAGCTCTGTTCTTGAATATGTAACATATGTATGAAGGACAGACAATTCAACATGAGTGAAACCAGTGTGGTAAGAACAGCTAATTTTCCCAAAAAATGTTCTCATGAATGGAATATTCCTGCAATAGATGCAAATGTTTTCACTATTCCGTTTTCAGTATGGTGTTCAATTAATGGACGATCTAGTTTCATCAATACTCCTAAAACACTGTCAGAACTGTATTGCTCACTACCTTTTTTTTTACAGTGCAAGTAAAAATTAGGGAAAGGATCCTTTTTTGTATCTTTGAGCAGGTCAGTTTCATTTATTTTTCAGTCTGAGTGTTGCCTTTGGAAAAACTTTACCAGCGGATGCACAGCCTAAGTTGGCGGGATCCCCACACGTATGCGCAGAACAATACAGAATGGCTTAAGTATTCGCTAGTGTCTTTTCTGTGCTGCTCTACACTGTGGGATATGCAATTTCCATTAGCAACCAGCAGGCAGAAGGGATTTAGATCATGATCTCATCAATGTAACACTCAATAGCATAAGTTTGGAAAAGTTACACTTAATAACTATCAGATAAAAACTATTATTATATCAGTTTGGGTTAGCATCAAACCAAGTCCAGTGGTGACAGTTATCACATGCTCTGCCCCTTAGGAACATGGGAACAGGAGTACACCATTAAGCCCCTCGAGCCTGTTCTGTCATTCAATGAGATCATGGCTAATCTACGACCTAATTCCATATTCCCGCCTTTGGCCCATATCCCTTAATACCTTTGGTTAACAAAAATCTATCAATCTCAGATTTAAAATTAATAATTGATCGAGCATCAATTGCCATTTGTGGAAGAGAGTTCCAAACTTCTACCAACCTTTTGTGTGTAGAAGTGTTTCCTAATTTCACTGCTGAAAGGCCTGGCTCTAATTTTTGGACTATACCCCCTAGCCCTAGACTTCCCAACCAGCGGAAATAGTTTCACTATGCAGTGTAGGAAGAGATTTAATGATCTCATGAGGTCCGGAAAGGTGAGTACGATGCCACATTGCCCTACTTCCTGATGTGCCTGTCACCCCAACCCCATCACTCTGCCTTCCCAAGCCTACTCCTGCTCATCACTCTTACACCAACTTACCTTGCAGGTGCACCCATCCCTCACTGTCTATGCACCTACTCACATCTGACCATCCAGCACTGACACTCCCCCTCATCCTAATGCAATCATAGAAAGTAACGCCACAGAAGGAGGCCATTTGGCAATGTCACGCCATTCCCTCATATACAGATGTAGCCCATCCATCCCCGACACTCATACAGGCACCTCTCAAAACCACCTCAAACCCTCCTACAACAACCTTCAACTCTGATGTGTGCAAAGCTCCTTTAAATAGGCGAGCTGAAGGTGAGTCAACCGTGACGTCATCAGACCTGCTCCAGTTAATTGGCCGGGAAACCTGGCTGACTCAGTCAATTGATCTAGTTTCGTTAAACACACAGTGGAGAGCGCGCTGATGGAAAGTTTGTGATGGCGACCCGCTACGTGGCGCGACCCCCCCACACCCAAACCCAATTACAGGTAAAGATTCAGCCCCAGGTGTTGAATTGCTGCAGATGAGCTTTCTGTAATATGGGGTGGGGGGGATGATTTTAACCACTAAAAACATGTGGGTTAGGGTCGGGCAGGAGGTTAAAGTGTTAAAAACTGAAAACTGAATCTCGACCCCAACCCACCCACATCCGGTTATAACGGAGGCGGGATGGGGGGCGAGCGGCCACCCGCTCCCAGGAGACGGGTTGACACTTTAAATATTATAATGAGGCTGTTTGCCTCATTTTGAAGCTCCATTTTAAATTTAACTCCGGCTGGCCGGAGGCCATGAGAAACCCACCAGCTAAAGGAAGGTGCGCGCTGCTGGATCCAAGAGGTAAGTGCCTTTCCACTTACCTGCTGGATCCAGCGTTCCAGCCTCGCCACCCCCCCGCCCACCCCCCGCAATCGGACAACCCCCAACCCTTTTGATCTCCACCCCAAGGCCACCGACTCCTCCCCACCACGAGGCTTCCGGTGTCCGATTTCCCCCTTCCGGCCCCAGCCTCCGATCCCCAGCTCCCAACCCTCCTTCCGACCCCTGGCAATCTCCATCCTTCCAACCCCCACAAACCCCACCCCCCACCCCGACAATCTCCAGCCTTCCGGAATCCTCCGACGATCCCGGCCTTCCGATCAATGTTCCCTGTAAGTGTCGCGGCCATGCAGTGCTCCAGGGAATCCGCGCAGCCGGCTTGCCGCTTTATTCAATGTAAAAACTGTGCATGCGCGGTATTTTGAATGTCGCGCAGCCCCTTAAAGGGGCCGCACAGGGCCAAAAAGAATTACAGGGAACATTGCTTTCGACCATCCCCACGTTCCCCCCGCCCCCGATTTCTCCCTCCCCTCTGCGGCCTAGTGCCCCAGGCCTACCCGCTCGACAGCCAGCCAGCCTCTCCATCTGACTGACTGCGGGCGGGAAACAGAAGCAAAATATTAATCAGGCGCTGCTGTTAAATTCGGCAGGGCCTGAGGGAAACCCGTTGTCCCGACCACATTCCAGCACCCCCTGCCCCCGCTCCCTACCCACATCAAAGTTAAAATTCCGGCCATGGTGTCTGATGTGTTTTTTTTTCCCAATAGAAGTAACAGACACCATTGTCTGTGTGCCAGCTATCTGAAAATGATGTATTGTTTATTTTATAAGATGTAGAGCCAGTAAAGCACAGTTGAAACACAGAATCTTGTGTCTCTGCATATGTGCAGAAATACATGCTGTTATTTTCAGAGCACAATTACAACATACGATATTTAGTTGGGATAAATAATAACTAACTTTCCCTCACTTGTTATGCACATAGTTGTCTCATTGGAACATATTCAAGTAGCTGTACCACCTCTACCAAGATTCACTCAAAAAGGTGCTCAATGGTGAAGTGTTTGTATCAATCTTAATGCAACAGCCAAGATAATGCACCAAAACTTAAAGCATGTCATGATAGTACCCTATATATATTAATGTGTGCAGACAGGTTATACAGCTGTAAACACACAGGCCTCAGTTTATTTTTCAGTCCTCATTTCTGCTAGATTGTCAAAGTGACACAGAAGTCCAATAACTTCTTAAAAACCAGCGAGTTCAAAACAGTGGTGAAGTTCCATGTGTTGCAGTCTGGATACTAATGAATCCTAATGAATGTACTAGCAGTTTGGGAAGAAAGAACTTGATTAGGTTTTCTGTTCAGTGGAAGTTAAAAGGAATAAATATTAATTTAAAAATGATGCTCTCATGTTAAGAGTAAAGCTTTTGCTCTAGTTCCCATATTTTAACTTCCAGATCACTTTAGGGCTTTTTTCCTTCCTCTTGATATTCCCTCAGATGCCAAGCCAAGATTGTTGCCAGACAACCAGTTCCCAATCTCTGCCAATGCCAGTCTTCAGTTAGCCGTGAGAAAATGAACAAGAGCAGCTCGGATAATGTTTAATTCTTGTACGGAAATGCACAGTCCTCACTTCAGCACCTCCTCATAATGGCACATCTGTGAATGCAGCCTCACCTTGTGGAGAATGACAGACACACACTTCATAGAATCATAGAAGATAGGAGCAGGAGTAGGCCATTCGGCCCCTCGAGCCTGCTCCGCCATTCAATGCGATCATGGCTGATCATCAAATTCAGTACCCTGTCCCTGCTTTTTCCCCATATCCCTTGATCCCTTTAGCCTTAAGAAATATATCTAACTCCTTCTTGAATATATTTAATGAATTGGCCTCTACTGCCTTCTGTGGTAGAGAATTCCACAGGTTCACCACTCTCTGGGTGAAGAAATTCCTCCTCATCTCAGTCCTAAATGGCTTACCCCTTATCCTTAGACTGTGACCCCTGGTTCTGGACTCCCCGACCATCGGGAACTTGCATCATGCCACACTTTGGGACAGCCGGTTGAAGTTGCAAAACAATGGGATTAACAAATTAATTGTTGTGGACTAATCTGGCCTCAATTACATTTGCAATCAAGACATAATGATAACCTTGTGTCTTTTTAGTTAAAAAAGCAGAAGCTTTTAACATGCCTTATGGAAGACCCAGAGTTTTACAGAAGAAAAGGACATATTGCCTCTTGACCCATGGAGTTTACGTGACTGGATATAGTGCTGACATTTTAATGCCTCTATGGAGTGCATACACGGTTACCAAATCGGTAAGTTTGTTGCTTCCAATAACTCTCCCACTCATTAATTAGAAATCTAGAATACTATTGCTCAGGGACTGAGGAGTGCAGCAGGATACAGCAATGAGCTCCAGCACATAGGTTTGAATCCAGTCCAGGTTAACAATATGAATAAAATAAATATTAAAAAATGCTGTGAAGCTAATTGCTGTTACAGAGAGGAGGTGATGAGTTAAACAGGCAGTAAAACAGGCTTTTTGAACAGCTGGTGCATATGTAAAGCCATGTCAATGACAAAGAAAATGCATTAAAAAAAAACCAAGAGGCTATGACAGTAGTTAAGTAAGGTGGTGAGAAGGAATGGGAAAAATACATAGGCATTGAAAATCTGACGGGTTGATATCCCAGCATAAATACCAGGATGTGCTCACTAGAAACCTCTGCCGCTAATCCGGGAAGACTTTCAACATGTTATGCAGTAGAAAGAACACCAATTTATATAGCACCTTAGCACTCGGAAAGCACTACACATCTAATGAGTTACTTTTGAAGTGTAGTTACTGTTATGTATGCAAATATAGCAGCCAATTTAACTTCAAATCAGTGCTCTATCGTACAGAAACTTTGTCATTTAAATTCAAGCAGCTTAAAAGATATTAAGAAATTCAAAATTGACAAAGAATATGTGAGAGAGGGAAGTACGAAGAGAGATAAAATGAGAGTGAGCAATTAAAGACAAATGAGGAACAGACGAAACCACAGAGAGAAGCAGAGAAGGAGGAGACACAAAGTGACAGGGACCAAGACAGAAGAGAAGAGATGAAAAGGCAGTATTGAGAGTTCAAGTTCTCATAGTGAGGGAAAAGAGACAGAAGCTGAGAAAAAGTGAAGACAAAAAATGAGGCATCAACAACCATAAATAAACAAAAAGCCCGAGTAAAACTCACTTGGAATGTTGGTAGAAGAGGTTGTGGTTTGGAGACCGATAAAGGTCTATTTGTGCTATGGCAATGAAAGCCTTGTACAGTACCATTAAATTAATCCTGACAGACAAAAACCACTGGAGAAAAATAATCATTTTCCCACATCCTCAGTGAGACTCCAAAATTAATACCAACTCAAGCAAAATTAAGGGCAATTTTGTGCTGTAGTTTTTTCATGTGGTAATGGATATTTTCATCGTCTCAACTTTTGCCTACAAGAAGTGTTGAGCACCATGGAGCTTCTACAGCCAAGATGGTAGGCTGGAGACCTGCTTCTTGCTGCTAAGACATCTGTTGGCCACTAGAAGATGCACGAGGGTGACGTGGGCCACTAATAAGTTCATGAGGGTGTCCTGGGCTACCAAGAGGTACATGAGAGTGGTTTGGGGTGACTGTTTCTGATTTAACCCTCCTGTGGAAGTGTCCTTTCTCGACTCCTCATCTTTCCATGTCATAATTGCACAGTATTCAAACAAATTAAATCCAAAACCCTCAATCTCCTGCTGCTGCCGAAACTATGGCAAAGCAACACTTCTGACCTTCTGGTAACCTTTGTGCCTGGCCTAGTCAGGCGACTTGCATAATGCTGGTGGACAGCCACACCAGTATTGGCAGCTTGGGTGGGGCGCCCCTAGATGAGAGGGTCAGCAAAATAAAATGCTAACCAGCCAATTGTGGACAAAGCCATTAGGTCTAGCTGAAGAATTAAATTAAAAGAAGAAAGTGGCCCTTTTTCAGCAAAGATGTGTACCTACTGCCAAAAATTCTTTGGGGTAGAAATTGGACCTTTTTGCACCCATTTTATGGGTATAAAACCGGGGCAATAAGGCCCAATATCGTGGAACAACATTCGGCACCCCGTAATTGGGTCCGGGAATTTTTCAGGCATCCCTGGCGGCCACCAAAAAGGGGTTAGAGGTTAGATCCATTAAATACGAGGGGCCTAACGTGTGGGCCTATCCTGCTCAGGATTCTTCAGTGGCCGCTGCGGTCTAAGCAGCAGCCACCAAGTAAAGGTCAGGTTTTTTTTTTTGAAATAATTATTTTTTTAAAAACCTGCCTGTGGGTCCAGAATGAGCAAGAGTGCTCCTCCAATTCCACAGTCGTCACGATCGTGCTCCCTCCCCCATTGGCCGCTCCAACCCCTCTCCCGGGACGTTCCTTTGGGCCACTTCCAACGAGGTAATCGGCCCGATATTCTTCTAATTCAGCTGCCTGAGGAGGTCGACAGGCGCCGGCAGTTTGTGCAAAAAACTTTAATGAGGCCCAATTTCAGGCCAGTTGGGGCGTGTGATTTTGACCCAAATGTTGCCTCAGACGAATTCCCCCCCACCCTCCACCCACTTTTTCCAGAGTGATCCAGGTCATTAAACTGCCCTGGAATACTCTTGTGAGCCCATCAGGGGCTGATATGTGCTGTCGCCAGTAAATTCCTGGCTTTTCCAGGAGCTGAGCTAAGTCCAGCAAAATGCCTCTTTTTAATCAAAATGTTTTAATTTTTTTTAACCTTTTCTTGTATTTCACCAGCAGGCAGATTTTACTCCTCTACCACCAGTCATTTCAGACTGCCTGCGGGCTGATCCTCGAATCTCTGCAAAAAACAGCCAGAAGTGTTCAAACTATAAAGGAGAGTTAAACATCACCTACGATTTTCTTTATACTCCCAGTAAGTGCATTAAGCGCAGCTTGCTTTTTGGCAAAGGAGATTGAGCATGTGAATGTAAAGGAATCTCAGTTAAACCACATTGGTGACTGATATTGGTACCACCACACTACATTCAAAACTGGTCTGCCTGTCGATCACCTTTTCAAATTGTAATTCATAACCTGGAAAACCCACGCACTCGGAGAAGCCCAAGTAGGAATGTCAGTTGGAATTGGGATTTGAAGTCAGATCTCCTATTTGAGCCATGGTCAGTGCTGAGCTTTGGAACGGTGATTGAGTATTGCGATCAACATTCAGAACTGATGCCAAACTTCAGTTTGCTAAATGACAGCTGGCCAGAGATGGACCCTTCAAATGTGTTGTCCAAGACTTGCAAAACACTTTTTTTTGCCATATGCTTTTGATTGTTTTGTAAAGGGGGATGGAAAGGATTCACATTCACAGTAGTTCATGTCAGAATATTCTTTCTCTTGAATAATACATAATGGTATTTTTCCAGATCTGAATATAACAGAAACTGACCAATATGACGCATTAATTACCAGCAACATTGTGCCTATGTATCCGGCTTTCAGAAGTAAGTGAGATTCATATGCAATTATTTCCTGGGTAATTTGTCTCTTTACTAAATTAACAAATATTTGAAGTACACTATATAAAGTCTGCTCCTGATAGTTGGATTTTTTGCACTTATAAAAATTGAATTTTCCAATAATTTAAATTAAGCAATGTAAGTAATACAGCAAAGTGGAAATTTAGTGCTAAAAGTAAATTATCAGATAATTTGAATTAAGCAACTGATTTAAGAATAGAGTATTAAAAATTAAGTGTATGTGTACATATATATATCATACATACATATATTGGGGTAGAGTTTCCAGTTTGGGCACAGTTGGCAATCTGGCTGCAAATTCTGCTGTTTTTCCGAAGTGAAGTTAGGTTCAAGTTTCTGTTCAAACTTATTTGTATAATCACAAACATAAAATCTTCATGAACCAGCGCAATTGGGCAGCGTAATAGAATGTAATTGCTTATTTTTTTTCCTGCATTAAAAAATATTCATTGATGTATTTAAGAATGGTAACCTGGTGCTGAAAATGGGTTTATCACAAAAAAATAAGCATTTTTAATAAGAGCGTCTAGTACACCAACTGTGAGTAACCTGATTTTAAATCATTGAAAATGACTTTAATAAAACTATACTGACCCTTTTACTAGTTTCATTGGTGTACACTACTCAGTTTCTTAGTAAATTAAGTATTTTTCAATATTTAAAAACTTTTTTTTAGAAGGTGCCGACTAGTGCCTTTGCACCTAAAAAGCTTAATTTGAAGAGCCTCCTTGAATGGCCGCAATCGGTGGAAACTCGCCGTGCTCATTAATTTGTTCTGGGGGCATGGCCAGTTCCGTGGGTGAGGCTAGCTTCCAGCGCAATATTTTTTAAACCAGCGTTATAGATTGCGAAATCTCGCTTTACGCTCGACATAATTTGCGCTTCAAATTCCTCGATCATTTACGCTGTATGGCTGATTCCATGCGAATTGCACTGGTAGAGGCAAACTAGTGGAAACTCTAGGCCATTACGCACACACGCACATGATACATTAAATCTCCCGTGGCATAATACACTGTAAGACAAAGAATACCTGTCTCTGATGTCATTATGTGACTGTTTCTCTGTCTCTCCTTTTCTGCTTTTGTGTCTTTTTTTTCTCTTTTCTTCTGCTTCTCTCTCTAAATTTCTTCTTTAATGTGGGGAGGGAAGTAGTGGGTGGTATGACCTGGTGAAAGAGCGCAGGAGACGGGTAGAGGAAAAGGGAAAGAGGACAGTGGGCAGAGGGAAGAGGACAGGGGAAGAGAGCGAGAGAGAGCATGGGCAAGTGAGAATATTAGTGTGTGATATGGTCACCGTGATAGTGGTGCATAGATCGTTAAACGGCTACAAAGAACTTTGATTGACAGGTTGGAAAATGTTACACAGGTGCAGTTTTGCTATTAGGATGATTTTTAGGAGTGCTGGAGATCAAATGGCTCAGCTATGCTCCCCTAAATCGGGATGTAGAAGGAAAAAAAGCAAAATACTGTGGATGCTGGAAATCTGAAATAAAAAAGAAATATTCAAGGTTCCCTGTTTTTCTAATGGATGAGAAAGCTTTCAAGTGCACACCAGTAGCCGATGTCTGAAGGTGGAGAGCACGCCACTAAAATTCAGTCACTTCTTCTGTGTGACACCCTTTAACATTGAAAACTCTCATCACAGTGTCATTTCCAGGCAGTATAATAGGTTTAACCATGAGACAATGTGACCATAAAGGTTTTCAATGTAATGCAAGCCCCATATACCAAATGTAATAGAATATATATAATAGAGGTTTTTTTTAGTTAAGTTTAACTGCCCGGGGGCCTGCCTGGGAGCGATATAGCTGGTAGCCTCTGGGGCAGCCAAACAGGAGATGGGGAGTTTAATCGAATGCTTGGGAAGTGAGGGAGGGAGGAATGAAGAGCCAGCAAAGTGGCTCCTAAGGATTTTCTGATGCACTCTGCTTGATCAGAAAATCTTGACCAGTATTTTTATTACAAGGATTTGAATTGTAGCAAGTGACATCCTAATGGGATTGGGCAGTGAATGAGTTAACATCTTATTGAATGTGCTAAACTACCTCATTAATCTACAGTACTGTAATTTTGAAAAGTCTAATGTGATACAAACAGGGTTTATACCAACAGCAAGGCTGCTTTAGTTCTCAAAATGTGGCGTTTCTGAATGATAAGGTAATCAATGTAGAAAATGCATTGTGACAAACTCAACATTGATCACGTAACTAAAATGAAGATTACAATTTACAAGTCTGTGCAGAAAACCTGCGGAGGCACATTTGCAGTTCAAAGGATTACAGCTTGGAAATCACGCTAAGCATTATAATATGGACACCTAATATATTGTTTTATGAAATCCCTCAGTTTACTCTTTTAATAGAGGTGTTAACTCATTTCCTGGGCATTAGCTTTGGCTCAATGGTAGCACTCACCCCTTTTAGCCAGGCGGTCAACAGTTTAAGCCCCATGCCAAAGACTTGAGCACATCAAGGCTGACACTCTAGCGCAGTACTGAGGGAGTGCTGCGTGGTTCAAGGTGCCGTTTTTCAGATGTTAAAATGAGGTCACGTCTGCCCTCTCAGGTGGACATAGAAGATCCCATGGCACTATTCGAAGAAGAGAGGGGAGTTCCCCATGAGTCTTGGGCAATATTTATCCTCAACTAACATCACTAAAACAGATTATCTGGTCATTTATCTCATTGCTGTTTGTGGGACCCTGCTGTGCACAAATTGGCTGCTGCATTTTCCTATGAGCCTTTTCAAATGAATTAATTTGGATCTAGGTGATTAACAGCTTTGTAACACAGGGCTCTGAAATGTTGGTGAAATAATTTTGTTGCTGTACTGTCTTGTGAACCTCATAATTAAACATAGATGTATGCTGCTTCTTTCCATGTCTCAATGTTTGTGGTGGAGACTAGGTTTAAGTGTAATGAAATGTTTTTCAGTTGCTGTGCAGTGCTGGCAGAGGGGACTAACTGTTGTGTAAGATGGCAGGTTTTGGATTTTTGGGGCATTGGAATGAGTTCTGGGACAGCAGGATGTTCTACAAATGAGGGTCTTCTCCTGAACCATACAGAAACCAATATATTGGTGGCAGAGAGGGTAAATAGAACAATGGAGGAGGATTTAAACTAGTATGGTGGGGGAGAGACATATAAAGATCAAGAAACAGACCGCATCGAATTGGACCATGTTGCGAGCACATTGCATGTAGGGAATTTAGAACAGGTTAAGAGTGAGAATAGACTAAGGTAGGAGGAGAGATCATGATGAGTGTGGATGCTGGTGACAAGGATTTTGATATTCTAGACATTACAAGGTGGGGGTGGTACATCTCAAAGGATATAGATTAATAAGATAGGATAGGAGGGTGTTTCTTTTCTTGTAAAAGAAAAAAACCAAAGCTAAGGGAAATAATTAAACCTGCATTTAGTCTGTACAAGGTAGAGGCGTTATGGATTGTGTTTAGGGATAATAAGGGGAAGAAGTTCATAGTTCTGTTCTATTACAGGCTCCAAACTCAGTGAGGCTATGGATACTGAACACGACAGACAGATTAGGGAAGTATGTTAGAGCGCAAAAACGATTGTCATGGCGTTTTTTAAATCTACTGGGAATTAACTGGAAGAACTATTGTGGGAGCAGGAGCAAAGAGTTTTACTTCATGGACGTGGTCATGGATAGTTTTTTAACCCAGATGGTTAAGGAGCACATGAAGGGGAGGCAACTCTTGATCTGGTTTTGTATAACAAACCAGAGATGAGTGAACAAAGTAAGGGTAGGAAACATCTCAGAAACCACGACTGTACCATAATTGAAATTGGCGTCAGACTCACTATGGATAAGTAAAGTACAACAAAGACCCTTCATTTTAGGAAGGTTTTTTGGGAGAATGAGGAAATAGTTAATAGAGCTGAGCTGTAATAGATTGTTAGAGAGACAAATCTTGGAGGAGAAATGGTATACTTTTAAATGCACAATGTAGGAATTACAAAGTTAATTTATACCACTGAGTGAGAAGCATAATAAAAATAAGATGAAACTTATGTGCGCAACACAAGAAAGGAATAAGGGAAAAAAGGAGTATGTAGATGTAGATCTTCAGGTTCAGTGGTAGATAGATGGGAGTGACAGGATAGGATGAAACTGTTAGAAAATAGCTTAGACAATGAGATTAGAATTGTGGAGAACACAAACAAACAATATAAGTACATCTGGAGTAAACAGAGTATCAAGTAGCAGGGTCTTTGAAAGGTGCCAATGGGAGTATGTTATTGGGAAACTAGGTGATAAAAGTGTGGATTAGGATTTCCATAGCGCAGAGAGAGGTAAGGGTGGCGATGAATGGTGTTTCAGAAGTGAAAGATAACTGTCTTCTTGCCAAATCTGGGGAACTTGTGTTCGAGTAGTATGCCGAGGCTGAGCCTGATGCGATAGCTTCCATTATCTCATCTAAGTGGCTTGATATGTAATGCTAGACAGTAAGTATTGGCAGCCTATTGAACCATGTGGTGCTTCATAATTGAACCTGTCCACATCTGTCATCCATATACACGCAGTTTCTGGATAGTGATCACAAGTGGTTGGTTTTAACCCCTCCCTATCCCAAAGACAATGGCACAAAAATTTGTGAGGAAGCCTTCGTGCGAGGGTAAGGCTGCCCCGCGATCTCTCACTGCGCGTTGGCTTTTTCAGTTCCAGCTCGCACGAACTTGATGTTCTGGACAGCTGCTGTGCTGGGCTTGCGTATCCCACAGGCGTAGTTAATTCGTGCGAGCTGTGGGATCACGTGACTCAGTTAGAGCCAATGGCAGCACACCATCTTCCATTCATAACTTTCACATAAGTGCTGTGAAAGCTATGAATACTATAGCCCCCAAAAGAACAGCTAAACCTCAATTAAATTTAAAAAAAAACCATCACATTAATAAAATAAGTATAGTTAAATAAATTAACCATTTTAAATAAAAAATTAAATTTTTGAAAAAATTTAAAATCTTTTAAAAAGTTATAAAAATAAACTTACCTGTCTTTAAAGTCTCTAAATAAGATATACCTGTTAAAAAAAATTCAAAATAATACTTAATTCACTACTTACCTTGTTAAAAGTGGGTCTTACTCCGCCTTTTTTTATGTGTAAAATCTTCCATACTTACCTGCGCGTTGAAACCACTAAGTGCACTGCATGCGCGCAGCCTGTAGCGCGCACGCGGTTCACTTAGGAACCGCCCCCTTTTCCATTCACCAAGTGCCGGTTTTCAGCGCATGCACAGTGCATGCAGAAAACCGGCAATTGGAGACAGAATACGCGAGAGTACACAGTGCGTACTCTCGCGTATCAACACAAATTTTTGGGCCATTAAGGCCAATTTATAGTGCTCCCACTGCTGCCTTGACTGGCATGAACTAATTCAGCATAAAGGAGTGATTGGATCTGGGACTTTTGTTTGTAGGATTCAGTATCACACCCAGCAATGCATTTATTCGTAAGGCCCCAATGACTGGAATCTTGCAGTCTAGTGATGGAATATTGTAATTCTGCTTGGAAGGCTGTGAATAAAACTCACTTCTTGTCCCTGGAGCTGGTACAAGCAAGCCATAGACCAGTGAAGTTGATGAGGGTGATTTACTCAACATCGGAGTCAAACTTCTATACAGCAAATAGATGTGACCAGGCTGCCAATCTTCTACAAGACTGTCGGAGGTACCACAAAGGTTATTGGTACTTAAGTCACATTTCCATGTGAATGCCAGGAACACCAGAGCAGCCCAGTTTACCAGCAGAAGACAGCCAGTACAATTTCTTCAGGTCTTTTTTCATTACCAGAAACCAAAGGAAAAACTCTACCATTTTCTGATTTGCTTTTGGGAGGTGAGCAACACTAGCAAGGTAGCCTGTATTGCCCATGTGGTAACACAATACAGCTTCCTGTGACTTGAACTTTATTACATCACTTCCTGTGATTAGTCCAGGATAAATACTGGTCTGATCCAGTTGGATCCTGGAGAGGCATAGAGTAAGACCTCTTTTGTATGTAGCACCTTTTTAGTTGATTAAAGCTTACTTTAAGTTCACCACGCGTAAGGCTCATTCTTACGACAATTTAATCAACTTTGAAAAACTTCGCACTCAAACTTTTTGGACGAACTCGGAACTAAGGATCCAGGGAATCACCCATCATGGAAAACATCCTTAAACCATCGCGTCTTGACTTGGACCCAAACACCCCAGCAGCCGGTAAGGTGTGGAAACACTGGTATCGCACGTTTGACAATTTTCTGGAATATTGCAAGGCTGATGATGACTCAAAATTGTGGATACTCATCAACTGTGTCACCCCGAATGTATTTCAGTATGTCGAGGAATGGGGCAGTTACGAGGAGGCAATTCGGACGCTTAAAAGACTATATACTAAGACACCGAATGAGGTCTATGCCAGACATCTACTAGCTACAGCCCAACAAGGGCCGGAGGAATCCATTGATAAATTCCTCCAAGAGCTTCGCAGACTTAGTATGGACTGTAACTTTCAGGCGGCCTCAGCTGAGCTGTACCGTGAAGAAATGATCCGTGATGCTTTCATCTGCGGGCTTGCCTCCCCATTTATACGCCAGCGTCTACTGGAAAGTAAGACACTTGAGCTTCAGAGAGCTTATGACATGGCTTGCTCTCTAGATCTGGCAAAAAGAAATGCAGACCTTTATACAGTGCCCAGACCTCGGTCTGCTGCCTTAACTACAGTTAGGCAATTTAAGAGGCCACAGGTGAACTCTATTAGGGAGGACTTTATCCCTGACGATCAATCTGATGACTTCACTGATGAAGAGGATGATGACCCCACTGTGGCAGCCTCTTGGCAATCTAAGAAATGCTTCTTTTGTGGTGATGAGTTTCACCCTCGGAAATTCTGCCCTGCTCGCAATGCGTTTTGCAGTCATTGCAACAAAAAGGGTCATTTTGCAAAGGTTTGCCTATCAAGAGCCTCTACGAGGGCTTATCAAGCTAAGTCCTACCGAACTGCCCCGGTAAGGGCCTATCAAGATGTTCCGGCTAAAATCTATCGTGCTTCCTCTCTGGTTTTCTCTCGAAGAAACACACCTAGAGTTTCAGCCACTCTTTGTGCAACGACACCAATTACAGCTGCTTGTCCTCAGAACCTATTCCATGCAGCTACAAAAGCATCAATTAATGGACATACTTTAGATGCCTTAATTGACTCAGGTAGCACTGATAGTTTCATTAGGGAACAGATTGTTGCAGAGTTAAAGCTACATGTTTTCCCATCGGACCAGGCAATTGCGATGGCCCAGTCATCACTTAATACCAGAATTTCTGGCTTTTGTATAGATGAAATAACACTTAATGGTCACCAGTATCCCGCCACCCGGCTTTCGGTGCTCAAGGACTTATGTAGTGATCTTATCTTAGGGCTAGATTTTCAAAAGCAGCATAAGAAGCTCACCATTGAGTTCGGCGGATCCAAACCTGAACTCACTATTTCTAATATGCGACCTCGATTACCGTTCTGTGCATTGTCAGCAGCTTCACTGGATGAACCCTCACTGTTTACCAGTATCCCTCCTCGATGCAAACCGATTATAACAAAGTCACGACGTTTCAGTCAGGAAGACCAGTCTTTTATTGCGGCTGAGATTTCTCGGCTTTTAGCAGAGGATATCATCGAGCCTTGTTCGTCGCCATGGCGCGCCCAGGTCGTTATTGTTAAGAACCCTCTACAACCTCACAAGAAACGGCTGTGCATTGACTATTCACAGACCATCAATCAATATACGGACTTGGACGCATACCCATTGCCGCGCATCGATGATATGGTTAATAAACTGGCTGAGTACACGGTGTTCTCAACATATGATCTGAAAAGTGCCTATCATCAGGTACCCTTGAAGGTCTCAGACAAGCAGTATACGGCCTTTGAAGCCAATGGACGGCTGTATCAATTTCGTCGTCTCCCCTTTGGGGTCACTAATGGAGTGGCTGTCTTCCAGCGAGCAATGATGACCTGGTCAAACAGGAAGACTTAAAGGATACGTTTCCTTATCTGGACAATATTACTGTCGCAGGTCGCAATCAGCGGGAACATGACGCCAATCTCCAACGATTTTGGGATGCACTCCAGCACCGTAATTTGACATTAAATGCGGCTAAATCCATTGAGTCACAACCAACCATCAACATCCTTGGCTATTGTGTGGGCAATGGCATCATTAAACCTGACCCTGAAAGGCTTCGCCCACTCCAAGAACTCCCGCCACCTAAGAATCCGGCCTCCTTGTGCCGGGCCCTCGGCCTGTTTGCATACTATGCTAAATGGATTCCTAACTTCTCGGACCGAATCCAACCTCTACTGAAGGCCAGCACATTCCCACTAGACACAGCGGCTGTTGCAGCCTTTAACCTCCTGAAAAAACAGTTGGAGAAAGCGGCTCTTCACTCCATCGATGAGAGTCTTCCTTTTGTTGTTGAGTGTGATGCCTCGGAGGTGGCGATCTCGGCCACTCTGAATCAGGAAGGTCGTCCGGTGGCATTTTTGTCCAGGACTTTTCAAGGGGCTGAGCTACATTATCCTCCAGTCGAGAAAGAAGCTACAGCCATCATAGAGGCAGTACGGAAGTGGACTCATCTCCTAGCTCGCCAGCACTTTACCTTAATCACGGATCAGCGATCGGTCGCCTTCATGCTCGATAATCGAAAACGGACCAAAATTAAAAATAATAAAATCCAGCTTTGGCGGCTGGAATTGGCCTC
Organism: Squalus acanthias; assembly: GCA_030390025.1. NCBI lineage: Eukaryota > Metazoa > Chordata > Chondrichthyes > Squaliformes > Squalidae > Squalus > Squalus acanthias. The sequence continues at coordinate 73,085,091 of CM059433.1, read as the reverse complement.
TTTTGGTTACACCATCCACTATCGACCTGGCAAGGAGAATGTGGCTCCGGATACCCTCACACGAGCATTCTGCTCCACCATGGCACCCTCTACGCTCGTAGACATCCATGATGGGTTGTGTCATCCGGGCGTTACTCGCATGCTACACTTCGTGCGGTCCCGAAATCTCCCATTCTCTACCGGGGATGTAAAGAAGATGTGCTCGGACTGCAGAGTCTGTGCGGAATTGAAACCTCAGTTTTTCCGCCCCTCGGGTAGTATACTCATACATGCGACCCAGCCAATGCAACGGCTTAGCATCGATTTTAAGGGGCCGTTGCCCTCTTCAACTCGCAACACTTATCTATTGACCATGGTCGATGAGTATTCCCGTTTTCCGTTTGCCTTTCCCTGCCCCAATATGCTGACGACCACGGTTATCAGCTGCCTTGAGCAGGTATTTGCTTTCTGTGGCATGGCATCCTATGTTCATTCGGATCGGGGCCCTTCTTTTATGTCAGGAGAACTCAAGGCCTATCTCTCGGAACGGGGTATTGTTGCCAGCAGAACGACGCCTTATCATCCGGTCGGGAATGGGCAAGTCGAGCGTTTTAACGCTATCATCTGGAATGCGGTACGTCTGGCTTTGAGATCTCGGGGCCTACCCAACCAGCAATGGGAAGCAGTACTTCCAGACGCATTACACTCCACACGGTCCCTCCTTTCGACCGCCACAAATACGACGCCTCATGAACGGTTCTTCCGATTTCAGCGTCGCTCATCCTATGGGATATCTCTCCCGTCGTGGCTGACTGCACCAGGACCAGTGCTACTCCGAAGATATGTTCGGGCGTCTAAGAATGACCCCCTGGTAGATGAGGTTGAGCTCACTGACGTCAACCCTACCTACGCCTATATTCGGTATCCTGACGGTCGGGAATCTACTGTGTCATTGCGGGATCTGGCTCCCTGCCCGCTGAAACATAGAGGGACACCAGGGGATGATATTGTACCAGGCACATCTCTGGGCTCGCCAGGTGCCTCTCATCACGATCTGGATCTGACGCCGGCTGGTACCTCACTCCAGCGTGCCGACCTGGGGCAGACTGACTATGAGCCCGTCGGGGCTCGCACGCGCAGCCACGATCCACCCCGTACCATACGCTCGGAAACGGATCTGCCACAGCCCTGCCCGACACCCGTTCGGGCACCAGTACACAGTCAGGATCGTCCTGACCCCTCACAGAGCGGGCTGGATCACTCGGACTCTGGTCCACGGCCCGCGGCGGGTAAACGGGCTAGGGGCCCTCTACCGCTACGAGAACCCAAACGGGTGCGGCTCTCCCTCGTCCAGCGGCTACGAAATGGAGGGAGAATGTGGTAACACAATACAGCTTCCTGTGACTCGAACTTCATCCCGGCCTCCTAATCTTTTGGGGGGGGGAGAATGTGGTAACACAATACAGCTTCCTGTGACTTGAACTTTATTACATCACTTCCTGTGATTAGTCCAGGATAAATACTGGTCTGATCCAGTTGGATCCTGGAGAGGCATAGAGTAAGACCTCTTTTGTATGTAGCACCTTTTTAGTTGATTAAAGCTTACTTTAAGTTCACCACGCGTAAGGCTCATTCTTACGACAGCCCATTCTAGCTGCCCTGAGGGCATTAAGAGTCAAGAGTAGGGGTTGCACATTTCCTTCCCTGAAGAACATTAATGAGCTAATTCGACCTTTACAACAATCTGCTAGATTTCATGGTCACTTTTTTTTAGGTTCTATCCTACAAATAAACAAATTTACTGAATTCAATTTCACAACTTTCCATGGTCGGATTTGAACTCAGGACCACTAGATTGCTAGTTGAGTACCATTAACACTATGCTACTTTACCCATACCAATTCACCCATGGGAAGCAATGCTAAAGAAGGTTCAAGCTCATCTACATAAATACATCCCAGGGTGATATGTGATGACAGCAACATTAAGTTTGATGTGTAAAAAGTTGCCAAGACTGAGCCTGATGGAGATAATTTGTGAAGACCTTGGGCAGGATTTTCCCTGCGGAGGCAGGATGGCGGCGGGAGAGTTGGTTGGCGCGTTCCGGTCCCGCTCCCATCTGCAGCCACTCTCTGAAAATGATTTTCCGTAGATTGGCCTTGTTAAGCCCACCCTGCGGGATTCCTGGCCAATTAATAGGAAGCGGGTCTGATGACGTCATTTAGTGACGCGTCATCAGCTGGTTTACTTAAAGGGACCATGGCCACTTAAATTTTGACAGTTGTGCTGTCAGTGTTCTGCAGCATTGAGGTGCTGCAAACACTGACAAGCACTGCACAGAGGCAATGGGCTGCACCCAGGCTCTCCAATGACTCCCTCCATATGCTTATGGAGGGAGTCAGAGCACATAGGGAGATTCTCTTCCCTTCCCATGGGTGGAAGAGACCTCCCCAGGAGATCAACACAGCCTGGTTGCACATTGCACAGGAGGACACAAGCAGGATGTCATCAGGAGCCCCATGGCTGCAGTGGCGCAAACCTTTCAATGATCTCGGTAGATCACGAAACATTACTGCAAAGCCACACTCAACCTCATCCTGCTGTGCCACTCATCATATCCCCATCACTCTGCCTTCCCTACCCTACTCCTGCACATCCTTACACCAACTTACCTTACACCTACATCCATCCCTCTCTATCTACATTATCACTTCCCCATCTCACTAGCCACCCCTCACACTCACCCTCATCCTACTGCAAGCATACCAACTAACAACACACAAGGGTAGGCACTTGAGAGGTTTAGCCAATGTTCATGTGAAGTTTCTGTTAATGTGTTGTCAAACATTGAAATCTATATTTTCAACACTTCACCTTATTGGACAGATTTGTGCGCACCTTGAGAAGTGTCTTAGTGAGTTCCAGTGAATGTTGAGACGTAACTCCCCCCACCCCCTGCTATTGTGATGAGTGTGAAAGGAATGGCTTGGGCATTGTAGGGATGCTTTACGGTGCTGGTCTGGGATGGTGTCAACCTGGCACATCATGTGGCAGCCAGGGTGTACAGTGTCAAGTGAAGTAAATCTGGCCATGGTGATGCCATCGCTGGCCTCCCAGGCAGCAATGTGGTTGGGTGCTGATGTCCTGTGCAGCATCAGGTGATGGCGGAGAAGGTTGTTGTTGGTGATGCTGGTGTGCCTGGCGATGTTGGTGTTGGGGCTGATCGTGGAGGGATTCAGAGGACCAAGGTGAGATTTTTTCATGGGCACCGATGTTGCTGGAATAGATGGCAGCTGAAGTTCAGATGACAGAAGAGATCTGTCAATGGTGAGAGAGGTTGTTCCAATGAGGTGCCACTAGATATACAGTTGGCTCTAAACACTTGCAAGTTACAGAAAGCTCTACATGTCTTACAAATGCAGTAACCAACAGTTTCTAAGCTCTGAAACTGAACAGCTGCAACATGGTATCCTTTATACCACTTCTGTCAGGTTATCAGATAAATCAAAGCAGACTCAACTCATGACAGGGTGAGCTGGCATGTTCCCCGAGCAGTGGGTAACCTGTGGGGGAGCACGTAAAATTACAAGGTAGGCTCAAAATAGCATTAAATTGGCTGTTAACAAGCCATTTAATGAGCTCAATTGTCTCCCCCGCCGCTTGGTGTCGGGTCAGTTCTGCGCAGACAGACCTGACACCAGGGAGACTCTCGTGGAGGCGGGTTGACACCGGGTTTCCTACCCGCTGTCAATCTTTGCTATTTTGACAGTGGACCCACCTCCAAACCCGCACTCTGAGCGCCGGCAAAATTCAGCCCAAGCTTCAGTCTGAAACTGATGATGAGTGGGAGGATGTTACTTTTATTTATATAATTGTAGGTTTAAAGCTGTTGCACTGACTTTACGTACAACCTCAAAATGCATCACAGCACAAGATTCTAATGCAGGAAAATATAAACAGTACATTTTTTTAAAGTTTACTGTTGGCAAAACAATTGCATAGTTTAGAAACACAAAATTTGAGTTTGCACAAGGTCAAAATGTATGATTCTGAAGGCTAATGGAGGGATCTGATTTGACTTTCAGGGATTGCAATGAGCAGGCAACTGAAATAAATAGAACATTGTTTTTTTAGATTTTCTAAATAAATCAGCAAGATACAAGCCTTTTTTTGTCATGGGATGTAAGAGAAGTGTTATGGACATTTATAGAAATGGAATATTTAACAACTCTTGTCCTTCATTAAATTGCAAAATTACCAAGTTCCATCTGGCTGATTGCTTCACAGCGATATGGCGTTACTTCCACAACATTGTGCTGCCGAGGGATGCCGCACAGAAAAATGGCATCAATGTAATGAGTGGACCTGTGTTCGACTATAATTATGATGGACACTTTGATACACTTGAGCAAATCAAAAAGTAAGAAAAAAACATTTATTTTATATTTTATTTAGTTTGCTGGAAAAGAATCAGTTTTGGTCTGTCATTGGCTAAGAGTATAATTAAGAAATCATGAAGGAGAAAGCCGATTTATAGGGAGGTTTACCACACTGCATGAAATTCCTGATACCATATCTTCTTGCTCGGCATTGCCATTGTATTCAATTTATTTAACATAGTGAAAGAATAATTTAAAAATATATTATAATAACTAACTTTAAAATCTTTTAGTTTAGCTGTGTAAATGGAATTCAGTCTGGAATAACTGTTAGTCACTTCAGTGACGAGAATGTTTACATAGTGGGACATGGAAGATATGTCAGCCGGGGCTCAGTGGGTAGCATTCTTGCCTCTGAGTCAGAAGGTTGTGGGTTCAAGTCCCACTCCAGAGACTTGAGCACAAAAATCTGGGCCGACACTCCAGTGTAGTACTGAGGAAGTGCTGCACTGTCAGAGGTTCCGTCTTTCGGATGAGACGTTAAACCGAGGCCCTGTCAGCTCTCTCTGGTAGATGTAAACCATTCCATAGCCCTATTTCATAGAAGAGCATGGGAGTTATCCCCGGTTTCCTGACCAATATTTATCCCTCAATCAACATCACTAAAACAGATTATCTGGTCATTATCACATTGCTGTTTGTGGGACCTCGTAAATTGGCTGCCATGTTTCCTACATTACAACAGTACTTCATTAGCTGTAAAGCATGTTGGGACGTCTGAGGTCATGAAAGGCGCTATATAAATGCAAGTCTTTCTTTTTATGTTTAAAAGATTTTACTGTGGAATTCTGTGTATACCAAGGATTTTACTGTGCATTGTGTAGTTGTCTATGTAATTAACAATGATCTGATTTTACTTTCAACACATTTTAATTCTTTTATTGAACCATAAACTACAATAAGAAATAGTTAACAATAGGAACACAAGCTGACATCAGGCCCGATATGTGAGACATCAACATCAGAAAATATGGTTCAGGTGTTCTATGAACCCCTTTTATACCCCTGCAATCCCCCTTTCTAATCAACCCATCAAACAGAAATAAAAGAGAAATAACAAAGATGGGGGGTGGGAAATGAAAAATGAGAAACTAAAATGAAAAAAATGGGTGTTCTGCTTCATCCTAGGACATACCTAGCACCCACCAGCATAGATCTCTCTCCTGACCCCAGGAGAGAAGTTGGATCCTGGCCAACTGCACTAAATGCTGGGCAGGAAAAGACCAGCTGGTCCATCGAGATTGCCCCATACAGTCGTGGTGCCACTGAGCATCATGTTCCCCAATGTCCCCATTCACCAGCAGCCACGTAATCTCCTGAGAGACAAAAAAAGATAAAAATCAAGGAAAAAAACTGAGGAATTCCTCTCTGACCCCCAAAGGTGATCATAACAAGTTCCAGGAGGCCAAAATGGCCATAAAACACATCACGCAATACCACATCTACCTTTTTAACACTGAGTTCAGCCACAACCAGGAACTTGTCCAGCTCCATTTTGAATGCTTGCAGCGAATCCACACTCCTTTCATGAGCTGGTAACATGTTCCAAAGTTCATTGAGCTCTGTGAAAAGAAAAACCTCCTTATACACCTGTCCCTCACTCTCCCTACCCTACCTAATCGAAATAGTTTATCCACATAGACACAGTCTCATCCCTTCATTATTTTAAAGGCCTAGAGCTTGTAAAATTGCTTTTGGGGCAGTTTGGATTGCTGAAATATCTGATGGAAGTAATTTAAGGAACCCCCTTTCATGTACAGCCTTCACACAGATGATTTCTGTTTTCATCCAGTTATTGAATATTATTGACCATCAATCTAATAAAATAAGGATTCCTCCATTAGGGGGCTGCAACAGAAGGTTGCCAGTCAGTTTTACACCAGTGATCATAGATAAGTAGATATTTCCAAGAGCAGTATATTATTTCATTTCAAGACTTCAAGGAGTAAAAATTGGATAGCGTCCCCTTTGGGGCGCTACCTTCGCCAGGGCGCTAATTTTAACGCCCCGAAAAAATTAGCGCCCCCGTGGCCGATTTTCCCAGGTAGCGCCCCGAGAGGGAGGAGGGGCGCTACTGGAAATGCCCTGCGTCCCTCTTGGGGTGCTGCGAGCCAATATCATGGCGCTATGTGCCGCAGTACTGCAGGCCTTCCTCCCCTTGTTAAAGGGGAGGGGACTGCGTAGCGCGTCCCAGCGCCCAGTTGGACCATCAGGGATTGGGCAAATGAGCCCGGCACTCGAGGAGTGCCAGGCTCACGGAGAGCAGCCGGCACCCCATGGGGGAGCTTCATGGGGGCCGGGGACAGCAACGGGGGCAGGTGCTAGCAGGCAGCCAGCAACAGAAATAGCCGCCCGCCACCTCCCTTTTAACTAGCGCCGCCCCGGCCGCAGGTAGGCTCCCCTGACCCCGGCGGACATAGCGTCCGGTGGTAAATCGGGGGGCGCCACCCAATATTAGCTGGGGCGCGAGCGGGGCACTGTGCACGGCGATGATGTCATCGCAGGCGGCGCCGCGGTGCTAACGGTTAGCGTCGCCGTTAAGCTCCCGCCGAATTTCGCGAGAGGCATTAGCGGCGCCGTGCCCAGGCGCTGGTTGATTTGCGCCCTGTTAGCGGCCTCTTAGGGCGCTAACGGGAGGTGCAAATCAACCGAATTTAGCCCCCCAAGTCTCTGGCAGGAGCAAAAAATAAATTCTTGGGTGATGCCACGGTGACAGGAAACGGTGTCTTTTTTCAAATTGTAAGAAATTGATATGGGCCTGAAAATCCGCAGTCCGTCCATCCATCCTGGTATAAACGCGTCTGCTGGCGACATCCAGCCTTGATCCCACTAGAGTATGCAGGGCCAGGAAACATCCGTTGCTTGCTCACTAGTGGACTAGTGCACTGGTAACAAATGGGCCAAACTCTCAAGATTATAGTTATAAAATACTGAACTGTTGCTTATCTTTGAGAAATACTATAATTTTATTCTTTAGCAACATAAAATGTATTTTTCTGGAAGTGATTCTAATGATGAATGTTGAAATCTTTTGAGTTACTTTGCATGTTATTTCTCTAGGTATGTAAATGGCACAAGGATCCCCATCCCAACTCACTACTATATAGTCCTTACTAGCTGCAATAAGACCACACAGACCCCTCAGCATTGTGAAGGCTCACTGAATGTAATGTCCTTCATTCTACCACACAGGCCAGATAACAGTGAGAGCTGCCCAGTAAGTAAAGTAGAACAATTCTGGCAAGAGCACAAATGTTGATTGTTTCTAATGTATGAAATCTATCATTTAAATGTATTCATTTATCTATACAATGCTTTAATTGTTGGAGGTATTGCCACTGTACAAGCTTATAATGGTCTAACACACAATACCACCAGAGGCTGCAGGTTTCTTTATTATTCCAAACACGCACTTTCAGAAAGTAATGAAGGAACGGGCAATGACAAGGGATGCGGTTTCAATGGGTTTATTTATAGAGGCCTTAGTTTAAGCTCTTTTCTATAAGATGAATGTAACATTGACTGACTTCTCTGCTGCGGGCACGTGAATGATATTTCAGCTTCAGAAATATGATCCATTCATATGGCTGCTGAAGATCATCAAACGGAACTAATTCTAGACATAGAACTTGGCATTGTTCTTAGTTCGATAGATAATCTGGGACCTATAGTTATTTTTGCAGATTTTGCAGAAAGCAGAAAGATTTCTGTTCTCCAATAATCAGCGGCAAATCTCTCCTAAAATGTTTTTTTTTTAAATTCACAGCTTTATAAAAGCCTGCAGACCTTAATACATTTTGAAATTGCTTGCTTCCAGACTAGCCAGCCCCCAAATTATTCTTGGTCCTATTTTGGGCTTTCAGCAGGCACATATGCCAAGATTCCTAAGGTAGCCTGAGAACACCCCCAACATGCCCTCACCCCTCCCAAACTGCTGCAAGGATGTGTGGGGGAGGGGGGTGGAGGCAGGCAGGAGAAACATCCCTCTCCCAGTTGGTAATTCCTGTTTAGTTTAAATGAGGTGGAAACCCAACTGAGCCACATTCTACCCCAAATTTCAAACCGCCGGATAGAACTCCACCAGAATTTCTAGCCTAAAATATTGCACTTCAGTATAATTTATATTATTCTATTGTCTTTGTAAACAAACAAAAATGGCTTCTGAACACTTTTTCATGAAGAGAGTGGCCCTTTAATATATTAAAGCAGAAGGATTTTGTGATTTAAAAAAAAATGTTTGTTTTGTTGTCAAGAAACTTGCAAATACAGACAGTGGCCCAGTATTCATGCAGAAGATTGCAGAAATATTATAGAATCATGGAATGATACCGCACAGAAGGAGGCCATTTGGCCCATTGTGCCTGTGTCGGCTCTTTGAAACAGCTATTCAATTATTCCCACTCCCCTGCCCTTTCCCCGCAGCCCGGCAAATTTTCCCCCTTCAAGCATTTATCCAATTCCATATTGAAAGTTATTATTGAATCTGCGTCCACCAGCCTTCTAGACAGTGCATGACCATTAATTTTATGTTGGAAGTTCTTTTCTGTGTATGAAAAGACCATGAACACATTCATCTGGAATTTCCGCAGAGGTTGTCTGGCAGGAAATTGGCAGAATCCATGGAGAAATTTTGTAGCCACTCCACTTTGCAACACTTGTTTAAAATGCAAGCAGTCTTTTTTGTTCTTTCCCTCTGAAAACCTTATTCACTTTATAATTGTTTTGCTCTACCTTCCACGGTGGTTTTGCAGTATTTCCTAAGAATGCAAGTATTTGATTATTTTTCTCTGTTCCATGCCCAAAACGCTCTTTCCTTTTCTTAGTTATTTACATGATTCTGAAAATACATTTTTCTCATCCTTACTTGCATAATGGATGGATTTGTAAAATTCTACTGTTTTATTCCCCCTTCCAAAACGTGCTGTATTTATACTATTTTAAAAATCTTACGTCCGTGTATTCTTGTCAACTTTTCCATTATAAATTCCTCAGTCCGCATTTATTATGGCCCAGAAATTAAACAGTGAGTGTTCGCGCGGGGGTAAGGCTGCCCCGCGATCTCTCACTCCGCGCCTACCTTTTTCCTCCGGGCCCACACGAACTTTAGTTTCAAGGCCAGTCCCACATGCAGCTGTGCAGTGCTTGCGTGACCCAGAGACGCAATTAGTTCGTGTGAGCTCTGGGATCACGTGATTCAGTTAGAGCCAATGGCAGCACACCATCTTTCATTCATAGTTTTCACAGCAAGAGCTGTCAAAGCTATGAATCCTACACACCCCCAAAAGAACAGCTAAACCTCAATTAAATTTAAAAAAAGCCATCACATTAATAAAATAAGTATAGTTAAATAAATTAACCACTTTAAACAAAAAATTAAATTTTTGAAAAAATTTAAAATCTTTTTAAAAGTTATAAAAATAAACTTACCTTTCTTTAAAGTCTCTAAAAAAGATAAACCTGTTGAAATTTTTTTAAAATAATACTTAATTAACTACTTACCTTGTTAAAAGAGGGTCTTACGCCTGCTTTCTTTGTGTGTAAAATCTTCCATGCTTACCTGCACGTTCAAAGCTGCAAAAATAACTAAGTGCACTGCGTGCGCGCAGCCTGTAGCGCGCACGTGGTTCACTTAGGAACCACCCCCTTTTGAATTCACGAAGTGCCGGTTTCCCGCGCATGCGCAGTGCATGCAGAAAACCGGCAATTGGAGACCTAAAACGCGAGAGTACACAGTGCGTACTCTCGCGTATTAGGTCTAATTTTCGGGCCAATATCAACTGCCTGTTAAATTGTCATACTGCAATTATACCTTCCCACCAGTGGTGGCACTGTAGTGCCTTAGTTTAGTTCCTCAGCCTATACTGCATAGAAAATTCTATATTCCAACTCTACTTCTCTGCCTCCCAAGTTGCTGTAAGTTTTTTCTATTTAACTGTAAATAATTATATAAAATCAAAGTATTATATAAAAAATTAAGGACTGAATGCATGACTTCAAAATTGCAACCAAATGATATTGTACATCTTGACCCAATTATCTCCTGTCTTCTACTCCTGCTTCACCTGAAGACTACATTTGGTCTTGACTCCCCATTTGCAATGATTGACTGGTAAAATTTGAAGTGATAGGATTTGTTTTGTGATTGATGCCAAGACTGGTCATTCACAGAGTGTTTCATAACTTCTTGTTTGTAAGTTCACCTTTGTGTCCATTAGATTCAATTAAAGGTGGCAGCTCTAAGCTGCATTCTGGTACTTGTAGTCCACAGAATGCATGCACTGGTTCATTTGGGGAGTTGTAGTCTGCTACCTGGTTGAGCCTCTTCATTCAGGGAAGGCGCAGATGCGCAATGGAAACCTGAGACCACCCAAAAAAGGGGATGTCTGTGTGAAGGAAATTGTGAATGCACACTACATACAAAACTTTTAATTATATCAATATACTAGTTAAAGACACACACATATTAAAACAATGTGATCCAGTACACTTTTTGAACTTTTTTTATTCATTCACGGGAGGTGGGCATCGATGGCAAGGCCATTATTTATTGCCCATCCCTAATTGCCCTTGAGAAGGTGATGGCGAACTGCCTTATACAACTGAATGGCTTGCTAGGCCATTTCAGAGGGCAGTTAAGAGTCAACCACATTGCTGTGGGTCTGGAGTCACATAGGCCAGACCGGGTAAGGAATAAGGACGGCAGGTTTCCTTCCCTAAAGGACATTAGAATTGTAAGCAGGAAGTCTCCTAATTTTATTTAACTATGCAGAAGATTTTATGATAAGAATGTGTATAAAAACAGGAAAAAAATAACACATTACTCAGTAGATAATGAATTCTATATTTTTTGGCAGAATGGCAAAAAGGAATCCCAGTGGGTTGAAGGTCGTATCTGGGATCATACAGCACGAGTACGGGATGTGGAGCTGATCACTGGTCTTGATTTTTATCAGGACAGAAAGCAGCCAATCACAGAGATTTTACAGCTGAAAACATTTTTACCTGCATTTATACCTAAAGTTTAATTAATAATCTCAACAAAATTTTTGTTTATTTAGAACTTACAATATATGCATGTTTCCTCTCTTGCAAATCTTCAAAACTGATTTTGAGTAGTCTGATATTGAGATATATTGAATCTGATCTCTTGCTCTCTGTGGATCTAGAATCCCAGCATGGCGCAAATTCTGCAACAAAAAAAAGCTGCATTTTGTAAAGTATTCTTTTCCCCCTAATCTGTTTGGGAACTACCTGAGTCATGCCATCACAGGCTGCTCCTAGATGTTTGCCAGTGTCACTCAATAACCAGCTGTTAGGAGATGCCATTGTCAGCTCATGGTGACTAGCCTTCAGATTCAGTCTTCTTCCCTTCCTCTCAGTGCTTCTGTAAGATGGCCGAGATGTGTAAATCACTGCGAGGAGAGATAAAGATGTGATCCAGTGTCCCCACTCTCTGACTTTGTGCATTACATACAGCATGTTGTGCAGCTTTGCCACCCCGTAAGATCATTGTTTTTGGGTGTTAGTGTCAGAGTTTGTGGGGGTGAAATTGAACCCTGTCGCACCCATTTTTCAGGTGTAAAACTGATGTAAACAGCACCAATTTCGTGGGGCTATGTCCCGTGCCTAAACAACACCTGAAGTGTGACGCCATATTGGCTCAGATGACATATAGGCGATCCTGATAGCAGCCTGAAACAGGCTCCGTTTTTTGAGTTCTTCTGAATGAAAAGACTGTTGGAGGCCACCGATACAAAGATAAGTTTCTGAATTTTAACTTACCTTAATGTGGAGCCAGGAGGAACATAGCATTACTTTGGGTCTTTGCTGGCCCACATTCTCCCCCCTCCCCTCCAGTTTTCCTCCACCCCAGGACCTACCTGATGGCCGCTGTTAGCGTCACAGCTGGTCCAAATTGGTGTCCTTGAAACCAGTGAGCTGTATTTGGATCCTCAAGAAGTTCGACATCATCCAGGACAAAGCAGTCCACTTGATCAGCATCCCATCCACGAGCTTAAATATCCACTCCCTCCACTATTGGCACACAGTGGCTGCAGTGTACATTATCCACAGGACTGCAGCAACTCACCAAGACTTCTTCGGCAACCTATCTCAAACCCGTGACCTCCACCATCTAGAAAGATGAGGGCAACAGGAGCATGGGACTATCACCTCAATATCACATACCATTCTGAGTTGGACATATATTGCCGTTCCTTCACTGTCACCGAGTCAAATTCCTGGAACTCCCTACTAACAGCATTGTGGGAGCACCTTCACCACCCAGACTGCAGCGGTTCAAGAAGGTGGCACACAACCAACTGCTCAAGGGCAGTTAGGGAAGGGCAATAAATGCCAGACTGGCCAGCAATGTCCACATCCCAAGAAATTAACAAAAAAATAAAGCATTACAGAGGGATGCTCGTAAAAACAATTTAACAGAAATAAGCAGCCCCTCATACAACCTTTTCTTTGGAGGAAACACTCCTCTCTTATTTCATGTCTTTGTAAGTACTCTAAACATAATATAATGACAGCTAACAAAAGAATATTAACACAGGAATACAGAGAAAGCTCACAGCATGAATACGACTGTGATCTGGGGGACTGCCAATGTGCTGAATTCATCCCAGAAGTCTACAATAGATCAAGACACAATTCTCTCCACGTCTCACAATAAAGAAAGCAAATCAGATTTATAATAAAGGACTCTTTTTGTACTGAGCTATCGGGAGATGTTCAAGCCCTGGTGGTGGAGAAGAGCCATGAGATTGATTGTGGCACAAGTCAGGAGTGCGATGGAATACTCTCCACTTTCCTGGATGGGTGCAAGTTCAAGAACCTCGATAGGTCAAAGCAGTCCACTTGATCGGCACCCCATTCACCAACTTAAACATCCACTCCCTCCACCACCGACGCAATGTGGCTGCAGTGTGTACTAGCTACAGGATGCACTGCAGCAAGTTGCCAAGGCTTCTTTGGCAGCACCTCCCAAACTTGCGACCTCCACCACCTAGAAGGACAGGGGCAGCAGGTGCATGGGAACACCATCACCTCCAAGTCACACACTACTCTGACTTAGACATATATCGCTGTTCCTTCATAGTCGCTGGGTCAAAATCCTGGAACTCCCTACCTAACAGCACTGTGGGAGCACCTTCACCACACAGACTGCATCAGTTCAAGAAGGAGGCCGAACACCACCTTCTCAAGGGCAATTAGGGATGGGCAATAAATGCTGGCCTTGTGAGACTCCATATCCTGAGAGTGAATTAAAAAAAAGAAAACGGGCTGAGACAAAATTATATCCTGATGGCTATAAATCACTTCTGTGGTTTATGACATCTGAACTGCGATTATTGTTGTCTCAATACTATTGTCTGTTATCTTCCATAAATACATTTAAAAAATAAAATTCTGTAATTTCACTGCAAAATAAAAACTAGCAATAAATAATGTAGACAATATTTGTAACACCTAGCTTTCACCTGTTTTGTTAATTGAAGACCAAAGGTTTAGGATTTCGTACTCGATGATTTCACTGAGAAACTGGATTGTGCAGTGAGTTAGGCATTGGTGTTTCACCTCGAGGACCCAGATTCAAAGCCAGCAGAGAGTGATGGATTGAAAATCTGTTCTATTTCCTGGCTGTATGGGTCCCATATGAAATGAAAATCGGCAGTCTCAATCCAGTGTGAGTGGGTATGGGTCTATAGTACAAAACTGTCTCTAATCTGGCACTCAGGGAACCTCATTCTCATTTAGGCTCTGATTTTAACTCCAGGCGAATGGGTAGCGGAGTGAGCTCAAAACTCATCTGCCACCCTAGGAAACAGGCCTGTGAGCTGGGTAAGGCCTTCTATGAGCAGCCCCCTCACCTGCTGTCTTCTAATGGGTCCACCTGCTGATTTTCCTGGTTCACAAGGTTGCTGCTGATCCTCTTCCTCCAACTGTTCATCCATCCAAAGGAGTGAAGCAAAAACAGCGCCCGATAAGCAGTGAGTGCTTAATGAGGGTGGATAAGGGGAAACAAATCAGAAAGATGCAAACCGGAAGCTCAGAACTAGCTTGGAAATGCACTACTCACAATGGTACACATTCCTGACTTGCTGACCTACATTGGCTCTGGGTCCTGCAATGCCGTGATTTTAAAATTCACATCCTAGTTTTCAAATCCTTCCATGGCGCCTCCCCTCCCTATCTCTGTAACCTCCTCCAGCCCTATAACCCTCCGAGATAGCTGCGCTCTTCCAATTCTGGTCTCTTGCGCATCCCTGATTTTAATCACTCCATTTCAAAGGGCAGAGGTATATCAGCAGCAAGATTTTGAGCATGTTGGCTACAGGGTCTTGTGGATTTTAAGATAGGACATACTTTTATTTTAAAGTTCTTCTATATAGTGGTAATGTTGCATCACTTGATCCTTTCAAAACTCCATAAATGTAATTTTGTCCTATCTCCGCATTGATGGGAGAATCTTTAAGAACTGGCAGGGATTCTGTAGGTGTAGAAATAGAGGATATTGGAGATGATGCAAAGACGGAGATTTAATTGTACAGCAACCATTTTTGTATGATGACTTCTACCCCATACAAGTCGTATTCTGTGGGTGCATGTACAGGTAAAACAACAGCACTGGCGCACCAGATAGTCCCTTAATAAGAGAGAATTTTGATACCATCTTCAGATTTGAACCGCTGGAATGGTGACAGTAGGAGAGATTCACCCAAAATAAGTTGCTCCTTCCTTCATGCTGAATCAGAGTGCCACATAATATACCGGCACCATAATAATAATAATAGACACCAAGTCCCGTTCACCCATCGCCCCTGTGCTTGCTGACCTACATTGGTCCTGCAATGCCTCGATTTAAAAATTCACATCCTTGTTTTCAAATCCTTCCATGGCCTCTCCCCTCCCTATCTCTGTAACCTCCTCCAGCCCTATAACCCTCCGAGATATCTGCGCTCCTCCAATTCTGGTCTCTTGTGCATCCCTGATTTTAATCGCTCCACCATTGGTGGCTGTGCCTTCAGCTGCCTAAGCCCTAAGCTCTGGAATTCCCTCCCTAAACCTCTCCGCCTCGCTCTCCTCCTTTAAGATGCTCCTTAAAATCTACCGCTTTGACCAAGCTTTTGCTCATATCTCCTTATGTGGCTGTGTCAAATTTTGTTTGATAACGCTCTTAAAAGCACCTTGGGACGTTTTACTATATTAAAGACACGATACAAATGCAAGTTGTTGTTGTATTTGTTGACTGCTTGCCTTCCAATTATCAGGGTGGAAGGCAGTGATTAAAATCATAGAAGGACATTCCATCCCATCAGTACCTATCTCTGGATATGAAAAGTTTACTGCAACGGTTTTAATCGGGATTTTCTTAATATGTATAAGTGACTTTAAAAATAAAGAACAATTCAATGCTATTATTTTAGATCTTATGCCACATTTAAAAAAAAACTAAATTTCCAATTATTAAAGCCTAACAACACTGGACACGCCCGTTAAGCAGGAAGGCTTAACTTGGCTGCAGATTTTCTCACTTTCCATAAGCGTGTAAACTCCCTTTAAAAAAGTTTGTCAATTATACTCCAATAAAAGTAGAGCAAACTGTCGCAAACAGCAGCACGTTTGCAACAGTTCCAGCGGGATGTCTTCGACCCCTGTGCGGTGCAGTTGGAGTAAGTGCTCTTTACCTGTTGTCTGAAAGTCGTGTATTGCCCCGGCCCTGAGGAGCAGCTCTCGGCCGCTCCCCTTTCCTTCCCCGCCCAGTTCAGCAGCAACACTTCTTGGGCATTGGTTGGCTCACAGCGGGGGAGAGGAGGGGGCGTGCTGACGGAACGTTTCACACGTTCACCCTGGCCTTTCTGCCGTGTATCCTTTCAGTTGTGTTTGGAGCAGTTGCGTTCTGTGCAACAG
The DNA here is from genome assembly GCA_030390025.1 of Squalus acanthias. NCBI lineage: Eukaryota > Metazoa > Chordata > Chondrichthyes > Squaliformes > Squalidae > Squalus > Squalus acanthias. The sequence goes on along the minus strand of CM059433.1, from coordinate 73,068,754 downwards.
AGAGATAAACGCGAGCGGGATGGATGTGGAGAAAGACAAGCAAGGTTCCGAAGCGTATTACTCCAATGAGAAGCAGCGGGCGTCGATGCTGCGCCCCGCCTCGGAGCCGGCAGTGAAGAGCCGCAAACCCCAGCGGAGCCGCAAGTGCCGAGTGATCACTGCGGTGAGTGGCGGGACTGACCGGGGCAATGGAGCAGTGCAGGGGAGAGAGGGGTCACATCGGATGGGAAGGGGCAGCGGGGCGAGGGTCCCCAGCAAACTCCCCACTGAAGACAGTTCCTGAAGTGATTTCCTATCGCTCCTTGTTTGAGGTTAACTGCAATTAGCACGTGTTGAATAACTACAGTATATTTGCTGTGGCTCAGTTGGTAGCACACTCGCCTCTGAGTCAGAAGGCTGTGGGGTTCAAGTCCCACTCCAGGAACTTGAGCACATAAAGCTAGGCTGATACCCCAGTGCAGTGCTGAGGGAGTGCAGCACTGTCGAATGAGACATTAAACCGAGGCTCCATCTGCCCTCTCGGGTGGACGTAAAAGATCCCATGGCACTATTTTCGAAGAAGAGCAGGGGAGTTATCCCCGGTGTCCTGGCCAATATTTATCCCTCAACCAACATAACAAAACAGACTATCTGGTCATTATCACATTGCTGTTTGTGAGACCTTGCTGTGCGCAAATTGGCTGCCGCGTTTCCTACATTACAACAGTGACTCCACTTCAAAAGTACTTCATTGGCTGTAAAGCGCTTTGAGACGTCTGGTGGTCGTGAAAGGCGCTATATAAATGCAAGTCTTTCTTTTAACCAACTTGCTTATTGTTTCGTATCAGTGCCATTAATTCAAATTAAGACTTGTTAGTTAATATATATATATATATATATATATTTATTAAAAACTTATTTATTTTAATTCTAATGTGTATGTGTGTGCACACCTGCTATTTTCTCTGCATTTGCACGCAGAGACATGTGTAAACTGGGTGACAACAAATTGGCCCTGAAATTGCGGTTCGGCGGTGTAGCTAAAGAGTGCGGCGCTGACCTACGGACGAAATCCGCACTTGCCTCGTGCGAAGCCCCAAGCAGAAACTTGCTTTGAACCGCTGCAGAGTTATGCGCAACGTAGTGGCCCACGGATCACAGGAGCGCACCATTGTGCGGAAGCACCTGGATCACAGCTCCTTTCACGAGCCAACCAGGAAACATAGAAAGTTCTGTGTATTATAACTTGTAAATTAAAAGGTGTGATACTAATTATACTTATTTGACAAGTACAGTACTTGTCTTTAAAAAGCACAGAGAATGCTTTGGAGTAAGTAAGTAACTGGACGACTCTGCAAGATTTAAAAAAAAAAGATTAAAACGATCTCATACCTCAAACCGAGCCTGGTAGGTCCGTTTATGTGTTCCTTTTGAATTATTATTATACAATTTTTTCATCCCCCCCCCCCCCGCCCCCTTCCCTTACACTGTGCAGACAGGCTTGTATGCACCAGCTGTAAAATTTTCCATTGTAATTGATGTGCAGTAGGTGGGCAATTAGCCCAACTTTTCAATTTCATTGAGGACTTGAAAGTTGCAGCGGATCATCTGTCTATTCGCAACTTGACAGATCGCAAGCTTGGGGAAATCTCGAACTTGCAGTCAATTTCAAAGGCGGTAAGTACGCGGTCATACCGATTGCAAAATTCAGGGCCATTATGTGGCTTAAAAGATTGCGGAATTATGGGTGTAAGTAAGTTACTCGTGTAACTGCAATACGCCCAAGTCTCTCTCTTTGCATCCGTTCATCAAACCCTCCATCCGAATGAATCTAAGCCCACAAAATTGTCCACGCCCCCAACTCAAATGCGAATATCCTCCAATTGCGCTTGTTCGTTGGTGGGTCTCAATGTCGCGACCAGATTTTCAGGCGCAGCAGGAAACAGTCATTTTTCTGGTCTTTTTAAAAAAAAAAACCTCAAAAAATTTAAATAAAAAAAAAGTTATCCTTCCTGAGACCTGCTCTGTATTTTCTGTTTCTTTCAATGAATCTGTATAAGTCACATTAAAAATGGAAAAGATTCCCCAATTGCAGGTTCTTAAACATGGTATGACTGATGTGCATGATTGATGGTTAAATGAGTTGAAATTTAAACTTTAAAAGTCAAAAAAATAAATAGATGGTGTGGGCTCGACGTTTCTTTGGGCCCTGATTGTTTACGCTGATTTATGCTCATTTTAAATGAGGGCCTATTCTAATTAATTGGGAGGATATTGGGGCTTAATTATACATCAACAAAAAGGGTGCAGGTTTGGGCGCAATTTTGGGTGTAACTTCCGAGTTGCACCCACTGTGGAAACTTCAGGCCACAGTGTGTGTAAAGAAAGGTTAACATTTTAGGTTTAGGTTCCTGGCAGTTCTTTACTCTCTACAGTTGCTCGTGGAGCCGCTGTGTATTTGCAGCAAATTTTGTTTCTATTTATATATGTGTATAATTTTTGTTCTGGGGATTTGTAAATGCGTGTTAATCAAATTACACAGTTATGTGCGGCTTTCACATGATGAGCAGAGTTATATCATCGGAAAACATGTCAGGTTCTACATCTACGCTGAGGAGCTAACGATCCCACAACCAACGATCAGATGAAAGCTCTACAGTCGTGTCGCATCCAGTCGTGAATGGTGGTGGACAATTAAACAACTAACAGGAGGAGGAGGCTCCATGAATATCCCCATCCTCAATGATGGTGGAGCCCAGCACGTGAGTGCAAAAGACAAGGGTGAAGCATTTGCAACCATCTTCAGCCAGAAGTGCCGAGTAGATGATCCATCTCGGCCTCCTTCTAAGGTCACAACCATCACAGAAGCCAGTCTTCAGCCAATTCGATTCACTCCACGTGATATCAAGAAATGGCTGAGTGCACTGGATACAGCAAAGGCTATCGGCCCCGATAACATCCCGGCTGACGTGCTGAAGACTTGTGTTCCAGAACTAGCTGCGCCTCTAGCCAAGCTGTTCCAGTACAGCTACAACACTGGCATCTATCCGACAATGTGGAAAACTGCCCAGGTATGTCCTGTCCATAAAAAGCAGGACAAATCCAATCATCCAATTACCGCCCCATCAGTCGACTCTCAATCATCAGCAAAGTGATGGACAGTGTCGTCGACAGTGCTATCAAGCAGCACTTACTCACCAATAGCCTGCTTACCGATGCTCAGTTTGGGTTCTGCCAGGACCACTCGGTTCCAGACCTCATTACAGTCTTGGTCCAAACATGGACAAAAGAGCTGAATTCCAGAGGTGAGGTGAGAGTGACTGCCCTTGACATCAAGGCAGTGTGTGGCATCAAGGATCCCTAATAAAATTGAAGTCAATGGGAATCGGGGGGAAAACTCTCCATTGGCTGGAGTCATACCTAGCACAAAGGAAGATAGTTGTGGTGGTTGGAGGTAAATCATCTCAGCCCCAGGACATCGTTGTAGGAGTTGCTCACAGCAGTGTCCTAGGCCCAACTACCTTCAGCTGCTTCATCAATGACCTTCCCTACCTCAAGGCCAGAAGTGGGGATGTTCGCTGATGATTGCACAGTGTTCAGTTCCATTCACAACTCCTCAGATAATGAAGCAGTCCATGTCCGCATGCAACAAGGCCAGGACCACATTCAGGCTTGGGCTGATAAGTGGCAAGTAACATTCGCAGCACAGAAGTGCCAGGTAATGACTATCTCCAATAAGAGATACGCCCCTTGACATTCAACGGCATTACCATTGCCAAATCCCCCACCATCAACATCCATCATAAAAATACAAAAAGAAAATACTGCAGATGCTGGAAATCTGAAATAAAAACAGAAAATGCTGGAGATACTCAGCAGGTCAGGCAGCATCTGTGAAGAGAGAAACAGAGTCAATGTTTCAGGTCGATGACCTTTCGTCAGAATTGGAAAAAAGCAGAATTTGTTCATCCCTGTTTGGCATAAAAATAAAACAAAAAAGGTGACTCAACCGTGGCTAACAAGGGAAATTAGGGAAGCATAAGATCCAAGGAGATGACATATAAATTGGCCAGAAAAAGCAGCAAACCTGAGGATTGGGAGCAGTTTAGGATTCAGCAAAGGAGGACAAAGGGATTAATTAAGAGGGGGGAAATAGAGTATGAGAGTAAGCTTGCAGGGAACATAAAAACTGACTGTAAAAGTTTCTATAGATATGTGAAGAGAAAAAGATTGGTGAAGTCAAGCGTAGGTCCCTTGCAGTCAGAATCAGGGGAATTTATAATGGGGAACAAAGAAATGGCAGACCAATTATACATACTTTGGTTCTGTCTTCACAAAGGAGGACACAAATAAACCCCCAGAGATGTTGGGGAACATAGGGTCTAATGAGAGGGAGGAACTGAATGAAATCAGTATTTGTAGGGAAATGGTGTTAGGGAAATTGACGGGATTGAAGGCCGATAAATCCCCAGGGCCTGATAATCTACATCCTAGGGTACTTAAGGAAGTGGCCCTAGAAATAGTAGATGCATTGCTGGTCATCTTCCAAAATTCTATAGACTCTGGCACAGTTCCCATGGATTGGAGGGTAGCTAATCTAACCCCACTATTTAAAAAAGGTGGTAGAGAGAAAATGGTGAATTATAGACCGGTAAGCCTGACATCGGTAGTGGGGAAAATGCTAGAGTCCATTATAAAAGATGTAATAGCAGAGCACTTGGAAAACAGTGACAGGATCGGACAAAGTCAACATGGATTTTCAAAAGGTAAATCATGCTTGACTAATCTACTGGAATTGTTTGAGGATGTAACTGGTAGAATAGATAAGGGAGAACCAGTGGATGTGTATTTGGACTTTCAGAAGGCTTTTGATAAGGTCCCGCATAAGAGATTAGCGTGCAAAGTTAAAGCACATGGGATTGAGGGTAAGGTACTGACTTGGATAGAAAACTGGTTGGCAGACAGGAAGCAAGGAGTTGGAATAAACGGGTCTTTTTCCGAGTGGCAGGCAGTGCCTAGTGGGGTACCGCAGGGATCGGTGCTAGGACCCCAGTTATTCACAATATATATTAATGATCTAGACGAGGGAACTAGATGTAATATCTCCAAGTTTGCAGATGACACAAAGCTGGGTGGGCGTGTGTGCTGTTAGGAGGATGCAGAGAAACTCCAGTATGATTTGGACAGGTTGGGTGATTGGGCAGATGCATGGCAGATGCAGTATAATGTGGATAAATGCGAGGTTATCCACTTTGGTGGCAAAAACAGGAAGGCAGATTATTATCTGAACGGCAATAGATTGGGAAAAGGGGAAGTGCAACGAGACCTGGGTGTCCTTGTGCCCCAGTCGCTGAAGGTAAGCATGCAGGTGCAGCAGGCCGTGAAGAAGGCAAATGGTATGTTGGCCTTCATAGCGAGAGGATTTGAGTACAGGAGCAAGGATGTCTTGCTGCAGTTGTACAGGGCCTTGGTGAGACCACACCTTGAGTATTGTGTGCAGTTTTGGTCGCCTTATCTGAGGAAGGATGTTCTTGCCATGGAGGGAGTGCAGCGAAGATTCACCAGACTGATACCTGGGATGGCAGGAATGACGTATGAAGAGAGATTGGGTCGATTAGGCTTATATTCGCTGGAGTTTAGAAGAATGAGAGGGGATCTCATTGAAACTTATAAAATTCTAACAGGACTAGACAGACTAGATGCAGGAAGGATGTTCCCGATGGCGGGGGAGTCCAGAACCAGGGGTCACAGTCTAAGGATAAGGGGTAAGCCATTTAGGACTGAGATGAGGAGGAATTTCTTCACCCAGTGGTGAACCTGTGGAATTCTCTACCATAGAAGGCAGTTGAGGCCAATTCATTAAATATATTCAAGAAGGGGTTAGATATATTTCTTAAGGCTAAGGGGATCAAGGGATATGGGGAGAAAGCAGGGACAGGGTACTGAATTTGGATGATCAGCCATGATTGCATTGAATGGCGGAGCAGGCTCGAGGGGCCGAATGGCCTACTCCTGCTCCTATCTTCTATGTTTCTACACAGCAAGCTCCCACAAACAGCAATGTGATAACAACCAGATAATCTGGTTTAGTGATGTTGATTGAGGGATAAATATTGGCCAGGACACCTGGGAGAGCTCCCCTGCTCTTCTTCAAAATAGTGCCATGGGATCTTTTAAACATTGAATAGAACGTGGTGGTCTAAATGTGGCTGAACAAATTACTATTTCTAAACAATAGTGTAGACCTATTTATTACCTTGCCACTGGTTTGTATGCTTTGAGTCAAAATAGACCCGTAACTGGTTAACTAATCTATTTACACTGAGAGGCACTGGAGAAGGTGCAAAAAAGATTTACAATATGAAGTTTTGCTAAGAGTAAATAAGAAGAAACCATTTCCACTGGCAGGAGGGTCAATAACCAGAGGACACAGATTTAAGATAATTGGCAAAAGAACCAGAGGGGAGATGATGAGAATTTTTTTTATGTTGTTACAATCTGGAATGCACTGTCTGAAAGGCTGGTGGAAGCAGATTCAGTAGGAACTTTCAAAAGGGAATTGGATATATAATTGGACTCCCTCAGTACTGCACTGCGCGAGTGTTCCAACAGTGACTACACTTCAAAAGGTACGTCATTGGCTGTAAAGCGCTATATAAATGAAAATCTTTCTTTGTTAGTCTAGATTTTGTGCTTAATCTCTGGAGTGGGGCTTGAACCCACAACCTTCTGACTCAGAGGCAAGAGTGCTACCCACTGAGCCACGACTGACACTGTGGAAAGAATGAAGAATAACTGAGTTCCAATTCACATTCAAATTTTAAGTGAAATAGAAAAGATGTAATTTGTCCTAGTTTTGCCAATCTTCCTACAAAATTCTCCCATCTCCAATCTTGCATGATTGAAACAGTTTAATATGCTGCTTCTCTATGTACAGATACACACCATGTGAAAATGAAATTCAGAGCAAAAATCAACACAAGGAAGTGCTTCACTGGTTTACTTTGAATTGATTTTGGTGTAATTTGTTGTTACATTTGAACTCTACTTAAACCTTCTTGTGAAATGGGCCTTTGACCTCGCTGCTCTTGTACCATGTTTCCGATACAAACAGGGCAGATTTATGCTAAGCTTGGACAAATCATACATTCATTTTGTGCAGTGAGCCGTTAGAACATCAAACTGACCTAATCTGCCTCAAACTCTGACCCCTGGGGAACCTCACTGTATACCTTCCTCCAGTCCGAAAAACAACCGTTCATCACTACTCTCTGTTTCCTGTCACTTAGCCAATTTCATATCCATGCTGCCACTGTCCCTTTTATTCCATGGGCTTCAACTTTGCTAGCAAGCCTATTATGTGGCACTTTGTCGAACGCCATTTGGAAATCCATGTACACCATCTCAACTGCATTGCACTCATCAACCCTCTCTGTTACCTCATCAAAAAACTCGATCAAGTTGGTTAAACACGATTTGCCTTTAACGAATCTGTGCTGGCTTTCCTTAATTAATCCACACTTTTCCAAGTGACTGTTAATTTTGTCTGTGATTATTGTCTCTCAAAGCTTCCCCACTACTGAGGTTAAACTGACTGACCTGGCGTTGCTGGGTTTATCTTTACACCCTTTTTTGAACAAGGGTGTAACATTTGCAATTCTCCAGTCCTCTGGCACCACCCCTGTTTCCAAGGAGGATTGGAAGATTATGGCCAGTACCTCCACGATTTCTTCCTTCACTTCGCTCAGCGTCCTAGGATGCATCCTATCTGGTCCTGGTGACTTATCTACTTTAAGTACAGCCAGCCTTTCTAGTACCTCCTTTTTATCCCATCCAGTATCTCCTCTACCTCCTCCTTCACTATGTCTATGGCAGCATCTTCTTGGTGAAGACAGATGCAAAGTACTCATTTAGCACCTCAGCCATACCCTCTGCCTCCGTGCGTAGGTCTCCTTTTTGGTCCCTAATCGGCCCCACCAGTCCTCTTACTACCTGTTTACTATTTATATGCCTGTAGAAGACTTTTGGATTATCTTTTATGTTAGCTGCCATTTTATTCTCATACCCTCTCTTTGCCCCTCTTATTTTCTTTTTCACTTCTCCTCTGAACTTTCTATATTTAGCCTGATTCTCACTTGTATTTGCAACCTGGCATCTGTTATCCGCACTCTTTTTCTGCTTCATCTTACTCTCTATCTCTTTCGTCATCCAGGGAGCTCCAACTTTAGTTGTCCTACCTTTCCCCCTCGTGGGAATGTACGTCGACTGTACCTGACTATTTCCCCTTTTAAAGGCAGCCCATTGTTCCATTACAGTTTTGCCTGCTAATCTTTGATTCCAATTTACCCGGGCCAGCTCCGTCCTCATCCCACTGAAATTGGCCTTTTTACTCGGGATTGCTCCCTGTCCTTTTCCATAGCTAATCCAAACCTTATGATACTATGATCGCTGTTCCCTACATGTTCACCTACTGACACTTGACCCACCTCATTCCCCAGAACCAGATCCAGCAATACCTCCTTCGTTGGGCCGGAAACATATTGATCAAGAAAGTTCTCCTGAACACACTACAGAAATTCTTCCTCCTCTCTGCCCTTTACACTATTACTATCCCAGTCTATATTAGGATAGTTGAAGTTCCTCATTATCACTACTCTATAGTTCTTGCATCTCTCTGTAATTTCTCTGCAAATTTGTTCCTCCATATTTTTCCCACAAGTTGATGGCCTATAGAATACACCTAGTAGTGTAATGGCACCTCCTATTGTTTCTCAACTCTAACCAAATAGATTCTGTCCTTGACCCCTCCAGGATATCCTCTCTCTCCAGCACTGTAACATTCTCCTTAACCAATACTGCCACACCACCTCCTATTGTTCCTTCCTTATCTTTCCTGAACACCTTATATCCAGGAATATTTAATACCCAATCCATGAGCTTTTTTGAGCCAGGTCTTCATTATTGCCACAACATCATATTCCCATGTGACTATTTATGCCTGCAGCTCACCAACCTTGTTTACTATGCTTCGTGTGTTCACATACATACATTGTAAACCTATCTTAGACCATCCTGTGTTCTCTCTTAGTCTGACCCCACCTAATACCTTACTATTTCTTACTTTAGTGCTATCCGTCTCTCCCAATCCATTGTGCCCTTTGTTTCCCGTTTCTAATGCTACATCCTGGTGCCCATCCCCCTGCCAACTTAGTTTAAACCCTCTCCAACAGCACGAACAAACCTCCCCGCGAGGATATTGGTACCGGCTCTGTTGAGGTGCAACCCATCCGGCCTGTACAGGTCCCACCTCCCGCAGAACCGGCCCCAATGTCCCAGGAATCTGAAGCCCTCCTTCCTGCACCATCTCTCCAGCCACGCATTCATCTGCTCTATCCTCCTATTTCTATACTCACTCACACATGGCAACGGGAGTAATCCAGAGATTGCTACCTTTTTGAGGTCCTGCTTTTTAATCTCTTTCCTAGCTCCCTGAAATCTGCCTGCAGGCCCTCCTCCCTCTTTCTGCCTATGTCGTTGGTACCGATATGGACCACGACCTCTGGTTGTTCACCCTTCCCCCTCAGAATGTTCTGCAGCTGCTCGGTGACATCCTTAACCCTGGCACCAGGGAGGCAACATACCGTCCTGGAGTCATGTCTGCGGCCGTAGAAATGCCTGTCTGCTCCCCTAACTATCGAATCCCCTACCATGATTGCTTTCCCTATCTTCCTCCTCCCCCCCTGTACAGCTGAGCCATGGTGCCGTGGACATGGCTGTGGCTGTACTCCCCAGAGGAACCATTGCCCCCACCAGTACTCAGAACAGAATACTGGTTGGAGAACGAGATGCACTCAGGGGACTCCTGCACTACCTGCTTGGTCCTCCTCTTCTGTCTGGTGGTCACCCATTCCCTCTCTGGCTGCACATTCCTTTGCTGCGGGGTGACCATCTCCTGAAACGTGCTATCAACGAAGCTCTCAGCCTCGCGGATGCACCGCAGTGACGCCAGCTGCTGCTCAAGCTCCGAAACCCAGAGCTTGAGCTCCTCCAGCTGACGACACTTCCTGCACACGTGGTTGTCCAGGACATGGGAAGCGTCCTGGATTTCCCACATGGCACAAGATGTGCATTCTGCGGGACTGAGCTGCCTTGCCATACCTTTATTTATTTGACAATTAACTAACTTTACAGAAACTTAAGACTAAGGTGTACCTAATTCAAGTTATTAATATATTATTAACAGTTACTAATTTAATGTAGTATTAACAGTTACCAATCTCCAAGCTCCTGCTTTATCCCTAACCAGCTATTTAACCCCGGCCCCTAACTTGAAGAGCCCCTCTCTGACCATGCTCTTTCGTAAAACTTAACAGTAATAAACATAAAACTTAAAAAAAACCACTCGCCAGCTACTTCCCCTGTGCTGATGTCACTTTAGGTTTTTTACTCTGATGTCACTCTTTCAAATTCTGCCTACGTTGAGTTGCTCCGCTCTCGCCGCGCTCTTTATCCCCGCTCAGCTCTCGATCCGCTCCCGCTCGGGTCTGCTCCTTCTGGTCTCGGGCCTGCTCTTGCCGCGCTCTTTATCCCCGCTCAGCTCTAGATCCACTCCCGCTCCTTCTGGTCTCGGGCCTGCTCTCGCCGCGCTCTTTATCCCCGCTCAGCTCTAGATCCACTCCCGCTCCTTCTGGTCTTGGGCCTGCTCTCGCCGCGCTCTTTCTCCCCGCTCAGCTCTCGATCCGCTCCCGCTCGGGTCTGCTCCTTCTGGTCTCGGGCCTGCTCTCGCCGCGCTCTTTATCCCCGCTCAGCTCTAGATCCGCTCCCGCTCAGTTCCGCTCCTTCTGGTCTCGGGCCTGCTCTCGCCGCGCTCTTTATCCTCGGTCAGCTCTCGATCCGCTCCCGCTCGAGTCTGCTCCTTCTGGTCTCGGGCCTGCTCTCGCCGCGCTCTTTATCCTCGGTCAGCTCTCGATCCGCTCCCGCTCGAGTCTGCTCCTTCTGGTCTTGGGCCTGCTCTCGCCGTGCTCTTTCTCCCCGCTCAGCTCTCGATCCGCTCCCGCTCGAGTCTGCTCCTTCTGGTCTTGGGCCTTCTCTCGCCGCGCTCTTTCTCCCTGCTCAGCTCTTGCTCCGCTCCCGCTCAGCTCCGCTCCTTCTGGTTTAATTTATATTTCACCTGATGGTGCCCGTGTTTCAGATTAGCTAAGTATGGGGGAAAGCCAGCTCGAGAAATAACCCAAGGCATAGAGAGAGGCCAATCTCACACACAAGCAGGAAAACTGAAATCAGGTTCAGATACAAATTCAGACTCGATACAAAATACAGCAAATGAGGCATTTCTCAGTAACTCAACCCAATTAAAAAAAAAAAGCCATTTTAAAAAAAACTAATGATAATCAATAGGTGTCTGTACAACACATTCTTAGGTGGGCAGATCTACCTTAATCATCAAGGGTATATCACAAATACCCGTTTAAATAAAACTAGAGATATAAAGTAATGGCTCAATATTTATCCCTCAATCAACATCACTAAAACAGATTATCTGGTCATTATCACATTGCTGTTTGTGGGACCTTGCTGTGTGCAAATTGGCTGCCGTGTTTCCTACACTACAGCAGTGACTAACACTTCAAAAGTACTTCATTGGCTGTAAAGCGCTTTGGGACGTCCGGTGGTTGTGAAAAACGCGAGTTTCTTTCTTTCCTTTCGCTTCTTATTTTGGTTTCTTTCTGTTTCTTTTCTTATCCTTTCTTTTTCTTTCTCTCTTTCTTAAAATGATGGGTTTAATGGGCACTATATTCCTTTGTAATGTAGTTCTATTCCAGCTAGACACCGAGTGAGCTCATTAATCCACCGTTGTGAGATGCACATCTGGAATGTTTATTGTCTCCAAAAAAATGTTGGAAGATAATGTTAAAAAAAAAGTTTCAGCATTTAAATATGTGATGTAATATCTAAGCAAGTGGAAAATACTGAATTAAATTACGATGCAGGTTACACTGATCCTCAGCCACAGTGAATTAGAGACTCCAGTTTTTTTTATTGCTAAATGGTGTCCAATCTCAAAATGAATCGCCCAGTTCCAGAATTCTATGAGATATTGGTGCCTAATTTTAGTTTAAACTAGCTAGTCTGCATATATTTGCTTTTTCAAACCTTGTTTGCCCAGTTATGCAAATGTCATTTTCCTTCTCTCTCCACCCTCCCCAACACAATCACGTCTCCTAATTTGAGATTTACAGTCCGCTGTTTATAGCGGGCAGGTTCGTGTGAACGCAATTTGCTTGCTATTCGCGATGGCCAGTATAACTGAGAGGTCGCACAACACCAGGTTATAGTCCAACAGTTTTATTTGAAATCACAAGCTTTCGGAGCTATCGATTGCTCCTTCCTCAGGTGAAGTAAATATCAGGTGAAGTAAAAATCACACCTCGGCAGATAGTCAGGATGATTTAATTTATTGGTCTGCAATTGTAAAGTACACATGCTTTGTTTTCCATCTATATATGCTCTGGCGATTCTGTATCCAATTTACTTCACCTGAGGAAGGAGCAATCGATAGCTCCGAAAGCTTGTGATTTCAAATAAAACTGTTGGACTATAACCTGGTGTTGTGCGACCTCTCAATTTTGTCCACCCCAGTCCAACACCGGCATCTCCGCATCATGACCAGTATAACTGAGCCAGAGTAGTCCCAGGTTACTATACCGGTACTTAAGTGTAGCAGTATAATTTAGTTTGCTGTATGTTGATTCAATTGTAAAATTAGCCACTGCTCAACCATAGTAAAGCTGCAGACTGGCTCAGTGCATTGCTAGGGTGAACATGAATAAGCAGTGTTTACTTAATCCCTAGTTACAGTATGAGTAATTGTTAGGCTCCACAATTTGAAAGCACATGGGTTGATAAGTCAGCTCTCTGTCAATTTTTAAAAAATAGATTAAGAAACAGGATCTGTTTAAGAAGGCGGTCAGAGTGTCGTGTTCATTTTAAAATGGAGCCAGAAGGTGTCTAACTCATTGAACCAGCCAGAAGGACTCTCAGCAGTGACAGGAGTTCTGGAGGCCACAGCGTCGGGATGGTGGGTTAGGATTTAATGACGGGTAATCGCAAGGTGCAAACGGCTGCTTGAACTACCCAAAATAAACGGTGCGCTTAATAAGGTTTAAGCGACGCCTTTGTAATTGACAACAACTTGCATTTATATAGCAACTTTAACGCAGTAAAATGTTCCAAGGCGCCCACAGGAGCGTTAATCAGACAAAATTTGACACCGAGACACATAAGAAAATATTAGAACAGCTTGGTCAAAGAGGTAGGTTTTAAGGAGCATCTTAAGGGAGGAGCTTGGGCACAGAGCTTGGAGACCGAGCTGGGCGAGTCACATTCGGAGTCGATCGCAATCAGAGAATTTGTTGATAGTAGGAATCGGTGGCGAGGAGGAAGGCAGTTTCTCACGCCCAACTCAAAAGCAGTGGAGCTGCAGAACTTGAGGATTCTAAGATCTAGGTTAAGTATCTAGATATCTAATATTTAGGTTCTTTGTGTTTATTGATCTCAGTGGTTCTTGTTAAGCTTGAGTAAATAATTAGACTTTGATTAGTTTGCTTTGAGGAGTGAATAGAAAAATAGCAATGCACTTTAATAAAAATTAAAATAGTTTAGGCCTAGTTAACAGCAATTATATAAATCGCCTTGTATCTAAGGAGTTTTTTTTAAAGTTTCTAATTAGAATGGAGCGACAGCTATGACCCGTAGCTTGCAATTCATGTGCCATGTGGGAACTTCAGGGAGCTTCATGTGTCCCAGAGACTACGTGTGCAGGAAGTGCCTCCAGCTGCTGAAATTCGCACTGAGGGTTTCTGAGTTTGAGGAACAACTGGATTCAATGCAGGGCATACGAGTGGGTGAATGTTTCCTGGATTGCAGGTTCCAGGAGGTGGTCACCCCACAGCCAAATAGAGTTCAGAATAGCAAGTGGGTGGCCACCCAGAAAGTTGGGAAGAGGCAGGAATGCTTCGGGAGTGTGGCACTCTTGAACCAATATTCAGCATCGAATACCAGTGAGGGTAACTGTCAATGCTCCCTGTAAGCTGCGCTTTGTTCTGCGCAGCCTGTCTCTTTTAATGCGTGGTCCCTTTAAATCGCTGAGCATGCGCGGTATTTACAATGGAAAAGCCGGTGAGCAGCCTGCGCGGGACCTTTCAGATTGCTGTGGGGCTGCACAGCTTAGAGGGAACGTTGGTGACAACACCTTGAAGGAGTGCAGTCTCAAGCCTTGCACCGTGAGGCAATGCGCAAATTGGCTGGTGCGTTTCCCATGTTACAACAGTGACTACACTCCAAATGTACTTCATTGGCTGTAAAGCACCTTGAGACATCCGGTGGTCGTGAAAGGCGCTATATAAATGTAAGTCTTTCTTTTAAAAGTAATTAATTGGCTATAAAGTGCTTTGGGACATCCTGTGAATGCGAAAGGCTCTATATAAATTCTAAGGCTGCGAATTTCCCAGCAGAGGCGGGTTGGAGTCGGGTTGTGTGATTGACGGCTTCCGGTCCTGCTCCTGGTTGCCATCGCCCCGTAGTTGAAATTTGACCTTGATTGGCCTCGTTACGGCCGACGTGCGGGTCACTCCAGGCAATTGCTTTGATTGTGTCAGATGCTCGCGTCTGATGACGCGTTGTTTCAGTGAAGGTTTGAAGGGGCCTTGTTCCCTTTGCAGAAGCATTAGCTTTATTCACGCAAGTGCTGGCTGCTGCAGGATTGGCAGCGCACCAAACTAAGGCTGCACCCAGGTTCGATGAGGGCTCCCTCCATGCTCTTGTGGAGGGAGGACGTCAGGAGGTCCTCTTCCCTGGAAACGGAAGGAGGAGGCCTGCTCAGCAAACCAAGGCAACTTGGCTTCAAATTGCTGAGGAGGTGAGTTCGAGGTCTGTGTGCAGACGCACATGGGTTCAGTGTCGAAAAAGGTTTAATGATCTGTTGAGATCAGCTAAAGTAAGTATAACATCTCACTTACCTTCAATCTGCCTTCCATCTCTTATCATCCCCATCGATCTGCATTGGGAACCTTCCCCTGCACATCTCAACTCATTCTAATATCCCTTGCACCCTCACCCATCCCTCTCTTTCCCTGTACAGAATCACGTCTCCATCTTGATATGCAACACTCACACCCTTATGCAATGCCTACAACTTAAAATGCACAGGGAGGGAAGATGGTTAGTGCCCCTCACTCCTTCACAGTCTGCCTCTAAACATCGATATCTTGCATTCTTAACTCTCACTGGTGTCCCTTACTACAAGAGAAGAAAGCCCACAATAAAAGGGAGAGGGGGAGGACAGGAGGAGGACCACCATCCCTGGCTCACCTTACGAGCGCTGAGGAGGCAGCCCTGGAGATCGCTGGAGGTGCAGAGGAGTTGGTAGTGGGGGATGGAGAGATGGGCTTGGAACAGCAAGCTGGTGAGAGAATTGATTTCCAACCCTCTGATTTAGCAATTATGAGTGACAAATATGGGATATGATGTTCATAGAGAACGAGTACTGAGCATCTGCACAATGGCATGTATCTGCAACCTACATTTCACTTGTCTAACTCATGCCTTTACTCCCCCACAGGACCATCGAGAGCCCCGCTCCCCACTGTACAGGAGGAAGAGCAGGAGCACTCCTCAGAGGAGCCACCAGCCTCTGAGGGAGCAGCGTCACCAGCACGCAGCGCACCCAGCACCAGTGCAGAGACGCACACCTCGGTGGGTTTTGTGTGAGATAGAGTAGTGTTGTCACCTGGTGTATCACAGCTCACAGGTGAGCAGAAGCAGATGTTGGAGGCAGGGACAGCAGTGGAGAGTCCTCGTCGGAGGCCGCTGGGCTCTCTAAGCTCTGCTCAGCTCCATGTGGACGCTGAGCCTCTGGGGCCATCCAGAAAGAGAGCGGTGCAGGAGCTTCAGGAACAAGTGCAGGCGGCTCTGAGTGTGTCTTTTTCCACGGTAACTGCGAGTGTGTAGAGAATGGAGGAGTCCATGCTAAACATGAGCAATGCCGTGGTGAACGCAATGGGCAATATAGGTGCTGCAATGGAAAGGATGGCAACCACCATGGAGCACATAAATCGCCAGACTCGGGAGAACATGGTAACACTTCTGAATAGATGGTCATCCATGGAGGATAGATGGCCATCCATTGTGGAGAGAAACCAGAGGTTCATGGACGTCCTTGTCATGAGGACTGTCAGTACAGAGACGGGTCCACATGGCCCCACTGATGTGCAGTAAGGTGCTCTCCAGCAACTTGCTAGCAGTGAAATGCGGGTGACCCAAGAGAGGGACGGTGAAGTACAAGCACAAGGAAGTGGGGGCTCCGCTCCAAGTGCTCACACTCCCTTACCACTGCCGAGCCCTCGCTCAGAGCCCCATCAGCCTGAGCCAACAGAGATGGCCGAGCTTGCCCCTGCACAGCCGCAGGAGGAGCAGACTTTGGCGGGGCCCTCGAAGGCTCCCAAAACCTGAGGACGGCCGCCAAAGTCATCTAAGCAGGAGCAGCAGGGAAGTGAGCAGCCTGCCTCCACATATGCTGAAGCCACAGGGGTCTCACAACGTAGAAGCACGCGTAAGAGGAAGATGTCACGTTAATAATCACGAGTTCTCACTTGGGTGGTATGATATTATTTGAAAAGTTCTGTTCATAGTGATTTTTGTAATAAATTTATGTTGAACCAAGTTTGGCATCGTTGTGGTGACAACTTGAGGTGGCACAGTTTAGGGTAAGTGCGCCTTTAAAATCCAGCAATGCAGGTTAGAGTGGATCTATAGTGCCCAACACAGACTTGCAGCCTAAGCACAGAATCTGCCCTCCAAATGACTCAATCACCAAGCTTAGAGATTTCTAAATGACTAGATTGAAGACTGCAGCGTTTACACTGCACTTGCAGCTCTGAAGTCTGCAGCTCGCTGGTGTGCACACCACACTTACCTGGCATGTTGTCCGAACGTCGCGAAACCCGAGCCAGCAGCTGGAAATTTAAAAAAAACCTGAAAATTGTTCACACGTACCTGTTAAGAGGCAGTTAATTGCTTTTAATCCCTTTCCCGCCGCTTGGTGTCGGGTCCATTTGCAAATCGGGGACCTGACACTTGGGAAGGTTGTGTGGAGGTGGGAGGGACAGTGGGTTCCGAACCCGCCATCAGTCATAACGACTTTAACCTCTGACCCGCCTCCAAACCCGCCCTCTGAGCGCCGGCAAATTTGCGGCCTAAATCTTTCTTTCCACAGTGTCATATGCAGTATTCCAATTATACAACATACGCATGACTTTTGGCATTTTAGAAATGAACACAAACTTGCATGTTTTGAACAAAGATTTAGCCAGATATAGTGGTCTTATTTATTTTTTTGGTGATTCAGATTAGTATGACCCCGGAATGTATAGAGTAGGTGTTATTACAATGGTTGTGATGCCATCCGTTGCCATTTACTGCTGGAGGAGGTTCAGCTGTTGAAGAGATGTGGTAATAGAGCGCAGGCTATGAGAACATGTCCTTAGTGGGGAAATGTGCTTCTTGTTTGTATTTGTGGAATGTATAAATAGTTAGTGGTTCGTTTGTGTAGGTTACTTGCCATTGGTATGGTTTTTCTCACTGGTTTATAGTTCAAATTCCACTTATAAATAGGATTGGCGTGCCAAAAACATGTAGGAAAGCCACTTTAGTTAGGCACAATCTCCTTTAAGAAATTTATTACACAAGTGTATCGAAGTTCACCCATAAGTTCAAAAGGTCTTGATGTATGCTTTCTCCTGACTCGGTGAGTGACAATCTGAAAAATGAAAATGTGTACTTTTTCAGCCTCCCTGTTCTAAGCAGTGATATTTACATTGTGGATCCTCAGTGAACTTGGAGAGTGCCTGATTTAACAACATCTGCAGATAGGATAATCCTGCTGGTATGCCACTAACCAGTAGGTCAATTTTGTGGTCTTGCACAGAAAATGCAATGTATCCACTCTCCATTCTGACAAGTTGGAAGTCTTGCTGGAAGCTAAAAAGTAATTCATGGCAAATTTGCTCCTCTAAACTGGCCCTCGAGCAATGGAAGCTTTGATAGTCACTGTGTCAAATCAAACTGATGGGCCCAATAAAAAAAGCTTCGAGATTGCAGAAGGAAATCTGCCTCAGTCAGTAAGGTGTCACAAAAATAGCTGTCATTTTCTCTGCTAGCTCTTGTCCTATGAAGTACAAAAACTTTTCCTGCCAGGAAATCAAGAGGCCATTGAGGGATACCGCTCTATTATCTCTGAACCTGCAGTAACTTCTTGTTATGAAAGGTAACCATATAAGAACATAAGAAATAGGAGCAGGACCCGGCCACTCAGCCCCTGGACCCGCTCCGCCACCCACAGGGCCCTGACCGATCCGAACTCCGCCTCATGT
Source organism: Squalus acanthias (assembly GCA_030390025.1). NCBI lineage: Eukaryota > Metazoa > Chordata > Chondrichthyes > Squaliformes > Squalidae > Squalus > Squalus acanthias. The sequence continues at coordinate 73,050,347 of CM059433.1, read as the reverse complement.
CCAATTTCCTGCCCGCTCACCGTAACCCCTAATTCCCTTTACCTCTAGGAAACTATCTATTTCTGTTTTAAATTTATTTAATGATGTAGCTTCCACAGCTTCCTGGGGCAGCAAATTCCACAGACCCACTACCCTCTGAGTGAAGAAGTTTCTCCTCATCTCAGTTTTGAAAGAGCAGCCCCTTATTCTAAGATTATGCCCCCTAGTTCTAGTTTCACCCATCCTTGAACATCCTTACCGCATCCACCCGATCAAGCCCGTTCACAATCTTATATGTTTCAATAAGATCGCCTCTCATTCTTCTGAACTCCAATGAGTAGAGTCCCAATCTACTCAACCTCTCCTCATATGTCCACCCCCTCATCCCCGGGATTAACCGAGTGAACCTTCTTTGTACTGCCTCGAGAGCAAGTATGTCTTTTCTTAAGTATGGACACCAAAACTGTACGCAGTATTCCAGGTGCGGTCTCACCAATACCTTATATAACTGCAGCAATACCTCCCTGTTTTTATCATCTATCCGACTAGCAATAAAAGCCAACATTCCATTGGTCTTCTTGATCACCTGCTGCACCTGCATACTAACTTTTTGATTTTCTTGCACTAGGACCCCCAGATCCCTTTGTACTGCAGTACTTTCCAGTTTCTCGCCATTAAGATAATATCTTGCTCTCTGATTTTTCCTGCAAAGTGCATAACCTCACCAATATTGTATTGCATCTGCCAAATCTCCGCCCACTCACCCAGCCTGTCTATATCCCCTTGTAGGTTTTTTATGTCCTCCTCACTTTCTACTTTCCCTCCCATCTTTGTATCATCTGCAAACTTTGATATGTTACAGTCGGTCCCCTCCTCCAAATCGTTAATATAGATTGTAAAGAGTTGGGGACCCAGCACCGACCCCTGTGGAACACCACTGGCTACTGGTTGCCAGTCCGAGAATGAACCATTTATCCCAACTCTCTGCTTCCTTTTAGATAACCAATCCTCCACCCATGCCAGAATATTACCCCCAATCCAGTGATTTTTTATCTTGAGCAATAATCTTTTATGTGGCACCTTGTCGAATGCCTTCTGGAAGTCTAAATACACTACGTCCACTGGTTCCCCTTTATCCACCCTGTACGTTATGTCCTCAAAGAACTCAAGCAAATTTATCAGACATGACTTCCCCTTCATAAAGCCATGCTGACTTTGTCCTATTAAATTATGTTTATCTAAATGTTCCGTTACTGTCTCCTTAATAATAGACTCCAAAATTTTACCCACCACAGATGTTAGGCTAACTGGTCTATAATTTCCAGCCTTCTGCCTACTACCCTTTTTAAATAAGGGTGTTACATTAGCAGTTTTCCAATCGGCCGGGACCTTTGAGTCCAGGGAATTTTGGAAAATTATTACCAAAGCATCCACAATCCCTACTGCCACTTCCCTCAAGACCCTAGGATGTAAGCCATCAGGTCCAGGGGATTTATCTGCCTTGAGTCCCATTATTTTACTGAGTACCAATTCCTTAGTGATTGGGTCTTCCAGATATGGATCAATCAGTTGAATATCAAATCAATTAACTCTGAATGAAGATTCTGCTCTTGCACCTTGAACCCTCCACTTTGGCCAGGCACTGCGTTCTTCTGTGACTTGCTGAGCTAACAGATCTATAAAGTTCATCTGGCAGCTGCATTCCACTACGGAAGAGAATTGGGGGCAAAATTCTATTGTGCTGGTTAATGTATAAAACAATGGTCACATTTTTAGCCTATAACCTCTGTCTTTTATTGAAGGTCTAAACTAAAAAACAGTTTGGGGCCATGAAAGTAGAGCAGAGGCGAGCCATGAGGTTGACCCCAAGATCAGAGGACTGAGCTATAGGGAAAAAGTTTTAAAAATTGGACTTTTCAGCTTTGAAAGGGGGTGAATGAGAGGGAATCTTCTTAAAAACTTTAAAGATACTAAGTTGGGAACAAAAAATCCTGAGTACTATTTCAAGTTAAACCATGACCACAGGACAAAGGGATATAGGTACAATCTTATGAAGGCAAGTTGAAGGTTGAAATAAAACAGAAAATGCTGAAAATACACAGTAGGTCCGTCAGTATCTGTGAAGGGAAAAGAGTGATTAGAGTGTGCACCCTTCATCAGAACTCCAATTCTGATGATCGTTACATACCTGAAACATCATAACTTGTCTTTTCTCTTTACAGATGCTGATTGAACTGCTGTGTATTACCAGCATTTTCTGTTTTTATTTCATATTTGCAGTTTTTCCTTTTTATTTTAAATGTTAAAGACTGATGACAGGAAGCATTGCTTCTTGCAAAGAGATGAGATCAATATATGCAGTAGTCTTTTGGGTAGTCTAGAGTAGGCAGGAACTCTTGAGCTATTCAAGAGGCAGTTAGATACTGCTGGGGATAATATGTTCCTGTGGAAGGATGTGCTAGATGGTATCCCTCATCTTTGCTTATCTTTCTGACTGTTAATATTGGGAGATATTGTATAGGCATGCCTATTCCCCTGGGTTACTCTGATACTGAGGAGACCGCGAATGAGACATCTGTCACTAAGGGTGAGGCTGCTAGTCCGATCCTGCAATATGATTGGCTTCTTGTATCCACCATAAAAGGCTATTGTATGTTCTTGATTTACGGCTACTTCTTGGGCTCATGTTCTAGCAACTGTTCGAGTAGAAAATAAACATTGAGGTATATTTTCTGAAAGAATGATGTTCAATAGATGGAAAGTTACCGATGACAATACATATCTCAAGAGCATCACATGAAAGCTAACACTAAACCATAGGCGTTTTTTTTATAAATTGTAGGTAACCTCCATGATAACAAATGAGACCTGCGTTCAAATGATATAGTATGAAAGAGTTCTGCCTGGTTTCACAGTGAAAAGTTACTTATTGTTACGTGGAGGATATTACCAGGATCTAGTTGTGATGTATTGCTGGATCAGTTTCACATATGTTAATCTTCAATTGTGACCTGTTGAGAAGCAAATTTATTAAAATACCACTACAAGAGGCAGCTTCAAAAAGCACTGTGACAGAACAACAGTGATTTTCATTAAAATCCAAGCCAAAATAACTTCAGGGACAGAATATGAGGTAGCCCAGGTTTATAAAATGGGTAAGTGCATCTGTGTGGCACAAAATACATGGTGGGCAATGTGCTATTTGTTGTTACGCTGCAGCAGAAACAACTCAAGGACGCTGGGAAACCACCACTTACCACTTTGCAGATGACTTGGGACAATTGACCTAAAGTTTGAGTTAGCACATGGGGAAAGACTTTTATGGTGAACTTATTAGGAGTATGGCGCTAAAACCTATCATCTGTAGAACTTTGCTCAGAAGATTAAATGAGTGGGGTAGGGTCTATGATAAAGTAGACTATACATCGGGGGAAAAATTTGGTTGCTTTGCGCCTCCCGTTAGCACCCAAAGAGGGCGCTAATGGGGCGCAAAGCAGCTAGCGCCCAGGCGCGGCGATGTTTGCGCCGCTCGCGAAATTGACCAGACATTTTGTGGCGGCGCTAAACACTGCCACCACGATCTCCTGCGCCCGCGGATCGTGACGTCAGTCGAGCGTGCTATGATAAATTGACCCTTAGTGTTAGGGGGGGATTAAATATGTGGGGTTATGGGGATAGGATGGGATATGTTAGGGGGAATTAAATACGTGGGGTTACGGGGGTAGTGTGGGATATGTGTACTGTGGGGATTAAAGCAGGGACAGGGTACTGGATTTGGATGATCAGCCATGATCGTATTGAATGGTGGAGCAGGCTCGACGGGCCGAATGGCCTACTCCTGCTCCTAGATTCTATGTTTTTATGTTTTTATGCCCCGGTAGCGCTCCGGACCGGATATTGAGTGGCGCCTCCTGCCTTTCCGCCTGTCGCTAGCAACGACAGGTTGAGGGGAACGTTTTGCAGTCGGGAAGGGACTGGGGGAGCGCTATTTAAAGGCGACCGCTGCCTGCTTTTTTTGTCGGTGACATTTTTGCACCACTCATTCTGTGAGAGAGAGACTTCTGGAGAGATTCAACGCTGTGTGAAGGAGTTTTGGGTACTGAGCAGCACTTTGCAGGTTCATTTTGATTTGACCTTCCTTGCATCGATTTAGAAGAGACTATGGGGGCTGCACGCTGAGCTCTTTCCCTGGGCCTCTCCATTGTTCTTTCCAGCAGATTTGATCTCCAGGCCGAGATTCAAGGCTGCAATGAGCAGGGTGTGGATGGAGAGCAAGATCGACCCTTCCCTTTAAGAACTGGCTGGCGCCAGTGTGTCTGTGTTCCATTGCTGACTGACATCACATGAGCTTCGCCAGCGCGTTAGCGCCTTCAGAGGTTTGTAGCGCCTGATTTAATGCTCCAATCACCTCCAGGGGCGATAGAAGCCAAGTTTGCAGTTGGAGGCGATAATTAGCGCCAGGCGCTAAACTTTGAGCCCGGCCGATAATGGGGCGATACCAAATTTTTCCCCCATAGTCATAACGGCACAGAAGGAGACCATTTGGCCCATCGAGTCCGTGCCGGCTCTCTGTAGAGCAATCCAGACAGTCCCATTCCCCGCTCTATCCCTGTAGCCCTGCAAGTTTATTTCCCTCAAGTGCCTATCCAGTCTCCCCTTGAAAACATTGAGTGTCTCCACTTCCACCACTTCTGTCGGCAGCGAATTCCAGATCCCCACCTATCACTGCATAAAAAAGTTTTTCCTCCCATCCCCCTGTATCTCTTGCTCAAAACCTTAAATCTGTGTCCCCTAGTCCTTGTACCATCAACTACTGGGAACAGCCTTTCCCTGTCTGGCCTATCCAAACCCGTCATAATCTCGTACACCTTTAACAAATCACCCCTCAACCTCCTTTGCTCTAATGAAAACAAATCCAGCTTCTCCAACCTGTCCTTGTAGCTAAGATCCCCATCCCCGGAACCATTCTGGTAAATCGCCCCTGCACCCTCTCAAGGGCCTTCCCATCCTTCCTAAAGTTTGGTGACCAGAACTGGACGAAATACTCCAGTTGTGGCCTAACCAGCACTTTATAAAGGTTCAGCATAACTGCAAAAAGAAAATACTGCAGATGCTAGAAATCTGAAATAAAAACAGAAAATGCTGGAGATACTCAGCAGGTCAGGCAGCATCTGTGAAGAGAGAAACAGAGTTAACGTTTCAGGTCGATGACCTTTCGTCAGAACTGGAAAAAAGCAGGAAATGGAACAGATTTTTAAGCAAGTGCTTTCCCAGTCCCAGCTTCAGTGTTGAGCTGGTTGATTTAAGCCAAGTGACAGTCGAGACACCACAGTTGGCCTCAGATTCTGGGTTAGGGAGGGTGCGTGTTAGGTGAGACCGCGGTATGCCTTGGTTGTGATGTCCTCTCCCTCCCTCCCCTCCCCTGGAAATGGCTTACCAGCATTCACAGCCAGGGCTCACGCCACAAAGTGCAACCAATAAATGTAATGTGATTAATTTTAAAAAGAGGTTTTGTATCCTTAAAACTAAATCTAATTTGTAACTCTTTCTTCTTTAATGTCAGTAATTGATGGCAATTTTGGAAAACTATTTAAATCACAACCCCCCCCCCCCCCCCCCGAGACAGTTCAATTACAGTTTCTTGGTCTCTTATGCTCCCAACAACCACCAAAATCAAATTCTTGGGAATGTTGCCTGATATTTAAGAAAAATAAATATCAAAATTGATTAATGACTTGCCTTGCATAAACATGCATTTTTATTTGAAGTTTCAAGCATTTTGCTAATTAAACTGCATCAAAAGTTAAAGGTGCATATCTTTAGTAAAATCACTTTCTATAATGGAGACTAGAGATCATGTGCAGCTTAGCAGCTGAATAGATTAACCACTAACAGTATTTGTTAGAAACTTCCAGACTTAAGAGACACTCAGTCTGGTGTACACAGATGAATCTTATTACATGGTGCCAGAAGAATAAAAAATTAAATTGTATAAATAAAACACTGAAGCTGACTGGAAGAAATGACTAAAATACAAGCTCTGAATTGAAAGCACAACATGGAACATTAAGCAAAAAAAGCAAGTCTGTGTAATTTATATGTCAGCTGCAGCTATTATAGATAATAGCAGGCTCGACGGGCCGTATGGCTTACTCCTGCTCTTATTTCTTATGTTGTTTCTTATGTTCTTATAAAAGAAGAATCAGAAGGATTCAACCCTCCTTACTTTGGGAATGAAGCTGTAAATAACACATTTACATGGGATACAACAGGTGATGAAAATGTAGAAAGTTATAGTGAAGTTTGAGGATTTTTGCTAGCCAAGAAGAATACTGCATCTGAAATGTATGTTTACTTCTAGCAAACAAGAGTGAGGAGCCAATTGATCGCTGTTGGTGTGTTGAATAAACTCTCAGATGCTTGTACAAAAGCAAAATACTGTGGATGCTGGAAATCTGAAATAAAAACAGAAAATGCTTGAAATACTCAGCAGGTCAGGCAGCATCTGTGGAGAGAGAGAAACAGAGTTAACGTTTCAGGTCAATGACCTTTTCGTCAGAACTGGAAAAAGTTAGAGGATGCAATGGAGAAAGTGGGAGAATGGAATAGAGTCCTTACAGGAAGTGGGGTGGGAGGAAGTGTAGTCCAGGTAGCTGTGGGAGTCAGTGGGCTTATAGTGGATGTTTGTCGATAGCCTAGCCCCAGAAATGATGGCAGAGAAGTCGAGGAAGGGAAGAGTCGGAGATGGACCATGTGAAGGGAAGGAGGTGGCAATTGGAAGCAAAGTGAATGAAATTTTCTAGTTCGGGACAAGAGCAGGAAATGACACCAATACAGTCATCAATGTACCGCTCCACTCCCACTCTAACCTCTCTGTCTTCGGCCTCCTCCACTGTTCCAACGAAGCTCAACGTAAGCTCGAGGAACACCGCCTCATCTTTCGATTAGGTACTTTACAGCCTTCTGACTCAACATTGAGTTCAATGATTTCAGACCAAAACATTTGCCTCTATTTCTTCGGACAGCAGATGTTTCTGCCATTCCCATTTACACCTCTTCTAGACTCCCCTTTTTGTTTCTTTACCTGTCCCATTACCATCTCCTTTGCTTTGTACAATCATAGCTTTTGTCATTTAATCATTCCTGCCTTCCACCCTTTGTTCAAAGAGACAGAAGCCCAAACTGATTGGAGATAAAAAGATTTGTGGAAATGTTCTGTGGACATGAATCAATCCCCAGCATTCAGACATTTAGCAAGTGTGGTTTAAAAAAAAAAAAAATCACTTTTCTGCCAAAGAAAGAAAGACTTGCATTTATATCTTCTTCTTAGGCAGTCCCTCAGAACCGAGGATGACTTGCTTCCACATTAAAAATGAGTTCTCAGGTGACTGATGAGTCCAATGCGGGACCTACAGTCTCTGTCACAGGTGGGGCAGACGGTGGTTGAAGGGGCGGGTGGGAGGGGTGCTTGGGTTGACATGCGCTGCTTGCGCTTGGCTTCCGCTTGCTCCCAGCGAAGAGACTCGAGGTGTTTGGCGCCTTCCCGGATGCTTCTCCTCCACTTTGTGCGGTCTTGGGCCAGGGATTCCCAGGTGTCAGTGGGGATGTTGCACTTTTCAGGGAGGCTTTGAGGGTGTCCTTGAAGCGTTTCCTCTGCCCACCTGGGGCTCTCTTGCTGTGTCGGAGCTCCAAGTAGAGCGCTTGTTTTGGGAGTCTCATATCGGGCATGCGGACGATGTGGCCCGTCCATCGGAGTTGATCGAGCGTGGTCAAAGCTTCGATGCTGGGGATGTTGGCCTGAGCGAGAACACTGACGTTGGTGCGCCTATCCTGCCAACGGATTTGCAGGATCTTGCGGAGGCAGCGTTGGTGGTACCTCTCCAGTGCTTTGAGGTGCCTGCTGTACATGGTCGATGTCTCTGAAGCATACAGGAGGGCAGGTATCACTACTGCTCTGTAGACCATGAGCTTGGTGCTGGGTTTGAGGTCCTGGTCTTCAAACACTCTCTTCCTCAGGCGACCGAAGGCTGCACTGGCACACTGAAGGCGGTGTTGGACTTCGTCATCGACGTCTGCCCTTGTTGACAGTAGGCTCCCGAGGTATGGAAAGTGGTCCACGTTGTCCAAGGCCTCGCCATGGATTTTGATAATTGGGGTGCAGTACTGTGTGGCGGGGGCAGGTTGGTAGAGGACCTTTGTCTTATGGATGTTTAGTGTAAGGCCCATGCTCTCATACGCTTCGGTGAAGGTGTTGACGATGGTTTGGAGTTCGACCTCAGAGTGTGCGCAGACGCAAGCGTCGTCTGCATAATGTAATTCGATGACAGAGGATGGGAGGACCTTGGATCTGGACTGGAGGCGACGGAGCTTGAACAGTTTCCCGTTTGTTCTGTAGATTAGCTCCACTCCAGCGGGGAGCTTACTGAGGGTGAGATGGAGCATTGCAGCCAGGAAGATCAAGAAGAGCGTTGGTGCGATGACACAGCCTTGCTTAACCCTGGTCCGTACGTGAATTGGGTCTGTGGTGGATCCATTGGTCAGGATCACGGCTTGCATGTCGTCGTGAAGCAGGCGGAGGATGGTGACAAACTTTTGAGGGCAGCCGAATTTGAGGAGGACACTCCATAATCCCTCATGGTTGACGGTGTCGAAGGCCTTTGTGAGGTCAAAGAAGGCCATGTACAGCGGTTGGTGCTGTTCCCTGCATTTCTCTTGTAGTTGACGCGCAGTGAAGATCATGTCCATTGTGCCCCTTAGTGGGCGGAATCCGCATTGCGACTCTGGGAGGAGCTCTTCAGCCACTGGGAGAAGGCGATTGAAGAGGATTCTTGTGATGACTTTCCCTGTGGCAGACAGCAGGGAGACTCCTCCGTAATTACCGCAATCGGACTTGTCACCTTTCTTGAAGATGGTCACGATTACGGCGTCTCTGAGATCCCCTGGCATGCTCTCCTCCTTCCAAATAAGAGAAATGAGTTCATGTATTCACGCCAATAGTGCTTCTCCGCCATGTTTTAGCACCTTGGCGGGGATTCCATCTGCTCCTGAGGCCTTGTTCTTCAGTTGTCGGATGGCCTTTTCAACCTCATGCCGGGCTGGGGTTGTGCTGAGGTGGTGGCGGGTAGCATGCTGCGGGATGGAGTTGAGGACATTCGCGTCGAAGACAGAGTCTCGGTTAAGGAGATCTCCGAAATGCTCCTTCCAGCGGGCACTGACTCCCTCTCTGTCCTTGATGAGTACCTCTCCGTTCTTGGCCCGCAGTGGGGTAGGACCTTGGGTGCTTGGGCCGTAGGTGGTCTTGACTGCGCTAAAGAATCCACGCACGTCGTGGTTGTCGGCTAGCTGCTGGATCTCCTGTGCGTCTCCACCCACCATCTGTTCTTTAGGTCGCAAGATTTTTGTTGGACCTCAGCCTTCAGGTGTCTGTAGAGCTGCTTTCTTGCTCTCGAGTTCTGTTGCTGTTTCCAGATCAGGAATGCCTTGTGCTTGTGGCTTATTAGCTCCTGGATCTCTGGTCGTTCTCGTCGAACCAGTCTTGGTGTTTCCTGGTCGAGTGACCGAGCGTCTCTTCACAGGTGCTGATTATGGAGGTCTTGAATGCAGACCAGGCGCTGTGGACACTGTGGGCTGGATTTTGTCTTGGGGTTGGGTTGGGGTCGTGTTACCCACATTTCGTGTTGCCCCCCTGACTCCAGATTAATGTGGATCAATGATGCAATTTTCACTTAATTGGGTAATTGAGTTCCAGCATGTGGGAACCCATGAACCAATTAGTGGTTTCAGTCTGAAAGTCGCCTCTGATGATGTCATCATTGCAGGCCAGAGACTGAGTGCCTGGTCTCAGAGAATGCCTGGCTTTTGGTGTGAGGACCTGGATGCAAAATGAGCAGGAGAGAGAGAGAGATTGCGAGAGAGAGAGAGATTGCGAGAGAGAGAGAGATTGCGAGAGAGAGAGAGATTGCGAGAGAGAGAGAGATTGCGAGAGAGAGAGAGATTGCGAGAGAGAGAGAGATTGCGAGAGAGAGAGAGATTGCGAGAGAGAGAGAGATTGCGAGAGAGAGAGAGATTGCGAGAGAGAGAGAGATTGCGAGAGAGAGAGAGATTGCGAGAGAGAGAGAGATTGCGAGAGAGAGAGAGAGAGATTGCGAGAGAGAGAGAGAGAGATTGCGAGAGAGAGAGAGAGAGATTGCGAGAGAGAGAGAGAGAGATTGCGAGAGAGAGAGAGAGAGATTGCGAGAGAGAGAGAGAGAGATTGCGAGAGAGAGAGAGAGAGATTGCGAGAGAGAGAGAGAGATTGCGAGAGAGAGAGAGATTGCGAGAGAGAGAGAGATTGCGAGAGAGAGAGAGATTGCGAGAGAGAGAGAGATTGCGAGAGAGAGAGAGATTGCGAGAGAGAGAGAGATGCGATAGCAGAGAGAGAGAGAGAGAGATTGCGAGAGAGAGAGAGATGCGAGGAGAGAGAGATGCGAGAGAGAGATTGCAGAGAGAGATATTGCGAGAGAGAGAGAGATAGCGAGAGAGAGATTGCGAGAGAGAGAGATTGCGAGAGAGAGAGATTGCGAGAGAGAGAGAGATTGCGAGAGAGAGAGAGATTGCGAGAGAGAGAGAGATTGCGAGAGAGAGAGAGATTGCGAGAGAGAGAGAGAGAGAGATTGCGAGAGAGAGGAGAGAGATTGCGAGAGAGAGAGAGATTGGAGAGGAGAGAGATTGCGAGAGAGAGAGAGATTGCGAGAGAGAGAGAGATTGCGAGAGAGAGAGAGATTAGCGAGAGGAGAGAGAGATTGCGAGAGAGAGAGAGATTGCGAGAGAGAGAGAGATTGCGAGAGAGAAGAGAGATTGCGAGAGAGAGAGAGATTGCGAAGAGAGAGAGAGATTGCGAGAGAGAGAGAGATTGCGAGACGAAGAGAGAGATTGCGAGAGAGAGAGAGAGATTGCGAGAGAGAGAGAGATTGCGAGAGAGAGAGAGATTGCGAGAGAGAGAGAGATTGCGAGAGAGAGAGAGATTGCGAGAGAGAGAGAGATTGGCGAGAGAGAGAGAGATTGCGAGAGAGAGAGAGATTGCGAGAGAGAGAGAGATTGCGAGAGAGAGAGAGATTGCGAGAGAGAGAGAGATTGCGAGAGAGAGAGAGATTGCGAGAGGGCGAGAGAGAGATTGCGAGAGAGATGAGAGATTGCGAGAGAGAGAGAGATTGCGAGAGAGAGAGAGATTGCGAGAGAGAGAGAGATTGCGAGAGAGAGAGAGATTGCGGAGAGAGAGAGATTGCGAGAGAGAGAGAGATTGCGAGAGAGAGAGAGATTGCGAGAGAGAGAGGAGTTGCGAGAGAGAGAGATTGCGAGAGAGAGAGAGATTGCGAGAGAGAGAGAGATTGCGAGAGAGAGAGAGATTGCGAGAGAGAGAGAGATTGGCGAGAGAGAGAGAGATTGCGAGAGAGAGAGAGATTGCGAGAGAGAGAGAGATTGCGAGAGAGAGAGATTGCGAGAGAGAGAGAGATTGCGAGAGAGAGAGAGATTGCGAGAGAGAGAGAGATTGCGAGAGAGAGAGAGATTGCGAGAGAGAGAGAGATTGCGAGAGAGAGAGAGATTGCGAGAGAGAGAGAGATTGCGAGAGAGAGAGAGATTGCGAGAGAGAGAGAGATGCGAGAGAGAGAGAGATTGCGAGAGAGAGAGAGATTGCGAGAGAGAGAGAGATTGCGAGAGAGAGAGAGATTGCGAGAGAGAGAGAGATTGCGAGAGAGAGAGAGAGATTGCGAGAGAGAGAGAGAGTTGCGAGAGAGAGAGAGAGAGAGATTGCGAGAGAGAGAGAGATTGCGAGAGAGAGAGAGATTGCGAGAGAGAGAGAGATTGCGAGAGAGAGAGAGATTGCGAGAGAGAGAGAGAGATTGCGAGAGAGAGAGAGAGATTGCGAGAGAGAGAGAGAGATTGCGAGAGAGAGAGAGATGAGAGAGAGAGAGATTGCGAGAGAGAGAGAGATTGCGAGAGAGAGAGAGAGATTGCGAGAGAGAGAGAGATTGCGAGAGAGAGAGAGAGATTGCGAGAGAGAGAGAGAGATTGCGAGAGAGAGAGAGAGATTGCGAGAGAGAGAGAGAGATTGCGAGAGAGAGAGAGAGAGATTGCGAGAGAGAGAGAGAGAGATTGCGAGAGAGAGAGAGAGAGATTGCGAGAGAGAGAGAGAGAGATTGCGAGAGAGAGAGAGAGAGATTGCGAGAGAGAGAGAGAGAGATTGCGAGAGAGAGAGAGAGAGATTGCGAGAGAGAGAGAGAGAGATTGCGAGAGAGAGAGAGAGAGATTGCGAGAGAGAGAGAGAGATTGCGAGAGAGAGAGAGAGAGATTGCGAGAGAGAGAGAGAGAGAGATTGCGAGAGAGAGAGAGAGAGAGATTGCGAGAGAGAGAGAGAGAGAGATTGCGAGAGAGAGAGAGAGATTGCGAGAGAGAGATTGCGAGAGAGATTGCGAGAGAGATTGCGAGAGAGATTGCGAGAGAGATTGCGAGAGAGATTGCGAGAGAGATTGCGAGAGAGATTGCGAGAGAGATTGCGAGAGAGATTGCGAGAGAGATTGCGAGAGAGATTGCGAGAGAGATTGCGAGAGAGATTGCGAGAGAGATTGCGAGAGAGATTGCGAGAGAGAGAGATTGCGAGAGAGAGAGGAGAGAGAGATTGCGAGAGAGAGAGATTGCGAGAGAGAGAGATTGCGAGAGAGAGAGATTGCGAGAGAGAGAGATTGCGAGAGAGAGAGATTGCGAGAGAGAGAGATTGCGAGAGAGAGAGATTGCGAGAGAGAGAGATTGCGAGAGAGAGAGATTGCGAGAGAGAGAGAGATTGCGAGAGAGAGAGAGATTGCGAGAGAGAGAGAGATTGCGAGAGAGAGAGAGATTGCGAGAGAGAGAGAGATTGCGAGAGAGAGAGAGATTGCGAGAGAGAGAGAGATTGCGAGAGAGAGAGAGATTGCGAGAGAGAGAGAGATTGCGAGAGAGAGAGAGATTGCGAGAGAGAGAGAGATTGCGAGAGAGAGAGATTGCGAGAGAGAGAGATTGCGAGAGAGAGAGATTGCGAGAGAGAGAGAGATTGCGAGAGAGAGAGAGAGATTGCGAGAGAGAGAGAGAGATTGCGAGAGAGAGAGAGATTGCGAGAGAGAGAGAGAGATTGCGAGAGAGAGAGAGAGATTGCGAGAGAGAGAGAGAGATTGCGAGAGAGAGAGAGAGATTGCGAGAGAGAGAGAGAGATTGCGAGAGAGAGAGAGATTGCGAGATGCGAGAGAGGATTGCGAGAGGCAGAGAGGAGATTGCGGAGAGAGAGAGAGAGAGATTGCGAGAGAGAGAGAGAGATTGCGAGAGAGAGGAGAGAGATTGCGTGGCGAGAGAGAGATTGCGAGAGAGAGAGAGGTGCGAGAGAGGAGGAGATTGGAGATGCAGAGAGAGGATTGCGAGAGAGAGAGAGGATTGATTGCGAGAGAGAGGAGAGAGATTTGCGAGAGAGAGAGAAGAGATGAGCGAGAGTTGCGAGGAGAGAGAGAGATTGCGAGAGAGGAGGAGACGAGAGAGAGAGAGATTGCGAGAGAGGAGAGGGAGATTGATGCGAGAGAGAGAGAGATGAGAGGAGAGAGGAGGGGAGAGGATTGCGAGAGATTGGGAGGGAGAGATGATTGAGCGAGAGAGAGAGATTGCGAGAGAGGGGGGGGGAGAGATTGATTGCGAGAGAGATTGATTGCGCGAGAGAGGGGAATGGAGAGATTGATTGCGAGAGAGGGGGGGGGAGAGATTGATTGCGAGAGAGGGGGGGGAGAGATTGATTGCGAGAGAGATTGATTGCGAGAGAGGGGGGGGGGAGAGATTGATTGCGAGAGAGGGGGGGGAGAGATTGATTGCGAGAGAGGGGGGGGGAGAGATTGATTGCGAGAGAGATTGATTGCGAGAGGGGGGGGGGGAGAGATTGATTGCGAGAGAGGGGGGGGGGAGAGATTGATTGCGAGAGAGGGGGGGGGGAGAGATTGATTGCGAGAGAGGGGGGGGGAGAGATTGATTGCGAGAGAGGGGGGGGAGAGATTGATTGCGAGAGAGGGGGGGGGAGAGATTGATTGCGAGAGAGGGGAGGGGGGAGAGATTGATTGCGAGAGAGGGGGGGGGAGAGATTGATTGCGAGAGAGATTGATTGCGAGAGAGGGGGGGGGAGAGATTGATTGCGAGAGAGACTGCGAGAGAGAGAGAGATTGCGAGAGATTACATCCAGGTCCTCTCACAGCAAAGGCCAGGTAGTTTCTGAAGGCATTCAATGCAGCAGCATCAGAGGCGACTTTCAGACCTAATACTGCTACTACCTTCATCACATCTCTGTTGTAATAGTGGACCTGCAGCTGATAGTCAGCTATCCACTTGTGCTCCCGCCAGGTTTCACTGGCGTGTTTCACATCAGGCGTACTTCATGTCGGAAAAGGGTGAAACTAGCTAAAACGTTTGAAAATGGCATTACAGAGCCAATTTAGGGATAGTTAAGAGCGTTAATGGCCTCTCGCGCCTCTTGGAGGCGGCACGGAGTCGGGAACCCCGCGACCCATTTTGTCAAAATTGCGTGGAGGCGTGTTGGAGTCAGGATGGGGTCGGGACCCCCAAATCTGCTACTTTAACCCCCCACACGCCTCCAACCCGACTCCACGGGTCATTCAAAATCCAGCCCTGTGTCTCTGAATCACTGGGAGTCATGAGGTTGGTTGTGAGGCGCAGACTGAATAGGGCTTTCTTAGCAGGGTCTTTGAGTGCTCCAGTGTTGATTTTCCTGCGGCAATGCTTCTGTTGCCGCCGCTGTTTTGGGGCTACGTTGATGGAGATGATAGAGCGGATTAGGCAGTGGTCTGTCCAGCAGTCGTCAGCTCCTGTCATGGCGTGGGTGATGCGGACGTCCTTGCGGTCCCTCGCTCAGACGATGACGTAGTCCAGCAGATGCCAGTGCTTGGAGCGAGGGTGTTGCCATGAAGCCTTGTACTTGTCTTTCTGACGGAACAAGGTGTTGGTTATGACACGGCCATGTTCTAAGCATTTTGTCAGGAGGAGGGTACCGTTGGAGTTGGCTTTCCCTACCCCCTCTCTGCCGATCACACCTCCCCAGAGGTCTGTGTCCTTTCCAACTCTGACGTTAAAGTCGCCAAGGAGGATCAGCTTGTCGCCCGTTGGGACTCGGGACAGGGGTTGTTCGAGGCTGGAGTAGAATTCCTCTTTGGTCTCGTCTGTGGCTTCCAGTTTTGGGGCGTACGCACTGATGACCGTAGCGCACTGGTTCCGGGCTAGGGTGAGCCGTAGAGTCATGAGGCGTTCGTTTATTCCACAGGGGGAGTCTCTGAGATGTTCAACTAGCTCATTTTTTATGGCGAAGCCTACCCCATGGAGGTGGCGTTCTTCTTCAGGTTTGCCTTTCCAGAAGAAGGTGTAACCACCGCCTTGCTCCTTGAGCTGGCCTTCCCCTGCCCGCCGGGTCTCGCTTAGGGCGGCGATGTCAATGTTGAAACGTCTGAGCTCCCGGGCAACGATAGCAGTACGGCGTTCCGGTCTGTCACTGTTGGGGTTGTCCATGAGGGTCCTGACGTTCCAGGTCCCGAACTTCATTTTAAAGGGTGGAAGATGCCTGTGTGTGAATTCTTTTAACATGGGGTGGCCGTTGCACACCAGTTTGACAGAGCAAGGTCTTGGTCCAATGGCAAGGGTATCCAAGACGATTGGAGACCAGTCTCTGCTACATCGGACTAGCACATATACACAAACATACTCCTTCCCGCAGGTCCCCTCTGCCTGGGTTTCATAGGCTGCAGTGTGGTCCTCCCGACCCCGCTGCTGGTCATGCTGCGCTACTCCTGGGCCTCGACCTCGCTCCTGGGCCTCGACCTCGCTCCTGGGTCACACCTTTCACGACCACCGGACGTCTCAAAGTGCTTTACAGCCAATGAAGTACTGCTTTTTTGAAGTGGAGTCACTGTTGTAATGTGGGAAACGCGGCAGCCAATTTGCGCAAAGCAAGCTCCCACAAACAGCAATGTGATAATGACCAGATAATCTGTTTTTGTTATGTTGGTTGAGGGATAGGTATTGGCCAGGACACCGTGGATAACTCAAAGAAAATACTGCAGATGCTGGAAATCTGAAATAAAAACAGAAAATGCTGGAGATACTCACAAAGGCCTTTCAAAATGGCATTATAGAGCCAATTTAGTGCTTGTTAAGGGCCTTAACAGCCTATCCCGTCTCTTAAAGGCGGGACGCAGTCGGGACCAGCAGACACGATTTCATGAAAATTGCGTGGAGGTGGGATGGAGGCGGACTTGTGCCCGCCCGCCAGTTTTCGCAATTTTAACCCCCCACACGCCTCCAAACCTGCCTCCACGGGTCAATGAAAATCCAGCCCAATGAGTACAAATTTACAGCTGGAGAAGTGGAGACATGAAGTAAACTATTCCAAAAGAGTTGTTTGTGACAAAGAGGTTCATTAACATTGTGGACATTTCAGGTAGCTAGTGGAGCTATGTGCAGTCTACTCCTTCTTAGAGTACAAGAATATTGTGGGAAATTCTGATGATCTCTTATCTCCAAAGGAGTTAAGTTAAGCAAATATTGAGTGTAATTTTCACCTTCACCAGTTGGGCAGTAACCTGGTGGAGTGGATTTCCCACCCATTATATAGAACCTGACAGATTTTCATCCCATTGAAGTATTGAAGGTGAAAATTACCCCTATTGTATAATTGGTTTGTGATGCTTCCAGCAAGCAAATGATTCTTTATCCTAAAATATAGTGAAAATGAGATGGCTGCATATGAATGGAGATGTACAAACTTATGACATCTATTTCCTTCTGCATAGGTGTTACTTCTGTTTTTGTTAATTTTACTTCTTGGACTTGGATTTGGACTTGGCCTAAGATCATGTGTAGCAGCAGGTATTTGATTCTATTTTTTCAACTTTAAAATTTGCAAAAATGTTATTTTTTCCATTATTGATATTGTTCATGTTCCATTTTATCTTTTTATCGTGATTTCCTTTGGCATTTCTGATAAAAGAAAATGAGTGCTGCTGGTTTTATAATTTAAATTTAGTTGAAAAACAGGTAATTATTTTATTTATAGACTTAAAGGTCAAGGTTCTATTTAGATGTATGGAAGTGTTGATTCAGCCTACAATCTGCTCTCTATCATGACCTCTATCGCACTTACATAAACTTCTCTTACCCCAAAAGTAATTCATGCAAAACTCCAGGGACAAGCGTTTCCACTTTGGGCACAATCAGGGATCCAGGCGCAAATTGCACTAGTGGTTTTTTTTTATGCTCAAGTTTCTGCTCAAACACATTTGCATATCACCGAATGTAAAATCTTCCATGAACCAGTGCAATCTGTCAGCGTTTTAGAACATAGAACCATTTACTAGTGACATTGATGTACAGCAGTCAGTTTCTTAGTACAGTAAACTCTTGTTTAAACGGCACTTAATCATCCAGAATAGTTTAATAACCGGCAAAATAGATAACCGGTAATCTTGCCGAATCCATCCAGCACTCGTTTTGCCGAGTCAGAGTCTCCCGCGGTGGCCGAGTTAGTCAGTGGTTTTTATTTTTGTTTGTGTTAAAAATTGCCTTGGTAGGTATACCTCTCTGTTATCCAGAATTTTTCATCAACCGGCACCATCCTGGTCCCGTAGGTGCCGGATAAGAAAGAGTTTACTGTAAATTGAAAGAAAAATTAAAAGATTTTAAACCATGCTAATTAGTGTCCTTGCTCCCAAAAAAGCTTAATTTTAAGAGCCTCCTCGAAGGCCCGCAAACCGGCGCAATCAGTGGAAACTCAATGGTGATTAATTCGATTTGGGGACGTGGTCAGTTTTGTGGGCGGGGCCGGCTTCTAATGCGGTGTTTTTTTGAACTAGCGCAAAAGAGCGCGGAAACTCAATTTGCGCTAGACGTAATTTGTGCTTGAAATTCCTCTATCTTTGGCGCTGGTTTGGCCGATTTTGGGGCGAATCGGGCTGAAAAACCAGCGCAACTTAGTGGAAACTCCTGCTCCAGATATCTGCTGATCATTGCAGAAGTGAGAAGTCGCACAACACCAGGTTATAGTCCAACAGCTTTATTTGAAATCACAAGCTTTCGGAGTGGCTGCTCCTTCATCAGGTGACTAAGGAGCAGCCGCTCCGAAAGCTTGTGATTTCAAATAAAGCTGTTGGACTATGACCTGGTGTTGTACGACTTCTCACTTTTGTCCACCCCAGTCCAACACCGGCATCTCCGCATCATGATCATTGCAGAGCTGTTATTCAATCCTGAGTGTTGCTTTCTACAGAAAACATTTCTGTGGTCACAGCACTATCTTTTTCCAAGGATCATGTGATCTCTTTGTACTTGTACCTTTTTAATCTACAAATCCAATCCTAACTCATATATTTGTCCAGCTCTTTTTTTGAGAGAATTAATGCAAAGTTAACTGTTTTTGTTAGGAGTTTGCTTCATATTCTCAAAGTGGGGGGAAGAAGCAGAAAAAAGGGAAATTCTGTCATTTCTGATCTTGCTATGATTGTGGATAGCTTGGCAAATGAGAGCAAGTTACCAATAAAGGGGTAGGAAAATCGCTAAGAAAGTGGTTTCAGCTCCTTTTGTGCACCACCTTGTGATGAATTACAAAGCAGCATTGGGAGAGAACCTATAAGTGTGGAACTTAGCTGCCCTTTCCATTAGGGAATAGTGTGTGAAGAGGAGAGACTTAAAGGAGCTCAGCAAATTAGTTGCAGCAATCCTAATCATTTATAATGTTACACCGAGTGCAGAGCACAGAAACAGGCCATTTGGCCCAACTGGTCTGTGCCAGTGTTTATGCTCCATATGAGCCTTTTCCCGCCCTACTTCATCTCACTCTGTCAGCGTAATATATGTGGGTAGAACAAATGAAGGACAGAGACACGATAAGTTGCTAGTTCATGTGCTTGTTTTACTAGGCCAGAATAAACTGAGCATGCTCATACTAAACCATGTGACAAACCATGTGATAATACATTACACTGCTTTCCCCTTTAAAAAAAAAAGTATGTATTCCTCTTTCAAATACAACAGAACTATGGTCCCACCTTTCCCAGCATTACATGTACCACATAACAAAAACTCCTGTTTTTTTTGAATGACCGACAAATCCAGTTTAATAACAGGTTTGCGGAGCCTTCCTGATCTCTTTACAAAATGTTTTGGTGTTGAACCAATCTTCAAGCTGTTTTGTTTTGGTTCCAAACTCAAAGATGATCCTGTTTCTATCTCAGACTTGTTTGAACCTGGTACTTCAGTTTCTGAAGTCTGAACGGAGTCAAACTCATGTATGTGTTCATGATCAAGTGGTTCAAGATCACGTCTTGATTCATCTCTAGCAGAGATCATTTGATTTACATGAACACTTAGGATTTTGTCAACAATTTCAACCAAATATCTCTTGGTTCCACCAACCTCTACTATGGTTCCTACATCCCACTTGTGTGAATTCAACTTTCCAGGGGGACTGAGAACACGAACACACGCGTTTTGTTTGAAACTGCGTTCTTTCTGATTTGCTGTCATAATAACATTTCTGACTCAACTGTTTCTGTTCAGCTCTTGAGGCCAAATTTGGTTGAACAAGACTCAATCGTGTTCTCAATCTCCTCTTCATCAAGAGTTCTGCTGGGGTATATCCAGTTGTACTGTGCGGAGTAGTTCTGTACTTTAGCAAGAAATTTGCCAAACGTTGCTTCATGCTGAGTCCTGAACAACCCTGCAACACTTGCTTTTTGAGAGCTTCTTTTACTATTCTAACTGACCTTTTGGCTGCTCCATTTGAAGCTGGATGATATGATGGAATGAGAGTGTGTTTGATACCATTCCATTTCATGAATTCTTGGAATACAGCAGAATGGAACTGAGGGCCATTGTCAGAAACAAGCTCTTCAGGTAAGCCATGACAGGCGAAGATAGACCTCAACTCATCTATGGTATGTTCAGTTGTAGTATTTGAACCCATGTGTTTCACTTCAATCCACTTTGAGTGACTATCTACAAGTACCAGGAAATAATCATTTGCTTTCTCACAGAAGTCTCTATGTACTCTCTGAAAAGGTCTACTTGGCCATGACCAGGGTGTAGTGGAGTTTTGGGTAGTTTGTTTCTGCAATTTTGGCAAACGCTGCTTTTGCTGACAAGTGATTCAAGATCACTGTCTAATCCAGGCCAGTAAACAAAGCTTCTTGCAATTGATTTCATACTGACGATCCCTGGATGTTCAGTATGAAGTTCAGCCAGAATTCTATCTCTCAAAGAAGTAGGCACCACCACTCTCTTTCCCCACTTGATACAACCTTGCTCACAAGACAATTCAATATGACGGTTATGGAGTGGTTTCAATTCTGTGTCCATACACTGATCAGTCCATCCATTCAAGGTGTTTCATACAATCTTTTCAGTACTGAGTCCTTTTGAGTCTCATCTGCAATCTCAGTTGCATTCACGGGAAAGTCTTTGTCAACTGCACCTAGCGTGAAAATCTCACCTTCACTCCCAACACATGAGTCCTCATGTGGCAACCTGGACAAGGTATCTGCGATTGCGTTTTGCTTTGAAGTGCGATATTCAAGCGTGCAGTCATATGCGACAACAGCACTGCCCAACGTTGCATTCTTGATGTGGTCATTGCTGGTATGGCAGATTTGGGCCCCAATATTGCTAGGAGCGGTTTGTGATCGGTTATCAGGGTAAACTTTCTGCCGATCAGGAACTGTTGGAATGTCTTGATTCCAAACACTATGGCGAGTGCTTCCTTTTCAATCTGACATTATGGGAATTCAACCTTTGAAGCACTATATCTAACACTTCTAGATTTTCTTCCTCGCTGCTTGTTGCGATCAGCACATCGTCTTGATTGCATAAGCAATTTGGAACTCCTTGCAAAATCTTATCCACCGTAGCCTGGAAGATTTTGGGGGAGGACTTTACATCATATGGCAGCTTGGTGTATGAGTACAGTCCCTTGTGTATGTTGATAGTGAGATACTGTTGACTCTCTTTGTCAACATTCAGCTGAGCAAAAGCGTGTGACAGGTCAAGCTTGGAGAAAACCTTTGACCCAGAGAATGCTGCATCCAAATCTTGCAATGTAGATAA
Organism: Squalus acanthias; assembly: GCA_030390025.1. Lineage (NCBI taxonomy): Eukaryota > Metazoa > Chordata > Chondrichthyes > Squaliformes > Squalidae > Squalus > Squalus acanthias. Next base: position 73,029,227 of record CM059433.1, on the reverse strand, counting down.
CGGGTACTGCTTGTCATTAACTGCTTGGTTGATAATAACTTTGTAGTCACCGCACAAGCATACAGTTTTGTCTGCTTTGGGCACTACCACAATCGAGGTAGCCCATTCACTTTTGTCAGTTTTTACTAGCACTCCGTTCTCTCTCAGCTTCGTTAGCTCTTCCTCCACCTGACTTTTCAAAGCATAGGGGACCGGCCTTGCCTTACAATAGACAGGCTTCACATTGGATTTGATGTGGATATGCGCGTCATACCCAGTGATGCCCTCATAACTGTCTGTGAACATGCTTGCGTACTTGTTCAGAATTGTGTCGAGTCGCTTCTTTGAAGCATCTACACTGAAGATGTTTTTCCAGTTTAGTTTCAACGTTCTCAACAAGTCTTTGCCCATGAGGGTTGGCCTGTTGTTGTAGCTCGCTACAATAATAGGCAGCTTTACTGACTGGCCATTGTGTTGAACTGTACATTCCACATGTCTCTAGGATTTCTCCGGCGTAGGTTTTTAACTCTACGGTACTCCTTGTAAGTGGTATTTGATTAAACTTACTCATATGTGTCCTTACTCATGATAGAGCAGTCTGCTGCCTGTAGGGGGTGGTGTGGTGTGGTCAGCTTCACCTCTGACTTCAGTGAGCGGTTCGAATCGCTCCCACTCCCTTGGTTCTGGATCATGGACTTATTTGGGGGTCGTGAACAAAGGTGCAGTAGACAACCGGTTTTGATGGATGAACCAAATGACAGTTCTTGACAGTTGAGGTATTTTGCGATTTCGGGGTTCACTGGGGTTTTTGGTTGTTGGGGCCTGCTGTACCCCGGACGTGGTAGAAGACTTCAGCTGCACTCCAGGTCAGTTTGGGTCTGTCCGCTGATGCGGTAAGGTGCGTATGTGGATCTATCAGGTGAGTACCCAATTTTTCTTCGTTCGAGGTAGGGTTTAGAGTTTTTTAAGGAAAAATCTTACCCAGGGGTAAGTCAGGAATAGTTTGTAGCGTGGAAACTTGTGTGTCTTCGGTTTTTCCTGGTGTTGGTCTTTCGGTGGTCGCGACGGCCTGGTTCGCACCTGGTTGGTCGGTGGCGTTGTGTTGGTTGGTTCGTGGGGCCTTGGTTGCTGCGAGGAGCTGGGAACCTTTTTCCTAGTCGGGTCCGTCGATGACCCCCTTACTGTGGTGAGTTGTCCTTGCGTGCCTCGGTACTGTTACTAACTTTAAACTGCCTCTTTGGACAGCCTTGAACTAACTTTTAGTATAGTGTTGTAACAAACCGCACGGCTTGAACAGACACCACCACAGTGTCTCTCGGGTTCCTTGTGTCTTCTTGTCCGTGGCTTTAGGCCTGCCTGCCTTCCGAAGGTGGTTCTTGTGACTCGTTCCTTGTTGCTTGGCTCTGGTGTCGCCCTCGTGTCGTGTGTGTTGAACTAACTTTCTTGGGGGATTAGGCCCTCAATTATACTGTTCAGGTCTATTGTGTTCTTCGCGCCAAAACTGTTTTACTAATCGATTTCGCGTTAAAGTGATTTCGGTTTCAGTTGAGGCCTGCTTATCTACGCGCCAAATCTACCCTTCTTTTGTCTTGGGTTTTGGCGGGCTTGTTAAACTGTTCCGGTCGATACTTGGCTAATCGGTTTTTGATGCGATGATGGGCTATGAAACTGTGTACTGGAAGTTTTATTGTTAGGAATTGTTTTCAGACTTCCAGCATCCTGTCTGGACCTGGGGATTTCAAAAGGGGTCTTGGTTTATTCATTTTTGAATGTGTTTGTGATGTTTTGGATGAGGCTCTTCCTCCTTGGTTGGATTGCAGTGCAAACATCTCCCAGACAGCTTGATTTGGTCCCAATAACCAAAAGCTGTCCACTGCCTCACCACACCCCTTCCCGCAGCCTGTGTTTCGGTGACTGCAGGTTTACCCAATGGCCCTTTTTATAAGGTATAGCATCATCCAAAGTCATTTTCCTCAGGGCTTTTCTTCCTTGATCCTTTCAAAATGTCCAAAACTGAGGTTTTGACCTCAAATTCCTTCATTTCGGTCCCACCATTCCAAATTCGTGTTAAGATCCAAAAATCACCCCCTTTAGGGTTCTATTCGAGTTTCTGGGGGATTTTGCGAAGCCTACATGCCGTGTCGATACACATCAATATATTGCTCGTTGATCAAAAGTTTTGTACGGAAGTCTTTCTCACGACTGCTAGCGTTGCCGCTAGTGGCGTAGATACTGTAGGTGCCTAGTTCGTCAACATCGGGTGCGTTCACTTCAATATTGTGAACTCCTCCCTTTTTTTGTTGCTGCTTTGCATTGCCACTAGAATGGTTCTTACTTCCTGCTTTAGATCTAGCTCCGCAAGCTGTTGAAATATGGCCTTGCTTCTGGCAGTGAAAACACTTTGCATTTCTGTATTGGCAGGTCTGTGGTGAGTGATTTCCATTGCAGCGATTAAAAATTCACTGAACTACTCTCACCAACATCCTTTTGACTGGGTCTCACAACTTTAGGTTTGGCAGTGGCTTTGTGACTGTAGACCAAAGCTGCACTAGTCACTTGAGTTGGATGGAGCTCCCTAGCATTCTTAGACACCATCTCCATAGACAGGGCAGTTTTTCATGCTATGTCAAACGTGAGGTTCGGAGTGTTCAGTAACTTGGACTGTGTGCACAAAGTTATCTCGCAAGGCACGATCCAAAAATGTGTCGAAGTTCCAATGCAAAGACAGGTTTTTAAGAGCTACAATGTACTCACTGATGGTTTCACTTTGTTTTTGGTTTCTGGTACCAAACTTATAGCTCTCTGCTATTTCTAACAGCTTTGGGTCGAAATGGTCCTCTAGTTTCTCGACAATGTCTTCAGACGACACATCCTTCGCTTTCCCTGGCACGAGTAGGTTTGTCAACGTTCCGTAGACATCTGGCTCGATCTCCATTAGAAAAATTGCTTTTTTCCATTCGCAAATTACTTTATTTTGAGCTTGAACATTCTCGTCTGCGCCTTCAGTCTCAATAATGTTATTGGCCTTAAAAAAAAAAAAAAAAAAAAAAAAAAAAAATCTCCATCCGCTCAATGTAAGAACTGAATGGTTCGTGAGCTCAGTCATACATGCCGAGGCTTCCAATGAGTCCCGTAGGCGCGGCCATGATTGTCCCGATCCCGTTGAACAGTGACTCAGCACGCTACCTGTGTACCTTAAACTTTTCTACTCGGAGGTTGAACACTGTCCTTCCATGATCCCTAAAAATGGCTTTGGGATCCCATCCTCATTGTCAAAAATTTAATATATGTGGGTAGAACAAATGAAGGACAGAGACACAATGAGTTGCTAGTTCATGTGCTTGCTTTACCAGGCCAGAGCGAACTGAGCATGCTCATACTAAACCATGTGATAAATCATGTGATAATACATTACACTCAGCATATCCTTCTATCCCTTTCTCCCTCATGTGCTTATCTAGCTTCCCCTTAAATGCATCTTATGTTATTTGCTTCACTACTCCTTGTGGTAGCGAGTTCCACATTCTCACCACTCTTTGGGTAAAGAAGTTTCTCCTGAATTCCCTATTAGATTCATTAGTGACTATCTTGTATTTATGACCTCTAGTTTTGGATTCTTTCCACAAGCGGAAACATTTTCTCTACATCTACCCTATCAAACCCTTTCATTATCTTAAAGACCTCTATCAGGTCACTCCTCGGACTTCTCTTTTCTAGAGAAAAGAGCCCCAGCCTGTTCAGCCTTTCCTGATAAGTATATCCTCTCAGTACTGGTATCATCCTTGTGAATCTTTTTTGCAAGTTGGAGACCAGAGTGCTTTAAAATTATTTGACATGAAAGGTGCTACATAAAAGATAAATGTTAAAATCATGATTCCTGTGGCCATAGTGATTTTATACCATGTATTAAACTTATTCTTTGAAATGCCAGGTTCATTACTAATAAAATACCTACATTGTAAGGGTAAACCGGGAGAGCTTCTTCTCCCCGAGACGAACCCTCTGATATAAAGGGTGGATGTCCGCTTTGTTCCCAATCAATCGCTCGGAGTCCGGAGGTTCGTTCAGTAAATCAACTTTATTCCAAGTCGACGGGAGATACTCATCCAGGGACGAATGCTCTCCGATCGCTGAAAATCTTTTACTTTATATACAGTTTTTGTTCTGAGTTGTGGCTATTGTCCCACAATTATTTACATTACATATATACATTTCTTGCATCCCCGCAGTGGTTTTGGGTGCAAATAGTTGGTTTCGGGTGCAACTTCTTGCAGTTCGTGTGCACATTAATCTGGCAACTCCAAGGTTAAATTCAAGTACAGGAAACTTTTGTTTATCCGGCACCCAAATATCCAGAATTCTCGCTTAACCGGCAAAAATCATCCTCCGAAAACTCCTCTCAAATAACCGGCAATGTTGCCGAGTCGCAGTCGAGTCTCCGCGAACGCTGAGTGCTCCGAAAACTCCTCTCAAATAACCGGCAATGTTGCCGATCCCGAGTCCGAGTCCGCGAACGCCGATTTAGTCAGTAGGGGTACTTTTCAAAAGTGCCACTACTCGGCCTCCTGGCGCTGTCGCAAGTCCGAAACATTGCAGTAGCATGAGTAGATTCTCCCGCGCTGCCTGGAGTCTCTTCTGATCGGCCATTTTGCTGGGTGTCTCCCACGATGCTGGTAGTCTCTTCTGATCCACCATTTTGCTGTGTGTCTCCCACGCTGCTGGTACTGTAGTCTCTTCTGATACACCATTTTGCTGTGTGTCTCCCACGCTGCTGGTAGTCTCTTCCTAGCCACCATTGTTCTGTGTGTCTTTCCATCTTCATCGGCAATTATCTCCTCCATCTTGCATTATGGAATTCCCAAAAGCTGGTCCAAGCAAAAGGAAGAGAGTGGTCTTAACTTTAAAACAGAAAATCGAGATATGCCAACGACTAGAAAGGGGGAGAGAAGCGTATCAACATTATGAATGAATTCAAAATCGGTTCGTCAACAATCTACGACATCAAATCGCAGAAGGATAAGCTGCTCAAGTTTTATTCAAGCTCGGAGACATGCAAGAGTGTAGAGAAACGGCGTACGCTTCGTAAGCCTAAGCTTGAAGAGCTGGATACCGTGCTTTATGAATGGTTTTCTCTTAAGCGTTCAGAGGGTGTTCCAATTTCCGGACCCATGCTAATCGAGAAAGCAAAGGATTTCTACGAAAGGATGGAGCTCACTGACAAGTGTGCTTTCTCCGATGGATGGCTAACGTGCTTCAAGTTACGGCACGGGATACGACGACTCGATATTTCCGGGGAGAAGAAATCAGCTGATCACGAAGCCGCAGAAGAATACTGCGATTATTTCAATCGGATTGTGCAGCAACATGATTTGTCGCCAGCACAGATCTACAATGTCGATGAAACTGGCTTGTTTTGGAGGTTTTTGCCAGAATCAACGCTTGCTGGGGCTAGTGAGGCTAATGCTTCAGGTTACAAGAAAAGTAAAGATCGTGTAACCGTGCTAACCTGTGCGAACGCCGCTGGATCACACCGGGTTAAACTTCTTGTTATCGGGAAGTATCAAAATCCCCGTGCATTTAAAAATGTGAGGCACTTACCTGTTGAGTACAAAGCTCAAAAAAATGCTTGGATGGATAAGGAAATCTTCTCCGATTGGTTCCATCATATTTTTGTTCCATCTGTGAAGGAACATTTCCGCAGAATAGGGAAACCTGAAGATAGCAAATGCATTTTATTGCTTGATAATTGCAGAGCCCATCCGCATGAATCCCAGTTGGTTTTGGGAAATATTTTCACCATTTATTTGCCACCAAATGTAACTTCTCTCATCCAACCCATGGACCAGGGCGTTATCCAAAATCTGAAGTGTCATTACAAGAAAGACTTCCTACGTAAACTGCTAAGCCAAGATGAGAATATTCAAGATTTGCAGAAGGAATACAATATTAAAGATGCCATCTATAATGTTGCATGTTCCTGGAAATTGGTGAAAGGTCACACTCTGAGGCAAGCCTGGCGCAAATTGTGGCCTTCTGTAATGTTTGCTGAAGGTTCTTCTTCAGAGGAGGAATTTCATGGGTTCAGTGTTCGTCCCAAGAAGAGTACAATAATGGAAATGGCTGGAATGGTGAAAAATGCAGGCCCAGCAAACCCTCTACGTCACCTCAGTGAAAGTGATATCGAGCAGTGGGTTGATGCAGATAGAGAAGTTGGTGTTGTGCATATGCTAAGTGATGATGAAATAATTCAGAATGTTTTGAATCCAAAGAAAGAAAAGGAAAGCGAGATGGAAAGTGAAGAGGATGAGATTTCTGAAGAAGAGAAGATTTCTTGGGCTAAAGCTGCAGAAGGATTTTCTACAATCCTCAAATTTGCTGAAAGGCAGAATTGCTACTCTGCACAAGAAGTTATGCAACTCCATATTCTGCATTCCACCTTTCTACAGAAAAGGCAAGAGTCCACTAAGCAAACCGACATCCGCAACATGTTTAAGAAAGCTTCCAAAAGAGTCGCAGCTGTAAGGGTTTCTGTCCCGTGTGGCTCTGTGCTCAGCCTGGGTGCTAGTGCGGGGTTAGGCCTTGTTGCCTGTTCTGGTCTCCAGCCAGTCTGGGAGCACTAGACACCTGTGAGTGGTTCGACCCACTCGCCCTTACGGTTCTGACACTGGACTTAGATGTGAGAGCAATAATGGAGAGAAAACTCAGGTAGACCCGGTTGAATGGTACGAAATGGAAAATCTTTATTGCATATTATTCAAGATTACGAAATACATGTCATAAGCACAGATTAATGACAGTACAATCTTACACGCAGTTATGTAACTAATTTCAGGGAAACGAGGAACGAACGACACATCGTAAATGGGGGCACACTTTACAATTATCCTTAAGACTTAAACCCTCCCCTATCAATACCTGCTCTAAACTAGATTTGTAGGATCGAGACTCATGCTCGCCACTCGTGATAACTCGGAGAATTCCGAAAACTCTGATCGGATGTTTTTCACCGCAGCACCTGATCACCCACGTGTTGATCAGGGGTCTCTGTACCCCACTTGTTTACTCGTTTCTGCTCCGGCTAGCAGGCTGGACCGTCTGCTGTCATGAAGATCTGTGTTGTCCTCGGAGTTCCGATACTACTCAAAGAAGAGTCTTCCTGTGCCCTCGCACTGATTCGATAAAATTCGAAGAATAGTCTTCCGATGCCAGTTCTGTAGAACTCAAAGATGGTCTTCCTGGGCAAGGAAAGTATCTATTCGACCTACAGGCACGGTCGGAGCTTACTGACCGTGGCGATATGTATGGTCGTCTTCTTCTCTTCTCATCTCATCTCGGGCCTTCGGTTCCAACACCGTTTACCGACTTCTCGGGATGGTGTGCCCGTTTCAAGGCTTCACAGCCCAGTTCCACACAGATCTTCGTGGCAAGCCACGAGGCTGATCCTGGCGGATCGTAAAGTTCAACAGTCTTTAGGGCAACACGGTGGCATAGTGGTTAGCACTGGTGCTTCACAGCGCCAGGGACCCGGGTTCGAATCTGACCTCGGGTGACTGTCTGTGTGGAGTTTGCACATTCTCCCCGTGTCTGCGTGGGTTTCCTCCGGGTGCTCCGGTTTCCTCCCACAGTCCAAAAATGTGCGGGTTAGGTTGATTTGGCTATGATAAATTGACCCTTAGTGTTAGGGGGGGATTAAATATGTGGGGTTATGGGGATAGGATGGGATATGTTAGGGGGAATTAAATACGTGGGGTTACGGGGATAGGGTGGGATAGGTGCAGGCTCGATGTGGGGATTCGGTGTGAGAAAGCAGGGACAGGGTACTGGATTTGGATGATCAGCCATGATCGTATTGAATGGTGGAGCAGGCTCGACGGGCCGAATGGCCTACTCCTGCTCCTAGTTTCTATGTATGTTTCTATGTTTAAAAGCTGCAAGAGGCAGAGACACGAGGCAAGCGGCAAGGAGTCGAAAGGATAAGAGTCAAGAGGCAGGAACAAGACGGCGAGCGAATAAGAGAAAGATGGACGGTTGTAGCTTACAGTTATAGTGCGAAAACTATTTTTTTCCCGCCCAACCTTAATGTCTTTTCTTTTGTTAGGGTTTTGGCGCCCAAATTTCTTGTATAGGGTGATCTCCGTTTTAGTGGGTTTCGGGGATACTCGTAACTGTCTGAGTACCTGTTAATACTTTTCCCATGTGTAACTGGTCGGTATTCTCCCTGGAGGGGTTTTGGGGCTTCCAAATGTTTTCTGTAACTACCCGCAAACGGCTCTCTCATCGTAGAGTCGTGGGGATTTTGCATATTAATGTCTTTGGATGGGTTCTTGATCGCTTGGTACAATAGCCCTTATTCGCACCTGGGAGACTGATTTCAGTATTTATGTGTATACTGCAAACCCATACTGTCTCGTGTATTATCTCAAATGTGCTGAGTCTTGATCGATCTCGCACAAATGTTTATTGGAACGCCATCTTGTCTGCTTATCGAAAAGTTTAGAATGTTCTGCCACGAGGCGTGGCGGCCATTTTACAGGCTGCTTGTGTCCACTTTGAAAACCTGACAGCATTCTGCTGAAATAAAGCTGTTTGAACGAAACTATGTGTTTTCTCCTTATTTATAAAATCGCGATATATTGCGAATTCTACACAGCAGCGGAAGTGCCTGAAGAATCTGTGGCATCGGTGGAACTGCGTGATCCTGATGACCCAGCTGGCACGGATACGGATATTTCTGATGAACCAGATGACTCGGAATAAGTGTAGAGTCAACTACAGTACTGTAGACAGTCGTTTATAAGTTTTGTTTTACTGTTAAGTAATTAAAGAGTTATGGATTACCCTCAACTGGCAGTACTGTACTTAATCAAGCATCTTCCACTATCCATTTAACACAACATTCTGTAGGTGAGTACCCAAATACTGTATACTGCACATTTCTTGATTTTTTAATGTTAAAAATAGCCTCGGTAGATATAACTCTCCGTTATCCGGTACTTTCGATAAACCGGCACCACGCCGGTCCCGTCGATGCCGGATAAACGAAAGTTTCCTGTAAATCCAATTAAAACTGCTTTGAAAGATTTCACCATAGCAACCGCGACTCCAAGGTTATTTCTAATATTTTACTCAATTAATGATTTGTAGTGTGTAGTCTTGACCACGTTACATCATACTTCCCCCTTTTAAACTTGTTCATAACCACTCTTTATATGGTTGGATAGATGCTTGGTTCCTTAATTTCCTCATTTTAGCTCTTTTAACCCTTTCATACATTTATGAAGGTGGATTGTTTGCTATCTTTTTAACTTTTATTTTGCTGCATAACGAGGAAGAAGAGTCTGAGGGTTGGGGGATACGTTTATTATTTGAAGGGATTCCCCTTCAATGAATAGAAAAAAATTGGCATCAGAGGAATTTTTTGATTGCCATTTCAAAAACAAATCTATTTTTTTCATGCCAGGGCAGTTCTGTAATTTATCGGAGAGAATCTCGAAGTGAGGGTACGTGCAATTTAATTTTGGCCTCAGAACTGCTCTTGAGCGACCTGACCCAGGGAAACCAGAGTACTGGCTGGAATTGCAGGTCTATTTTTCAAACCTCTGAATTTGACTGTCAAAGTTTGATTGCTTCACCAACTATTATAAGATGTCCAAATTTATAAGCTTGTGAACTGTCTCAATGTAGACTTTGAAACCACTTCAGACTTTTAACTCTTGGATGTCATCTCGTCCACATGTTCCAGAAGTTTTTGATTAAGAACAAACTATCAAAACAAAGGGATTAGGATAATACTTGAGAAAATCAAACTAATTTATATATGTTGTCAGAGAACTTAACGAGGCTTCTACGGTGAAGTCAAATTTTTCTGGGTTTCTTACGATTTCAGTTGGACAAATTACTCTGCTCAAACACCGAGCCGCCAGCTCCAGGAGAAAAAAGCAATTTGGTTCTTCAATGAAATAAAAACACAAAATGCTAAAATACACAGCAGGTTTGTCAGCAACTGAAAAGAGAAAAGATAGGCTAACTGTTTGGGTAGAGATCCTTTGTCAGAACTGGAGAAAAGAAAGTGGGATCCATTTATCGGACTCTCCAAAACAAAGAGAGAAAATCACCAAGTTCAGGCCATGGGTCATATATGGTAAATAGTAGTACAAAGAAAAAACATTTCTGGGCTATTAAACTCATTATCTGCTGCTTTGTGCTAGTATTTAGCATATATTGGTGCATCTGGAATTTCCATGGATGGGTTCTGCAAAAATTATGGCAGATGATTGGGAAATTCAGGGTCATGACCTTTTATCTCTGTTCTCTGTTTCCACCCCACTCTCCTTGTTTTGGTTAGCTTCTTTAAGCTCACCTATCTATAATGTTTCAGTAATAAAATGAGAAAGTCAGTTTAAAAAGTGAAATACAATTCTATTAATGAATTGGCTTACAACTGTTCAAATCAACAACCCATGATACAATGATTTCCACCATCTGCAAGGCACAAGTCAGGCGTGTGATGGAACACTCTCCACTTGCCTGGATGAGTGTAGCTCCAACAACACTCTAGAAGCTCGACGCCATCCAGGACAAAGCAGCCCGCTTGATTGGCACCCCATCTGCCACCTTAAACATTCACTCCCTCCACCACCGGCGCAGTGTGTACCATCTACAAGATGCACTGCAGCAACTCGCCAAGGCTTCTTCGTCAGCACCTCCCAAACCTGCAACCTTTACCACCTAGAAGGACAAGGGCAGCAGGCGCATGGGAACACCACCACCTCCAAGTTCCCCTCCAAGTTACACACCATCCTGACTTGGAAATATATCGCCGTTCCTTCATCGTCGCTGGGTCAAAATTCTGGAACTCCCTCCCTTACAGCACTGTGGGAGTACCTTCACCACACGGACTACAGCGGTTCAAGAAGGCGACTCACCACCACCTTCTCAAGGGCAATTAGGGATGGGCAATAAAGGCTGGCCTTGCCAGTGACACCCACATCCCATCAACGAATATAAAAAAAAAATACAAGTCTTGATCATTCAGTGGTTACTGCTGAATACCTAAATATATTTTTCGAAATGTATCTGCACAACACGTGAAGCAAGCTGAACAATAGGATCCCTTTCACAGAGCAACATGATAACCATACAGCTTGTTTTTGTTTGATTTCTACCAAACTTTTTACATTTTCTATGTTTCAGCCCATTTTTCAAGTCAAAAGTAATCATTGAAGAATTTCAAGGTTTATTTTGGGTGGGGTGGTGGGGATGGCCAGGGAAGGAGAACACTGTGAAGCTAACTTACTGCAATTGTAAGTACATCCTATGCCATTATATATTAAGTTGGTGCCTGCCAGGCCAGACCTAACAGATGTACAACTGAATTTATTTGCAAAACAACACTTGTTATTCACGTACGCCTTAGTTTTTATTTAAAAAAAACTTCTCGTCAGTGATTTTTAAAAAAATATTTGTTTCTGGGATGTGGGTGACTGGCAAGGCCACATTTATTACCCATCCCTAGTTGCCCTGAGTAGGTGTTGTTGGACCTTCTCCTTGAACCACTGCAGTCCTGTGGTGATGGTACTCCCATAACCGCATTAGGTAGCAAATTTCAGGATTCTGACCCACAGCAATAAAGGAACAGTGATAAATGTCCATGTCAGAATGGTGTGTGGCTTGGAGGTCATGATGTTCCCACAACATTGCTACTCATCTTCTTGGTGGCAAAGGTTGCACAGAAGGGAGGTCCTGTCGAAGTAACCTTTGAGCTGCTGCAGTGCCTCCTGTAGACTGTACATACTGCAGCCTCATTGTGCTGCGTGTTTTAACTATAAAGTACAAGGGGACAGAGGATACCAGTAAGATCAGAGAGTGGCCCTTTTATCATTATGGATTACATAGGAAATACGGCACAGAAACAGGCCATTCGGCCCAACCAGTCCATGCTGGTGTTTATGCTCCACTCTAGCCTCCTCCTGTCTTTCCTCATCTAAATCTATCAGCATAACCCACTATTCCCTTCTCCCTCATATGCTTGTCTAGCCTCCCCTTAAATGCATCTACACTATTTGCTTCAACCACTCCCTGTGTAGCGAGTTCCACATTCTCACCACTCTGGGTAAAGAAGTTTCTTCTGAATTCCCTATTGGATTTCTTGGTGACTATCTTATATTGATGGCCTCTAGTTATGCTCTTCCCCACAAGTGGAAACATTCTCTCTCTATCCACCCTATCAACATTTTTCATAATTTTAAAGACCTCTATTAGGTCACCCCTCAGCCTTTTTTCAAGAAAAAAGAGACCCAGCCTGTTCATCCTTTCCTGATATGTGTACCCTTGCATTTCTGGTGTCATCCTTGTAAATCTTCTTTGCACCCTCTCCAGTGCCTCTATATCCGTTTTATAATATGGCGACCAGAACTGTACGCAGTACTCTAAGTGTGGTCTAACCAAGGTTCGATACAGGTTTAGCATAACTTCCCTACTTTTCAACTCTATCCCTCTGGAAATAAACCCTAGTGCTTGGTTTGCTTTTTTTATGGCCTTTATCCTCTTGAGTTTCATTAGTTTATTTAATATGTCCCCTTTTTTTATTTTAAATGCACTTATTTCATTACTAATCTCATCATCCGATGTCATGTCCACCTGTTCTATCTCCCTGGTAAATACTGAAGCAAAATAATTATTTAATGTATTATTTAATATGGCTCACCTATAAGAGAGTTTCTAGCACTACATGGGCTGCTCCATGAAACACAGAAAGGAGCACCATTAAAGGCTGATTTTTGTAACTAATACAAAGCAAATATTACCCTAACATTTATACCATTTGAGTCGGCCTTGGCTCAGTGGTCGCATTCCTGCCTCTGAGTCACAGGGTTGCGGATTCAAAACCAACTCCATAGATTTGAACACATAGAATCATAGAATGGTAACAGCACAGAAGGAGGCCATTTGGCCCGTCGAGCCCGTGCCGGCTCTCTGCAAGAGTACGTCAGCTAGTCCCCCTCCCCTGCCCTTTTCCCGTAGCCCTGCAAATTTTTTTTCTTTTAGGTACTTATCCAATTCCCTTTTGAAAGCCACGATTGAATCTGCCTCCACCACCCTCTCAGGCAATGCATTCCAGATCCTAACCACATAATCTAGGCTGACATTTCAGTGGGAATGCTGCAGTATCAGGGTGCTGTCTTTTGGATGAGACGTTAAACTAAGACTCTGTCTGTCCTTTCAATGGACGTAAAAGATTCCATGGCACTATTCAAAGAAGAGCAAGAGAGATCTCCTGGTTTCCTAGCCAACATTGTGAAAAAACAGATAACTGGTCATTTATCTCATTGCTATTTATGGGAAATTTTGTACCCTGTAACAGTTAACAAAGTTGTGTGTCTGAAGTTTGGTGCATTGATGCTCCGATAGGAATGTGACAAATATAAGGATTGTGTCCAGTTAGAATGAAAAAAAGTGCTTGCATTAGTAAGGTGCCTTATCACAGCTCTCAAAAATGTCCTAAAGCACTTCACATAAATTGAATTATGTAGGTAAATGGGGCTGCCGTTTTGTGAACAGTAATGAGAGAAATTACCAGTTTTTTTTTTTTAATGCTAGTTGAAAGAAGAATGATGGCCTGGACAGCAGGAATTCTCCCTGCTCTTCCATGGGATCTTTAATGTCAACCAAAACAGTCAGTTATTTTGTTTAATAACTAATGCAAAGGATAGCACTTCTCACAATGTTCAAATGTTACCCTGATTATGTGCTCAACTTCTGAAATGGGCTTGAAGCCATCAGCATACATTTGGTTAAAGCTAACTGATCCAAGGTAGATTCCAGGTGCGTTCTTAAGCCTAAAATGGCTGCTCAAAGATGCCCTGTCTGCCTTACAGCCATTGGTGTGGAATTATAAATGAATGAACAGGGTAGGGAGTTTGTCAGTATGTGTTACAATTCTTTGACTGTAGACATTGAGGGCTAAGCCAAATAAGATTCTAAACAATGTAGCATTCCCTGGGATCCTTATTGGGATACTGTAGTCAAATCTTAGAGAAATATTAAGATGATTTATGTTATCACGTCAAATAGTATTGCTGTGACCTGCAAAGGAATTAATGGTTTAAGGCAATATGTTCGTTCTTTTGTGTTTTAAATTCTTCTTTCTGAAAGACATTCAGACTAAGCATTTCTGTGAATGATGTTTACAAATCACAAGCCTTTCATCCTCACATTCTCTAAGCAACAGTAGAGTTTTTTTTCCCAGAGTCCAGTGCTAGTTGCAACATGTCTAATGACATGAATATTAACTATCATCTTGAAATCATGCTGACTACTCAGATCTGAATGCTGCTACAAGTAATTATTTGGAGAAAATTTGTAGGTCAACATTCTAACACCCAAGGAAAACACTTAAGCCAATATGAAGCAAGCTACATAGAATGTACAGTGTTTACACACGGATCAATACCGCAAGTTGAAAGCTGACTAGTGACAACTATGGCTTATTCTCCATAAGTTATCCACCACTAAGGATGGTATCGTTCTACATGGCTAGTGCACAGACATACCAGCAGAGCTGCAGAATCATGTGCTACCTCTCGTCCATCAATGTTAAAACCAAAGCCCCCTCAAAACCAAAATGTGGTTCCCAGGCATAGACAGCAAGGTGGAAGAAACAGTTAAAAGATGCCTGAGTTGTCAAGGTGACAACTGTTGAACACAAGACGGTACCACACTCAGTATGTCAGATTTATCTGATTATCTGTGGCTCAACTGGACTATTTATCCCGGCAGCAACAACAGGGCATTCCTACTGTGCTGCACCTCACTCCACCACAGCTCAAGTACCTGCAATGACTTTATTCCATCGTAAATTGAGAATCACAGGGATTTATCATACAGGTTCCAATCGAAATGATCAGACTGTGAACAAAGATTATGCTGCTAAGGATTACGCTGATAGAAAATGCCATACTCGTAAGAAATAATGAGCATGGAAAATTGATACCCCCCACACAAACCGATTTATTTATACCATGATTCGCAGACTTGATTCCACTATAATTGCTCAAAAAAGTTACCATCAAATGACCAGAAAAGCATCTTTCTTCAAGAAAGCAATCTCATCACTGAAACTCAATACAGCATGCAGACCAAACATAATATTGATTTGAAAGGTCATCGACCTGAAACGTTAACTCTCTTTCTCTCTCCACGGATGCTGCCTGGCCTGCTGAGTTTTTCCAGCGTTTTCTGTTGTTATTTCAGATTTCCAGCATCCGCAGTATTTTGCTATCGTAATAATATTGATTTTAGTGTTGTGAACCAGGTGATGCAGCCATCATTATCCAGGATAAAGTACTGCAAACTGGTGTTCTCCCTTTCAGGAACAGGAAACACCCATCACACCTGAAGGACTCTGGGAGAGACTTTGCGGACTCGCAACCAGTGGAAACGGAGCGGTAGTGCCCTGAAAATGGTGAGGAATAACTTGTCGCCCTGTTTCTGCCACTGTTGATGCTGCTGCGATCTTCTACAGACTGCCACTGGACAGCCTGAGTCAGGTGGTACAGCTAAAAAGAAAAAGGGAAAGTGCTAGGAATGTATAGCATGTGCCTCAGCATCTGAAAGAGAAGAAAGGTCAATATTTCAGATAAGACCTTCATGAGAACATTAACCTTTTTATTTTTTAAGTACTGATTGAGGTGCTGTGTACTTCCAGCATATTACATTTTTAGTACTATTGTGGGCCCGCTCTAATTTATTTAATCTGAAGGAGACAAATAGGTAAAACCTCCATGAAGAGAAAACTCTGAATTTCCTCCCTGACCCCTGAAGATAATAGAGCAAAGCCTCCACAATATCAATCGACTGTCGCATTCTGACTGGCTGCAAATCGCAGGTAATATTCCCCTTGTCCTGTTAGGACTCATATCCTAATGTTTCTCAAATATTTAATTATGCAAAGTTAATTTATGCTGAAATTACACTTTCGGCTCGGAGTTAACCCTACATAAAAATGAGGAGGAAAGTTACCAAAGAGCTCCTGCCTTGCCCTAGAGCCATTAATGATATAATGGAAATCAGGCAACCAGAAGTCAAGTGTTTGATAAAGTTGTATTTAAAAGTGTGTTTTGAATATTTATGTTTTCAGGGTTAATATTCCATTTATAACGGTTGCTTTGACATTTGATTAGCTTTACTACTGTATATTCACATTTATTTCAGAATTTTTATATTTTTATTTATGGAATGTGGGCATCACTGGCAAGGCTAGAAATTTACTGCACAGAAGGGGGTCATTCGGCCCATTGTCTCTGTCTCTGTGCCGGCCGAAAAAGAGCTATCCAGCCTAATCCCACTTTCCAGCTCTTGGTCCGTAGCCTTGTAGGTTACGGCACTTCAGGTGCATATCCAAGTACTTTTTAAATGTGATGAGGGTTTCTGCCTCTACCACCCTTTCAGGCAGTGAGTTCCAAACCCCCACCACCCTCTGGGTGAAATAAAATCTCCTCAACTCCCCTCTAATCCTTCTACAAATTGCTTTACTTTAAATCTATGCCCCATGGTTATTGATCTCTTTGCTAGGGGAAATAAGTCCTTCCTATCTACTCTATCTAGGCCTCTCAATTTTATACACCGCAATTAAATCTCCCCTCAGCCTTCTCTGTTCCAAAGAAAACAACCCCAGCCTATCCAACCTTTCCTCATAGCTAAAATTCTCCAGTCCTGGCAACATTCTCGTAAATCTCCTCTGTACCCTCTCTCACATCTTTCCTGTAATGTGGTGACCAGAACTGTATGCAGTACTCTAGCTGTGGCCTAACTAGTGTTTTATACAGTTCAAGCATAACCTCCCTGCTCTTGTATTCTATGCCTCAGCTAACAAAGGAAAGTATCCTGTATGCCTTCTTAACCACCTTATCTACCTGTCCTGCTACCTTCAGGGACCTGTGGACATGCACTCCAAGGTCCCTCTGTTCCTCTACACTTCTCAGTATCCTGCTATTTATTGTGTATTCCCTTGCCTTGTGAGCCCTCCCCAAATGCATTACCTCACACTTCTCTGGATTGAATTCCATTTGCCACTTTTCTGCCCACCTGACCAGTCCATTGATATCTTCCAGCGGTTTACTGATTTTTTCCTCACTGTCAACCAGATGGCCAATTTTTGTATCATCTGCAAACTTCTTAATCATGCCAATTTTGGATCCAACTTGTCACTTTCCCTTGGATCCCATGGGCTTTTACTTTTCTGACCAGTCTGCCATGTGGGACCTTGTCAAAAGCCTTGCTAAAATCCATGTAGACTACATCAAATGCGCTACTCTCATCCATCCTCCTTGTTACCTCCTCAAAAAATTCAATCAAGTTAGTCAGACACGACCCTCCCTTAACAAATCCACGCTGACTGTCCTTGATTAATCCGTGCCTTTCTAAATGACGATTTATACTGTCCCTCAGAATTTTTTCCAAAAATTTGCCCACCACCGAGATTTGGCTGACTGTTTTGTAATTACTCGGTCGATCCCTTTCTCGGCTTTTAAACAACGGTACAACGTTAGCAGTTCTCCAGTCCTCTGGCACCACACCTGTAGCTAGAAAGGATTGGAAAATGATATTCAGAGCCTCTGCTATTTCCTCCCTTGCTTCTCTTAACAGCCTGAGATATATTTCATCCAGGCCTGGCGATTTTATCTACTTGCTCATTCCTAGTTGCCCTTTTAATGGTGAGCCACCTTCTTGTACCGCTTTGTCAAGAAGGTGCTGTGTCGAGCTTCTTGAATGTTGTTGGAGCTGCACTCATCCAGGCAAGTGGAGAGTATTCCATCGCACTCCTGACTTGTAGCTTGTAGGTGGTGGAAAGAGTCAGGAGGTGAGTCGCTCGCTGTAGAATACCCAGCCTCTGACCTCTTGTAGCCACAGTATTTATGTGGCTGCCAATGTTCCTTTCAAGGTACGCGGCTGTGCAGCGCTCTGCAGGTCCCGTGCAGCCGGAGAGCCGGCTTTTAAATAGCAAAACTGCGCATGCGCGGAATTTTGAATGCCCATTAAAGGGGCCGTGTGGGCCAAAAAAAATAGAGGGAACATTGGTGGCTGGTCCAGTTAAGTTTCTGGTCAATGGTGACCTCCAGGATGTTGATGGTGGGGGATTCGATGATGGTAATGCCATTGAATGTCAAGGGGAGATGGTTAGACACTCTCTTATTGGAGATAGTCATTGCCTGGCAGTTGATGACAAATGTTACTTGTCACCAACGTTCCCTATAAGCTGCGCGACCACTTTTTTCAATGTTAAGTTTCGCGCATGCATGAAACTCTGGGCCGCGCAGCCCCTTAAAGGGGCTGCGCACCCAAAAAAAATGAAGGGAAGCATTGCTTCTCACTTATCAGCCCAAGCCTGGATGTTGTCCAGGTCTTGCTGCATACGGGCACGGTCTGCTTCATTATCTGAGGAATTGCGAATGGAACTGAACACTGTGCAATCATCAGCGAACATCCTCACTTCTGACTTTATGAAGGAAGGTCATTGATGAAGCAGCTGAAGATGGTTGGGCCTAGGACACTGCCCTGAGGAACTCCTGCAGCGATGTCCTGGGACTGAGATGATTGGCCTCCAACAACCACGACCATCTTCCTTTGTGCTAGGTATGACTCCAGCCAGTGGACAGTCTTTCCCCTGATCGCCCTTGACTTCAATTTTACTAGGGCTTGGTGCCACACTCAGACAAACGCTGCCTTGATGTCAAAGGCAGTCACTCTCACCTCACCTCTGGAATTCAACTCTTTCATCCATGTTTGGTGCAAGGCTGTAATGAAGTCTGGAGTCGAGTGGTCCTGGCAGAACCCAAACTGAGCATCGGTGAGCAGGTTGTTGGTGAGTAAGTGCCGCTTGATAGCACTGTTGACGACATTTTCCATCACTTTGCTGATGATTGAGAGTAGACTGATGGGGTGGCAATTGACCGGATTGGATTTGTTCTGCTTTTTGTGGGTAGGTCATAGCTGGGCAATTTTCCACTCTTCAGGTAAATGCCAATGTTGTAGCTGTACTGGAACAGCTTGGCTAGAGGCGCGGCTAGTTCTTGAGCATGATTATTCAGCACTACAACCGGGATGTTGTCGGGGTACATAGCCTTTGCTGTATCCAGTGCACTCAGCCATTTCTTGATATCACGTGGAGTGAATCGAATTGGCTGAAGACTGGCATCTGTGATGGTAGGGATCTCCGGATGAGGTCGAGATGGATCATCTACTCGGCACTTCTGGCTGAAGATGGTTGTGAACGCGTCAGTCTTGGCTTTTTCACTCACGTGCTCGGCTCCACCATCATTGAGGATGTTCATGGCGTCTCCTCCCATAATTGACTGGATAGGACAGGACTTCAGAGCTTTGATCTGATCAGTTGGTTGTGGGATCGCTTAACTCTGTCTATAGCATGCTGCTTCAGCTGTTTAGCATGCGTGTAGTCCTATTTTGTAGCTTACCAGGTTGGCGCCTCATTTTTAGGTATGCCTGGTGCTGCTCCTGGCATGCTCCTTCTGCAGTCCTCATTGAACCTGGGTTGGTCCCCTGGCTTGATGATAACGGTAGAGTGAGGGATATGCTGAGCCATGAGGTCACAGATTGTGGTGGAATACAATTCTGCTGCTGCTGATGGCCCACAGCACCTCATGGAGGCCCAGTTTTGAGCTGCTAGATCTGTTCTGAATCTATCCCATTTAGCACGGTGGTAGTGCCACACAACACGATTGAGGGTGTCCTCAGTGTAAAGATGGGATTTTTGTCTCCACAAGGACTATGCGGTGGTCACTGCTACCAATACTGTCATGGACAGATGCATCTGCAACAGGTAGATTGGTGAGGACGAGGTCAAGTGGGTTTTCTCCTTGTGTTGGTTCATTCACCACCTGCCATAAGAACAGTTTGGCAGCTACATCCTGAAGGACTCGGCCAGCTCAGTCAATGGTTGTACAACTGAGCCATTCTTCGTGATGGACATTGAAGTCCCCCACATTGTGCTCTCAGTGCTTCTTCCAAGTGGTGTTCAACATGGAGTACTGATTCATCAGCTGAGGGAGGGCGGTAGGTGGTAATCAGCACAAGGTTTCCTTGCACATGTTTAACCTGATGCCATGAGACTTCATGGGATCTGGAGTCAATGTTGAGGACTCCCAGGGCCACTCCTTCCTGATTGTATACCACTGTGCTGTCACCCCTGGTGGGTCTGTCCTGCCGGTGGGACAGGACATACACAGGGATGGTGATGGAGTCTGGGACGTTGAGTGAGAGATACGATTCTGTGAGTATGACTATGTCAGGCTGAGATAGCTCCCCCAACTTTGGCACAGGCCCGATGCCTAGGTCAAAGTCAAATGGTCCGTCTGTTTTATTCTTATTATACTTCTTTGTAGTGGTTTGATACAACTGAGTGGCTTGCCTCGCCATTTAAAAGAGTCAACCACATTGCTGTGGGTCTGGAGTCACATATAGGCCAGACTGGGTAAGGATGGCAGATTTCCTTCCCTAAAGGACATTAGTGAACCAGTTGGGTTTTTATGACAATCCAGTAGCTTCAAGAGCATCATTACTGATGCTAGCTTTTTTTAAACTGAATTCAAATTCACAAACTGCCATGGTGAGATTTGAACTCGCGTCTCCAGATTACTAATGTAGCAACATAACCACTACATCATATTGTTTGAGCTGAAGACTAAAAATTGGTCACCCCAGGGAAACACTCAATTCCCAAGATCTTAAGGTCTTAAAGGTTTATGTTGTTATATTTTAATCTTTTTTAGTTCAGTAATGAAAGGGAATACAAATAAATGTCATGAAATTAAAACTATGCTGCTTGTCAATGTGATGATCTTTGTGGTAATTCTTGCTTGAATTTGAAGAAACTTGCCTATAGCCCGATCGTGCATGTCTGTACAGCAACATCTTTAAGATATGGTTAAATTATCAACAGTTCAGCCAGCATGAACTATTAAAGACAATGCAATCTTTTAACAAAAAATGTAAATACATTTCATCGGGATTTGAAGGTTGTATGTGCTACTGTACCCATATGTTTTTTTTTTTCTGCAACCCATTTTTTTGTTTCACAACAATGGGTAACTCTGATGCACTGTGCTATGGAATGGTAAAATTTGGGCTTGTGGCTATAGTTGCCCACATAATGAGAGTTGCAGAACTGTGGTCGCAAGCTTCCACAGAAGGGAAGGGAAGCTGGAAGAAGATTCATCTTGGGTTGAGCTTCCATACATGCCACGTCCTAGTTTGTGGTAATGGAGAGCCATTAGAAAAAATCTGGGAACAGCTCATCTGCCTGTCCTTTTGTGAACAAAAAAGGGAATGGAGAGAAAAAATAAGAATGGTTTTTAAAAATATTTGTCTATGTTAGGGCTGTGACACTTTAAACAAAATTGCCTGTAGTCATTAAATCTTGTTACAGTAGTTGTACTGGAAGCTGTCACCTTATACTTAACACGTAGTATCACTGCAGTTGTAATTGGGCTGCTTTGTGGTGCTGCAGGATGCAAGATACTGTGCTCCTATTCCTGCTATTCAGAGTGGTGACCTTGGAATGTCTTATCTGCTGGAACGACTGTGTCGGTGCAGTGCCAAATATTATCATAACACATACCATTAGTAAGATATGTAAAACGTGGATTGAGTATTATTTTGGAATAAATTAATTTGGACTTGGACTAGATTTTTTTCGTTTCTAAGTATCATGGCCATGTTACAATCCTACCACAGCCAAAGTTCTGTGTGTGTGTTTGTATTCTCTCTCAAAATGTACTGTACTGTCACAAATGAACTGACAGTTTTTGCATGGGTCGGATTAGCCATTGAGGTGCCTCCAGCCGTCTAGACCCTAAGCTCTGGAATTTGCTCCCTAAACTTCTCCACCTCTCTTTCTTCCTTTAAGAAACTCCTTAAAACCTACCTCTTTGACCAAGCCTTTAGTCACCTGTTCTAATATCTCCTTTGGCTCAGTGTCAATTTGTTTTTCTATTGTGCTCCTGTGAAGCACCTTGGGACATTTTACTACGTTAAAGGCGCCATATAAAGGCAAATTGTTGTTGTTCGTGCTCAGTCCTTCAGAGAGTTCTGAATGTTAAAAGGAAAACCATGGGCTGAAACTGTAAACTAAAATTAGGAACATTATAACAGAAAACCTTTAATTAGGTAAAAAGGCAGATATTCTGAAACCTTCAGCCACATCCTTGTAGGAATGCCACAGAAAATCTTCAGTAAAATGCAGACTTTCAGCTTGTATGTAAAAAATAAGTCTGTGGTTTCAAGATAAATAAGGAATGGAACTGTACATTCTCTACGTGAGCACTAATCCAGTTTTGGAAAGCAGATTCTGTGGGAAAAGAAATTTCCTGTTTTGAGGATTTAATTGGCATTTAGAAACTGAAAAACAAGCTGGGATTGACTTTAAATGTTTTTCTTTGCCTTGTGGTAGCTACTAATTCATTTTATAGTGAATTTGCTATCGCAGTGAGTTGAAACCATGGTGTGGATGGTGCGAGTGTTTACTTGAGTGCTGCCACAAGTGAAGAATGTGTTTCTCCTATTGCTGTTTCTCGGCCAGCTGCAAATCAAAGGCAGTTTGAATCGGGTTTATTTTGCACTGGCCAAATAAAAGCAGAGTAAGTGGGAATATCGTACACGGAGGCAATATTACATATGGAGAATTTAGGAAAAGTACATAACACTGCTGAATACAGTGATCAACGACTAATTTCATGGTTCCCAGCTCGTAATGGTTATTTTTGCCAAAGTGTCCATGTGTAGCTTTAAGCATCTTCATGTCGGTGATAAAAATAAGCATGGACTGATGTAAACAAGTACTGTACATCACACAGTCGTTCCTATGCTGCTGGGGAAATCAGGGGTGGGGGTGGAAGGACAGAGAGTGATCTGTGCCTGGCAGAAAAGGCAAGGGTTGAGATGTGCGATGAATGGATATCCGGGAGTTCCGTTTGATTACTTCTGACGATCAGGGAGTATTTATGGAGAACTTTCCTCCATGAAATTAAATGGTTGATTGTAGCATATTGTGTCGTCATGATATTGCAATTAGAAAAAAGGTCCATGTGCTGTCAAAAATTTAAATGCATTCTAAAAATGTTTGGAAACCTTGCAATTGTGGTGCTATTTTGTGAAATACTAAATGTTGTCTGTCCCATTTATACTGATGAGCACCACTTTTCTGACCAATATGTAGCACATTCCTCCTGAATTGGAGTGCTTAACTACACTAAAGAAGGCTGATTTGGATTAATAATGAGGAGGAGGGATGAGGAAAGGTGGCAAGTCATCCCTGTGCAGACCAAATCTTAATCCGGACTTTCCTGTAATAACTGAGAATCCCACAGTTAGACCACAGCTCATTTAGTTCAACTGACTGTGTTGGTGGTGGAACACTTTTAGTATTGTCCTCTCCCTCCCCATGAGCATTAGTAGTCTTCAACAACAACAGCAACTTGCATTTATATAGCGCCTTTTACGGAACGTCCCAAGATGCTTTTCAGGAGCGATTATCAAACCGAGTTTGACACCGAGTTACATAAGGAGATATTAGGACAGGTGACCAGAGGCTTGGTCAAAGGGGTAGGGCTTAAGGAGCGTCTTAAAGGAGGAAAGCGAGGCAGAGAGGTTTAGGGAGGAAATTCCAGAGCTTAGGGCCTCGGCAGCTGAAGGCACGGCTACCACTGGTGCAGCGAAGAAAATCCAAAATTGAAGGAGTATAGATACCTGAGGGTTGTAGGGCTGGAGGAGGTTACAGAGATCGGGAGGGGATGTGCTCCTCATTTCAAGCCGTGAGTGCGCACATTGGTAGAGGCAGAACAATCGGTGTCCAGGACCAGTGCCTGAAACAGGCATTAGATCCTTTGCATATGCAAATAAGGGGTCGAACGCATGTTTGAGGCAATATTGGTTTCTCCTGAGGCAGCTAGCGCCAGCTGCATTCAGGAAAACCAGGTTTACATATGGCCTAACGGGCAGTCCTTAAAGGGACCACTACAGGTGCTGCCAAAAAAGTAAGTTTGTTAAAAATACTTAGCTGAATTTGGAGCTAGGAGGAGCAGGCCTGCACCTTCTGGCTCCACGTTCAAACCACACGAGCCACTGCCGGCCACCGCTTGACCCCCCCCGCCCCCCAACCCTCCATCTCCGGTCGCAATTTCCCCAATCCCGGCCACCGCTACCCTCCCTCACGGCCCCTTAAGGACTTACCTGAGGGCCATTGCCGGCAGCGCAGTGGCCTGATCTTTGAGGCCTCTTCACTGGCGAGCTGTGTGGGGACAACTATTAGGTGTCTGCAATGTGCCGGCTTGTTGATAATGAGGCCCGAGACCCAATATTGGGTGCGTTTCTCTCCTATCCATTCAGGCGCAGGGATTACTCCCCGCATGCCCGTTTTTGGATGCAAATTAATTTTCCCTCACCAGTGTCTGTATTAGGCATAACCTGGACAGGTATAGCATTGAAAGGTGCAGATTAAAGCTCACTATGCTCTAACATCAGAACACAACAATCCCTTCTCCACCAATACAAATGTTTCTATTTCCCAAACTAGTCATCCTATGGCCTCTCTAAAAGTGACATTTTTTTGCATGCACTGGGACTTGGGTTGTATAAATGCATTTCAGGTGTAGGAGCCTTACTGTTCGGAGAGAGGAGATGTTTATCCCCCTCCTACCCCCAATTTACTTTCCTCCTTTTCTGATGGTAACCAAGCCTCACCCTGTCCTCTGCCAAAGCCCACACACATTTGCACTTTCCAGCAGCAATCACTGGATGGTTGTACGGCTCACTTCAATAAGCAGAAAAATCCACCACACTGGGAGTCCTGGGTGAAATTTATTTACATCCCTACTTTGGAGCAAATTACAGTGACATCCACTTCCCCCTTCCTCACCTGGCCATGACCCTGCCTGGCCTCAGGTAGCTCGGAATAGACCCATTGAGCCAGTAGAGGAGAATTTCTTCCCGTCAATCTGATTGGATTTAAATCCATGCACCTTGGATAAAATGACAGTGTCCCGACTCCCTGCATCCCCAGGGCCTACCCCTCTCTCATGAATTGTGCTGAGTAAGTTGTGGAATAGGTTCATATTAAACTATGTTCTAAATTTGTTGACCATTTGTTTTAGCTGACTCCTGGACATGTACGAAGTTGCGTTGTGGTGAGAGGCGCTTAACAGAAAACCACTGTTCATGCTCTGATGACTGCATCCAGAATAAAGATTGTTGCACCAACTACAACAGTATCTGTAAAGGTGATGTTCTTGCATATATCATGACTTTAGAAAGGAAGTAAACTGAACTCAAACATTCCTGCAATTTCTGTTCATGTTAATATAAAATATCTATGCTCTGTATTTAAGATTCTCAAATATTACAAATAAGACATGTCAGTTCAGTGATGTTTGTACCTATTGTTAAATCTGTATGTTCCTCAAGAAATTGCTAGTAATTTATCAGTCATTGTTCAAATACGCCACACTTTTGAACTGATTCAAATCAGATTCTCAATATTTTGTTTGTTTGACAGATATTCCCATAAATATAATGCTAACAGAACTCCATCTTAAGTAGTTCCATGGCATAGTTATTTTCTAAAGTCTGCATAAAAACTATTCTATTTTATTGATTCACTGGAGCTATCTTCTTCTTTAAAATAGTCTCACAGTATCTTCCTCTTTCAGCAGTAGTAGGGAGTTAATTGGCAGTAGATTAGATGGGAGGGGCAGAAGTCCGGTACATCCAGAGTGGTATCGGTGCTCTGTAAGAGGACCATAGATGTATTGTGATATTTGATGGCAAAATTGGGACAAACAAGATTAATGTCAAAATTGAAATATTCTCTAAATAAGAAGAGTATTCTTGCTAATCTTTAACTAAAACATCAAGTCATGTATTGGTGATTACATATACTGTACATTAAGTTTAATCGTTATGGTAAAAATTAAGTGATTCCATTTCAATAATGAAACCAAAATTGTTTGGAGCAGATCGTCGTTGACCTTAATAAAGCAGCGTTATGATTGTCTGAAAGTAATCACATTATTAGAAATTTATTGATGGTGATAGAATTCTTTTCTTTCAAAATAATGCTTTTTTTTAAGTTAACATTTTATTTTTCCATAGATGAAAAAAGCTGGCTGCAGGATGATTGTGAAGATGTTGACACACCCCAGTGTCCAGAAGGGTAGGACTTCTATAGTGCCTCTAGATTAAATACTGTAGGTCAGTTCATGGGGGGGACTTCATGCAGCCTGGGTAGGGCAATGTGTTACTAAGATTTGAGTTTGACTGTAGCCCAGACAAAAGTTTATTCTCTCTGGCTGCAAGGATCATAAATTAAATTAATTCAGAAATTCCTAGTGCGTATATGCTTACAACGTGTAGCTACGCACAATTCTTGGATATAAAGATAAGAAAATAAACTGTTTGTTTGTTCATTATCCTGACAACACATTAAAAAAAGGCATTGGCGAGGCCAAATTTATTGTACATCCCTTGTTGCCTTGCGAAGCTGGTGATAAGAGCTTCATCTTGAACAGCTGTATTGATTACTTATACAACTGAGTAGCTTGCTCGACCACCTCAACCAGGTAGCATGGGATTGGAGTCAGGTGTAGAAAAGACACCGTAGGGGTGGCAGGTTCCCATCTTGACTGGCATTAGTGAACCTGTTATTTTTTAAAAATATATCAGCTTAAATGCTCTCTCTTTCTAGTTCTAGTCCATAAATACCAGATTTACTGAATTAATGTTTACAAATTGTCATGATGGGACTTATATTCAGGATCTTTGGGTTGTCCAGTATCAACCACTACACGAGCATGTACTGCAATGATGTGTAAAGAAAAATTGTACATTATGCAGCTCCCATCTTAATTTCCTGGGACTGAATGCCATGGGAATGTTTGCAAATATCAGAAGCTCTTTTAATTCTTTTCTGCTTTATTTGATCTCGCTTTTATGGCAGTACATGGGCAATCTGATGGCCTGTTTCATAGGCTTAGGTGCTGAGCTCAAGATCTTGGCTAGACCAGTAGGGAAGGCTCTATGGAGAAAGCAACTGCTTTCCCAGAGAGAGAGGGAATATGAGGATGCATGGTCCTGGGACTGTTCTTGCCTATTCATTCATAGGCATCGCTGGCAAGGCCAGCATTTATTGCCCATCCCTAATTGCCCTTGAGAAGGTGGTGGTGAGCCGCCTTCTTGAGTGGCTTGCTAGGCCATTTCAGAGGGCAGTTAAGAGTTAACCACATTGCTGGAGCCACACCAGGTAAGGATGGCAGATTTCCTTCCCTTCCCTAAAGGACATTAGATGAACCAGATGTGTTTTTGCGACAATCCGGTAGTTTCATGGTCACCATTACTGATACTAGATTTTTATTCCAGATTTATTTAATTAACTGAATTTAAATTCCCCAGCTGCCATGGTGGGATTTGAACTCATGTCTCCAGATCTTTAGTCCAGGCCTCGGGATTACTAGTCCAGTAACATAACCACTATGCTATCGTACCTACCCTGGCTGGGGAACTGTGGATCACCTAGCAAGAATTAAGAGGGGAGATTGGAATGGTTTAAGGCCTGGTCATTAGCTGATCACAGCCGGGGTCGAAGCTTTTCACTTGGCCTCAATGTTGCTTGGTTAGTGAGGGGAAGCATCAGCCAGGGCTCCCACACCTGATGAATAATACACTGACTTTTGTCCCCCATTTCTTTCTGTTGTAGTTTCTTGAAGTTCAATAGTTAAGAACATAAGAAATAGGAGCAGAATTAGGCCATTCGGCCCCTCAATCCTGTTCTGCCATTTAATAAGATCATGACTGATCTTCTACCTCAACTCCACTTTCCCGCCCTCTCCCTCTACCCCTTGATTCCCTTCGTGTTCAAAAATCTATCAGTCTCCGTCTTGAATATATTCAACGACTGAACATCCACAGCCCCCTGGGGTAGAGAATTCCAAAGATTCACAACCCTCTGAGTATAGAAATTTTTCCTCATTTCAGTCCTAAATGGCCGACCCCTTATCCTGAGATTATGACCCCTAGTTCTAGACTCTCCAGCCCTGGGAAACAGCCTCTCAGCATCTACCATGTCAAGCCCTCCAAGAATTTTATATGTTTCAATGAGATCACTTCTCATTCTTCTAAATTCCAGAGAATGTAGGCCCATTCTACTCAATCTCTTCTCATAGGACAACCCTCTCATCCCTGGAATCAATCTAGTGAACCTTTGTTGCATCCCCTCCATGGCAAGTATATCGTTCCTTAGGTAAGGGGACCAAAACTGTGCACAGTACTCCAGGTGTGGTCTCACCGAAGCCCTAATTGCAGCAAGACTTCCTTACTCTTATACTCCAACCCCCTTGCAATAAAGGCTGACATACCATTTGTCTTCCTAATTGCTTGCTGTACCTGCAGGTTAACTTTTCGTGCCTCGTATACAAGGACACTCAAATCCCTTTGCATACCAACATTTACTATTCTCTCATCTTAAAAAAAAAAAAATCCCACATAATACAGTTGTAAGAATGTTGCCACTCCTTGCAGGCTGTTTCTCACTACTTGCTCCCTTCCAGTCATGAGGGTGGAGTACTGTTGTCCACGATTGCAGTCTATGCCACTCTCTGACTGGCTGTCATGAGATACAATATCAATATAGTAAATTGGGTGATTTTTCCCCCCTGCAATCTGGATTGCTTCATGTTTGTGTAATGATGCGTTTTGTGGCTTAAGCAAGAATTTAAGAAACTTCTAATGTAAACAAGTGAAATTGGAATAATAACAACCTTGGGATTTGAATGTTCAAATTTTCATTTGGGAATCAAGTGCCAGAGCCAGCAGATCACTTTGAATTTCCCAAATCCAGTTTCATTAACTTGTGGGATCTGCAGATGTCTGGGATAGTTGGCAATGTGATGTTATTTCCCTGGGCTGCATGTATAGTGCAAGATACTCTTTAGAAATTGTAGATGAGGTTATGCTCATGTCTGTATTATAAATCCAATTCAAGTTTAAGCATAGAAGTTATGGCCTCTGGTATTTTCAGAGTAGGTAATCATTACCATCCAACACTTTATATTACCAAAGCCTCATTTAGCTCTGATCTCATTCTGTCCTATGAATTGTGTTGATGCCTGGAATGCCGCAGTAGGGGTTTAGGGAGGGAATTCCAGAGCTCAGGCCTAGGCAGCTGAAGGCACAGCTGCCAATTGTGGAGTGATGAAAATCAGGGATGCACAAGAAGCCAGAATTGGAGGAGCGCAGAGCTCTCGGAGGGTTGTAGGGCTGGAGGAGGTTACAGAGATAGGGAGGGGGCGAGACCACGGAGGGATTTGAATACCAGGATGAGAAGTTGAAAATCGAGGTCTTGCCGGACTGGGAGCCAATGTAGGTCAGTGAGCACAGGGGTGATTTTTGTGTGACAATACCATGCCCTGTGATGTATTTTACTAATTAATTCATTGAGAAAGCTAGAAATATTTTCTGAATATGAATGCAAAATATAACATGCATAGCTTAGATAATCTACTTTGCTTTATTTTTCATATTTTATGATATGTGGAAGAGTAGTATTGCTTATTTAATACTAAAATAAGAACATCAGAGAACAAAGGTACTTGCATGATAGAATTCATTTAGCACTTATTTCTGTGTAAAAGTTGCAACAATTTAAATCTGAATTTTCTTCCAACATGCTGATTTTATAGGTATACTCGGCCTCCTGTCATCTTGTTTTCATTAGATGGTTTCAGAGCTGATTATTTGCAGAAGTGGAAGAGTTATGTGCCTGTTATAGACAAACTGAGTAAGTATCATCAAAAGGGAGAAAAACAACTATATTCCATTCTCTTGTATATGTGTCTTCCAATAGTTAATATTTCCCCTCTCTCCCTCGTAGCTTCAATTTGTACTGTTGGTGAAAGTCACTTGCATCATGCAAAATGTTCAATACTCTTGCCATACATCAGCTATTCTATTCATTATTGCTTAGGTAATGCATATTGACCATCCATTAGACCATAGAATTTCCTGCCAACCAACTACAAATTATGTCTTTAAAATACTAACTGTTTTAATGATGTTGCGTTTCATTCTTTAAGCTGATGGTTATTGTGCATCAGTGCCATAGCGTGCCAACTGGAATAGGGACAAAATTGGATTAATGTCTTTTTAAAAAGCACCCTTACAAAATGCACAGAATCTTGCAGAGTGGCTCAAACTCACAACTTGCCCATCAGTGTTTGCAATGAAGCCAAATAATAACAACAACAACACAACTTGTATTTATATAGCGCCTTTAACGTAGTAAAATGTCCCAAGGCGCTTCACAGGAGTGTTAAAAGACACAAAATTTGACACTGAGCCACATAAGGAGAAATTAGGGCAGGTGACCAAAAGCTTGGTCAAAGAGGTAGGTTTTAAGGAGCGTCTTAAAGGAGAAAAGAGAGGTAGCGAGGCGGAGAGGTTTAGGCAGGGAATTCCAGAGCTTAAGGCCTAGGCAACAAATGGCACTGCCAGCAATGGTTGAGCGATTATAATCAGGGATGCTCAAGACGGCAGAATTAGAGCAGCGCAGATATCTCGGGGGTGGGTGGGGGCGGGTGGCTGAAGGAGATTAGAGATAGGGAGGGGCGAGGTCATGAAGGGATTTGAAAACAAGGATGAGAATTTTGAAATCGAGGCGTTGCGTAACCGGGAGCCAATGTAGGTCAGCGAGCACAGGGGTGATTGGGGAACGGAACTTGGTGCGAGTTAGGACACGGGCAGTCGTGATGGCCAAGAAAAGGGGCAGCAAATGGAATAAATCATCTTACCAGCCCAAAGTGTATATAATTTTTTGAAACATAAGAGTAGAGCATAATCTTACCTTGGGAATCATACAGTGGTTATAAACTTAAGCTCTTCTCTCCTGATTTACAATGTTATTTGAATATCTTGAGAACAGATCCATTTCTGTTGTGTGTTGAACCATCATAGAACTGCTGTATCCTGGAGCCTGTGACTCATGGATTTACACTGTGTATCCAAATAGATATTTTAAAACACTTTCTTGATTTTCAGAACTTTTTTGAATACTCAAAATAAGTATATTTAGCATCTTTTATACTGTAGTGATTGGAGAACTGAAGCTGAAGAATCTAACCAAAATACTTTCATATTTTAAAAGTTCAGATTAAAATGGCTTGCAAATAAATGTCAGATGAAATTTAATGTGGAGACGTGTGAATTTTGGGAAGAACGACGAAGTTAAAGCTTTAAAATGAGAGAAGTAGAGACCCTTACGGGGGTTCATAACGACAAACCTTTAAAAATAGGAGAACAAGTTGATAAAACTGGGGGGAAAAGCATATGGAATCCTAGGTTTTATAAATCTGTGTGTAGTTTACAAAGAGGTTAAACTAAACCTACACAAAGCATTTGTTAGGCCACAATTAGAATATTTTGGGGCCTTACTTTAGGAAGTATATCAAGGTCATCGAGATGTTTCAGAAGAGATTTACTAAGATGATCCCAAGGATAAGAGGCTTTAGATAGGAGTAGAGGGTAGAGAAACTTTCTCCCATTTAAAATAGGATGCTCAGGAGCTCAGGGCAACACGGTGGCATAGTGGTTAGCACTGGTGCCTCACAGCGCCAGGGACCCGGGTTCGAATCTGACCTCGGGTGACTGTCTGTGTGGAGTTTGCACATTCTCCCCGTGTCTGCGTGGGTTTCCTCCGGGTGCTCCGGTTTCCTCCCACAGTCCAAAAATGTGCGGGTTAGGTTGATTTGGCTATGATAAATTGACCCTTAGTGTTAGGGGGGGATTAAATATGTGGGGTTATGGGGATAGGATGGGATATGTTAGGGGGAATTAAATACGTGGGGTTACGGGGGTAGGGTGGGATATGTGTACTGTGGGGATTAAAGCAGGGACAGGGTACTGGATTTGAATGATCAGCCATGATCGTATTGAATGGTGGAGCAGGCTCGACGGGCCGAATGGCCTACTCCTGCTTCTAGATTCTATGTTTCTATGTTTCTAATGGGATGGGCATTCAAAATTATGATGAAGTAAATTGGAAAACAACTATCACTGGCTAAGGTGTTGATAAATAAAGGGCATAAATTTATGATTGTCACCAAAAGAACAAAGAGAGAGTCTGGGAGAATTTTCCTTTACGTAGAGGGTTGCTAGAATATGGAATGCTCTACCAGAAACAAAAGAAGATGTAGAATCCATAATAACTAAAAGGGAAGTGCATTATGGTTTGAAAAAAAAAATTAAAGGGTTTGGAGGAAAAGGGACTGGGACTAAGCGGATAACTCAGAGAGCTGGCACAGGCACAGTGGGCTGAATGGCCTGTGCTGTACAATTCTATGGTTCTATGCTTCCTAAACAACCTTATTTTGAAAATAAAAATCTACTTCCAATTTCTTTGAATTGCTGAAAATTACTCCAGTGTCTACGTGTTAAATATGTACTCTAGAGCTGTCAGTGAGCCATAAAGACATGCCTTGAGTCACCAGTTCAACTTTTAGTTTTAGTTATGCTTGTGTTTTGATTGGCAGCGGCAAAGGAAACCAATCTGCAGAGCTCGGTCTCCAAAGTTAAACCAAATTCAAGGTTGATTTTGTTTTCCTTTTAAGGTTATTTTGAGAAATGTAAAAACAATTTGTGAGGTACAGCAATTTTGATTCTTTTCTTCCAATAAAAGGTATCTTATCTTAGTAATTCCTTTATCTGCTTTTAGTAACAATATCCAGGCAGAGGTAGACCACGGTTCCTTCTAACCTACCCATCCAACTTCTCACATAATTACCTAGAAGTATTTCTAAGTTTAATAGCCTTAAATCCAATTTGTTGATGGGAACTTGTCTAGACCTTTTTTGAACCCAGTCATAGTTTCTTGTGCCAGTATCCTTGCTGGTAGTCTCTTCCACATACTTACCACTCTTCAAATGGGGGGAAAAAATCATTTTCTGTTGTTGTGCTTGGTTTGAAACTGTGACCCCTTTGTTCTTGAATTTCATACACATTTGAAAAACTTAGCTGAATCCACATTCTTGAAGCACCGAGCAGTCTTTCTATCAAATTGCCCCATAGTCTTTAAAGAAAGGGAAGTCCCAAGGTAGCTAACTTCTCCTAATTGCAGAACGAAGGAGACAGAGCAATTAATCTAGTAGCTCTCTTTTGCACTCCTTCCAATAACTTAATGGCCCGAAAATTAAACCTAATACGCGAGAGTACGCACTGTGTACTCTCGCGTATTAGATCCCGAATTGCCGGTTTCCAGCATACACTGCGCATGCGCGGGAAACCGGCACTTCGTGAATTGAAAAGGGGGCGGTTCCTATGTGAACCGCGTGCCCACTACAGGCTGTGCGCACGCAGTGCACTTAGTTTTTTTTCCAGCTTTGAACGCGCAGGTAAGTGGTGAAGATTTTACACACAAAGAAAGCAGGCGTAGGACCCCCTTTTAACAAGGTAAGTAGTTAATTAAGTGTTATTTTAAATTTTTTTCAACAGGTTTATCTTTTTTAGAGACTTTAAAGAAAGGTAAGTTTATTTTTATAACTTTTAAAATGATTTTAAATTTTTTCAAAAATTTAATTTTTTGTTTAAAGTGGTTAATTTATTTAACTATACTTATTTTATTAATGTGATGGCTTTTTTTAAAATTTAATTGAGGTTTAGCTGTTCTTTTGGGGGTGTGTAGTATTCATAGCTTTGACAGCTCTTGCCGTCAAAACTATGAATGAAAGATGGTGTGCTGCCATTGGCTCTAACTAAATCACGTGATCCCAGAGCTCGCACGAACTAATTGCGCCTCTGGGTCACGCAAGCACTGCACAGTTCCAACAGAGAGAGCCTTTGAAACTAAAGTTCGTGTGGGCCCGGAGCAAAAAGGTAGGCGCGGAGTGCGATATCGCGGGGAATCCTTACCCCCGCGGGAACCATCCATGTTTAATTTCTGGGCCAATATCCTTTAAATGGGGAGACCCAAACTGTATGCAGTACTTTCACCAAGGTCAGATATAATTTTAGAGCTACTTCTCTCGAATTATAAATTACACCTTTAGCCATACATCCCAACATTCTCTTCACTTTCCCAACTTGAAACACTGTTGCAACAGTTTGTGTTCTGGCCACCCAAAACCAGATCATTTTGCTGTTAGTACATAATCCACAGTGTCTTTCCTCTGCAGAATCTCATAACTTTATACCTCTCTGTATTGAATCACATCTACCTCTTCCTGCCCACTGACATAGCTTCTCTCTCTAGATCTTTTTGAACTTGTTCACATTGATCATTATCATTCGCTACTGCTCCCAGTTTGGTGGTGTTTGTCTATTTAGACATCTTGAATGTAATTCCATCCTCCACGCCATTTTATAAAAATGATAAACAATGGCAATCTCAACACCAACCTTTGTAGTACACCACTGACACCCAGGTACCTCTGCATGCACCATAACACGATGCTCTCCACTAACTGGCCAATTGCTGATCCAGTCTAGTACATTGGTATCTATTCCAAGGACTCGAGTCTTGCATGGGAGTGTCAAATGTCTTTCTGAAATCCAGGTTTATGTTGACAAATTCATTTACTTGCAGTGAAATATAGCAGACTGAATAAAAATATGTTTATTGTGATTCTTGGCAGGTACCTGTGGTGTGCATACTCCATACATAATACCAGTGTATCCAACCAAAACCTTCCCTAACCACTACTCAATTATTACAGTAAGTAGGCTTATGTTGTTCCATAATATTGGATGTATGTTTTGTTACATGTGTTCCATGATATTGGATGTATGTTTTGTTACATGTGGTGTTCCATGATATTGGATGTATGTTTTGTTACATGTGTTGCTTCATTATATTGGATGTATGTTTTGTTACATCTGTTGCTTTATGATATTAGATGTATGCTAATGAAACTCATTTTTGAAGTTGAGAAAATCTTCTTGGTACATTACAATGTCTCAACTACAAGACGTTTCATTTAGTTTAAAGAGATGCCGTTAGCATCATCATTCCAGGTAATCGGAATATAAAATATAATTACATTTATCTTGTTTTACTTACATTTTTTACACAGAAATCACAATTTTAAAATTTAAGAACAATTCGTGCTGACAGCTCACCCATCAAATTTAAATGAGGCATGATCCTGAGAAAGGTTTGCATCTCATCAGTCAAGTGACGTGGTCGACCCGACAACTTGCCACCTGTTTTGGGCACAAGTTGAAAGTTCACCCCCAATAGAATTTTATAGTACAGAAGGAGCTCCTTCAGCCCATTGTGCCTGTGTTGGCTCTCTGAAGAGCTAGCTGTTTCATCTCATTTCCTTGCCCATTCAAATACTTAGCTACTTTGAATTCTGCTTGCACCACTGTTTCTGGTAGGCTACTCTATATCCTAATAACCTTTCTGCGCAGTTGCACAGTGTTGTATATGTGAAAAGACACCATTTAGGCACAGAACAGCCAATTTTTCTGTCAATGATCTTGAGGTCCTGCTACATGAGATGGGATTTAGGAGGGACAGACTGGTAGTCGGGGGAGAAGGTTGGTGAAAGGAATTGCTTCTGCTCTGTAGGGGGAAGTGGCATTGGCAGTAAATGCCACCTCAGTAACCCCTTGGATGATAACCCAGTGCCAGAAGAAGTTTAATGAGTTGATTAAGGTTGGCAAGGTAAGAGGCATCACCCACAGCTTCCAAAAATGTAATGTACTGTGTGTCACTTGCAGCCAACTTATCCTCACTGTGCCCAAGGATCTTCAACAGGTGACTATTAATGTGCAGGTTCAAACCAAGAGGTAAACAGTTGTCAGTAGTGTTCCTTTGAATGTAGTGAGCTTTTGAGCTGAATGGAGTATGCGTTCCTAGGAATAGGATTCCCTCATGTCACCTCTGGTTCTTTTCCCTGACATCTTGTACCTGTGCCCTCTCATTATCGACCCTTCAGCCATTGGAAACAGTTTCTCTTTGTTTACTCTATCTAAACCTTTCATGATTTTAAATACCTCTATCAAATCTCCTCTTTTGCTAAACAAACACCTGAATAGTCTTGTGCCATTCATTTCAATTTCAGGGGCTATATCCAGAATCTCATGGTGTGATTGACAATCGCATGTATGATGTGGACATGGATGCCACTTTCAGCCTTCGATCGAAGGAAAAGTTCAATCCCCTTTGGTACAAAGGACAACCTGTGAGTATTAATAACATTTGTGTGTTGGAACATTATGATTATAGTACAGAGTTTCTTTTATTTGGAAATATTCTAGCAAATAAACATTATAAAGATGCTGAAATATAATTGAACCACAAATAGAGTAATGCAGTGACAGTCCTTCAGAGAGCAGCCTGTAAGTATTTGCAGCAGTAACGTCTGCTTGCTGGGCCACACTGTCTGCTAATAATTGTCCACGCCTGTTGAAGAAATGTTAATTTAATTTTAGTTTTGTGTGCTTATACTTGCTGACTAGTGCACCCACTAGTATTCCCCAGGTAAGGCAACTACAAGATATCAAAGAAGAAACTACAAATACTAGCAATTGAAATAAAAACCAAAGATGCTGGACATGCACGGTGGGATTAGTTGTAACTGGGGTTTTAACAGTGTATTGACTGCTAAACAAACGTTATGGCCTTGAAAAACTAATTTTAATTTTGTGGCATTTCAAATTTCTTCATTATGATAAAAATTAAATCTTTTTAAGAAACTTGAAAAGAATATATATTGGGCCAGGCTACAGAAGAAGGCTGATAGGTGTACATAAGCAAATGCTTGGTGCACTGGAAAGCCTGCCAGAAA
Source organism: Squalus acanthias (assembly GCA_030390025.1). NCBI lineage: Eukaryota > Metazoa > Chordata > Chondrichthyes > Squaliformes > Squalidae > Squalus > Squalus acanthias. Next base: position 72,992,406 of record CM059433.1, on the reverse strand, counting down.
GCCTGCGCTCTGTCAAGGAGCATAGAGGAGTTCAGCACCAACTTGGCCCAGGGCTTTGCGCAGAGCTTGGAGCCCATCATTTCCAACATGGAATGGGTGGTCGCTTCCATCAGCACACCTGTGGAACCCAGCATGTGCAGTGTCTGATGGCTGATGCTACAGCTTCCATTGCAGCACAAACCGCTTCCATCAAAGGTCTGAGTGTTGCAGTGGAATCTCTGACTGCTGCCATCATGGCTCTGGATATTACTGTTCAAAGGGGCTTCCAGGGCCTCTCAGCAGTCCATCAATCTGTTCTCTAACGGACATTTAGGATTGCTGAGGTGCTGCCCTGGGCGAGTGGCAGTGGCTCTATGGAGAACGCAACTGTTGTGCTCTCTCAGGATGACGGCATTTCTGCTGCACTCCGCCAGTGCCCTTGCTGTTGCCTGTCAGCCAGCCAGCCCAGACTGCTGCAGCCCAGGCCGAGATGGTGCAGTCTGAAGCCAGGCCTTCTAGGCCCCAGAGCTGCTCTAAGTTGCCCTCCAAGGCCATCTGCAGTCTCCTCAATTGGATGTCAGCAGCCTTCCACCACTTATGCTGCATTGTAGGAGCACTAGGAGAGGCAAAGGCGCACAGAAGACATGCACTAAGGAAATGCACAAAGGTGATTAGTTTATTTTTGGATACATTATGTAATGAGTGAATTTATAAAATTGGATTGGAATGTGCATTTTCTGGTGGCTTTTATTTTTTGTTGTCAGAAAGAGGACGATGTGATGGTTAGTGATAGAGAAAAAGTAAGGAGCGTGGGACTGTTGATGAATGGGGAGGTGTGGCTGAAGTTACTGGTATCGCTCATGAATTATTTGATCATGGAGAGCCCGGGCAGAAAGCGGCTGTCTACGTTGTATCCTTCCTTCCCCTACCCGTTCCTCCTCTTCCTCATGCTCCTTTTTTAAAATTAGTTTCTGGGATGAGGGCGTTGCTGGCAAGGCCAGCATTTATTGCCCATCCCTAATTGCCCTTGAGAAGGTGGTGAGCCACCTTCTTGAACCGTTGCAGTCCGTGTGGTAAAGGTACTCCCACAGTGCTGTTAGGTAGGGAGTTCCAGGATTTTGACCTAGCGATGATGAAGGATCGGCGATATACTGTACTTCTAAGTCAGGATGGTGTATGACTTGGAGGTGGTGGTGATCTTCTTCTTCTAGGTGGAAGAGGTCGCGGGTTTGGGAAGTGCTGCCGAAGAAGCCTTGGCGAGTTGCTGCAGTGCATCTTGTAGATGGTACACACTGCAGCCACGGTACGCTGGTGGTGGAGGGAGTGAATATTTAAGGTGGTGGATGAGGTGCCAATCAAGTGGGCTGCTTTGTTCTGGATGGTGTCGAGGATGTTGATGGTGGGGGATTCGGCGATGGTAATGCCGTTGAATGTCAAGGGGCAAGGGACTCTCGCTTCTTGGAGATAGTCATTGCCTGGCACTTCTATGGCGCAAATGTTACCTGCCACTTATCAGCCCAAGCCTGAACGTCGTCCAGGTCTTGTTGCATGCGGGCATGGACTGCTTCATTATCTGAGGAGTTGTGAATGGCACTGTGCAGTCATCAGCAAACATCCCCATTTCTGATCTTATGTTGGAGGGAAGGTCATTGATGAATCAGCTGAGGATGGTTGGGCCTAGGACACTGCCCTGAGGAACTCCTGCAGCGATGTCCTGGGGTTGTGATGATTGACCTTCAACCACCACAACCATCTTCCTTTGTGCTAGGTATGACTCTAGCCAGGGGAGAGTTTTCCCCTGATTCCCATTGACTTCAGTTTTACTAGGGCTCCTTGATGCCACACTCGGTCAAATGCTGCCTTGATGTCAAGGGCAGTCACTCTCACCTCAGCTCTGGAATTCAGTTCCTTTGTCCATTTTTGGACGAAGGCTGTAATGAGGTCGGGAGCCGAGTGGTCTTGGCGGAACCCAAACTGGGCATTAGTGAGCAGGTTATTGGTGAGTAAGTGCCGCTTGATAGCACTGTCGATGACACCTTCCATCCCTTTGCTGATGATTGAGAGTAGACTGATGGGGTGGTAATTGGCTGGATTGGATTTGTCCTGCTTTTTGTGGACAGCTTCACGTCTAATAGGCGGTGGTAAGGGCTGTTCCCTCATAATGGCCAGGTTGTGCAGAATGCAGCATACTACCACAAATCTTGATACCCGCTCAGCTGAGTACTGCAGGGTTTCTGCAGAGCAAGCCAGGCAGCGGAAGCGTGGCTTGAGGACTCCGATGGTGTGCTATATAATGCTCCTTGTGGCAGCATGGCTCTCATTGTATACATGCACAGCAGGCCTACATGTGTTCTGGACCGGAGTCATGAGGGGATAACCCTTGTCACCCAGTAGCCAGCCTTTGACTTGCCATGGTGGGTCAAATATAGCTGGCACAGAGGACTGCTGCAGAATGACGGAATCATGACTATTGCCAGGATAACGGGCATTCACCTGCATGATGCGCTGCCTGTGGTCGCCCACCAGCTGCAGATTGAGTGTGGAATCCCTTTCGGTTCATGGAAATGGCTGAGTTCACATGAGGTGCACGCAAGGCAATGTGCGTGCAGTCAATGGCACCCTGCACCATGCGGAAGCCTGCAATCTGAGCAAACCCTCGTGCTCGCTTCGCCTGCTTGTCTCTGGTAAGAGGGACTGAGATGAAGCTGTCTCTCTGTGTATAGAGAGCCTCAGTGACCTCCCTTATGTAGCAGTGTACTGCAAACTGCGAGATGTTTCTTATATCTCCAGCAGTATCCTGGAAGGAACCAGATGCATAAAGGTAAGAGCCACAGTCACCTTGACAGCCACAGGCAATGTGGTCCTTGTCCTGCTCTTAGGTTGCAGTTGTGGCTGCAGCAGTTGGCAGATTTCAGTCACTGCCTCTTTAGTGAAACGAAGACATCTCGAGCATTGGTCCTTGCTGAAGTTAAGGTAAGAGAATTGCCTCCTAAGGACTCTCGGCGGATATGGCCTCCTGCTGAGAGCCCTTCTCCCTATCCTCCTACTCTTCTCTTCTAGCAGCTTGTCCTGCTCTGTGTGGCCTCTCTTCATTCTCCCAGTCATGCTCAATTCCAAGAGAAAGGCCGACCAGGCCACTCAAGTCTGGAAGCAACTTGTTTCAGCACAAGCTTTTAAATGACCAAAAATTACTTTAGCACCAACCAGACCACTCGCTGTAGACTATTCAAACTTTAGGCAAGTATAGGAAAGCTCCAAAAACACGTATAATTGCACCAGCAGCCAGAAGAAATAATCCAGCAACTAACCTGTAAGTAGTTCATCATCCCTTTAAGTACCGCTGGTGGGTGATCCTTCATTCTATTTAATGTCCCGTTCAACTATGAGCAGTTAAGACAGGGCTGGTGTGTGGCGTTCAAAAACGGCAGACATGGCGTCAAACACTGATTGGCGTCATCATCTGCTTGCTCTGCATGCTGCCGGCGGTCGTTAGGTGGGCGTGTGCAAACCCTTTACCAAGATATCGTCCGGCGCACTTCCCACTGGAAGTGCGCACGCATCTTGGACGTCATATTTGAGTGTTAGGAGGTCGCGTAGTGCCTAAACAACGGACGCTACCAAGCCCAATTTCTCTTCTCCACCCCCCCCATGATAATGACTTCAGACAATGTACTGTATAAACTATTTAGCTAATAATTGGAATTAAGTTGATTTTTAGGATATGTTATACAAACCATTTAAAAAAAATTCGTTTATGGGATGTGGGCATCGCTAGCAAGGCCAGCATTTATTGCCCATCCCTAATTGCCCTTGAGAAGGTGATGGTGAGCCACCTTCTTGAACCGCTGCAGTCCGTGTGGTGAAGGTACTCCCACAATGCTGTTAGGTAGGGAATTCCAGGATTTTGACCCAGCGACGATATACTTCTAAGTCAGGCTGGTGCATGACTTGGTGGGGAACTTGGAGGTGGTGGTGTTCCCATGCGCCTGCTGCCCTTGTCCTTCTAGGTGGAAGAGGTCTTGGGTTTGGGAGGTGCTGCCGAAGAAGCCTTGGCGAGTTGCTGCAGTGCATCTTGTAAATGGTACACACTGCAGCCACTGCTAGATCTGTTCTGAATCTATCCCATTTAGCACGGTGTCCTCAGTGTGAAGACGGGTCTTCGTCTCCACAATGACTGTGAGATAGTCACTGCTACCAATACTGTCATGGACAGATGCATCTGCGACAGGGAAATTGGTAAGGACGAGGTCAAGTAGGTTTTTTCCTCGTGATGGTTCTCTCACCATCTGTCGCAGGCCCAGACTTGCAGTTATGTCCTTCAGGACTCGGCCAGCCCGGTCAGTAGTGGTGCTACCGAGCAACACTTGGTGATGGACATTGAAGTGCCCCACCCAGAGTACATTCTGTGCCCTTGCTCCTCTCCGTGCTTCTTCCTAGTGGTGTTCAACATGGAGGAGTACAGATTCATCAGCTGAGGGAGGGCGGTAGGTGGTAATCAGCAGGAGGTTTCCTTGCCCATGCTTGGCCTGAAGCCACGAGACTTCATGGGGTCCAGAGTCAATGTTGAGGACTCCCAGGGCCATTCCTTCCCGGCTGTATACCACTGTGCTGCCACCCCTGGTGGGTCTGTCCTGCCGGTGGGACAGGACATACCCAGGGCTGGTGATGGAGGAGTTTGGGACATTGGCTGAAAGGTATGGTTCTGTGAGTATGACTATGTCAGGCTGTTGCTTGACTAGAATTTTGACACAAGTCCCCAGATGTTGGTGAGGAGGACCTTGCCGGGTCGATTGGGCTGGGTGTGCCGTTGCCGTGTCTGTAGCCGGTGCCAAGGTCCATCCCGTTTCATTCTTATTATTGTGTTTCGTAGCAGCTTGTTATACAACTGAATGGCTTGCTAGGCCATTTCAGAGGGCAGTTAAGAGTCAACCACATTGCTGTGGGTCTGGAGTCACATATAGGCCAGATTTCCTTCCCTAAAGGATTTTTACGACAATCCGATAGTTACTAGTAATTATTCCAGATTTATTTAATTAACTGAATTTAAATTCCCCAGCTGCCATGGTGGGATTTGAACTTACGTCTCCGGATCATTAGTCCAGGCCTCTGGATTACTGGCCCAGTGACATTACCACTACGCTACCGTTCCCCTTTCAATGGCTGTGACTGATTTACCTTCTGTGCGCTATTCACCTCAGAAGTTCATTCAGTTGACACCTAACTTTAGAGACAATTTATTGGTTTGTACAGGGTTAAGAGAATTACTGTAGTTGAATCCAAACCTTTCAAATGTGTTACATATTTTGTGAAATGCTCCACAGTACTGCTGGAAATTCCACTCTCCCCTTATTAAAATGTTCCATTTTTTTGTAATTTGTTTATCCCCATCTACAATGGTTTCTGATGATGGAGTCAGAGTAAAATTTTGTCACTTCAATAAACTACAGGAAATGTTCATACCACTTTCTTTTTAGTTCCTGCCTCCACATCTTGTGGGAAGGTAAACATAGCCTAGATTTCTTGGCATCTGCTAAAGCGAGTATAATTCTGTGCCTAAGCGATTGGAAATAGTGGTCTTCTGTCTGCAAGGATTCCTGCTTTTTTTTTAGGTGAAATGTAACGAAGTTAAACACAGAAAATATTGCCGATAGTGAGGTTTTAGGCAATTGTCTCTTATACAAATTCAATATAATTGTCTCATGTTTCCTGATCCTAAAATAATACTGTAAGTTTTGTGTTAGCTCAGTGTCTTGGTCTGGTTAACTGCTGGAGACACACATAATGGATTCACTTGAGCTCACTTGCATACCGATAAAGCTGCACCCGAAATGAGAAATTCAGCCCTGCAGTTCTTTGTTAACTGTCATAATGGTTTTATTGTTTGCATGCTCAAAGCATTTTCTGTTATGATTGATTTATAAACTGTATTACAGGGGAGATATTTGCTTTTCTAACAAGAGGAAATTCTGTCAGCCAGCTAAACTGAGAATTGCATGTTTATGCGTAAGAACTCGGCCATTATTTGATCACTGAGAATAAAAATCAGCTATACTAAAAATATTCTGGAAATGTAAAATATTGCAATGCAACAATCATCCGATGACGCACTTCCTTTGTAAATGATTTATTCTAAAAGAATAATTATTCATCTCAATCCGTGTAAGTGCAGGAAAACATCTGCATTCTATTTATAGAACAAGGTATTTTCCAAATTGAAATAAAAGCAGGACATGCTGGAAATGCACAGCATGTTTGTCAACATCTGTAAAGAGGAAAGACAGGTTAACGTATTTCCAGCATGGTTTTTATTTAAATTCTCAGCATTTGCAGTTTTTAATTTTACTTCTCCAAGTTGAGCTTTGCTCAGGTACCTCCTGAATTAACATCAAGACTGGTTATAAATGTTGTCAAATTTTGTTTGAAGATGGTCCTGTGAGGTGCCTTGGGACCTTTTACTACCTTAAAGGCACTATATAAATGCAACTTGTTGTAATAACTTTGGAACTGTTCCTAGAATCATAGAATGATACAGCACAGAAGGAGGCACTTTGGTAGAGCTATCCAATTAATCCCACTCCCTGCTCTTTCCCCATAGCCCTGTAAACTTTTTCCCTTTAAGTATTTATCCAATTCTCTTTTGAATTTGCTTCCACCACCCTTTCAGGCAATGCATTCCAGATCATAACAACTCGCTGTGTTTTAAAAAATAAAGTTTCCTCATTTCACCTCTGGTTCTTTTGCCAGTCACTTTAAATCAGTGTCCGCTGGTAACCGACCCTCCTGCCGCTGGAAACAGCTTCTCCTTATTTACTCTATCAAAACCATTCATGATTTTGAACACTTCTATCGAATCTCCTTTTAACCTTCTCTGCTGTAAGGAGAACAACCCCAGCTTCTCCAATCCCTCCACATAACTGAAGTCCCTCATCCCTGGTACCATTTTAGTAAATCTCTTCTGCACCCTCTTGAAGGCCTTGACATCCTTCCTAAAGTGTGGTGCCCAGAATTGAAAGCAATACTTCAGCTGAGGCCTAACCAGTGTTTTATTTTAAAGGTTCAGCATAACTTCCTTGCTTTAGTACTCTATTTATCTATTAATAAAGCCAAGGATCCCATATGCATTTTTAACAGCCTTCTCAACTTGTCCTGCCACCTTCAAAGATTTGTGTACATACATCCCCAGATCTCTCTTTTCCCGCATCCCCTTTAAAATTGTACCATTTAGTTCATATTGCCTCTCCTCATTCTTCCTATCAAAATGCATCATGTCACACTTCTCTATGTTAAATTTCATCTGCCATGTGTCTGCCCATTTCATCGGCTTGTCGATGTCCTCCTGAATTCTGTTACTATCCTCACTGTTTACTACATTTCCGAGTTCCGTATCATCTGCAAGCTTTGAAATTATGCTCTGTGTACCCAAGTTCAGGTCATTAATATATATCAAAAAATATATATCAGTAAGAGCAGTGGTCCTAATACTGACCCCTGGAGAACACCACTGTATACCTCCTTCCAGTCTGCAAAACAACGATTCACTACTCATTCCATGATGAACTTTAATTGTCAATGGAGCAAGGGCAGGCCTGAGAGGTAGGCCTCCATGTGGTGAGAAAATCAAGGCTGTAAATTACAATAGCGCTTATAAGCTAGAAGATTTTTAAACCCTTTTGTTTATTTCTCCTTGTTATTTCCCTTCTGAAGGCATTGATTCCTTGCTGGTTCTTTTACTGTGATTATTATTCATCTATGAACTTTGATAATTTCTTTTTGCTTGCAGGGATTAGGAGCATCACGGATGAACCCAGTTCTTTCCTCACCTGCTGTGCACAGATATGAGTTCCCGTAGAATAGAAATAATAAGTGGGAACCTTGACAGATTTCTTTCCCCTTCCACAGCTCAGGGATGCTGAGGCTAAATGAAGTACTTACTGTTGCCCTGGCTGAGATGATGTATCTCAGCACAGATCACGAATCGAACCTGCGACCTTCCTTGTCTGTGTGGCTCAGCCACTCACTGGATAACCTTACTGAGGGAAGCATTCTTGCATCAGATTTTGATGCTATGTATTTGGCCATGATGGGGTGGGCCGGCAAGACTGCATTCAGTTTTTCTGCCTAAGCCACTCTTCTGTTTTATAAGCAATTCTGGTAGTATCTGTGACGTAACAGTGTGTACTGCCACTGTAGTACAATCATCATTTAACTTTGATACCCCACAAGTAATGACAACTAAAAGGTTTGACTTTCAAATGGCACACTGAATGGTTTGTAGCAGGCACAGGAAGTGTTGGGTGAATTCTGTCAGAGTGTTCAGAGGCCTCATTAGTTAATAACTGCTATTTGTTCTTCCTATAGTTTTGGCTGACAGCAATGTATCAGGGTCTGAAGGCAGGTACCTACTTTTGGCCTGGATCTGAAGCCAGCATAAATGGAACATACCCAAACATTTACAAAATATTTGACAAGTACGTAGAACAATGGCTGGTAAATGTTCCTATCTTATCAAAATACCATTCAATTTTTTTTTTAAGTTAGTGGAGACATTGGTATTACCTCCAGACAGTATTTCAGGCATTGCAAGGTGCTGGTGGGAGGACATGCATACACTGTCATCCAGAGAGAGCAGCATCATGTGTGCCCATGCCTGCAGTGTCACGAGTACTGGACAATATCTCCAAATGGCCAAGGATTTACAAGAATGCAGACTAAATGGCACCAATGGGAACACTGTAGCCCCAGGAGACACTTGGCGGCAACCACAGACTGTCCTTGGGGCATCTATTGTCAGAGCCTCCGCTGCAGCTCTCTATGGAGTTACCACAGTCCAAGTTGAACTGCAGTGCTGCAAACCCATCAGGGTACATGTGGTAGTGGACTCCTCCATTTGACCCTTCATCTGCAGCCCACTGTCTGACTCAGTCCCCAGTGCCTGCACATACTTTTGATGCCTTACAAAAGTTGTTCTTTTAAAAGAAGCACTTACGAAATCAGAATCCCTCAACAGTTCAGCCAAGGAGTGATGTTTACTCAACCTCCGGTCAGAAATGCCTTTCCTTCTCATCTTCCTTCCCAGCTGTTCCTAATTACTCATGCTTGGTGTTTCACCCAATGCACTCCTCTGCCTCACACTAATTCTCTTGGTGAATGCTTCTGGACTGTTGCTTGGGAGGGATAGAGTGAGTGATAGTGTGTGTTTTGAGGTGCTGGAAAGGCATTATGCAGTGGGGACTTCCTCGCCCTCCGATAGGTGAGTTGTTGGGTGATATCCCTCACCGTCACTGTGGCCTCCTGAAATTGTTTTTATCACCTTGGGGGGTCAAAAAGGAATTTCCTAATTTTTTTCTCTCACTGAATTGGCCTAGGGTTTTTCTAAATCTATTTTTTGCCTTTCCCAGGATGTTACGTGGCTGCTGGTAGGTGGGAACATTGGGAGTCTTGATGCTTAATTGCAACATTACTGTATGGGACAAGCTTGACTTTCCCATCTTGTCTTCTTCTGTCCATCATTTCCATGTGTTCATACCCCATACTGACCCTTGGGTTACAATACTTCCATCCTTTCGACGATCTGAACAGCACCCATTGACTCTAGCCCTTTGTTTCCTGTCCATCTACCAATTTTTTATTCATGTTGCTACATTTCCTCCTATACCATACTCCTAAATTTTTGTAACGAGCCTCCTGGGAGACACTTCATCAGATGCCTTATGAAAATCTATATACACGACATCTACAGCATTCATGTTATCTGTTCAATCAGTTACAAAAAAGAATTGTCAAACATGACTTATCTTTAACAAATTGTAGTGAAGTCCATTCAAAGGGTGTGTAAATAGCTAAGAATGTGAGAGGCCTGGGGAAATCCGAGAAAATGGAGAACACGCGGGTCTGGTATGAAATTACAACAGGTTTGGAAATGAGGATAAAGCTAAAGCTTCAAGTTACTGAAATCAATGTTCAGACCAGAACATTGCAGTGTGACGAGGAGAAAAATGTTGTTCTTGAAGCTTACGATGATCTTTGTTGGAATGCTGTACGAGAAACTGGGAGAACAGAGTATGGGGCCTTTAAAGGATGCGGGATAGGAAGAAGTATACTTCAGTCTGCTGTGTGAGTCAGTAGGTTTGTAGATGTCAATAAAAAGCCCATCACTATGAAAATGAAAATCAGGGGCTCTATAATGTGTGGGCAGTAAATTCCATTGGTTTATCACCCAGATTACCCCTAGTATATTTGAGAATCTTATGAAATATAGAATATCCCACTTACGTGGGAGTGCTGTAGAACTGAATATTGTTTTCTTTTGTTTAGCACTGAAACAGTGAAACCTGTTAATAATTACAATTTTTCAAATTTGTGTATTTTTTCTCTTTTAAGCAACATTCCATATGAAGAAAGAGTTTTCACGGTTCTTAAGTGGCTTGATTTGCCAAAGGAAGAGAGGTAATCATTTATATTTATAAATTACCTAGATGGAATGATTAAGCAGAATGTACTCTTCTTCTTTCGTATGGTAGTAGCAAAGCAAATCAAATGTCAATATCTAAGTCAGATATCCAGGCCAAAGCTTCCGGTGTAACGGCGTGGATATCTTGTGGCTGCCTGTGAATTTCCTCTGAGGGTAGTGCTAAATGATGTGCTCCAAGGTCTGATTAAGAGCTCCATAGTCGCATGATGGGGATGCTTTAATCTTCCATCTATGGAGAAGGTGGCAACATCTACCATGACCGGTTCTGAGGTGGTTGATGGTTGTCCACTGTTTGCGAGAAAGGTTTGATCCTTCAGGTTGTACTGTGGGGTCCTCTATAAGGAATCCATTCGGTATGTCGCTGTTCTTCCAAGCATTTCGCCATCGTTCATCAAGGCTGAGGGGAGATCGCTGAAGGGCTTCGGCGATGGCCCAAAATAGCCTTCTAGATTGGAGACGGGTTGGTGGTAGGTTGTTCAAGTCGGCCTGGATCGGCATGTCTTTGTTGGTGTAGCGGTTGTATTCTCTGGAGACTGTATATTCGCGGCGTAGGTGTGGTGGTGCGATGTTTGCAAGCACGGGCAGCCAAGGTGTTGGTGTCGATAAAAGCGTACCGGTGATAATTTTCATAGTAGAATTCAGCTGGACATCAACGGATTTGACAGGCGGACTCGATAGCCATGCCGGAGAGCAGTACTCCGCTGTAGAGTACACCAGGGCGAGTGCTGCCGTACGGAGGGTTTGAGCGTCTGCTCCCCATGTGGATCCGGCGAGTTTCTGGATCAAGTTGACCCTACTCTTTAGTTTCTTCCCAAGGTTCTGGAGATGTTGTCTATATGACAGGGTGTGATCAAGCGTGACTCCTAAAGAGGAGGCTTTTTTGGCATGGTTTACCTCTGCGCTGCAGAAGGAGACTTTCAAAGCTTGGTTTGCTTGATGGGTGTTGAGGTGGAATGTCGAGGTGACGGTTTTTTGCAGGTTTGGCCGAAGTCGCCATCGGCGGAAGTAGGCCTCCATCCTCTGTAAATCACTGGTCAGGGTCTCTTCGGTGATGGACAGATTCATGTTTTGCGTGGCGAAGGCAATGTCATCAGCGTATACGAACTTGCAGAACTCTGTTTCAGGCAGGTCACTGGTGTAAACATTGAATAACATGGGTGCCAGGACAGAACCCTGTGGGAGTCCGTTGTTCAATGTCCTATATCTGCTCTTCTGGGTGCCAGAGTGTACACACGGCAGCGTCGGTTGCTAAGCATGGAGTTGAGAAGATGGATCGTTGTTCTGCAGGGTAAAACGGTGGAGAGCTTGAAAAGCAGTCTATGCTTCCATACTGTGTCACACGCCGCTGACAGGGTCCACGAGTGCTACGGCGGTCTTGAGCTGACGCTGGAAGCCTCCTTCGATGTGCGTTGTTAAAGCTACCACTTGGTCGCAGCAGTTACAGCCGCTCCAGAAGCCCTGCTTGCTCCTTAGAATGGTTGGCTCGATGATGGGGGCGAGTCTGTGGAGTAGCAGCCTCTCCAGCACGTTATAACAAGTGTAAGGAGATCGGGCAGTAGCTGGAGCCTTCACAAGCATTCTTCCCCTGCTTCAGGAGGGCAATTATTTTAGTCTCCCTCCAAATAGGTGGAATTTTACTGGTTGCCAGTACCTCAGAGAATGTACTAACTAAGCCATTTTCATTATTGTTTAGTCCATTAATAACCGCCAAAGATTTATGGGGTTGAATTTCTCTGGGGGTTCTCTGGATCGTCCACAGTAACTTTGGCAGAAGATCCCTGAAAACCCGGAGAAACGGCATAAACACACCATTTCTCTGGGGGCCCGCAGATCTTCTGCCGAAGTTACGGCGGATAATTGGGAAAACCCCCGTGGAAAATCAACCCCTATATATATTTCAACTTGTTCAAGTAAATCACGTGAGTATTCTTCCCCTCCTTCCTCCCTCCTTGAACGTACTGGGCCAAGATGAGAGATGGTTCCACAGGCACTGGCTGCTGTCCCAAGACATCACCTAAATGCCTGTTCATGGGTGAGTTTGCAGAGAGAGTGTTAGCAGATTTTTCTAGGACAAAACACAGCTGTGCCCAATCTTGTTCTCGCTCATGGGCCACACTTGCATGCAGGGACCCCTGGGTACTGACTGGGAGTGAGAACTCTGACTGGAAACATCAAGGCTATTTGTTGCACCTCCACTTGTGTCCTAAGCTGACCCGAGCTAACTCAGCACAGAGCAGGCATGCAAACTTGGAACCTTCCTGGTCTCCTGTGTTTCAGTACCACATGAGACAACGCATTTACATATTGAGCTTTGAGAAGGCCGCAAATTATAATTAACCCTTCCTTTTCATTTAAAAATTATGAATGCGGCATACATGAAGCAGAGAACATGAGCTCATTGATGCACGGAGGCGGGAAATGACCTTTCACATTCTTATTTCTCTCAATTCTTAGCTAGAGGTGTGACTTCTCCAGAATGTCATTTAGCAGTTTACAGTTTTATATTTAAATATGATATTTAGGGATTCAGTTGGAAATGGCCCACTACCTAAAAAATAAATGAAACTCTAAAAACGATCTGCTATTAAAAGGAAGAAAATGCAGCTTCCCTCCAGAGAAGAGGAGAAATATTGTTGTACTTCCTCCCCCACTCTTAATAATGGCTTTTTTATTGAATAATAAAAAACACTTTAATTGGAAGCATTTATTTTTCAAATGTATCCAGTTCCTTTTAAATGATATTAAGAGTAGCTCATGCTCCTATTGTTTCCCATTGGTATTAAATCATGCTTTTTGTATCTTGGGGCAAATTCAGCAATAACGCCTGTACAAAGCACCTTCTATATGTCTCAATGTGCTTCATGTATTATTTTGGAGTGGAATGACTTGTTATGTAGGCACAGCAGCCACTAGGTGCACAGAAAGATCTCAAAGACAGAAATCACTAAATCTACCCTTCCTGAGCATAGAGATTTGAAATACTAAACAGTAGAGAACAGATTGCGGAGAAGACCATGCTGAGTATCCCAGCAGTAAGAAGCATACTTCAAAATTGTCCAGGGATGTCTCGGATCAGCATTACTCCCGTTCCTCGACTTCCATGCAACTGCCCAGAGAGGAATCGCCCAAATATGTCACGTCTGAGCATCAGCTCTGAGATGACAACTTGCCACCAAATGATTTCCAACCAGTAAAAGCTTAGGCTTCAGTTATGCTGCCAATTTCACATCGTTGTGATGCAGTTCTGAGTGCACATTAATATACAAAGTGACTTATTGCGTTACTCAGCTGCCAATGTACTAAAACCATTTTAAGACCAAAAGTTTGTACTCTTGTGCTCTTCTGACATTATAAATTAGTTGTTGGGGGAGTTAAGCTCTTCAGAAGACAGTTGGCAGGTACTGCTTTCCGATTAGTATCTCCTTCCAAACAGGAGATATATTCAGCAATCTTTTCTAAGAGATCTCATCTGGCTCTTCCTTCTAATTCATCTTTCAGTTCCTAGCCTCCAGTAACCATAGACATACGGCATATAAGAAGGCCATTTGTGCCTGTGTTAGCTCTTCAACTGGAACTATCTACTTTGATGCCTTTTCCCTACATCCTTTTATAATCTTTTTGAAATATTGACCCATTTGCCTTTTAAGTGATGTTATTGAAGGTAAACTTCATCATTTCACGTTCCTGATGTAGAGCTTCGCTCACTGGGAGCACATATTGGGAATTTGGGCCTAGAGATTAAGGGCTCCCCGTGTTTTTCCATCCATAAAATTACTTGCATAGTTTCTGCCTCAATAGCCACTTGCGGTAAAGCATTCCATGTTCTCACAATCCTCGGTGTGAAAGCATTTCTTTTAACTTTCCCCCTTCATTCCTCTAGTGATAATCCGGAGTCTCTGCCTGCTTGTTACCGATTGGCCAACCCAACCCATGGAAACAATCGTTCACTATTTACCTTCACAAAACCCGTTACAATTTTGTAAATCTCCGTTAGATCCATCGTAGTCTTTTGTGCTCTAGTGGGGGGAAAAAAACCATTTTTTTCAAGCCTTTCTTCATAACTATAACCTTTCATTCCTGGTATCGTTCCAGTGAATCTTTGTTGTATCCTTTCCATGGCTTGAAATCCTGCCTATAATGTGGTGCACAGATCTGCATGTAATACCACACCAGTGACCTAACCAATATCTTGTACAAATTCAACATCTCTTTTATATTCAGTGCCATATATACATATAAATAACCCCGAATCCGATTTGTCCTTTTTATTGTTTTTGCCACCTCCACTCCTGCCTTTAACGAAATGTATGTATCCGTACCTCCGATCAAAGATGAAGCTATCAGATTGTTACGCATGAGTTCTGCATGCTCCCTCAGCGTATCAGAGCAGTTAACTACTCTGTATCTATCACCTTTTTCCATTTTTTTCCATTTATTAAATTGTGATGTGAACTGTTATAAGCACAGCTGATACTTTATTTGTATGTATATATTGAGAGGATGTTGATTTTCATTTTGTGAGTACCCAGCAACGGAGATATCTGTAAATAACTGTCAGTAACAACTCCATTGACTGGTACTTGCGACTACTCATGTTTTCCAGTGTCAGCATTTTACAGTATTGCTGAATTGTAAAGAATTAGTGCGTATGTGTTCTTTCAAAATAGATTTGTTGTTGTTTTAGGCCTGATTTCCACACCCTGTATTTGGATGAACCAGATACTTCAGGGCATATATATGGGCCTGATA
The DNA here is from genome assembly GCA_030390025.1 of Squalus acanthias. Taxonomy (NCBI): domain Eukaryota; kingdom Metazoa; phylum Chordata; class Chondrichthyes; order Squaliformes; family Squalidae; genus Squalus; species Squalus acanthias. Next base: position 72,977,207 of record CM059433.1, on the reverse strand, counting down.
GCCTTCAAGTGAGTTTATTTTTGGTTCTCTGCCTGTGTGGTGATTGTAGGTTAATTTAATAATTTTAACAAAAGTAATATTGTATCCAGATACTTCTAATGCAGCAAAATAAGATTCTGGTGGGAAAAAATTCGGTGTCGCCACTCTTAGGGCGCTAACGTCGAATTAGCGCCCCGAAAAAATTAGCACCCCCTCCGCCTGAAATTCAATTGTAACACCCCAAGCAGGAGGTGGCGCGCTACTGGAAGCGCTCCACCTCCTTTTTGGGGCGCTACAACTGAATAGCGCGGCGCTACATGCAACAGTGTCACGTGCATTGGCACCTAGCACCATGTCATTGCAGGCCTGCCTCTCCTGATTAAAGGGGAGGGGCCTAGCGCTGCGTGCACCGGGGCCCTGCTAGACCACCGGGGAGCGGGGTGTCGGGAAAACAGCCCAGCACTCAAAAAATGGCCGCCTGACACCTGCCCTTTAAGTAGCGCCACCGCGGCTGCAAAAACACCACCCTGACCCTGTCGGACATATCGTCCGGCGATAGGCCAGGGGGCACAACCCAAATTTGCAGCCGGGGCGCTGCGCACGGCGATGATGTCATCAGCTGCGGCGCAGTGCCACAGGGCGCTACCGGCTACCACCGCCGCTAACCTCCCACTGAATTTTGCGGGAGGTGTTAGCGGCGCCGCGCCTGGGCGCTAGGGGAGTTGTGCCCCGTTGGTGCCCCCGGGGTACTAACGAGAGGCGCAAATCAAGCTAATTTTCCCCTTGGGTGTTAACAGTGGTCAAAGTTAACGTTACTTGTTACAGGGAGATCCTATGCACAGTTCCCTGGTGTATGCTGGATTACCTGATTTCATCCAGCTTGGCGGTGAGTGCTGCAGTGTCCTGGGGTAGAGTTTCCACTAGGTTGTGCTGGTAATTTGTCCAAAATAAGCCAAACCAGCATAAAAGATCAAGGAATATCAAGCGCAAGTCAAGCCCAGCACAAATCAAGTTACCGTGATCTTTAACGCTGGTTTAACAAAACAATGCGCTGGAAGGCCGCCACGCCCCGACCAAAATAATAAGCATGGCGAGTTTCCGCCAATTGCACCTGTTTGCGGGCCTTCGAGGAGGCTCTTCAAATTAATATGTATTTTTTAAAAAGATAGACTTGCATTTATATAGCGCCTTTCATGACCACCGGACGTCCGAAAGTGCTTTACATCCAATTAAGTACTTTTTTGAAGTGTAGTCAATGTTATAATGTAGGAAACGTGACAGCCAATTTGCACACAGCAAGCTCCCACAAACAGCAATGTGATAATGACCAGATAATCTGTTTTTTTGTTATGTTGATTGAGGGATAAATATTGGCCAGGATACCGGGGATAACTCCCTGCTCTTCTTCAAAATAGTGCCATGGGATCTTTTACATCCACCTGAGAGAGCAGACGGGTCTTGGTTTAACGTCTCATCCGACAGTGCAGCACCTCCAACAGTGCAACACTTCCTCAGTCACTGGAGTGTCAGCCTAGCTTTTTGTGCTCCAGTCTCTGGAGTGGGACTTGAACCCACAACCTTCTGACTCAGAGGCGAGGGTGCTACCAACTGAGCCACAGTTGACACTTTTAGGCACAAAGGCACTAGGAGGCACCTTTTTAAAGAAAGTTTTTAAATATTAAAAAATAATTTATTAAAAACTGACTCGTATACACCAATGAAACTAGTAAATGGTTCTGTATAGTTTTTTTTAAGTCATTTTCGGTTATTTAAAGTCAGGTTACTCACAGGTGGTGGACTGGACACACTTATTAAAAATGTTTTTTTTTGTGGTGTACCCAATTTCAGCTATATTAATAAAACTGCGCCAGGTTACCACTCTGAAATATATCAAGGAATACTTTTTAATGCAAGTCAAAAAAAATAAGCAATTACGTTTTATTACACTGCCCCATTGTGCCGGTTCATGGAAGATTTTATGTTTATGATTATGCAAATAAACTGAGCAGAAACTTGAACTTTTACTTCACTTCAGAAAAATAGCACAATTTTGAGCGCAATTTGTGGCCAGATTGCCGATTGTGCCCAAAGTGGAAACTCTACCCCCCCCTTTAGTGATAATTATAGAATTATTGTTAGGATCTGGGAAGTTATTGTGAGAGTGAGAGTTTGTAAAATGAGGTTCCACTATAATTATTATGCGGTGCTTTCACAGTGAAACATTGTTCTAAAACTGTTCTTTCAAATGATGGGAACTATTACAATTTGGGCTACTTCCCAAAACTTTTACTTTTGCACAGTGCAAAAGTCGGCTTCTATAGACAGGCCTGTGAAGTAGGATAGCAGGCCATAGGGTGAATGATAAACCCTTTTATCATTTCATTATGCACTGGAACTAATGCTGACTACTCCAGTGTGTGCGCCAGATCTCCCTGAACTGGAGTTGAACACATAATTCTTGCTTACTAAAAAGTGAAATTATACAGAAGAAGCAAGAATAAATCTGCAGAATTCAAAAATTTCAGTTCTTATTTCTCAACATAACTTTGTTATTTTGATTTGAGGAAAAAAATTTAAAGATATTTGAGGTGTTTTTTTATATAAATGCACATTGTTGGGCTCACTACTCTCTGGATGCAGGTCTCTGTCACAGAAGCCATTTTTGAAGTGCTGCAATACTATGCATATACAAAATATATAACACATGTAAGCATCACAAGAACATTAGCTCATTCATGATTCCCTATCATGGTGGTGCCAATGGACTGTTGCCTGCTTACCTGAAATAAAGATCTTCCTGGGACCTAGAACTGCAGCAGAGATGACATGGATAATATTGTAATTATTAGGATAGTGAAAATCATTTTGACCTTATGTGTTGTGCACTCCAGACTTTGTGTTTTCTCTCTCAATATATAGGTGGCAAAAGCACTAAAGAAAGTGGACACGATGGTGGGAATGCTGATGGATGGGCTCAAGCAAAGAAACCTGCAGAAATGTGTCAACCTGATTCTGTTATCTGACCACGGTATGATACCAGAGTTGCACAGACAACTCCTCACAGAGGAACCTCCAGTCTTTCACATTGCTTCTCACAATTTGCCATGCTTCCAATTTGATGTCATCAGCAAATTTCAATATAGTTTCCTCAGTTCCTACATGCAGAGTATTTATTTACAGTAAATAAGAGCAGTTTAAATGTAGACTTGTGTGGAATACCATTCATCCCATCTTTCCAGTTGGTGAATAACCTTTTACTTCTACCCTTTTACTTTCTTCTTTCCAACCATATCTCTGACCATGTAGCCACAATCCCCTTCATTCCATGTGCCATTATCTTTGCCGTAAGTCTCTTACATGGTAGCTTAACAGATGCTTTTGAAAATCCATATAAACTACATCCACTGCATTTCCTTTATCAATCCTTTGTTTTTCCTACAAAGAATTCTATAAGTTAGTCATACACAACTTGGCTTTTTGAAATCCATGTTGACTAGCACTAGTTAACTTCTGTTTGACCAATTACTTAGTAACTTAGTCCTGTGTTATAGACTCTCGGGGCACGATCTTGCCAGCCCTGGGGAGGCGGGTTTGGAGGCGACACTGCCGGGAAAATGGCAGAATTTGGGGGCGGGTGCCCAACCTGCCCCCAACCCGCCTCCGTGCCATCTTGCCAGGAGGCGGGTAGCCGTCCCACGCTGGGTCCCGTCTCCTTGGAGGCGGGAAGGGGTTACATCCACTTAACTGCCTGTTAACAGGCAGAAAGTAGGATTATCCCCTTTTTGCCCACACAAGTGCGGGCTTCCCGAAGGCTCCGAACCCCGCCAGGCCACCGAGGCGAGTAGGGGGTCGGAGGGGTCCAAAAGTGTGCTGTGAAGGTGAGTGATGGGTGCAAGTGTGGAGAGGTGAGTATCTGAGGTAAGTGCAAAGTGTTAGAAAAAGTGGACTTACCTTTGTTTCTTCCTGCAGGCTTCAGTCAGTGTGTATGCGGAGAGTCTCGCACCTCCGCAGCAGAGATGACAGATGGCTGTTGCGTGCTCCAATGCATCAACCATCTAATTTCTGCAAAAGAAAGAGGTTTGATGAGGTCTTGAATTCAAGACCTCATCAAACTACAGAGAATGTCAGTGTTTGACAGCTTCACAGAGCTGTCAAACGATGACAATTGACAGATGAAATGTCATACGTTGACGTTCACTGCAACCGGCTTTCCCTTAATTGGCCTGCTAAGCCCGCTGGGTGGGCTTAACCAGGTCAATCAAGGGAAAATAGCGTGGTTGGCCACAAATCGATGGAGGCGGGACTAAAACCCGACAAGTGGGAGTCCCGCCTCCAAAAGCTCCTCACTGAGAAAATCACCCTCTAAGGCCCTGAAAATGTATGGGTTTCTGGCAAAATTCCACAGCGGAAGACCCGGGAAATGGGTCGAGCCCCGGTGTATCTGGGTCGCAGCCTTCACTGGGAGTTTCTTTGGGGGCCTTGCCTGGGACAAAACCTCTGTCCACCCCAAAATGATCCCCTGCATCAGTGGGGGCAAGGCGGGAGCCAGGTACTGCACTGCTGGGTTCCTGCTTCCCCCAGCTTACTCAGGGTGGAGACAACTTGCATTTATATAGTGCCTTTAACATAGAAAAAGATAGTGGTAATCTGGAACTCGCTCCCGCGAAAAGCTGTTGAAGCTACATGAATTGAAATTTTCAAAACTGATATATTGTTAGATTTTTGTAATAAGGGATATGGAACTAAGGCGGGTAAATGGAGTTAAGATACAGATTGGCCATGATCTAATTGAATTGTGGCACAGGCTCGAGGGGCTGAATGGCCTACTCCTGTTCCTATATTCCTAAAATCATTCCAAGGCGCTTGATGAGATGTACAAGCCTCCAAGTATAAAAGTGACCCCAATAGTTGGTCGAGGCTAGGAAATATATACGATAGCAAAATACTGCAGATGCTGGAAATCCGAAACAACAACAGAAAACGCTGGAAAAACTCAGCAGAAACTCTCTCCACGGATGCTGCCTGGCCTGCTGAGTTTTTCCAGCGTTTTCTGTTGTTGTTTCGGATTTCCAGCATCTGCAGTATTTTGCTATCGTATTAGTGTTTGGTCCACTGCCACCTCTCTTCTAGGAATGCCTACCTTGAAGAAGTTCTGCTCTTCTCTTCGACGGGACCTCCGTTTGTCTCTTCAACCTTGTTCATCTTCACTGCTCTCTTAATCTCTCCTTTTGTTCTTTCATCCCCTCCCACTTTTCCCAGCTTTATCCTTGCCTTAAATCTATTCCATTTCCTGCTATTTCCAGTTCTGACGAAAGGTCTTCGACCTGAAACGTTAACTCTGTTTCTCTCTCCACGGATGCTGCCTCGCCTGCTGAGTTTTTCCAGCGTTTTCTGTTGTTGTTTAGGAAATATATATATATATATATATATGTTATCAGCCCCTTTTGTAAGGGGCCAGCAAGTCAATTTTCCAGTTATTCACCTCCCTGGATGGCACCAGGGTGCCAGAGTTTCCTGCCTGTGTAGGCTGGCAGGTGTCCAAGATGTGCCCTTCGTGATGCCGGTGCCTGCTAGACCTCTGCAACTGAGGTGCCCTCCCTCTAGCCCCTGGTGGGGCTGACACTAAAGGGCACAAGAGAGGAAACACTACTTGACTTGGTTCTGGATAATGAAGTGGAGCAAGGCCGTAGAGGGATTTGAAGATAAGATCAAGGATTTTGACGTCAATATGCTGGTGGGTAGGGAGCCAGTGGAGTTCAGTGAGAACAGAGGATGGGTGTGTGGGATGGAATGCAGGTAGCGAATGATTTGGAGTTTGTATAGGGTGGAGTTGGGGAGACTTGTGAAGAGAAGTTCAAGAAATCATCTTGAGGTGATGAAAGCATAAATGAGGGTTTTAGTGGCTGTGGGGGTGAAGGGCATAGAAGAGTTATGTTCTGGAGCTGTAGGATATGAGTTGAATTAGATGTGGGATTTGAAACTCAACTCCGGATTGAACAGAAAACTGAGGTTATACACTTCGGATTCAGCCTGACATCAAGCAAAAATATGATTCGTTTTTGATGTGATGCCTCTTACAGTCGAATATCCTGCAGTATTCAGTGTCCAAGCTACACACATGAAGGATGGCATCGTAGGGAAAGTACTGGAGATCTGCTCGTGTCTGTACCCTGGTATGAGCCACTGCCTTCAAGAGAGGAATATATAAGAGCAAAAGAAAAGTCAGGGGCAAGAAAAGGTCATTCAGCCCATTGACGTTCATCCCTGTACTATGTTGTGCCTTGAACACCACCTTTTTTGGCCTCTACTGTCTTATTGCAAACATTTATCACTTTTAAGAATTCTTCCTGAAATCTCTATTTCAATTTAAGTCCTCTAATCCAAATGGTCCTGGTTTATTTTAAAGCAATAATTTAGGTTTAATTATCTGACCAAATGTCATCTAATATTTCACGTACTTAAATGAGATCTCCTTTCCTTCCCTCTTAACTGCTTAAACCTCTCTAATCTTTACTGTCAGTTTTCCCTTGGAATGTCCTGTTGCTCGTCTCTGTACCCTTTCCAATACACAAATATCTTTTAACTACTCTCCGAAGTATGGTCTAATCCTCAGTGCTCCAACTAAGTGGAGAAAATTGGAGGAAAAAGGAAAACTTGGTAACAAAAAATTCAAAGTTTATTGTCTGTTCAACATTGTCTGTTTTAGTTGCTTGCATAAAGAGAACAATAGCCATTTTATAGTAAAGAATTATGCCTTTAGAGAAATGTTATATTCACTGTAATCTGTTTGCTTTGAATATCTTTCAGGAATGGAAGAAGTTAACTGTAAAAAGGTTGCATATATGAGCAATTATTTGGACACAATCGAGAACATCTACATGCATTATGGGCCAGCTATTCGAATACGAGCTAAAGATGTCCCTAAGGAGTATTTCACATGTATGTAATCAAAACATTTAGGGCTGGATTTTCAATGACCCATGGAGTCGGGTTTGGAGGCGGGGGGGTGGTTAAAGTTGCAGATTCGGGGGTCCCGACCCCATCCCGCCTCCAACCCGCCTCCATGCCAGTTTCTCTGGTGGCGGGTACCCGACCTGTGCTGAGACCCGACTCCCCGAGGCGGGAAGGGATTAGTGACAATTAACTGCCTGTTAACAGGTAGTTAACAGGCAGTTTTTTGCATAATCCCTATTTTAAAAAGAAAAGTGTGGGCTTCCCGACAGGTGGCATCCACGCCAAGTTATCGGGGCGGGCCGTGGGTCTGCAGGGGTTGGAGGGGTCGATATGTCCGGTGGGCAGGTGAGTGATGGGTGCATGTGTGCAGAGGTAAGTGTGTCAGGTAAGTGCTAAGTGTGGGAAAAAGTTTTACTGACCTTAACTTCCACCTGCAGATGTCAGCCCTTCAGTTCTCGGGAGTTAGAAATCTCACCGGCACAGAAAGCAGGAAAGCCGTGGTTCTGTCAAAAACTGCAGCCTTCTGTTTTCTGTGCTGGAATGATTTCTAACTCAGCCTGAGGGGAAGGACTCAAGTTAGAAATCATATTGTGAGTGTTTGACAGCTTCACAGAGCTGTCAAACGCTGATATTTCATCCGTCAAAAGCTCTTGACAGATGAAATGTCAATCTGTGACGTCACCACTGGGCGGGCTCAACAAGGTCAGTCAAGGGAAAATACAGTGGGTTGGCCACATCTCGATGGAGGCGGGTTCACAAGCCAGAATGTGTGATTCCCGACCCCAACCCGACCCCAGATTCAAAATCCAGCTCTTAGTATTTCAGATATTGTTTACTCTGCCAAAGTTGACATTTCTCTTCTGTGAAACTATGTAAACAGCCCAACAGTTTGAGAGGAAGAGAAATACAAATGTGAACTTTGTGCTGTTGTATTTACATTTGCCACAATCCATAAAAAGTACTGTGAACTACTGCAGCAGCAATTTATCAGCAAAGAGGCGACCAGTGATAGTTGATGCAATGTTTACTCCAAGACTGTCTGTATTTACCATCAAAACTAAGGGGAACACAGGGCAGAATCTGAGAATGTTTAAAGTGCATCCAATTACTTTTCTGATGACCACTATCTACTTATTGTAACAATCTTGAGGTGCTGGTGATGTTGAAGACTATTATCTAGTGCTGTATGCGGATCTTTACAAGTTTCTCTCTCTGCACTCAGAATCTTCCAGGTCTCGCCTTGTATATTAAATTATGAAGACAGGTTGCATAAATTTGGCTTGTATTCCCTTGAGTATAGAAGATTGCGGGGTAATTTGATCGGGGTGTTTAAAATGATAAAAGGTGTGATAGGGTAGGTACAGAGAAACTAGTTCCTCTGATGGGGGTATCAAGAACAAGGGGACATAATCTTAAAAATTAGAGCTAGGCCATTCAGGAGCAAACTCAAAGTCCATTTTCACACAAGGGGGAAAGAATTCCAGATTTCTACTACCCTAAGAGGCCGTGGATTCTGGGTCAATTGGAGCTTTCAAGACAAGACAAGGTTAGGGTATCAAGGGGTATGGAGCAAAGGCGGGTAAATGGAGTTCAACTGCAGATCTGCCATGATCTAATTGAATGGTGGAACAGGCTCGAGGGGCTGAATGGTCTACTCCTGTTCTTATACCCAATTATTCCCCCCCGCAGGGGCGGAGCAACCACAACTCCACCATCCCATGGTGCTCTCTCCAGGGTTGTTACATTTTTCATTCCCTTTTTGTTTCGAATTCTAATAGATCAACAGTAGCAAAGTTGCTGGATAATTGCACATGCAATAAGATACTTTAATGAAGTCTTTCAAGTGAAATGGATACATAATCACCTGCTACCTGCAGACTGTCTCTCCCAGGAAAATATACAGGCAAAAATAAAGATGTTGCATTTTAAAATGGAATCTATTTGTGCTGTTATGACATGCAAGCTGTCGCAGGATGAGTTGAGTCTGATTATTTTTCCCTCCCTTTTTATGTGTCCAAAGGTTTTTTAAAAAATTTTAAATACTAAATGGCAGATCTCCCGTGGCGTTTCAGTCAGTGAGTCGGAGGATTTGCTGTTTGATAACTATGTAGGTGTTTATTGCCATTTAAGAGATAACGTAAGGGGCACTGATTTACAGTGAGTGAATAAGTCAAATTTCACTTTTATTAAATAGTATTCTGGGAGTTTTCCTGGTGCCTTGGGGATTGAATTCCACAATTCTGTCCATTATTCTGTGAAGACTGTAGCTGTGGTCTTTATTTTAGTCATCTATTCCTTTAACTACATGTATTTAATGTTTATCCCTCATCAGTTTTAAAGCTGAGAATACACAGCAAGAAGAGGTACCAGTTGGAGGTAGATAGCTGCTATTTAGCACGCCTGGGTAGGAGGAATGGGTTTAGCTGCACTGGGGGTGGTTCAGCAGAACTGAAGTGGGTGACCTGCAGTTTGACAGCATATGAGGGGCGTCCTTTGATCTGACGTTAGTGTCAGGGGAACCGGAGCTTTGGTGGAATGTGGGATTTGGCTCACTGCTGGATTCCTGGGGGGAAAAATTCGGTCGATTTGCGCCTCCTGTTAGCGCCAAGCAACTAGCGCCTGGGCGCGGCGCCGCCAATGCCTCCCGCGAAATTCAGTGGGAGGTTAGCGGCAGCAGTAACCGTTAGCGCCCCACGGCGCTGCGCCTCCGGCGATGACGTCATTGCTGTGCGCAGCGCCCCGGCTACGATCTTCAGGAGCGCCCCCTGACTTACCGCCGGACGCCATGTCTGACGGGGTCAGGGGGGCCTACCTGCAGCCGGGGCGGTGCAAATTAAAGGGGAGGTGCTGGGCAGCCGTTTTGTTGCTGGCCGCCTACCAACAGCTGCCCCCATTGCTGTCCCCAGCCGGCTGCGCTCCATGAGCCCGGCACTTTTCTTGAGTGCCGGGCTCTTTTGCCGGCACTCCAATCCCTGGTGGCCCAGCTGGGCCCCAGGTTGCGCTGCACAAGGCCCCTCCTCTTTAATAAGGGAGGAAGGCCTGCAGTACCGTGGCACGACGTTCCGCAGCCTGTAGCGCTGTGATATTCACTCGCAGCGCCCCAAGAGGGAGGCGGGCGCTTCCAGTAGCGCCCCACCTCCCTCTTGGGGCGCTACCAGTCGATTTTGGGTGCGGGGGAGCCAATTTTTTAGCGCCCCGGCAAAGTTAGCGCCCCAAAGGGGGTGCGACACAATTCCCCCCCCCCCCCGGTGTCTGTCAGCAAAACATGCAGGAGTAGTAAAACGTGGATTTGCCAAGCTGAATTTCTGCTCTCAGCTATGTCATCATAATAGATATTTAAATGGTGGTACATACCTAGCCATGGTGGGCAAGGAAAGAAGAATGAAGAAATTAGCCCATGCCTCCTACCTGCTGTCTATAGAGTATCATTAACAAAGAGCCAGTAGCACTTTGCCTGGAGACTGGGACGTCAGCCTGCCCTTTCAGATGGGAAGGTGTGAGGTGCTAGGAGGCATCAGGAGGGGAAAGAGTATTTTTTTTTTTTAACTAACTGTTCCTTATATGACTAATTCTATTGTATTTTTTTTTCAGTTGATTCAGAAGGTGTTGTAAAAAATCTTACTGTAAGTGGAGTTCACAACCTTCTAATATACATGATGGATTTCATATTTTCCTTGAATAAGCACTATTTTAATTGAATAATATAAAGTGACAGTTAAGTTCTAATACAGCAATTTTGGAAAGGTAGTACATGCAGGTAATATGTAATCTCTGTTATATTAGTGCAGATCACCAGATCAACACTTCAAGCCCTACCTGAAGCATTTCTTTCCAAAGCGTTTGCACTATGCCAACAGTAAAAGAATTGAAGATGCTCTTTTGTATTTGGACCCACAATGGCAGGCTTCCCTGTAAGTTAAACAAAAAGCAAAATACTGTAGATGCTGGAAATGTGAAACAGAAACAGTAAACACTGGATATACTCATCAGGCCGGGCAGCATCTATCGAGAGACCGCGAGTTGACATGATGGGCATAAAACCCTTTCTCAGAACTGGAGGAAGAGTTCTAGACACAATGGCCGGAATTTTCCAGGGTGGGAGTGGGTGCGATCGGTGGCGGGTCGGGTGGGAAAGTTGTTATTTTTGACAGTGGGTCAGGAACCACGATGAGCCCCAACACCAGCAGCACCAGGCACACCAGTCGCACCAATAACAACACCAACCTTCTCCGCAATCACCTGATGCTACACAGGGCATCAGCACCCGAGCACATTGCTGCCTGGGAGGCCAGGGATGGCCTCACCATGGCCAGATTTGCTTCACTTGATGCTGTACACCCATATGGCTGCCACATGATGCGCCAGGTTGGCACCACCCCACACTAACACCATAAAGCATCCCTACAATGTCTCATTATTCACTGCAACTCACTAAGCCACTTCCAAAGGTGTGCACACATCTGTCCAAGACCGGAAAGTGTTGAAAATAAAGATTTTTATGTTTGACACCACGTTAACAGAAACTTTACATAAACATTGGATAAAACACCCAAGTGCCTACCCTTGTGTGTTGTTAGTTAGTATGATTGCACTAGGATGAGGGTGAGTGTGAGGGGTGGCTAGTGAGATGGGGAAGTGATAATGTAGATAGAGAGAGAGGGATGGGTGGAGGTGCAAGGTATGTTAGTGAGAGTAAGGATGTGCAGGAGTAGGGTAGGGAAGGCAGAGTGATGGGGATGTGATAAAGTTGAGTTTGGCTTTGTACTAGCGTTTCCTGATCTAATGAGAGCATTGAAAAGTTTGTGGCGCTGCACCCAGGTCCTCCTGAACACTTCCCTGATTGTGCCCTCCTCTGCAATCTGCAACCAGGTTGTTTTGGTCTCCTGGGGAGGTCTCTTCCGCCCATTGGAAGGGAAGAGAGCCTCCCTGCGTACTCTGATTCCTTCCATAAGCATATGGAGAGAGTCATCGGAGAACCTGGGTGCAGCCTTCTGCCTCTGTGCAGTCATTGTCAGTGTTTGCAGCACTCCAATGCTGTAGTACACTGACAGCACTATGTTAGATTAAACATCAAATCTAATGTGGCCATGGTCCCTTTAAAGATCCCGGCTGAAAACGTGTCATGAATGACGTCACCAGACCCGCTCCATCTAATTGGGCCGGGTAACGTGCTGGGTGGGCTTAATAGGCCTCATTAAGGTAAGTTAATTTTCAACAGCCGGATGGAGCCAGTAGCGGGGTTGCGACCCGCCACGGACACTGCCCGCACTGGACCCGCCCAGGTAGGCAAAATTCTGACCAATGTCGATTTATGTTCTCTCCACAAATCCTGCCTGACCCACTGAGTGTTTCCAGCGTTTTCTGTTTTTAGTCTGTAAGTTAGTTTTAGTTGTTAACTTTGAATTATTGGATAATTCAAATTCTTTACAGATGGAGAACTCTAATAGGCACAAATGTATGCACATTTAAACTTCAAGGATGGCTGCTGCTAATGTGAGCTAATTGCATGCAGACTCCACGGCGATCCCCTCGCCAGTGTTTCTGCATGATCATCGCATTATTTTTACAGGAATCTTTGGATCAAGGTTATATTTCACAAACATTAAGTAGTTGGTACATTTTCCCATGTGTCTCAGTTAATCTAATATCTCTTTGGGAACTTGGTGGTGGCTTTGTTATTTTTGCTTTTTATAAGAGCTCCTCCTACTGTTCTTTTCTTTATCAGTAAAGTCTCGGCAATAACTAATTGGAGATTAACCTCTTTAAGTACATGCAATATTAATTTCCATGGGGGGTTCTACTGGATATCTGCAGTAACATCTGTGGAAGATCTTTGTTTCTACAGGGTTTCCACGGATCTTCTGCTGAAGTGACGGCTGACAATTGGGAGAATCCATACAGAAATTCTACACCTCAATGTATATGAGATGCAAAGTAATGATCCTAGCATAACATCTGATTGGCTTTTCCTTATTTGGGGCTGATTTTTTTTCCCCGTTTGCAACACAGTTTTGCTGCAGTGCAGCATTGTGCTCATAGTCAGCTTTATTTTCATCCAGTATTTCTTTTCCATTATGCTGCAAATGAGAGGGCAGAGTCTATATTGCGGGAATTGCTAAAAGTATTCCAATTATCGTTCCATTGAAGTCAGTGGAAATAAAAATCAGGAGAGATGTGAAACGGGCTGCCGATTCACTATCACCTGTTATACACTATTGCACGAAGTCAAGATTTACCCCATTGTGACTAAGCTGCGTGGCGCACTCTTCTTGAAGGTGGGGGTGACCGCTGAGAAACAGCAGACCCGGGTTGCAATACCCGTGGCCGAGGTGCTCCTTTGCTATTCGGGCGGCTTATTAGTGGGGTTGGCAGTCATGGATACAGAGGCTAGCCTTGTACTCCACCCAGTGTTTCTTTTCCTTCAATAATGCAGAGTCTGGAATTCTGAATAACAAAGACATCATGGCTGCTTTGCCCACATTAGCTCCATGCGACTCTGCACTTGAGGGAGCCTTGCCATCTAGTGAAAGCTTATGTGTCCCATACAGCTGATGCCTTCTTTCCACAGGAAAAGTGATGACGGTGCACACCGTGCTTGTCACTTCACTGCACGCTACCCGATTCACTGCACACTCACTTCATTTTGGTGTCTTTTGAAGAATTTATTCCATTCATTTTCAGGATTGCATTTTGGTTTTGTTAACTGTTGCATAAAATAAATGTAGATTTTGAGGTACGTGACATTCTGCGTTGAGCTAACGGGTCAATCATTCTGCCCTCTTTTCCCAGGAAACCTCCACATAAATATTGCACGGGGGGATTTCATGGTTCTGATAATCAATATAAGAACATGCAGGTGAGGTGCAGATGTTACTGGAGGATTTGAATCCTACTTGTGTCTTGCATTATGCCCATTAACCAAGAAAGCAATTTAAATATTGATGTATTTTTTGGAATGTAGCTTATTACCATGAGAAGTAATTGCATTTCTATTTCCTTTCTTTGGCAATGGCAGGCCATATTTCTAGCTCATGGACCGGGATTTAAGGCCAGGACTAAAGTTCAACCCTTTTCAAATATTGAAGTCTATAACCTGATGTGCGGTAAGAACATTAAGATTTTTATGGTTACATTTGCTTGGTTATGAAGGGACTTTAGGATTTCTTTTGTTATCAAATGCTTTACAGGCAACCCAAATCCCAGACTCTAATGGTTATCAGATCTTTGAAATAGGTGTTAATGTGACACACAAACTAAATGCGTAGAAAAAAAGTAATGATAGAAATTTCATGAAATTAGGGAACATTGTTGTACTTTAGTTGAAAATGCCTTGGAAACCAGGGTTTAAAATGCAACCTGTAATTAAAGTTCTATTCTATCGAATCCAGGAAGTGCATGTTTTATTGAACAGATCTAAAATGAATACACTTGTCTGATGATGTAACGACAATTCACCACAGAATTGCATATAATAGTGTGGAAAATGCTGACTGAGAATCTATTTAAACCTATTGTCTAGTTGTGCTGTTGTATAGGTTTATAAATAAAAATGTGACCGTTAATTGATGTGTGCAGAGTATACCTATCTGCAACTCAGTATGGACGTGCACACGCATTCCATGATGACCCCCATGCCTGATATCAAAAGAGCATTCACTCCAATGAAATACCTTTCTCCTGGGCCCCACAGTGGAATGTTTAGGGTTCTTTAAATCTAAGGTACTTGCATACCCCTACATTGATATCGCTTTCTTTACAAGTTAACGCTAATATGAGAGCAGAAATTTCAGTGTGGGATAGTAGCTGTTAAGTATTTAAGATTCCATTTTATGCTGTTTTAGCAGGGGTGTTAACTCATTTGACATTCAGTCTTGGGCTGATAAGTGGCAAGTAACATTCGTGCCACAGAAGTGCTAGGCAATGACTATCTCCAACAAGCGAGAGTCTAACCACCGCCCCTTGACATTCAACGGCATTACCATCGACGAATCCCCCACCATCAATATCCTGGGGGTCACCATTGACCAGAAACTTAACTGGACCAGCCACATAAATACTGTGGCAACAAGAGCAAGTCAGAGGCTAGGTATTCTGCGGCAAGTGTCTCACCTCCTGACTCCCCAAAGCCTTTCCACCATCTACAAGGCACACGTAAGGAGTGTGATGGAATACTCTCCATTTGCCTGGATGCGTGCAGCTCCAACAACACTCAAGAAGCTCGACACCATCCAAGACAAAGCAGCCCGCTTGATTGGCACCCCATCCACCACCTTAAACATTCACTCCCTCCACCACCGGCGTACCGTGGCTGCAGTGTGTACCATCTATAAGATGCACTGCAGCAACTCGCCAAGACTTCTTCGGCAGTACCTCCCAAAACCGCGACCTCTTCCACCTAGAAGGACAAGGGCAGCAGGTGTATGGGAACACCACCACCTCCAAGTCGCACACCATCCTGACTTAGAAGTATATCGCCGATTCTTCATCGTCGCTGGGTCAAAATCCTGGAACTCGCTCCCTAACAGCACTGTGGGAGTACACCGTACAGACTGCAGAGGTTCAAGAAGGCGGCTCACTACCATCTTCTCGAGGGCAATTAGGGATGGGCAATAAATGCTGGCTTTGCCAGTGACGCCCAGATCCCATAAACAAATTTTAATTTTTTTTTTTAATAACGGTTAATGCCTCCACTAAAATAGTGGAGAGAGACATTTCCGATGAAAGCATTAAGCATTTGTACAATTGCATCCTATGATGTAACGCCAAGGCTTCAATGTTTTTAAACTACTAGAATTTAAACCTGGTTTTTCACAAACAAATAGTATTTTGTACTATTGTTATCCAACCTTGTGCAAAAATGCAGCAATAAATTAAAGGTGCAAATCATGACAGCAACATGTCATTCTTGCCACTTGCCCATATTTTAAAACCTAATTGCAATACAGATATTTATTTTGACAATATAAGGGTTTATTTTGCTTGCTAAGGTTTTAACCTTTTGGATGATATCTTTAACTGGTGCAGATGATATATCTGTTCCAACATTTTGAAGGAAATCGTATTTTATTATTTTAAAGGTTTGCAAGGGACATTTGGTTTACCAGTCCACTTTAGAAAATTCAAGCAAGCTAGTTTAAAAATTGAGGAAATTCCACAGACAGAAATATTTCATATTCCATCAAATTCTGCAATGTAATTTTTTAAATTTTAGTTGACAATTGCTTTTTTTATTTTTAAGATGTAAAAATAAACAGATGTTCAAATATATGTCATTAACAGCCGAAACTAGTATTTTAAGGTATTCCATATAGAATTATCCTGGGTACTTTTCCAGAATCTAGCCCCACCTTATAATAGCACTCCTGTTTTTGAGTACCTTCCATTCTAACTGTTCGGCTTATCATTATGCATGTGGACTGATAGACATTTTTTTAGAAGCATCCAAGTTCCCAACAAAGCTGTTTGAAGCGTCTTTCACCTTTTCCAGGTCAGTTTACTTATTGTTACATTTGGAGACCAACTGCCTGATCAGAACTGAAGAACTATCTACTTCCGAAACGATTAAGACAGTTAGATAAATCATCTAGTCCCTTTAAATATCTGCTCATTGTCTGGCTTTTGACCCATGATAATGAGAGTGGCTGAACTAAATAGAAATATTTCAGTTCGTCCTCTTTTGGTGCTTTAGCTCAAAATAATCTCCTGGGACAAAGATATAACCACTTACCTTTAGTACGCAGCGATATCAGCCTCCTACAGGAACTTGTCCAGCTCCCTCCTCTGAGCCTTTTCCAGGGCCTCTCTATCTCCCACTAGGTGAGCTAACCAGAACTGGACACAGTATTTCATAGGTCTTGTACAAGGACAGTATGATGTCTTTTGTTTTCTATTGGATCATCCTAGCTATATATCCTAATACTCTATTTGCTTTCACTATAGCTTCTCAGAACTGGTTGTGAACCTTTAGAGACTCATCCCACTTAACAGCCTTTAATTCAGAGCCCAGCATGGCATACACATGTTGGGCATTAGCCCTACCCACGTTCATAACACAACATTTATCTACATTAAATGTCTTTGCCAGATGTAAGCCCATTCCCCCATCGCATCTAGGTCAGATTGTAATCTTTTTTTCTTCTTCAGGAGTTCTGACACTGCCACAGATCGTCATGTCATCTATGAACTTGCAGACAGTACCCCAAATTTTTCATCCATCCGGATTATTGATCTAGATTCTGAAGTGTAACAGTCCTAACACCTATCCCTGCAGACCACCACTAGTAACCGGTGTCCACATAGAGAAAAAGAAAGGCTTGCATTTCTATAGCGCCTTTCATGACCTCAGGATGTCCCAAAGTGCTGTACTGCCAATGAAGTACATTTGAAGTGTAGTTACTGTTGTAATGTAATGTAGAGCAGAGGTTCTGAAACTTTTTTGGTTCAAATGGATTAGTAATCACGGACCCCCCCCTCCATCTAAATTATAATACTATATATTATAGTAATTGCAACTTTCCCACTCTTGTAAATTTTCACTCATGGAATTACAAAATCATTATATACATATACAGTATCTGCATTAATGAATTAGTTTAATACAATTCAGTTGCTCAGCAAGTGTAATCAGCCCTGTCTTGACCAGTATTTTTCCACTAAATGGCACATGCATACACTGACTCCAAAGACACTTTTCCAAATTTTGGGTTTTCGTGCAATGGCTGCAACCATCCAGCACAGACCTAGTCCTCGCCAGCTGCTGCTTTACGAACAACATAAACAAAGATTTTACAAACAAGACAAGATTTGTTAAGTGCAGCTGCTTTATTGATAATGCACCACCAAGGGGATGGTTTGGGATTAGGAAATTAGGCGAAAAAATTCGGTTGATTAGCGCCCTAAGAGCAACTAGCACCCGAGCGTGGCGATGTTTGCGCTGCTCACGAAATTGACCAGACATTTTGCGGCGACGTTAAACACTACTGCCACGATCTCCTGCGTCTGCAGATCGTGACGTCAGTCGAGCGTGTAACGCCCCCGTAGCGCCCCCTGCCTTAGCGCCTGCCGCTAGGAATGACAGGTAGAGGGGAACGTTTTCAAGTCAGGAAGGGGCTGGGGGAGCGCTATTTAAAGGCGGGTGCTTCCTGCCTTTTCTTGTCTGCAAAATTTTTGGTTTTAACGCTGTCCTAAGGAGTTTTGGCCCTCAGGACCACTTTTGAGGTTCCTAAGCGCCGAGTTCTTTCCCTGGGCCTATCCATTAGTGCTTCCACACAATTGCTTTTGAGGTCACTCCAGGCCGAGATTCAAGGCTGCAATGAGTAGGGTGTGGCTGGCCAGCAAGATGGCCCCTCCCCTTTAAGAACTCAATGGCGCCAGTCTGTCTGGCTTCCATGGTAACTGGCATCGCCTGAGCTTCGGTCGCGTTCTGAGCTAGCGCCTCGCTCCTTGACGTTTGCGCCTTGAGAGGTGTGTAGCGCCTGACTTAGCGCTCAAATCACCTCCAGGGGCGATAGAGGCGAATTTTGCAGTCGGAGGCGATAATTAGCGGCAGGCGCTAAACTTTGTGCTTGGCCGATATTAGCGCCCCAAAATGGGCGATACCGAATTTCTCCCCCCTTAGTTTTTAATATATAATAGATACATATAAAGTTAAATTACCAGGTTCCAGTCTACATTGATGCAAAGCTCTGGGTGCAGAATGGGTTTTATCTCACAAACACTAACACACAGTTTTCCCCGAGATTCCTTCAGCTTCTGGTTCTGTGATCACAAACTGGGCGGCAAAATAATTCTTAGACACCCCATGAAATTTTCAAGACATAACGCAAGTGAAAAAAAATAAAGAAAATCAAAGAACAGAGAAGGGTTGGTTTGGGGGGGGGGGTGGGGGGTGGAGGGAAGAAGAGTGAAATCACACGCAGGGGGTGGAACTAAGGAGAAATCAAAAGTGCGAAGAAAACATGGACACACGGAGAATTTTCCCAACTGATTTGACGCACATGTCACTGATGAAACAAGAGATGAAGCTTTAAGGCATGGCCCCCCTCTCTCTCTCTCTCTCTCTCGCACCGATTCTCAATGCTGTTCACCAGGCCAAAGACTCGGCTGCGATTTTGTCATCGGTGTCGGGTTGAGTGCAGGACAGATGGTTTCCGGCTTCCAGTCCCGCCCCCAGCTGCATCCGCTCCAGAGACATGATTTTACCTTGATTGACCTTGTTAAGCCCGCCCTGTGGGCTTGCCGGCCAATTAACAGAAAGCGGGTCTGATGATGTCATTTGATGACTCATCATCTGCTGGTTTCCTTAAAGGGACCACGCACAATTTAATTTTGACAGTTGATTTCTCAGTGTTTGACAGCATTGAGGTGCTGCAAACACTGACAATCACTGTACGAAGGTGAGCTCTTGCACCCAGGCTCTCCAATGACTCCCTCCATAGGCTGGAGTAGATGGCAGCTGCAGGTGAGATGACAGAAGCGATCTGTCACTTGTGAAAGAGGTTCTCCCAATGAGGTGGCACTGGACATATAGTTGGATTTAGAAACTTGTAAGCTAAAGAAATCTGTAAATGTTTTAAAAATGCAGTAACCAACATTTTCTTTGCTCTGACACTCACCATGTGCAACATTGGATCCTTCACACCACTTCTGCAGCTGTCATCCTTCCACAAACATTACAGCAGACTCAACACACCACACTTACCTGACGTGGTGTCCGGACGTCGGGAAACCCGACCCAGAAGCGGGAAAATACAAAAACAGGCTGAAAACTACTTTGTCAAACACGATTTCCCTTTCATAAATCCATATTGACTCTGCCCAATCCTATTATTATTTTCTAAGTGCCCTGTTACCATGTCCTTAATAATACATTCTAGCATTTTCTTTACTGGTGATGTCAGGCTAACTGGTCTGTAGTTCCCCATTTTCTCCCTCCCTCCTTTCTTAAACAATTACTTTAAATCTATGTCCCCTGGTTATTGACCTCTCTGCTAGGGGAAATAGGTCACTCTATCTCGCCCCCTCATAATTTTATACACCTCAATTAAATCTCCCCTCAGCCTCCTCTATTCCAAAGAAAACAACCCCAGCCTATCCAATCTTTCCTCATAGCTAAAATTCTGCAGTCCTGGCAACATCTTCATAAATCTCCTCTGTACTCTCTCCAGTGCAATCACATCTTACCTGCGTTGTTGTACCTCAGGCAATGAGCATGGGGAACTGTCTTCATGGGGTCTGGGGATGCAAAAGAGTGAGATACAGACATGTATCATCTGCTGCTTGGACACCTACAGCATAGGGCCGGTACAGTTATGCTACTGGTCAGCTGCAACCTCCAATCAGCTTCCACCTTCTTCCATGCATGCTGCAATGTTGACTTATGTGAGTACGTACTGTTGAGTGACAAACAGGGCTACCTTCCTCACAAATACCTGAGGCAACACTATTTCCACATCAGCAGCCATCAAACAGGGACTCGATGCTGGGCTGTGTTATCACTCACCTGCAGACATGGGCTTCCTTTCATTTTATTTTTGCCCTTCTCCCCCATCAGCCTTGGCAAAGCTTGCCAATGGGTTGAAATATCTTTGGAGCCTCTCAAGACTGCAGGGAATTTTCTCCCTCTATTCTGACTTTAATTGTCCCTATCAGTGAAATTTCAGTTGTACTACATTTTTCGTTCCCATCACCAGTGTGCTCCCTGCACACATCCAAATCTGCATCTGAAGCCAGAGTGTGGAACATTGTGTACAAACCCAGCACACTTCAGGTGAAATAACAACAGAAAACGCTGGAAAAACTCAGCAGGCCAGGCAGCATCCGTGGAGAGAGAAACCGAGTTAACGTTTCAGGTCGAAAACCTTTCGTCAGAACTGGAAAAAAGCAGGAAATGAAATAGATTTTAAAGCAAGTTTAGGACTGGGAAAAGGGGGAGGGGATGAAAGAACAAAAGGGAAGGTCAGTGATAGGATAGAAAGCAGGAGAGATTAAGAGACATTAAGAGATATTCAAGGCAAGAGGAGGTGGAAATGGGACAGGTTGAGGAACAAAGGATGGCTCTAGATGAAGTGTGAATTGCGCTGGCAGAATGAAGGACAGCTGCCATGTGGGAGGGAAGAAAAAAAGGCCAAACAGATGTGTGGATAAAAAATAAATATATATATGTATATGTGGTAGGGGCCGAGGTTATGATCTGAAATTGTTGAACTCGATATTGAGTCCGGAAGGCTGTAAAGTGCCTAATCGAAAGATGAGGTGCTGTTTCTTGAGCTTACGCTGAGCTTCCGTGGAACAATGCAAGAGGCCGAGGACAGAGAGGTCTGAGTGGGAATGGAGCGGTGAATTAAAGTGACAGGCCACCGGGAGCTCGGGGTCCCCCTTACGGACTGAACGGAGGTGTTCCGCAAAGCGGTCACCCAATCTGCATTTGGTCTCCCCAATGTAGAGGAGACCACATCGTGAGCAGCGAATACAGTATACTAAATTGCAGGAAGTACAAGTAAATCGCTGTTTCACCTGGAAGGGGTGTTTGGGGCCCTGAACAGTGGGAAGGGGGGAGGTATAAGGGCAGGTGTTGCATCTCCTGCGCTTGCACGGGAAGATGCCAGGGGAAGGGGTGCTGTGGGTAGTAGAGGAGTGGACTGGGTGTCGCGGAGGGAGCGGTCCCTGCGGAATGCTGAAAGGGGAGGTGAGGGGAAGATGCGTTTGGTGGTGGGATCACGCTGGAGGTGACGGAAATGGTGGAGGATGATCCGTTGAATGTGGAGGCTGGTGGGGTGAAAGGTGAGGACAAGAGGAACTCTATCGTGGTTCAGGGAGGGGCAGGGGTGAGGGCAGAAGTGCGGGAGATAGAACGGACACGGTCGAGGGCTATGTCAACCACAGTAGAGGGGAATCCTTGGTTGAGGAAAAAGGAAGACATGTCGGAAGCACTGGTATGGAAGGTGGCATCGTCCGAGCAGATGTGGCGGAGATGGAGAAACTGGGAGCATGGAATAGAGTCCTTACAGGAGGCGGGGTGGGTTCACTTCAGGTGAACTTGGCGCATGTTTCTGATCATCTGTGTGTAAACTCCGCCCATATCAGAAAATCTACCCTATTATCTGCTGTTTTTGTATTTGTATTGATTATGATCTATTTAGTGTGTGGCACTTGCTTATAACTGTATGAGAAGAAAAGAATGGTGCTGCAAAGAGAAGGCCACCTCCAATTATGTCTGCTTTCTGCAGGGTTGCAGCTGTGCCACCCTTCTTTATGATGCGGAGATGGACTATAACCTGGTGTTGTGCGACTTCTCATTTTTGTCCACCCTTCTTATGAGAGATCTGCTGTTAGTCAGACTACGAGTCCTGTCCTTGCTAATCATATTCAACTTAAAATAACATGAGCAGGAGCCCAGAAATACTTGTGGCAGTGTATGTGAATATGTTTCGTGCTGATGCATGTTTAAAATATTTTGGTTGCTTCAAGTGCATGATGGAGCAAATGGAACCAGTAGTAGCTTCTGAGAAAACTTTATTTTATATATGGTTTGCTTTTCCACAGGCACAGACTTGCTTAAATCTTTCATTCTATTGCATTCAGAGTTGTGGTTATATAAGATATGGTACTTATCCAGTGCACAGCTGAGCTGTAGAGACCAGGAATGTCCCAAGTTAAATGTCTGGACTGTGCTGAGTTAGCTCATCTCGGGCAAGTCGCTATATTTGACCTAAGCACCTCTAACTTGGAGGGGAGAGATTTGGCCAGGTTTCCTACTTCTGATTGCTATCCAGTAATATTCGGTGTGCGTGTGAGAGAGAAAGAGACAGGATTGAGCTGGACAGTAAACCTTCCAACACTCGCCACAGGATTCATTTGGATAATGGCCTGTTCGGCTAAGTATCAGAGGACAGTGAGCACCTGCAGACCATATCCAGCAAAGAGGTAATGGCTTCAAGACAGAAGAGGTGGAAAGAAAATGGAACTAAAGTACATGTTGTGATTCTCTAAAACAGTGATAGTAATCTTTACCAAAACAAATTTTCATATCCCATTTAGTGGTTAAGTCATTTATCATAAAGTTTATTTTTGGATTTGGATTCCGCAGAGGTGGTTGCACTCACCACATCTTTTTACCAAATTGTAGACTGTTGAAGGAGAATCTTAAGAAAGCATCATTTTAACTTTGCCTTACAGAAGCACTTGTGCCTACTGCTTAGAAATGACTATACTACATTAGTGTAGAAGAGCTTAATGTGTTCATATGACATTGCTCTGTGCACTATTTCAGTGGTGCTGTTATCTCTATTTTGAATAGGCTAACACCTGTTAAAATAGCCCACACATGAATGTCATATAAATGCTTGGATGCTAATATTGCAAACATAATTTGCAAGCTTAGAATTCTTATAGTCACTTCTGTTGATGTATTTAGATCACTTATAATGATGGGTTTTATTGACTCCTCCAAGCCATCAGCCCCCTGTCTCAGATGAGATCATCAGCACTCACTGATTAAACAATTTTTTAAGAAGTTAATTCTAATTCTTTTTAACCAGTTGATTTTTGCAAGAGATCTGATGGTGAGACATCAGGTTTAGTTAATGCAATAATGAGGTAATAACATTCTTCCAGGTGCCAACAGGCTTCTGGGACAGGCAGCTCATCCCAGAACACACATCAGCTATTATTCCCACAATATTAATATTTTTTTTTATTCGTTCATAGGATGTGGGCGTCGCTGGCAAGGCCAGCATTTATTGCCCATCCCTAATTGCCCTTGAGAAGATGGTGGTGAGCCGCCACCTTGAACCGCTGCAGTCTGTGTGGTGAAGCTACTGCCATTGTGCTGTTAGGGAAGGACCCAGCAATGATGAAGGAATGGCAATAGACTTCCAAGTCAGGATGGTGTGTGACTTGGAGGGGAACTTGGAGGTGGTGGTGTTCCCATGCGCCTGCTGCCCTTGTCCTTCTAGGTGGAAGAGGTCACAGGTTTGGGAGGTGCTGCTGAAGAAGCCTTGGCGAGTTGCTGCAGTGCATCTTGTAGATGGTACACACTGCAGCCACGGTACGCCGGTGGTGGAGGGAGTGAATGTTTAAGGTGGTGGATGGGGTGCCAATCAAGCGGGCTGCTTTGTCTTGGATGGTGTCGAGCTTCTTGAGTGTTGTTGGAGCTGCACTCATCCAGGCAAGTGGAGAGTATTCCATCACACTCCTTACTTGTGCCTTGTGGATGGTGGAAAGGCTTTGGGGAGTCAGGAGGTGAGACACTCGCTGCAGAATACCTAGCCTCTGACCTGCTCTTGATGCCACAGTATTTATGTGGCTGGTCCAGTTAAGTTTCTGGTCAATGGTGACCCCCAGGATGTTGATGGTGGGGGATTCAGCGATGGTAATGCTGATGAATGTCATGGGGTGGTGGTTAGACCCTCAGTTGTTAGAGATAGTCATTGCCTGGCACTTGTGTGGCGCGAATGTTACCTGGCACTTATCAGCCCAAGCCTGAACGTCATCCAGGTCTTGTTACATGTGGGCATGGACTGCTTCATTACCTGAGGGGTTGTGAATGGCACTGAACACTGTGCAGAATATCCCCATTTCTGACCTTGGAGGGAAGCAGCTGAAGATGGTTGGGCCAAGGACACTGCCCTGAGCTCCTGCAGCGATGTCCTGGGGCTGTGATGATTGACCTCCAATTACCACAACCATCTTCCTTTGTGCTAGGTATGACTCCAGCCAGTGGAGAGTTTTCCCCCCGATTCCCATTAACTTACATTTTACTAGAGCTCCTTGATGCCACACTCTGTCAAATGCTGCCTTGATGCCACTCTAACCTCACCTTTGGAATTCAGCTCCTTTGTCCATGTTTGGACCAAGACTGTAATGAGGTTGGGAGCCAAGTGTCTTGGCGGAACCCAAACTGGGCATCAGTGAGCAAGTTATTGTTGAGTACATAACTTTAAACTTCCAAGAGAACAGTACAAATAATTCATTTTGAAAGGGCATGGCATGTCCTAACATATTATCATTCCTTTTATTTACATTTTACATCCTGCAATGTTTAAATGGCTCTCATCCATAAATTTTCACAATTAGTTCAGTCATGTCCCTTCTCCAATCCCCAAAAACACAAGAATGCACGGGAAGACAAAAGGACATTTGATATCTTGTGGAAATAGCTACGGATGAAGTTTTTCTCTTTTTTTGTTAAACTTTGTAGCAATTATTTTCAACTGAGTAACTTGTGAAGCTATTTCAGCGGGTATGGAGAGTCAACTATGTATTGTGGGACATGGAGTCATGTGTAGGCCCTTCCTAGGTAGGGGGTGACATGTTCCTTTCCTGAATGACATTAGTGAACCAGTTGGGTATTTACAACAATCTGGAAATTTTCATAGTTAATTTTGTGCTGCCAGCCCACAAATTAGCAGATTAATTAAATTCAATTTAACAATTTGCCACACTGGGATTTGAACTCACAATATCTGCGTTCCTATTGTAGCATCATATCCACCAGGCTACCATACCTATCCAAGAATGTGGAAGATTGCCCTCTCCACAAAAAAACCCAAGATTAATCTAACCCAGCCAATTACCACCTTATTAGCCTCCTCCCAATCAGTAAAGTGATGGAAGGAGACATCAATAGTCCCATCGGGTAACCTCTACTCATCAATAACCTACTCAGTCAGGTTCTGCTAAAATCGCTTGGCTCCAAACCTCATTACAGCATTGATCCAGACATGAATGCAGGAGCTGAATGCCACAGAAGAGTTGAAAGCAGCTGCCCTCAACGTAGTATCAAGGTAGCATTTGACTGATTTTGGTACCAAGGAGCCCTAGCAAATCTGAGGTGAAAGTGGGTAGGGGATCAGGAGCCAATGGGAAAATCCTCCAATGGCTGAACTCATACCTGACACAAAGAAAGATGGCTGTGGTTGTCATCACAGCCTCAGGATATTGCTGCAGGAGTTCCTCAGGGAAGCATCTTCAGCCCAACCATTTATAGCTGCTTCATTGATGACCTTCCTTCCATCTTAAAGTCAGGTGTGTGCAGTTTGCTGACGATTCCAGTGTTCAACTCCATTCACGACTCCTCTGGTAATGAAACAGCCCAAGCCAGCCTACAACAGGAGCTTGATAACATCCAGGCTTGAGCTGACAAGTGGCAGATAATGACCATCTTGAGCAAGAAAAAGCCCAGCCAGCTCTTGTTGCCTATTGTCAAGTCTTCCACCATCAACATCTTGTGGTTCACGTTTGACCAGAAGGATAACTGGACCAGCTATGGCTACAAGAGCAGGATAGAGGCTGGGCACTCTGTGACGAGTGGCTCACCTCTTGAGTCCTGACTCTCTCCAAGCCATCCACAAGGCTCAATCCAGGGGTGTGATGGAATACTCACCACTTGCCAGGATTGATACAGCAGCAACAACACTCGAGGTTCAGCATCATCCAGGACAGAGCAGTTGGCATGATTGGCCCTATTCCACTGGATTCAATATCCATCTCCTCCACCACCAGTGCACTGTGGCTGCATTATGTATAATCTACAGAATGCACTGCAGCAATTCACCAAGATTACTTTGACAGCACCTCCATCTCCTGTGATCTCTACCACTGAGAAGGACAAGAGCGGCAATGTCATGAAACACCATCACCTCCCAGTTCCCCTCCAAGACACATACCATCCTGAGTTGGACATGTATTGTTGTTCCTTCATTGTCACTGGGTCAGTGTCCTGGAATTAGTTCCCTAACACCTTCGCGAGAGCACCATCACAGCATGTTATGCAGTAGTTCAAGGAGAATTTTCATCTCGGAATATCTTCTCAGGGCGACCAGGAATGGGCAATAAATGTGGCCTTGTCGGTATCGCCCACATCCCAAGAATAAACAACAACAACAACTTGCATTTATCTAGTGCCTTGCACATAGTAAAACGTCCCAAGGCGCTGCACAGGATTGTTATCAAACAAAATTTGACACCGAGCCACATAGGGAGAAATTAGGGCAGATGACCAAAAGCTTGGTCAAAGAGGTAGGTTTTGAGGAGTGTCTTGAAGGAGGAGAGCGAGGCGGAGAGGTTTAGAGAGGGACTTCCAGAGCTTAGGGCCTCGGCAACTGAAAGCACGGCTGCCAGTAGTGGAGCGAGTAAAGTCGGGGATGCACAAGAGCCAAGAATTAGAGGAGTACAGAGATCTCTACGAGTTGTAGGGCTGGAGGAGGTTACAGAGATAGGGATGAGAATTTTAAAATTGAAATGATTTAAAATTACAAATGATTTTAGTCAGTCAGCTTCACGATCACTTTGACTGAGACCAGCTTTTTATTTCCAGATTATTTAAACTGAAATTCAAATTCTGAAACTGCCGCGGTGGAATTTGAACTTGCGTTGTCTGGATCCTTAGTCAAGGCCTCATGCCTCTCATTACGACATTTGTTAGGGGAAAACATGGTTAAGCACAAAGGGACATTCCAGTGCAATACAATAACAAATCTGATGATGTATGTATTTCAACCAAAGACTTTTGTGCAAATTGCACTTCCAGACAAGGGTACCATTGGGACGAAAGGTCATCGACCTGAAACGTTAACTCTCTTTCTCTCTCCACGGATGCTGCCTGGCCTGCTGAGTTTTTCCAGCGTTTTCTGTTGTTATTTACCATTGGGACTTATTTTGAAAGTTTTGGTCTGTAGCACATTGATTTAATGCCATTTGGCTTGTATTTGTGTTTATAGGAAGTGCATAATTAGAAACAGCTGGATGAGTGGCTTTGGATAATCTGCTGCTGTGGCTGATGGTTGTGAGTAGGATTTAGTGGTAGGGAGGGCTGCGTGCTACTGAACTATGGTGCAAGGAGATGAGTGTGCTCCAGAAGAGAAGAGGAATTTCCATCTACCACTACAATTCCAACAATAATAAAAACTGGCATTTCTATAGTATGGAAAAATGTGAAATTAAGGAACTGCTGGGAATTTAACTGGTTGAAAAAGCTACACATATCTGAAGTTGTCTCCCATTAGAGTGTTGATTTGCCCATCAACATATATAAAGATTATTTTTTGCCTGTCTGCTAATTTCTATTCTTTAGTTACATCTTCCAGATCAAGGGACCCTGCTGTCTTAAATGTTCCACTTTTATCTGGCGTTATTGCCTGTTCTATTATCTTTATTTGGTGTAATATTTTAGTAATACACACAAAAATTCAGCTGTTGATGTGTCACTGATTTCATGATTGCCTGTATTCTACGGTTGTAAGCCATACTTGTCTTTTATCACGTTTTACCTAATACAATTAAAAATAAAGAAAATTACAGGTTGAGATAAAAAGAAAAAACTGCAAAGCTGAAATAAAAACAGAAAGACCCGGAATTTGCGGTCAGCGGCGAAGCTAACCTCGAAGAAAGCTGTCCACAAAGATCTTGTGATCTCTGTGGCGAAAACGTGAGCTTTCTCGACGTTAAATTGATTGTAACGCTGTCAAAAGGGGATCCCCAGCAGAGAGCAGCAGTGACATCATCAAGCTGTCTAAGCAGCCAGTCACATTGAAGAATTCTCACAGACCGCAAACCAGGAAATGAACACTGATTATCAATTCACTTTTTAAAATTTTTACCAAGAGAGAAATAAAGATTGGGACATACACATGCAGTTAAGGTAGAAGCTGAAATATCATAAACATAAAAAAATACAATTTTTTTATTATTTTAAAAGTCTAGAACTTTTCTATCATAATGGAGAAATTTGACACGCCACAAATATAAAATTAGTTTTTCAGGGCCAGAACGGTTGCTCAGCAGTCAATACGCTGTTAAAACCCCAGTTACACCTAATCCAACAAGGCTTAACATTAAAATAACAACAGAAAACGCTGGAAAAACTCAGCAGGCCAGGCAGCATCCGTGGAGAGAGAAAGAGAGTTAACGTTTCAGGTCGATGACCTTTCATCAGAACTGTGAAGAGCCAGAAATCAAATAGATTTAAGGCCAGAGTAAAGCTGGGAAAAGGGGGAGGGGATAAAAGAACAAAGGGGGAGATGAAGAGACATTAAGAGATATGCAAGGCTAGAGGTGGTGTAAATGTGACAGATTAAGGCTGAAAGAAGTGTGAAATCCACTGGCAGAATGAAGGACAGCTGCCAGCTTCTAGGAGGAAAAAAAAAAGGTGGGGGGGGGCAAATAAAAGGGTGGAAAAAATAAAATATAAATGTGATTGGAGCTGAGGTTATGATCTAAAATTGTTGAACTCGATATTGAGTCCAGAGGGCTGTAGCGTGCCTAAACGAAAGATGAGGTGCTGTTCCTCGAGCTTACGCTGCGCTTCCGTGGAACAGTGTAATAGGCCGAGGACGGTGAGGTCAGAGTGGGAGTGAAGCGGTGAATTAAAGTGACAGGCCACCGGGAGCTCGGGGTCCCCCTTACGGACTGAACGGAGGTGTTCCGCAAAGCGGTCACCCAATCTGCGTTTGGTCTCCCCAATGTAGAGGAGACCACATCGTGAGCAGCGAATACAGTATACTAAATTGCAGGAAGTACAAGTAAATCGCTGTTTCACCTGGAAGGGGTGTTTGGGGCCCTGGACAGTGGGAAGAGGGGAGGTGTAAGGGCATGTGTAGCATCTCCTGCGCGTGCACGGGAAGGTGCCGGGCGAAGGGGAAGGGGTGCTGGGGGTGGTAGAGGAGTGGACTAGGGTGTCGCGGAGGGAGCGGTCCCTGCGGAATGCTGAAAGGGGAGGTGAGGGGAAGATGTGTTTGGTGGTGGGATCACGCTGGAGGTGGCGGAAATGACGGAGGATGATCCGTTGAATGTGGAGGCTGGTGGGGTGAAAGGTGAGGACAAGGGGAACCCTATCGTGGTTCCGGGAGGGAGGGGCAGGGGTGAGGGCAGAAGTGCGGGAGATAGAACGGACACGGTCGAGGGCCGTGTCGACCACGGTAGAGGGGAATCCTCGGTTGAGGAAAAAGGAAGACATGTCGGAAGCACTGGTATGGAAGGTGGCATCATCAGAGCAGATGCGGCGGAGACGGAGAAACTGGGAGAATGGAATAGAGTCCTTACAGGAGGCGGGGTGGGAGGAAGTGTAGTCCAGGTAGCTGTGGGAGTCAGTGGGCTTGTAGTGAATGTTAGTCAATAACCTATCCCCAGAGATGGAGATGGAGAAGTCGAGGAAGGGAAGGGAAGAGTCGGAGAATGGGGTATTTAAGAGTGATATTACAGTGGAAAAGCTTAAGGTTACGTCAGTTCAACTGATTTCCCTGATTGCTGGCTTTGGGGAGTTCCACAGCACAGCCTGTGGCGGAGCAGGGAATGACTGACCGCAACGTCAGGATTTCTGTGTATATCTGTGCATGCACTAAATCCTGAAGTTACGCTCAGTTTCAGAGGGGTAATGACGGCGAGCACTGGCAGTTCGCCGTCATTACCACCGCAAAATCCGGCCAAAGTGTTGAAAATACACAGCAGGTGTCTCAGCATCTTAAAAGAGAATATGACATTAATATTTTGGTAAAAGACCCTTCATTAGAATCAGATTGTGGGTAGTAGTATGTTTTCTTTAAGTTTTACTCATTCCTCCCATTAGATTTGTTGCAGATCACTCCTGCACCCAACAATGGAACTCACGGAAGTCTAAATCATCTTTTAAAGAAACCTTTCTACACCCCTACCCATTTGAAGGAAGTATCTTCAAAATCTTCCTGCTCTTCAACCAAATTTACACCGACTGTTACTCCACAATGTTCATGCAGTTCTCTGGTAATTAAAACAATATTTAATGGCAATTATTATTTTGCAAATAATGTTACAAGTGACTAACTACTTGCAAAAGCTCTTATGTTGGCTTCTTACACAAATATTTTAATATTTTAGGAATCATTGCCAGCAAATGCTTGCGAGGAATTAAGTCTCCCCCTATCTGAAGGTAGGGAACTGTCACGCAAAATGTAACTGTATAATAGTTATTGAATGTTGCTTATTCAGGCTTAGAGAACTTGGAATAGATTTTCATCTTCGCTGCCAGGGTGATATCTGGCAGAGCAGCTCGCCTGCCCTTTATAGAAGCCAGTTGATTTTCATTCTATTGATTTCAGTGGAATAAAATCCAGCCAGGTTCTATAAGAGATGTGCAATCCGCCCCTGTCAGATTATTGCCCAGCGGTGAAGATGAAAATCTAGCCCCTTGTGTTCGAATAGTTTTTGCGGTATGAATTGTAATATGAACTTTTCTCTGCGTTGTCCACTTGTTATGTTTCCACCAAGAAAATAACTGAGACTCTCACTTCCTTTTAAGTGATTTCAAGCCCAAACTACAGCTTCTGTTACTGCACTACATAAGACCCTCTTTCTCCCCTCATCCCCAAACCCAACAGTCATCTTCAGTTATAACAACAGAAAACGCTGGAAAAACTCAGCAGGCCAGGCAGCATCCGTGGAGAGAGAAAGAGAGTTGACGTTTCAGGTCGATGACCTTTCATCAGAACTGGGAAGAGCTGGAAATCAAATAGATTTAAGGCCAGGGTAAAGCTGGGAAAAGGGGGAGGGGATAAAGGAACAAAGGAGGAGATGAAGAGACATTAAGAGACATTAAGAGATATGCAAGGCTAGAGGTGGTGTTAATGTGACAGATTAAGGCTGAATGAAGTGTGAAATCCACTGGCAGAATGGAGGACAGCTGCCAGCTTCTAGGAGGAAAAAAAAGGTGGGGGGGACAAATAAAAGGGTGGATAAAATAAAATATAAATGTGATTGGAGCTGAGGTTATGATCTAAAATTGTTGAACTCGATGTTGAGTCCAGAGGGCTGTAGGGTGCCTAAACGAAAGATGAGGTGCTGTTCCTCGAGCTTACGCTGAGCTTCCGTGGAACAGTGTAATAGGCCGAGGACGGTGAGGTCAGAGTGGGAGTGAAGCGGTGAATTAAAGTGACAGGCCACTGGGAGCTCGGGGTCCCCCTTACGGACTGAACGGAGGTGTTCCGCGAAGCGGTCACCCAATCTGCGTTTGGTCTCCCCAATGTAGAGGAGTCCACATCGTGAGCAGCGAATACAGTATACTAAATTGCAGGAAGTACAAGTAAATCGCTGTTTCACCTGGAAGGGGTGTTTGGGGCCCTGGACAGTGGGAAGAGGGGAGGTATAAGGGCATGTGTTGCATCTCCTGCGCGTGCACGGGAAGGTGCCGGGCGAAGGGGAAGGGGTGCTGGGGGTGGTAGAGGAGTGGACTAGGGTGTCGCGGAGGGAGCGGTCCCTGCGGAATGCTGAAAGGGGAGGTGAGGGGAAGATGTGTTTGGTGGTGGGATCACGCTGGAGGTGGCGGAAATGGCGGAGGATGATCCGTTGAATGTGGAGGCTGGTGGGGTGAAAGGTGAGGACAAGGGGAACCCTATCGTGGTTCCGGGAGGGAGGGGCAGGGGTGAGGGCAGATGTGCGGGAGATAGAACGGACACGGTCGAGGGCCGTGTCGACCACGGTAGAGGGGAATCCTCGGTTGAGGAAAAAGGAAGACATGTCAGAAGCACTGGTATGGAAGGTGGCATCATCAGAGCAGATGCGGCGGAGACGGAGAAACTGGGAGAATGGAATAGAGTCCTTACAGGAGGCGGGGTGGGAGGAAGTGTAGTCCAGGTAGCTGTGGGAGTCGGTGGGCTTGTAGTGAATGTTAGTCAATAACCTATCCCCAGAGATGGAGATGGAGAAGTCGAGGAAGGGAAGGGAAGAGTCGGAGATGGACCATGTGAAGGTGAGGGAAGGGTGGAAATTGGAAGCATAGTGAATGAAATGTTCTAGTTCAGGGCGAGAGCAGGAGACGGCACCGATACAGTCATCAATGTACCGGAAAAAGAGGTGAGGACTTCCTGCAATTTAGTATACTGTATTCGCTGCTCACGATGTGGACTCCTCTACATTGGGGAGACCAAACGCAGATTGGGTGACCGCTTCGCGGAACACCTCCGTTCAGTCCGTAAGGGGGACCCCGAGCTCCCAGTGGCCTGTCACTTTAATTCACCGCTTCACTCCCACTCTGACCTCACCGTCCTCGGCCTATTACACTGTTCCACGGAAGCTCAGCGTAAGCTCGAGGAACAGCACCTCATCTTTCGTTTAGGCACCCTACAGCCCTCTGGACTCAACATCGAGTTCAACAATTTTAGATCATAACCTCAGCTCCAATCACATTTATATTTTATTTTATCCACCCTTTTATTTGTCCCCCCCACCTTTTTTTTCCTCCTAGAAGCTGGCAGCTGTCCTCCATTCTGCCAGTGGATTTCACACTTCATTCAGCCTTAATCTGTCACATTAACACCACCTCTAGCCTTGCATATCTCTTAATGTCTCTTAATGTCTCTTCATCTCCTCCTTTGTTCCTTTATCCCCTCCCCCTTTTCCCAGCTTTACCCTGGCCTTAAATCTATTTGATTTCCAGCTCTTCCCAGTTCTGATGAAAGGTCATCGACCTGAAACGTCAACTCTCTTTCTCTCTCCACGGATGCTGCCTGGCCTGCTGAGTTTTTCCAGCGTTTTCTGTTGTTATTTCGGATTTCCAGCATCCGCAGTATTTTGCTAGTCATCTTCAGTTACTTATCTTCTACCATGGAGGTGACACTACTGTTTCTCCACCATGTAGAGAAGCTCGGGAGTGTGCTGTCACCAAATGCGATGGTACTCCTGCTCCCTGAAGCTGCTGGAACGATTCGGTGGATGTTTATTTTGGTGAAGTGTTGTTTTTGCATTAATTGTCCTACACCTAGTGTTGCACTCCAGAGATACAAAATCTACAACATATTAAAATTCTTTTCTGTGCACACTTCCTGTCAACTTTTTCTATTATAAATGTCTATGCCCATATTTAATGGACACTTCCTACATAAATTTGCTATGCTGTAATTACAACCTTCCCACGATGGAGGCACTGCAGGGGTACCACTATCAGGAGGGTGTAATAACAGTGTGGTAGATTTACATAGACAGATTCCATTATAAATGTGGACCTATGAATTTAGAATGGAAATATATAAATACGGACAGAATGTATGATTTTAAAATGAGGACATCTGCACACCCTGGTTTAAATGTTACCCATCCTCTAACGCTAGTTTCTCTAAGGATTACAATTGGTCTTCATTCCCACAGAAGATCAGGTGTAATAGTCAAAAATAGAAACAAAGCCAGATATTTCATTCAGGAGCCTGAAATTTACAACCAAATTATTGACCTCTAGTTGACTTGAGGAATTTACAATCATGTAGGCTTATCTGGATTCCTACAGAGAATAATGAGCAGTGGCTTTGAAGGCATCACAACTGTGTTCCAGACCCTAGACTACCCTTCAGTACTGCTTGGGTGGGGCACCTCAGGCTGCTCCAGATTGTGGATGGGGACGATGGTGCTGACACACACTTCTGTCTGAAGGGCTTACACATGCACATCAGAAATTGGCTTATTAGGACATGTGATCTAGAACTGACCTTATTAGATTGTGCAAATGCAGCTAATCAAACAAACACTGCCTACCTTATAGCTGCTGAAATAATTCAGTTATCACCCAGTTCTGGCAGCCTCCCCCGCCCGCACACTCGTATCTTGTGATGCAGGGCATATTTATACAGATAGATATTGGGAATGCTTCTGGACAGACAACACAGTGGATTTGAACTAAACAACTACAACAACTTGTATTTATATAGCGCCTTCAATGTAGTAAAACATCCCAAGGTGCTTCACAGGAGTGCTATTAAACAAAATTTGACACCAAGTCGCATAAGGAGATATTAGGGCAGATGACAGCATTTTATAGGAGAAAAGAGAGGCGGAGAGGTTTAGGAAAGGAATTCCAGAGCTTAGGGCTTTGGCAGCTGAAAGCATGCCCGCCAATGGTTGAGCGATTTTAAAATCAGGGATGCTCAAGAAGCCAGAATTGGAGGAGCACAGAGATCTCTGAGGGTTGTAGGGCTGGAGGAGATTACAGAGATAGGGAGGGGCGATGCCATGGAGGGATTTGAAAATAAGGATGAAAATTTTAAAATTGAGGTGTTGCTTAACCGGGAGCCAATGTAGGTCAGGGGTGATGGGCAAATGGAACCCGGTGCACGCTGGGACACGGGCAGCAGAGCTTTGGATGACCTCAAGTTTACGTAGGGTAGAGCGTGGGAGGCCAGCCAGGAGTGTGTTGGAATAGTCAAGTCTAGAGGTAACAAAGGCACGGATGAGGGTTTCAGCAGCAGATGAGCTGAGGCAGGGGCGGAGACGGGCAATGTTACGGAGGTAGAAATAGGCGGTCTTCGTGATGGCGCGGGTATGTGGTCGGAAGCTTATCTCAGGGTCACATATGAAACCAAGGTTGCGAACAGTCTGGCTCAGCCTCAGACAGTTGCCAGGGAGAGAGATGGAGTCGGTGGCTAGGGAACAGAGTTTGTGGCGGGGACCGAAGACAATGGCTTTGGTCTTTCCAATATTTAGTTTGAGGAAATTTCTGCTCATCCAGTACTGGATATCTGACAAGCAGTGTGACAATTTAGAGAACGTGGAGGAGTCGAGAGAGGTGGTGGTGAGGTAGAGCTGGGTGTCGTCAGTGTATGTTTGGAAACCGGTATTAGAATATTAAAATATCTTTTATTACATTGTTGCAACTTAAAGTTGCATTATCTCTCTTCCTGTACTGATTTCCTAGAGGGGGTGATTGTTTTTTTTGTTTTAAACCTATATATACCATAACCAGAAAGAATGAAGCAGATAATATCATACACCATTTATCAGAAACTGTGTCCTCTGATGTTAACAAAGAGTTGAACTACTGCAAGACATACTAAATGAGATACAGTATAGGTGTATGGAACTGTCACATACCTTGCACATGGGGGAATTATTAGAGACGCATTTTCTAATTTGTAGTTTCATGAAAAGAGCTTCAGAAACCAAGCACCACATCAAACCTTGGCTGGGCCACAGGCTAGTATTTCATAAGCTCGTTTAATCTAATTTGACTGAATACAATGACCTGAAGTTGTCTTGGCAAACTATTGCTGTTTCTGGTCTCACCCTGATGGAGTCTGTGCAAGCATTAAGTAGAATTACTAAAGGTGTACATCTTTTCTGGGCTTCATTGTTTCTGTAAATAATTTTATTGTGTAAGTAGTGTGTCCTTCGTCTCTTTCTTTCATTTAAAAAGCAAATGAGATCTGGACTGCTCCATTATTAATGCTTCTAATAATTAAAGGAATTGAAAAGTACTGGTTAGATGAGGGAAGAGATGGTCTGAAATCTTTTAAAAGGATAAGTGTAATTTTGATTCTTCTGGCTAGGTTTGTTACCTTACTCATGATGTATTTGGGTGTAAATAATTGCCTGTGTGAAGTGCGTAGAGGAAAGTTGGTTGAGAAAGTTAGACAAGTGACCCTCTTCGCATGACTTTCCTAATAGCCAATTATTTATGCCCAAGCACCAATGAAGAAATTTTGCCCTTTGGTGTTTCATCTTCATTCAAAGAATGATAATCACGATACCTAAAGGTGACTTGAGCATTTTTGGAAGGTTTAGAACATTAAAAAGACAGACATTTCTGCAGTTTGAAACTTTTAAGTGTGAATGTTAATGTTAGCGGTTACAGTTTACAACATGTTCTGTCCTTTTGATAAATTCTTTAAATGTTCCAAAAAATATTCCTCAAGGAGGTAGTTCTTGCACATTACATGCAGTTTGAATAACAACTATAAGCTCGTGTTTAAGGCCCATGTGCCAATATTTTATACCCATTCCAATGCAGTCTTATTTATCTAGATGGTATGGCAAGTCTTGGTAATAGATTGTAGTTAAAAAAAATGAATATTATATAGGTCAGTGGTTTCTGGTCTAGTGACTGCATTGCAACTGTTAGAAATTATTTGTATATTGTATAAGACAAATGTTGCTGACCTTGTATGTCGTATCTTGTAGCTAAAGATGCAGATGCTGATCACTTGCCATATGGACGACCAAAAGTTGTGCAGGAGAACAGTAAGTGGTGTCTCCTGCATCAACATTTGTACGTGAGTGGCTACAGCCATGACATTCTAATGTCATTGTGGAGTGCATATACGGTCAACAAAACTGTAAGTTTCCTATTCATATCACTTTTGTGTTTATTTAAATATATCATAATTGTTTATTATCAGAGGTTCTCTGTCACTTCTTTCCCTTTGGCAATTTCCAAGTAACACACTTGTCCTTTTTTAAAATACATTTCCAGTTGTTTGCGTGTGCTATTTTATTGGAATAAGCAAAAAAAAATCCTTGCCTCAAACTGAATCAATTCAGTCATATATAAGTTTAGTATTTGTAGTTTGACAGCAATTACATTTATCCTTTTTTTAAAAAAAAAATACTGTATATAGTTCCACATCGACATTTTTCAAGTAAATTCATTTTTTTTAAAGCCTTATCCTCAGTTGCTGGTGTAAACAATTAGAGGTGAATTTCTGCAGGGGTTCTCCCGATTTGGCATAACTTCCTGTGGGAGATCAGTGGAAACTTTAGAAAAATGGTTTAACGGGCTGTTAACCCCAATTCCTCAGGGTTTCCACTGATCTTCCACTGAGGTTGCAGCGGGAGATCGGGAGAACTTCAGCAGAAATTCCATCCTTAATCTTAATTTAATCAAACTGTCTAAGTCCTCCTAACATTCTTCTTTTAGCACTGTTTTTATGCATTGTATCTCCACCAGATGTAGATTTGACAGTAAAGTTTGTGATGCTCCACTCCTGGCATTGAGACTCACACAAAGAAAGTGCATATCGTAATTTTAAATCATAGGTGTAAGCCTTGGCTCAGTGAGAACATTCTCGCCTCTGAGCCAGAAGGTCATTGGTTCAAGCCCCCTCTAGCCGAGGGAGTGCTGCACTGTCGGACGTGCCATCTTTCGGATGAGACATTTAACCAAGGCCCCATTATCTTTGTTGGTTGTAAAGTGTTTAGGACAACTGAGGCCCTGAAAGGTGATATATAAATGCAAGTATTTTCATTTTTCATTCTTTTTTTCTGAAATTCAGAATTCTGTGAATTCATACACTTCCCTTGTGTGCAATTAATGACTGGAAAATCAGAGTTAGAATTACATTTGGTATATTTGATTAATTGATGTGACTATAAGTAAGTTTTAAATTTATGTAATACCCTGGAGCACATTCTTAATATTGTTCTTAAAAGCAGTTTTAAATCGTCTATGAAGAAGATGCTTCAGGGATGACAGAATATTTTTAAATTGTGCCATTATTGCTAGGCAACAAGAAGCAGAACCACTGATTGCCAGCATGTCTATTTACCCTTTGGAAAGTAGTATTCTGTGTACTGTACAGATACATAGCATTGACTAATGTTCTGTGAGTGGACTAACACTGTTTTCCTTCCATTAAACTGTATATATCACAGATACATTAGTTAATGTAACACAAAAGATAGATGAATTGACAGCACAAATAGAAATAAATGGATATGATTTGATAGCCATTATAGAGATGTGGTTGCAAGGTGACCAAGGATGGGAACTGAATACTTAGGGATATTTGACATTTCAGAAGGATAGGCAGAAAGGAAAAGGAGGTGGGGTAGCTCTGTTAATAAAGGATGAGATCAGTAGAGTAGTGAGAAATGATCTTGGCTCAGAAGATCAAGATGTAGAATCAGTTTGGGTGGAGATAAGAAATAGTATGGGAAAGAAGTCACTGGTGGGAGTAGTCTGTAGGCCCCCTAACAGTAGCTACACTGTAGGACAGAGTATAAATCAAGAAATAATGGGGGCTTGTAAGAAAGTTACTGCAATAATCGTGGGCGATTTTAATCTTCATATATATTGGACAAATCAAATTGGCAAAGGTAGCCTTGAGGACGAGTTCATAAAGTGTATTCAGGACAGTTTCTTCGAACAATACGTTGTGGAACCAACCAGGGGACAGGCTATTTTAGATCTGGTAATGTGTAATGAGACAGGATTAATTCATGATCTCATAGTATAGGATCCTCCAGGGAAGAGTGATCATAACATGATAGAATTTCACATTCAGTTTGAGGGTGAAAAACTTGAGTCTGAAACTAATGTCTTCAGACTTAAATAAAGGCAATTACAAGGGTATGAAGACAGAGTTGGCTAAAGTGGACTGGGAAAATAGATTAAAAGGTAAGACGGTAGATAAGCAGTGGCAGACTTTTAAGGAGATATTTCATAACTCTCAACAAAGATATATTCCAGTGAGAAAGAAAGACTCTACGAGAAGGATGAACCATCCGTGGCTAACTAAGGAAGTTAAGGAGGGTATCAAATTGAAAGAAAAGGCATACAATGTTGCGAAGATTAGTGGTAGGCCAGAAGATTGGGAAATTTTTAGAAACTTACAAAGGATGACTAAAAAAATAAGAGGGAGAAAATAGATTGAGAGTAAACTAGCAAGAAATATAAAAACAGACAGTAAGAGCTTCTACAAGTATATAAAAAGGAAGAGAGTAGCTAAAATAAACGTTGGTCCCTTAGAGAATGAGACTGGGGAATTAATAATGGGAAACAAGGAAATGGCAGAGACTTTGAACAAATATTTTGTATCTGTCTTCATGGTAGAAGACACTAAAATCATCCCAATAATAGTGGAAAAAGGGAGGGAGGAACTTAAAACAATCACCATCACTAGAGAAAAAGTATTAGGCAAACTAATGGGACTAAAGGTTGACAAGTCCCCTGGACCTGATGGCCTGCATCCTAGGATCTTAAAAGAAGTGGCTACAGAGATAATGGTTGTAATCTTCCAAAATTCCCTCGATTCTGGAAAGGTCCCAGCGGATTGGAAAACCGCAAATGTAACGGCCCTATTCGAGAAAGGAGGGAGACAGTTTTGGCCAGTTAGCCTAACATCTGTCATTGGGAAAATGCTGGAATCCATTATTAAGGAGGTAATAGCAGGACATTTAGAAAATCATAATGCAATCAAGCAGAGTCAACATGGTTTTATGAAAGGGAAATCGTGTTTGACAAATTTATTAGAGTTCTTTGAGGATGTAACAAGCAGGGTGGATAAAGGGGAACCAGTAGATGTAGTGTATTTGGATTTCCAAAAGGCATTTGATAAGGTGCCACATAAAAGGTTACTGCACAAAACAGAGAGTAGGGATAAACGGATCTTTTTCAGGTTGGCAGGCTGTAACTAATGGGGTGCTGCAAGGATCAGTGTTAGGGCCTCAGCTATTTACAATCTATATTAATGACCTAGATGAAGCGACCGAGTGTAATGTATCCAAGTTTGCTGATGATACAAAGCTAGTTGGGACAGTAAGCTGTGAGGAGAACAGAGTCTGCAAAGGGATATAGATAGACTAAGTGAGTGGGTAGTAATGTGGCAGATGGAATATAATGTAGGGAAATGTGAGGTTATTCACTTTGATAGGAAGAATAGAAAAACAGAATATTTTTTTAAATGGTGAGAAACTTTTAAATGTTGGTGTTCAGAGAGATTTGGGTGTCCTCATGCAAGAAACACAGAAAGCTAGCATGCAGGTACAGCAAGCAATAAGGAAGGCAAATGGCATGTTGGCCTTTATTGCAAGGGGGTTGGAGTATAAGAGTAAGGAAGTCTTGCTACAATTATACAGGGCCTTGGTGAGACCACACCTGGAGTATTGTGCACAGTTTTGGTCTCCTTATCCAAGGAAGGATATACTTGCCTTGGAGGCAGTGCAACAAAGGTTCACTAGATTGATTCCTGGGATGAGAGGGCTGTTCTATGATGAGAGATTGTGTAGAATGGGCCTATACTCTCTGGCATTTAGAAGAATGAGAGGTGATCTCATTGAAACATACTACATTCTGAAGGGGATTGACAGGGTAGATGCTGAGAGGTTGTTTCCCTTGGCTGGGGTGTCTAGAACTAGGGTGCATAGTCTCAGGATAAGGGTTCGGCCATTTAAGACCGAGATGAGGAATTTCTTCACTCAGAGGGTTGTGAATCTTTGGAATTCTCTGCCCCAGAGGGCTGTGAATGCTGAGTCTTTGGGGGAGAAATTCGGTATCTCCCCGTTTGGGGCACAATTATCGGCCGAGCGCAAAGTTTAGCGACTGGTGCTAATTATCGTCTCCGACTGCAAACTTGGCTTCTATTGCCCCTGGAGGTGATTGGAGCGCTAAATCAGGCGCTACACACCACCCTTAAGGCACTAACGCTGAGGAGCGAGGCGCTATCTCAGAGCGCTGGCGAAGCTCATGTGATGTCAGTCAGCAATGGAACACAGACACACTGGCGCTGGCCAGTTCTTAAAGGGGAGGGTCGATCTTGCTCTCCATCCACACCTTGCTCATTGCAGCCTTGAATCTCGGCCTGGAGAGACCTGTTCATCAAATCTTCTGGAAAGAACAATGGAGAGGCCCAGGGAAAGATGTCAGAGTGCAGCCCCCATAGTCTCTTCTAAATTGATGTAAGGAAGATCAAATCAAAATGAACCTGCAAAGTGCTGCTCAGTACCCAAAACTCTTCAACGCAGCTTTGAATATCTTCAGAAGTCTCTCTCTCTCTCTCACTCAGAATGCGCGGTGCAAAAATGTCGCCGAAAAAAAAGGCAGGAACCGGTCGCCTTTAAATAGCGCTCCCCCAGTCCCTTCCCGACTGCAAAACGCTCTCCTCAACCTGTCGTTGCTAGCGGCAGGCGGTAAAGCAGGGGGCGCCACTCAATATCCGGTCCGGGGTGTTGCACGCTCGACTGACGTCACTATCTGTGGGCGCAGGAGATCGTGGCGGTAGTGTTTAGCACCGCCACAGAATCCCCACAGTGCAGATAGAGGCCATTTCGGCCCATCGAGCCTGCACCGACACATATCCCACCCTATCCCCGTAACCCCACGTATTTAATCCCCCCTAACACTAAGGGTCAATTTATCATAGCCAAATCAACCTAACCCGCACATCTTTGGACTGTGGGAGGAAACCGGAGCACCTGGAGGAAACCCACGCAGACACGGGGAGAATGTGCAAACTCCAAACAGACAGTCACCCGAGGCCGGATTCGAACCCGGGTCCCTGGCGCTATGAGGCAACGTGCTAACCACTATGCCACCGTGTTGCCCTGTCTGGTCAATTTTGCGAGCGGCGCAAACATCGCCACACCCGGGCGCTAGTTGCTTTGTGCCCCATTAGCACCCTCTTAAGGCGCTAACGGGAGGTGCAAACCAACCAAATTTTTCCCCCTTTGAGTATATTCAAGGCTGAGATAGATAGAATTTTGGACTCTAGGGGAATCGAGAGATATGGAGATCGGGCGGGAAAGTGGAGTTGAGGTCGATGATCAGTCATGATCTTATTGAATGGCGGAGGGGCCATATGGCCTACTCCTGCTCCTATTTCTTATGTTCTTATGCTCTTATTAGCATGGTTAGAGGATTGGCTAACTAACAGAAAACAGAGAGTCGGGATAAATGGGTAATTTTCAGGTTGGCAAACTGTAACTAGTGGAGTGCCACAGGGATAAGTGCTGGGGCCTCAACTATTTACAATCTCTATTAATGACTTGGATGAAGGGACCGAGTGTCCTGTAGCCAAATTTGCTGACGATACAAAGATAGGTGGGAAAGCAAGTTGTGAGGAGGACACAAAGGGCTCAATTTTGCCATTGGGGGCGGGCTGTGCCTCCGGGTCCATCCAGAAGGAGAGCGGTGCTGGAACTCCAGTAACAGGTGCAGGAGTCTCTGGCAGGTTTTGTCTCCAGGGTCGCTGCGAGTGTGGAGCGAATGGAGGAGTCCATCGCGAACATGAGCAGAGCCTTTGTGGAAGCATTGGCGCATCACCACGGAAAGGATGGCTACCGGAGAGGAGAGGATGGCTACGGCCATGGAGGAGCTTAGTCGCCAGGGTATTGAAAACATGGTCATTGTTCAGAATAGACTGACATCTCTTGAGGAGCGATGGTCAGCTATTGAGCATAGAAACCAGACCTTCATGGAAGTCCTCTAGAGTAGGACTTCCAGTGCAGAAACGGGTCCTCATGGCCGCCCTGAAGTGCAGCAAGGTGCTGACAAGCCACTTGCTAGCTCTGAAGTAGGGCTGACCCATGAGAGGGATGTTGGTAGCAGACAACAAGGAAGTGGGGGCTCCTCTCCAAGCGCTCACACAACCATGCCACTACAAAGCCCTCAGTCAGAGTCCTCACCCAACTGAGATGGGCGTCTCATCCCCTGCACAGCCGCAGGGCAGCAGACTGTTGCCGAGCCCTCACAGGTTCAAAACCCCAGAGGACGGCCGCCAAAGGTGTTGAGACAGGAGCAGCAAGAAAGTGAGCAAGGGGCCTCCACATCTACTGAAGCCACAGGGGAAGCACCACCTAGGAGCACGCATAAGAGGAAGATATTGCACAAGTAGTCACAAGGGTAGTCACTTGGGTGTTCTGTTGTATTGATTTTTGACAAGCCATCCTTGAATTGTTATGATAAACAGATTTGATGGCAAACTGTTGAAGTTGTGGCCTTTGTCATTTCGCTAATGGGACTTCCACATTGAGGGCTTAGGGCGACTTGCAATTGTCAGTATGGTGGTCAGAGTGATAGGTATCCGCAGGTTCTTGTCCATTGTCGATGCTCTGGTAAGAAGGTGCGAGGCAAAAGTGTTTGATTGTGCAGGCTAAGCAAATCTGGCCAACATGAGTGCGTCCCTTGCATCCCGGGCAGCAATGTGGTCGCGCGCTGGCGCCTTCTGGCCTGTGCAGCTTCAGGTGGGTGAGCAGCAGCTTGGCACGCCTGCTGTTGGTGGTGCTGTTGTTCAGG
Source organism: Squalus acanthias (assembly GCA_030390025.1). Taxonomy (NCBI): domain Eukaryota; kingdom Metazoa; phylum Chordata; class Chondrichthyes; order Squaliformes; family Squalidae; genus Squalus; species Squalus acanthias. The sequence continues at coordinate 72,933,535 of CM059433.1, read as the reverse complement.
GTTCTGCTGCTGCCACGGCTGGTCTTTGTCCGAATCTGATGTCCAGGAGGAAAGGAAATAAATGGTTCCCATGCTTCTGGTATATACCTCAGTTGAGGAAGCGCTCAGTCAAGGTGGGGAGAGGGGTTTCCCAGGAGATCACACTGGAGATGGGTGTCAGGCTCCAAACTTCCACAACAACGAGTAGGCCTGCTAAAAGTTCCCCCAGACCTGAGACAACAAAGTTCTGCCACTTGCAAATGATCATGGGTGAAAACTCCTTTTTAATGGTGGAGCTGCAGCTGTTAGTAAGCAGTCCACTTGTGAGGCCGCCAGGATTAACTGGCGTGTTCCAGAGGAGACGTGCAGGACGGGGGAAATGTGTTAAAATCAGAAAGGCCTCTCAAAATGGGATTATAGAGGCAATTAACTGGTTGTTAAGGGCCTATCCCGCCTCTTGGAGGCGGGATGGAAACGGGGTCTGAAACCACGAATGTGGGAAAATTGCTCAGAGGCGGGATGGAGGCGGTATCAGACCCACCCGCCATTTTTTGCGATTTTTGACAACTCACACGCCTCCAAACCCGCCTCCTCGGACCTGGTAAAATCGAGCCCAAAGAGTTTGCAAAGGGATAGAGATAGGTTAAGTGAGTGGGCAAAAATTTGGCAGATGGAGTATAAAGTGGGAAAATGTGAGGTTATCCACTTTGGTAGGAAGAATAGAAAAGCAAAATATTATTTAAATGGAGAGAGACTACAGAATGCTGCGGTACAGAGGGATCTGGGTGTCCTCGTACATGAAACACAAAAAGTTAGCATGCAGATACAGCAAGTAATTAGGAAGGCAAATGGAATGTTGGCCTTTATTGCAAGGGGGATGGAGTATAAAAGTAGGGAAGTTTTGCTACAACTTTACAGGGCGTTGGTGAGACCACACCTACAGTACTGCGTACAGTTTGGATCTCCTTATTTAGCAGCACTTGCATTGGAGGTAGTTCAGAGAAGTTTCACTAAGTTGATTCCTGGGATATAGGGGTTGCCTTATGAGGAAAGATTGAGCAGGTTGGGCCTATAGTCATTGGAGTTTAGAAGAATGAGAGGTGATCTTATTGAAACATATAAGATTCTGAGGGGGCTTGACAGGGTAGATGCAGAGAGGATGTTTCCCCTCGTGAGGGAATCTAGAACTCGGGGTTATAGTTTCAGAATAAGGAGGCGCCTATTTAAGACGGAAATGAGGAGGAATTTCTTCTCTGAGGGTCGTGAATCTTTTGGAATTCTCTACTCCAGAGAGCTGTGGAGGCGGAGACACTGAATATATTAAAGGCTGAGATGGACAGATTTTTGAACTACAGGGGAGTCGAGCATTATGGGGAACAGGCAGAAAAGTGGAGTTGAAGCCAAGATCAGATCAGCCATGATCTTATTGAATGGCGGAGCAGGCTCGAGGGACCGAATGGCCTACTCCTGCTCCTATTTCTTATGTTCTTAAAATCAGAGGATCATCTGTTCCTGTAAGAGAATTTTTGGAACGCATATGATTTTCTCTTATTTAATATTTGTGTATCCACTTTTTTCATTTTTCTTTCTAAAGTAGACATGAGAAAATAATCTTTGTAACAAAGCCATGTCCTGGCTTTTTGTTGTTTTTGTATGTTTGTTGATTTCAAATTTTAAATTCTGCACTAGTTGCCAGAATCCTTTCTCCAGCTAGCAACAGGAAATGAAGTCTCCTGATAAACCGTGATTTAGTGAAAAATACCAGAGACATTCAGGTTGCTTTTCAAGGAAAAGTCAGAGGCTCCAGGTGATCAGATGAAAATCATGAGGACCTTTTTTTCTCCTGAGGTTACTTCTCACAAATACAGAAAGGGATTGGTTTGACCATGGATTAAGGTTCTCGATCCTCTTCAGCTGGTGGTGTACTAGTGTGGGATGCCTTCCAAATTCCACAAGTTATGAAGACAGTCTCTGGTTTCAATCCAGAGAACAGACTATCATAAATCAGAGATGGATCTTTTGCCAAAAAAAAAACTTAATTCTCTCATTCAGGTTCCAGTCCTCGGCTTTATTGTAAGAAGAAATAGTCAGCCAGTAATTTCACCAATGATGACAGGCCACTTATGCCTCTAGTGGTAGACAGCAATAGAAAATCAGTAGAGCAGATTTAATTTGATTACAGAACTATTAACATAGCTTCTCTGATACAAAAATAATAAAATGTGAAAAATCTTGATCATTTAATAATTCTGAACCATCTATCACAAAACATATATGTGAGGTTTCATCTACCAACTTGAAGTCTCCAGTCTGCATTTTGATTGGTTCAGAAGAACTGAAGTTGGAGAAGGCCATCGCATTGATTCTCAGAATAAACAGTTCCTGGCTACAGAACTGCTTGTCAACTGGACTTCGAAGGTTCAGGGTACCCTTTTCTCAGAACCCGTCTTAAGCCAAATAAACTGCAAATCTGCCAGATTCAATAGACTGATGACTATGCACAAAGTTGTCAGAAAGTGCTGCCATTTTCAAGTATTATCACGTTAAATAAATAAAGAAAGACTTGCATTTATATAGCGCCTTTCAAAGCACTTTACAGCCAATGAAGTACTTTTTGAAGTGTAGTCACTGTTGTAATGTGGGAAACGCAGCAGCCAATTTGCGCACAGCAAGCTCCCACAAACAGCAATGTGATAAGGACCAGAAAATCTGTTTTTGTTATGCTGGTTGAGGGATAAATATTGGCTAGGACAGCGGGAATAACTCCCCTGCTCTTCTTCGAAATAGTGCCATGGGATCTTTTATGTCCACCTGAGAGAGCAGACTGGGGTCGGTTTAACGTCGCATCCGAAAGATGGCACCTCCGACAGTGCAGCACTCCCTCAGCACTGCACTGGAGTGTCAGCCTAGCTTTATGTGCTCAAGTCCCTGGAGTGGGACTTGAACCCACAACCTTCTGACTCAGAGGTGAGTGTGCTACCAACTGAGCCACAGCTGACACTAATTAAGACCAATTAGTCTCATCTGCAGCCATCTCATTTGTGTAAGCAGTTTTCTCTCTGGTGCAATTTCTAGCCACATATTAAAAATAATGCAGATCAGTGCCAGGATCCCTGGCAGTTCATCCTACTCCAATCCAGCATTCCGTCCTTGATTGAGGAAAGGTAAGAATCCAAGAGCTGACTGCTGGAGGACCTTGGCTACCCATTGCTGCCATGGCTAATGACACACACCCGTGTGGTAACCATCTGATGAAGTGAAGTAGATATACACTGATGTTCGTGCTTCCACCAGTCACCGTGGAGAACATGATAAGCAGACGTTTCGCTACCTGAATCGTTCAGGGGAAGTCCTGCAATACAATCTGGCACAGCTCTCCAGGATCGCTGTCTGTGCTGCACAACCTAGCTATTGACAGGGGTCTGCTTGTGTAGGAGCAGTAAGTGGAGTGGGCAGAGGAGAGGACCAAGAGTTTCCTCCTGCCAAATCCCCATGGGGTGTATTTGCATCCCATCGTTTGTCAGCCAGTGCGAGTGGGATGATACAGTAGCTCTGGTGAGAAATTCATAAAGTAACTTGAGAAAGAAGCAGTGTTTGTGACTTACCTGTTTGTCTCCTAGCGTGCCGCTGAGCAGCTGTTTTTAAAAGGCAGCACAGAAAATTCCTGGAAGCTCAGCTGCTTGTTTTACACCATCGCTTGCACCAATAGATATGCAAATAAACATACCCAAGAAACGTCTGCATAGCTCCCTCTACAGGCCAGTGGCAGATGTAACACTTTTTTTTTTAAAGGTGCACCAACAGAGTAAATCACATCAAGGACATTCAGGAGCTATTGCATAAATGCCAACCTGCGAAACATTGGAACAGCTGGTAAACAGCTTTAATTTAGCTGACATGGTCCAAAAATGTGCTGACAGTTCAACAAATAATGTAAAACTTAAAAATCAAACTTGTATAAAGGCCTATTACCAAGGCCACTGCTATAAGGCACTGAATAAGTTAAATTGCTTTTTGACTTTATTGGATTTGACGATTTTTATTTGGCTTTGGAATCACAATTCAGTTTGTTTTTCTGTGAAAACTGAAATCCAGTGGCCTCGCATATGTCATACAAAAAGAAGTAATTGCAATGGGACAGGAACTTGTCATGACTTAAGCTGCAGATGTACCTAGAATTCCATCGTGGTGTTATAGGAAAAGAAATTCTGAAGTACACCAAATATTATTTTTGCTGTGATAGATTTTTGAACGGAGAGGTGAGCTCTGGTGCAAAGTTTATTTCTGAGGAAGTCTGGCTCCTTTCCATATAATTTTGATTTTTTGACACTCGTTTGGTGCATTTCCAGCATTTTGTAGTGTGCCATGATTCAGAATAATTTATTCTGGAATGATGTATATAATATATTAAGTATTAAAATTAATTAGTTGTTCTGAGTCACAAATAATTCTTGATTTTTGCACCATGAGAAGGTAATGCTCAGTGAGCCTAATACAGCCTATCACAACAGGCCTATATCTATGCAGGTGCCATAGCTGAATGAGATAACAATATAAATAATAATGGTCTGTAGGTTGACTTACAACATTATTGAAGTAAATATCAATAACGCAACACTTTAACGCAGAAAACCTTTGGGATGTAAAGAAAGTAACAACTTGGCTCTCCTCGAATGCAGGAAGATTCCTCATTGCACTTTAAATTAAGCAGGACACAACCATTAGTTTGTTTGTTAGTCTAAACATTAGTCTAATTATGGCACAGGAGCCCAACATAATTTTAAATTCACAACAGTCACTCTCCCACATCCAACCTTCCCCCAGTTCACAAATGCACTCTATCCTGTCCGAAATAATTCAGAGAGACATTGCAACCCATTCAACGCCCCACCCTTTCACAGAATTACTCTCTTCTGAGCTCAATCAGTTCATACCAGCACTCTTCTCCCCCTCCCTCACCAATTCAACCTGGCAAGCTTCTCCATCTCCATCGTGGTTAACATGGTACTCTTCTTCCACGCTCCACTGTTCAAGCTGGTGTTGTATCCTCTCTCTTCCCCACATCCGCCTCAAAATTAGTGTTTGCTCTCCCTCCCCATTCCCTTTTAGTTAATGCTGGCATTCTCTTTCCTTCCCCACCCCTAGGCATAGCTTCTAGCTTCTGCCAATTTCCCTTTCCCGTTCATTACCATCCATCTACACCTCTCTATATTACCATCCATTCAACCTCCCTTCCACTGTCTTTCAACTTGCTCTTCCCTCTGCTTTATTTTTCTCCTTCCCTCCCTCTTTATTGCCAGGCACTCTGCTCCCTTTTTTCACTGCCATCCAGTCCCCCTGCCTTCCATTTTCTCTCTCCCTTCCCATCCATTTCCCACCACTATGATATTGCTGAGAACTGGAGATTTGTTTGGAGACCAAAGTTGATTTTATTCTGAAAATTGTCAAATCAATACATGCAGCACTTTCTCTGTGAGGAGTTGCATTCATTTTCATTACTTTGGGTTTATACTGTATTTCTGCACATTACCTGTTCGCTAAAAGCTGCATGTGCTAACAAAGATCATGTGGCTCATTAAGAGTTAGTATGACTTGATCTGATGGTGTATCAGACCCAACTGGATTTAGGCCATCACAGTTCTGTTGTGTCCATTTGAAAACTTTCACTGCTCTATAAAATAAATAAGTCGTATTAGGTCATTCATGTTGCCCATTAGAGATGATCTATGTAGGCACATCAGAAGTGCACCTTTTACAGCCAGTTAGAAGTAAGAGGCATCAATGAATCTGGGGAGCAAGTGTTTAAAATGCATCAAAATACATCAAAAACAAACAAGGTCCTGAAACTGTGATTGTGTTTTGACAGTAACCTGAACATGTATGACACTGAGTTTAAGGATTTCACATTGTGTGACATGGAGCCGTATTATGCTAATTTCAGAATTAGTTGCTATTCAAATGTATCTGTAAGTGACACATAATGATATTAAGTCAGGATAGGGCCTATGCATAGAAGTAATTTTATTGTAATTTGGTTTCTAATTATGAGATTGCATGCTTCTCCTTCAGTACTTTTAGAAATAGCCAAATTATGGCTATTTCTGGTCACTTTAAATAATCAGGTTCGAGTGCAAACCAATATGGTGGGTATATTGTGTTTAAGACGGAATATAACACATTAGTTATACAGCAAAATCATACGACCGTGACAAGAAGCTGATACCGATCCGATCGGACAGACGGTTGACACACGTGAGCAATTCTCCTCTTCCTTACATCTAGAGTCTCTCTCTCTCTCCCGTCTGTGAGTACAGGCTCTCTGTCTCTCCTTCTCTCTCGTCTGTGAGTACAAGCTCTCTCTCTTTCTCTTCTGTCTGTGAGTACAAGCTCTCGGGAGGTCACTTTTATTCTACTTTTAGGGGTGGGTCTGAACCGGGATATTGACAAGACCTTTTGACCCATAGAGTTCCTCTAAAACCTTAATATCCAATGGGACTTCTAGTTCTTTGTCTCGATTCTTGTGTCAAAGCACGCCCTAAAGATGTCTTGTCATTTTGGCTACATGTCTTTCTCTGTTTATATTTTCCCAGGGTTTCCTTCTGTGGAATTTGTGTCTTCTCTCTTTCATCCATATCCTCCTTTGATTTCGTGAGGCCCAACCAGAAACCTGTTCGCTTCAGAGTGTTACCTCCTTTATGACGTAGCAAATGTTTTCGTTAACTTCCCCAAACTTCCTTCCGTTATCTTCGCAAGCAATTCTGTTAAGCTAACTTCAAATCCTACCTTAGCATTATACATAAAATACATAAACAAGGTTCAAGTCTTAACTTAAAAACAACAGTTAATCGCTTAGCAACAGGGAGATTGTATATAGTACCCTCCGTAGGAAACCAAAACATTAGCACTTCTAAGCATCTATCTGGTCTGAGGAGACTTTTTCTGTCTGCAATTCGAACATAACCATTTAAACACAGCATTTTTCGCGTCACAGTTTTAATCGCAAAACCATATACACTTTTAGGCATCTTCAGTTTCTAACAGTACTGTGAGGGACTTCAGTTATGTGGAGAGACAGGAGAAGATGAGGTTATTCTCCTTAGAGCAGAGAAGGTTAAGAGGAGATTTGACAGAGGTGTTCAAAATCATGAATAGTTTTGATAGAGTAAATAAGGAGAAACTGTTTCCAGTGGCAGAAGGGTTGATAACCAGAGGACACAGATTTAAGGCGATTGGCAAAAGAACCAGAGGCGACATAAGGACACATTTTTTTTACACATCGAGTTCTTATGATCTGGAATTCACTGCCTGAAAGGGCGGTGGAAGCAGATTCAATAGTAACTTTCAAAGGGAAACTGGATAAGTACTTGAAGGGGGAAAAAAATTATAGGGCTATGGGGGAAAGAGCAAGGAAGTGGAACTAATTGGATAGCTCTACAAATGGACCAAATGGCGCCTCGTGTGATGTATCATTCTGTGATCTCTGTGACACCACTGCTTTCCTAGAAGTACAGGAAAATGAAAATGACAAAATTAATCACATTGCTTCCTGTTGTGTTTGGCACTAACCTAGCAAAAGTGTTGCTAGCCTGTTTTTTCTCCCTTCCTATTCTTGTTCCTTCAAGGAAGAATCTCACTTCTGTCTTTGCAAGCTCTCTGTCTCTGTCTTTGCCTTTGCCTTGTTCTAGTATATTGGTGCCCATTCCCATAGTGAGATTTCCAGACCTCATGTGATCTCAAAATTCTGCATCCTTGAGCATGTGAATGCTGTTACACAAAGTTGGGGAGGCAGCAGGGAAGTGATTGGAGGGGAAATTCCCAAAAGAGGGATGAGGAGAGTGAAAAATGTCATACTTGTTTTCACTTAATCTACAAAATGCAGTAACTTAGCTACTCCCTTCCACCAGAACACAGTCATTCGTGACAGAGAGGGGGAGATCCAGAATGAATACAATAGATCCAGAGTGCTTTCAGTTTTATGACAGGATTTGCAAAGTAAAGTGCTGATGATTTTTGTGGAGGGATTCAGCCAACCGAGATCAAGAGATTAAACACATTTCAAATTCGAAGTCCGGTACAAGAAGTGATGGGACAACTTTTGAGCAATATGATTTGTGTTGTGTGTTTTAAGAGTGAAGGATCACGTAGCAGTTTTGTTTGTTTAGTCACTGAAATCAGAAGATTGATGCCATTCTGTGTAACCACTTTCTGTGTGAACAAAACCAATATCCAATAATTGAGGTTTTGCATTCCACTGATTCCTCGGGCTGGATTTTGTCAATGGGGGCACGTTAGGGGCGAGACTGCTGGTTTTCGGGTTTTAGTCCCGCCCCCAATGACGTCCGGCCAACCCACGCTATTTTCCCTTGATTGGCCTTGTTAAGCCCGCCCTGCAGGCTTAGCCGGCCAATTAAGGGAAAGCCGGTGACAGAGGACGTCAGCGTATGACGTTTCATCTGTCAAAGATTTTTGACAGATGAATTGACAATCTCTGTTCTAAGGTGAGCCCTTGTACTGAAGACTCACCAAACCTCTTTCCTCAGCAGAAATCAGATGGCTGCTGCATCTGAGAATGCAGCAGTCATTCTGTCATCTCTGCCGTTGAGATGAGGCATCACCGGATCCCCAAAGGTTGAAGCCTGCAGGAAGAAACAAAGGTAAGTAAACTTTTTCTAACACTTCACACTCGCCTCTCATACTTACCTCTCCACACTTACACCCATCACTCACCTCCACAGCGCACTTTTCGATCCCTCTCACCCCCGCAGACCCACTGCTCGCCTCGCTGACCCTGGCGAGGTTCGCAGCCGTCGGGAAGCCCGCACTTGCAGGGGTTAAATGGGGAAAAGCCTCTTAACTGCCTGTTAACTACCTGTTAATAGGCAGTTAAATGGCTGTAATCCCCTTCCCGCCTTGAGACGGGTCCCTGCGCAACTCGGGGACCCACCTCCCGGGAAGATGGCACGGAGGCAGGTTGGGAGCGGGTTCGGTACCCACTCCCAGTTTCTGCCATTTTCCCATGCAGTCCTGCCTCCATACCCGCCTCCCCAGGGCTGGCAAAATTTCCCCCTCCCCCCCTCATCTTTTTTAGAGACAAGAAACAAAAATGATGAAGGGTGTTTTGAATTACTTATAATGTTAGTTCGAGTTCTAATATTGTAGGATTTTGAAAAGGTGCTCACTCCTATTTCTTGCAGGATGTATCATGTGTAAAACATGTACCAATGGCTTCTTACAGAAATATAATGTTGTGATGTGAGAAAGGTGAAATTTACTCCTTGCATAGCCACAGGCTGTTTGTGGTAACTTCTAAAATGTATAGTGTGTGGCATCAAAGAGCACACACTTGCGGTCATGGATCTGTTTATTGCTGCTCTTGAATTATTTGGCCAAACATCAATTGATGGTGTATTTTTAATTTACCATCACCACCCATTGTGGATCAAACAGCAGTCAGGTGTGTATCCCAATTCTGCAATATGGTTGAAAAATGAAAAATCTGGTCATACCAGACATCACCCACAATTATAAAGGTGCTGGGTGAGCCTTCTACCCATTAACAGATGAAGTATTTGTGCTAATTTTTAAAAAATGGAATGTAAAATGCATAATTTTATGGTAACTATTATAAAATGCATTTGCTGAATACTTTGTCCCTAATGGGAAAATATAGAGCAAGGGCTAAAAGAGAGTTCATCCCCATATGATGTGTTTGTCACACTGACCTTTTGAATACTACTCGGCTTCTGATTGATTGAGAACCTTAATTGCAGAAACATCATTGCATACCATTGTTTTTCTTTTGTTTTGCTAACAGGACAATCTAATTGCTCCTCTACCAAAACTTCCAAACTGTGTGCTTGCTGATGTTCGAATTCCTTTTGCCACCAGCCAAAGTTCATACAATAATGAAGATCAGAGCATAACTTACGGGTACCTTTATCCACCCAGTAAGTGTAACATTGACTTGTATCCAAACTACATGTAACTCCTTTAACTACCTCAGATTTTCACCAGTATCTGTCTAGCGGTTCATTGCAACTATGACACTTGTGCAAGCTGTTGTATCACATCTATAATGAGATGTGCTTTTAAACGTTCAGAAGTATTGCCATTGCTACTTCCTGGCTGAAGTGGCCAAGTTATACCAAATTGTGTGCTTTTAAAAGTGAGGGTAACTTTAACTGAACCAATCGTGTGAGATATCTTGTGTTTCATTGTAAATTGCACTATCAATCTTGGTCAGTATTATGTAGTCTGTATCTACATTCACTTTTGACAATGAGTAAAGCAAACACAACCAGACAAATGTGCTTTTATCTGCAGCAAGCTTCATACTGATATTTTTTAAAACGTGCCCACTTTTTATCTAGACTTGCAGTCAGGACAATATCAATTTGAAGGTGTATTCAGCAGCAACCTTGTACCCATGTACAAAGCCTTCCAAAGTAAGTATAGAATATCTCCTATTCTATTACACAATGCAAACACTGTTGCACTGGGATATCTATTTGCACAATGGAATATCTATTTGCACATTGTAATTCTGTCATAATTATGATTTTGTGATCATTTGATTTTATTGTGCCCAAATTTGAATTTAAGTTGAATGTGCTAATTACCTGCACTGAATCATCACTTAATATTCTCACTGGTTTTGCTCAGAAGTAACTGTAATCCTAACTAAAGGAGGTTAAGCTTCATAGAGCAGGGAGATTATAGTATGGGGTGTTTTTATCCCAATTCTGATGATTTATAGAACACACACTCTTCTGCTGCCCTTATGACTCATTCATACACTTGATGAAAACCAATTCAGGACCACTTATACCTCTATAATTCATCACAAATGATGACATGATCTTGCTTAATGTATTATATCAACATACTTAATATCTAAAGTGCTGAATTTTCTGAAATAACCAGTTAATACTGATGAAGTCAAATTCTACATCAAGTGACAGCAATGTACAACCATAAACAAGCCAACAGTTGGTGTAACTTTATCTGGGATTCTAAAACCTATTTAATATTTAAAATTGTCTATTGTGTTCTATAAATGATTTACACCTGCTGTTTGTTACGTTATGTAACTGCAGTTGAATTTATAATTTAGTGAAGTCATCCAGTATCATCCATATCCTATCAGTGACATCGCTTAATAATTAGGTTTATAAATGCCACAGCCCAGTAACAAAATACTTTTACTGCAAAGATTGAATCCTTTTTTAATCCTTTCACAGTGGAGTAGATTTTAACTATCGGGTGCCCATCAGGTGGAGAGCGCCAGCTGACCACCCAATCCTGCAGACCGGAGGCCCAGTCCATTTTGAGGGCCAGGCCTGATTACCATGACGACAGTGAGCTATGGGCTCATCGAGTCTGGGCCAGCAGTAAGATAGACCTAGGGCAAGGGAGCAGGAGGCGGCAGTGACCCACATTATTCTTGTGGAGCATCCATACTTCTTCTGGCCCTACAAAAATAATTTTAAAGTAACCCTTTTGGTGCCTCTTTTGCTGCTCGGGGAGTAAATCTTGGAAGAGCGTGCATGGCCTACACTCTGACCAGTTGTTTGTCAAAATAACAATTGGTGTCCTATGTACGTAATAAGACCCTGATCTGTATATTAAAAGGGCCTACTGCCTAAAATAGGCGGGTGCTCTGGCCGCCCAAAGGAGAAGGCCCCTTTGAGGCTGGCGGCCGCTATAGCGTCACCGTAAACAGGGTGGTAAGCCATCTTCAAGCTGCTTACCTCCCCCCCCCGTTCACAACAGTTAAAATCTGCCCCAATTCACCTAACCTGGAACCTATATGTTAGCTATTCACAGATCCCACCAAAGCGAAATACTCACTGTACCTTTAGAGCAAGGAGTTATACATAAGGCTACAGATGTGGTTAAATGCAGTTGTGGATCACAGTTTTTTAATGAAAAGTCCAATTTGAGATTTGGAGGCATATCAGCTACCATAAATTAACAGATAAGCTTCCTACTGCATATTAAACCCTAGACATCTCGGGTTAAAGTTATACTGCAGCTATCAGTCTCCGTATCTGTACAATGTGCTGTGCTGTACAATGCTGGCTAACCGGAATTATACAGCCAGTTGTGGGTTACATTGAGGCTAGACATCTGATTCAAGGCTTTTCACTTTTTGTGGTGGAGACTTGCATCACTAATGGATGATTTGGGCACTTGGGCAATTTCTGTCTATTCTTTTCATTCCTGGGTGCTTCTGCCTAATAGAAACCCAGTAATTGCATAAACTGCTGCTCCCATCTCTACAAAGAGAGTAAACACATTACAAAATGTTTACTGGCTCCCCAAGAAAAGTTTCACACTTTTACAGTTGTTTTGTTTACTTTGATATTTGTGCATAATAAAGCTGCAGAATGAAAGATATAGTGAATTCACTGTTTGGTTACTTGGCAGAGATATGGAATTACTTTCACAATGTTTTGCTGGTGAAGTATGCTATACGGAGAAATGGCATCAATGTGATCAGTGGACCAGTGTTTGATTTTGATCATGATGGACGGTTTGATAATCCTGACATAATCACAGAGTAAGTAGTTTCTATCACTTTTCAGTGGTGCTATGTTTCATTGAGTCCCTGTGTCATTATATAAGTAGCCGAAATATACTGGGCTCGCTTTAATCCAGAGCAGACACTAATGAATTTGCTGTCATCCACTAATCTCCAAAGTTTGTAGTTCCCCTCGTGGCAGCATTGCTGAAACTTTAATGTTAAAATATCTGCAAGTGATTTTGTGTTTAATAGAATCATAGAATCTTGCAGCACAGAAGGAGGCCATTCGGCCCATCGTGCCTGTGCTGGCTCTTTGAAAGAGCAGCCGTGCTTAGTCCCACACCCCCACTATTTGTCCGTAACCCTGTAAGTTCCTCATCCTCGAGTACCTGTCCAACTCCCTTTTTAAAATTATTTACCGAATCGGCTTCCACCACCTTTTCAGGTAGAGCGTTCCAGATCCCGACAACTGAGTGAAAAAGTTTCCTTATCTCCCTCGAGATCTTTTGTCAATGATTTTAAATCGATGACCTCTGGTTATTGACCCACTCACCAGAGGGAATAGTTTTTCTCCATTTACACTATCAAAACCTCTCATCTTGAAAACCTCTATTCGGTCACCTCTTAACCTTCTCTGTTCCAAGGAGAACAGTCCTAACTTTTCCAACCTCTCCTCATAACTGAAGTCGCTCATCCCTGGTAACATCCTGGTAAACCTCCTCTGGACCCTTTCTAAGGCCTTTACATCTTTTCTGAAGTGCGGTGTCCAGAATTGTCCACAATACTCCAACCAGTGATTTATAAAGTTCTAGCATGATCTCTTTGCTTTTATATTCTATTCCTCTATTTATAAACCCAAGTCATCCATATGCTTTTTTAACCACCTTATCAACTTGCCCTGCCACCTTTAAGGATTTGTGTATATGGACACCAAGGTCTCTCTGTTCATCTGCATTTTTCAAAATTGTGCTATTTATAGTATACTGTCTTTCCATATTAGTTCACCCAAAGTGCATCGCTTCACACTTCTTTGCATTGAACTCCATCTGCCATGCTTCTGCCCATTTCACCATCCTGTCTGTCAGACTGAAGTCTACAACTCTCATCACTATCTGCTATGTTGCCAAGTTTCATATCATCGGCAAATTTTATAATGGTGCTCCCTACAACCGAGTCTAAGTCGTTTATAAAAATTGAAGAGAGTAATGGGCCCAAAACTGATCCTTGGGGAACACCACTGCAAACTAACTCCCAGTCTGAAAAACATCCATCCAGCAGCACTACCCTCTGCTTCCTGTCACTGAGCCAATTCTGTATCCATACCGCCACTTTCCCATTAATGCTATTAATAGGAACATAAAAAGTCAAAGATGGGAAATGGAAGTCTTTCAGCTCATTGAAGCCCATTTCTCCAGTACTCCAATCACCCAGCCTAGCATCCAACTACATTTGAAGGCCCCTTATGATTTTGACACTCTTACCTGGTAGATTATCCCAAACACTTATCAATGTTTGAGTAAAGAGGTTCTACCTAATATGTTTTTAAATTTACCTTTCACTAATTTACATTTTATGGTTGTATTGTCCGCCTTGTCTAACTTACCTTGAAGTAATATTCTAGAATATTCTGTATTCATCTTATCTAGAACATATATTACCTTGTATAATTTGATGAGAAATTTTTTCTCATAACTTAGCTCCTTTCCACTTGGGATCATTCTTGTTTCTTTTCTCTACATTCGCTCCATTACAGCTATGTCTGTTTTGAAGTATGGTGATCAGAATTATACTCCATACTCCAAGTGTGGTCAGACCAACTCATTATAAAGTCTCAGTATAACCTCTGTCCCTTTCTAAATCTCCCTGAGTAGTCCCATGGATAGTGGGACAGAAAGCTGAGAGCAGAAGTTTTCAGAATGGCAGGATGTGGGTAGTGGTGAGGCCCCAGGGATCTATGCTAGGACCTGATTTGTTTTCATTTACATAAATATTTTGGCATAGGGATGAGAGTAATGATATTGAAGTTTGCTGATGACTCCAAATTATGAGGAATGGCAAACTATAGGGATGAATGCAAGTAATTGCAGGAAGACATAGGTTACTGGAGTGGGCACCTTGGTGGCAAATGAAGTTCTTTGCAAAGGAATGCAAAGTAATACATTTTGGGGAATAAAGAACAATGAAACGTGTACACTCAATGGTAAGACTTTTAACAAAGTGTGGGAAGAGAGAGATGTAGGTTCCAGATCTTCAAAAGTGGGAGTGCAGATAGAAAAGGCCATAATAAAGACAAATGGGATGCTGGGTTTTATAGATAATGGGGTAGAGTTTCTGCTTTGGGCTCAATCAGTGTTTCCGGCACTAATTGCGCCCAAAATTGCAGCAGTTTTATAAAGTGTTTTTTTCTCTCTTTTTGTTGCTCAAACTCATTTGCATATTGCCAAACGCAAAGTCTGCCATGAACCAGTGCAATCGGGCAGCGTTTTAAAGAGTAATTAAAAAAAAAAATTAGCTTTATGAAATATTCCTTGATATATTTCATGAGTGGTAACTTGGTGCAGTTTGATTAATACAACTGAAAATGGGGTTATCACAAAAAATAAGCATTTTAATCACACTGTCAGTCCACCACCTGTGAGTAACCCGATTTTAAATTACTGAAAATTACTTTTTAAAAAAAATATACAGAACCATTTGCTAGATATATTGGGGTACAATAGTCAGTTCCTTAGTAAAAAAATTTTTAAAATCAAAAGCTTTTAAATCGTGCCTATTCATGTCCTTGCGCCCAAAAGAACCAGCTTAATTTTTAAAGCCTCCTCGAAGGCCTGCAAATGAGCGCAATTAGCGGAAACTCAATGGTGGTTAATTCATCCTACGGGTGTGGCCAGTTTTGTGGGCGGAGCCTGCTTCTAGCGCACTGTTTTTTCAACTAGCACAAAAGATTTGCACAGAATTTAATTTGCGCTTGAAATTTGTGATCTTTTGCGCCGGTTACACTGATTTCAGACGTATTGCGCTGAAAAAACCAGTACAACCGAGC
Source organism: Squalus acanthias (assembly GCA_030390025.1). NCBI lineage: Eukaryota > Metazoa > Chordata > Chondrichthyes > Squaliformes > Squalidae > Squalus > Squalus acanthias. The sequence continues at coordinate 72,917,987 of CM059433.1, read as the reverse complement.
GGAAACTCTACCCCAGAATACAAAAGCAAGGCGAAGATATTGGTTAGGCCACAGCTGGAGTATTTCAGATTTCTGGTGTCCCATTATAGGAATGATGTTCGAGCATGGGCTTTGTAAGTTTGCACTACACCTGAGGGAATCGGAGTAAAACAAACACATGGACAATTACTAATCATATATTAAATAAATAAACAGCTGTTTTTGTACAAAGTGATCATTTACTTTTTTTTTGAAGGTATGTTAAGAACACACAAATCCCCATCCCAACTCACTACTACATAGTCCTTACCAACTGCAAAGACACCATGAAAAGCCCTCTGCAATGTGAGGGCTCACTCGATGTACTGGCTTTCATTCTGCCTCATAGACCTGACAACAGTGAGAGCTGTGCAGTAAGTAAACCTGAAGCACTGATAGAGGTGGGAATCACTAATAGAAATTAAGTGACTGTTATCAGCAGTCTAAATGCAGTATTTTTACAGCATTTTTCAAAAATGGTTTTAATGTGAAATTTTTTAATGAAATAATAGAAATTGCATCAATTTTAAAAAATATTTTAATAAGAAATATATGGTGCTAAAATGGCTACATAAAAACTAAATGTTACAAAGGATCGATTCGGTCTTCCCAGTGTTGGTACTTGGTTGGTTCTAAAGCCCATCAGTTTTACATTTCAGGACTTAAAATTTTTTTCTATAGAGTGATCTACATTAACAACATCATCTTACCAGGTTTTGATTTATATATTTTAAAAAAAAGTTGTGTAAATTATTGAATCCTGTATTTTTTGGCAGGATGGCAAAGAAGAATCCCAGTGGGTTGAAGAGCGAATCTGGGCTCACACAGCACGAGTAAGGGATGTGGAGCTGATCACTGGACTTGATTTTTATCAGGACAGAAAGCAGCCAGTCACTGAGATTTTACAGCTAAAAACATTTTTACCAAAATTTGAAGATCAAATATGATTTGATTTTATTACATTGCTTGTCGTGAAGTATATAATACTTTTACGTTTATAATGTATTTATTTTGTTTATGCATAAATGTAATTATGGAATTCAGCATGCAGTGCACTTTAGGCATGCTTTAAAAAAAAAAGTTTTGGTCGCACCCAAGAAATTCAGGGCACAGGAAAAGTAATGGAAGTGTAATACAATGGAACATGTCATCATTTTCATTGTGAATATTCATCTAATGTGTTTTTAACTTCAGATTATTTTTAAACAGTGATCTGTTGTCAAGATTTTTTAGCACAACAGTTTTGTAGCAAGAATTGGATTGAAAAATCAATAGGAAAAATTAGATTTGGATTTACCATGTATGTCTAGGGTCATGTATGTGTCACCATTTGGCTTGAGGATTCATCCCACTTAAACCAGTAATTCTTGCCACACTTGGAAGACCTCAAGGGCCTGACACAAAATTGTATGTACTGCTTAACATCTATAATGTTATAATTATCAACATTGTTTTGCACTATCAATAATCACCGTAAAAGTATAGGTGGCAGAATCTGAATCATACCGTAACACAGCATTACCCAACACTAGTAATAAAATACAATTTTCAAGATTACAGCATTTACTTGGCATTAAAGTGCAAAGTAGCTTTAAATTTAAATCTCTGGCTTTGATTTTTAAATAAAGTTTCATGTAGTAACAGGTTAGGTAGTGTTCAACAGTTCAGTCAGTTTTAATGTGCTGATTCATGTTTTGTTTGTTTGTCTTTTACTGTCTGTCTCCTTAGCAATTTTCTTAATATTCTTTGTTCTTTTAAATAGCCTTCCCAAACAATTTCTACTCAAATTTTTTAAGTAAGCTTCCCTAACATCATCATCTCCAAAACCATTCCAAATTAGACACATGACATTCAGCCGTTAGTTACCAATAATTGAACATCACTCACACAGTTGGACCAATCATAGAAATAAGTGCATTGTCCTCAATTATTTAAAAAGAGGTGATTCAGCTAGAAAAGCTGTGGATGCCAAATTAATTAGTATAATAGCAGAACTTTACTGATTGTTTTGTTTCATTTGAAGGATTTTACTGCACTATGTTATCGGTCACAAGAGCAGGGAGGATGAATCGCTTTGAGCTCGTCCAATTAACTTTTATCTATACAATAGCAAAATACTGTGGATGCTGGAAATCTGAAATAACAACAGCAGGTCAGGCAGCATTGAGGAGCGAGAAACAGAGTCAACGCAGGGTTCTGATGAAGGGTCCTCGACCCGAAACTTTGACTCTGTTTCTCTCTCCTCGATGCTGCCTGACCTGCTGAGTGTTTCCAGCACTTTCTGTTATTATTTTTAACTTTTATCTATATAATCTTATTGTTTCTGGCTGCAAGACTAAAGAAGATAAATCCCATTATCTCTTCTTGAGCTCGTTAGACACATTCTTGGAAAACTCAGCAATCATGGTCAGGAATTTCCTCAGATCAGCTTCAGTTTACGTGTGTCCAATGGGGTTTCTGCTGCACTTCCAGCAGATCCGAGGAAAATCCTAGCCTATGTTTACCTTATTCACCCATACAATTTTAACTCATCAGTCACAAGACTAGAAAAGGGAAAACGTTTTATAGTTATGTTGTTTGCTCAACATTCTTGATAGTATATTGGCTGTACTATATTATTAATTGAATTAATATGACAGGATTAACTTTAAAATTTAGCCTATAATTTGAGCACCTAATTTTATGCAGTGTACATTGTGTTATTGTTACCTGGTTATTCAGATCAATTATAATTCAAACAATTCAACTGATATTCTTTGTGTCTTTTATTCTGCTCTTATAATGGTGGTGTCATTGCAGTGTCAATACTATCTGCGCAGTTACACTGCCCACTCATACTGCCATGTATGTGATCACGCACATGTTTGGAGTGCAATTTACCCTTCCAATGTCTGTGTACTTCGTACTGTTTGAAAAGATCTGACTGTACTGTCACCCTTTTACATTATTAAAATAGAAAGCTTAAGTTATTGGCTAAACTCTCACATATTTGTGCACTGGTATGAAGTAATGTGGTAGAGTTTCTGCTGGTTAGGTTACAGTTCAAGTTTCCGATAAAAATTATTTGCATAATCACAAACTTAAAATCTTCCATTAACCAGCACAATCGGGCAGTGTAATAGAACCTATTTTTTTTTTCTTTCCATTAAAAAGTATTTGTTGATATTTAAGAGTAAGCATTTTTAATGGCCCGTATTTTCCGATCGCAGGCCTCCCCGCGGGCAGAGGCCTGCGATCTGGAAAAATCTGCGCCCTTACCTGAGAGCTCCCGGGATGCATACGCTTCCGCTCCTGGGCCTCATCAAACTTGAAGTGCGCAGGGCCCACGTATCCCAGAGGCGCAGGTAGTTCGCAGCGTCCCTGGGATCACGTGGGCCATGGGCAGCCAATCACAGAAGGGAATCTCCCTTCATACATTTGACAGGAAGACCTGTCAAATATATGAATGGAGATCACCCCCAAAACATAGTAAAACTTTAATTTTTTTTTTTAAATCACATTTTTAAAATGACTTGAAATTACAATAAATTAAGTATTTTGAACAAAAATTTAATTTTTTGAAAAAAATAATTAGTTTTTTACAGGGCTAAAAATAAACTTAACTTTTTTAAAAGTATTTTTAAATGATAAATCAGTGGGAAAAAAAAAAATTTTAAACTTTTTTTTCACCTCTTATCCTGGTAAAAGCAGGCCCTTCGCCTGCTTTTACCAGGCGTAACAATTGTAAGGGTTTTCTGCAGGCGGAGGGCCTCTAAAAAGCGGAACTATCCGCCCACAGAGGCCCTTCTCCAGGGCAGCCAGAGGATCTGTCAAGACCATTCTTGACCGATCGGAAATGCCGGTTTTCAGCGCATGCGCTGTGCATGTCTGAAACCGGCATTTCTGATGTCCCTACGGGTGGGTTACACAGCGCGTACCCACCCATAGGGATCGGAATATCTGGGCCAATAAGTCTCTAGTGCACCACCTGTGAATAATCTGATTTAAAATCCACTGAAAATGACTTTTAAACACTATACTGAACCATTTAATACTTTCATTGGTGTGCACTAGTTAGTTTCTTAGTAAATTAAATATTTTTTGATACAAAAAAATTTAAAAACTTGCCTACTAGTGCATGTACACCTAAGAAAGTTAGCGCAATTTGAAGAACTGTCTCTAACCAACGGAATCTCGCAATGTCAACCTGGGGGTGTGGCCAGATCCAGTGAATTGAATCTTAAACCAGCGTAAAAGATCACAGAAAACACGCATGCAAATGGTTTTGGGTGCAACGTTTAAAATTCCGTGATCTTTGCCGCTGGTTTGTCCGATTCCGCCTGGATTGTGCTGATATTACTGGCATAAACGATCGGAAACTCTATCCCGTTGTATTTTAGTTTGCACTCAAACTGGCATTACCATTCTGACTTTACATTTATTTTGAAGGATTGAAATTAAAGTGGCCTTGAATAGACTTAGCCTTTTTATTTAATAATTGCTCAATTCCCCTTCCCTGGTTGGGAAAAATAGTGGCTGGGGTGGGGGGGGGGGGGGGGGGGGGGGGGGGGGGGGGGGGGGGGGGGCGGTTTGGAGGGACAGTTACCTTGACTAAGTTACTATCCCTAAAATTTACATCGTGCTCACCTTAATCAAATCTTGTCTAATGTACTGCAATAATAGTTCAAGAACTGCCACAAAAAATTAAAACAAAATTTGTCCTTTTATGCATGTAATAGAATTGTGACTAATGTCTCTCTTAATTGCATATGAAATGCACCATTCAAGCAGTGTATCTGAGGTGAGAATTGTTTTTATATTTCAACTAGTTTACAGTTTTTATACGGTGCATTGGTATATTTGCATCTCATTAGCTGTGAAAATATCACTGCTAAAATAATATCATATTGTGTGTATGAATAGAGGGCATCTTGAGAGTTATGGCCATGCTTTTGTCACTTCTCTTTAAGAAGGCTGTTTGGGTTGGCACATGAGACAGGAAGTGAAAGGGCTCCATTATTGAGCAAAATAATTTTGGTTATGTTCTAACTCTGGGACATACAAGGACAACTCAAAAGCTCATAATTCATTAAGTATCAACACAGCAATAACTACTTGTATGTTTTTAAAAATCAGAACTAAAAAGTTGAAATTTTAAATATTTTTGATTTTCTATGTTGTATGTTTAATAGAGACTTGCAATAAAGATAATTTTTAATCTCTATATAACATGGAGATTATTATCTATGGAAAATTCTTTAAACAGACAGAGCTACAATAGAAGAAAATGCACTATACCAGTATTAAGGAGCCCCAATTGCATTATTACAATGCTTGTGGGGGTATCGACAGCTAATTCAACCATAGGTCCATGGTCTGTTGCATACTAGCATCTCAATGTACTGAGAAATCCCCAGTAAATATGTATGGTGAGACTGAAGTACTGTCCCAGTTGTTTCTTGTATATTCCTTAAATTATCTGTGGACTAAATGGATTGATTAACAAGTACCTTTCTGTCATTGGCTGCTTGTCTATCTCCGAGAGTTCCATTCATGCCATTTATTGGCGCAATAGGTGGACACTTTTCACCATCCACATTAAAGATTTTGGGGCTCTTGGTGGGGAACTCCCAGGTGGATCCTTTCAGGACATTAGAACCTGGATTTTATGAATCCAGTCAGTCATGGCAATAGTTTGTCAAAAGTGTGGTTGATAGTAATCCAGAAACGTTCATCCTTCACTGCTCGGGCCACGATTAAAGCAAAAGCCTACCTCGGGGCTTCGAGCCAGTCACCTTTGTAGTCCAGTATGCAAGCTCTTCTTGAGGCCAATTCAGGTAGCATAGAGTATCTCAAGTGCAAGAACAGAGTAAAATTAGAATTGAGGAACACACACACACAGTTTTCTCAGTCATCAGGTTTAGCAGCTGTTTACATCACCAATGCATGACTGATGGGCTGCTCATCTGGGAATGAATGCAGGCGATTTGAAGGCTTTGAGGATTTTCCTCTTTGGGGAGGAGCGGTGCCTCTGGGCACCTAATAAGTGCTCCAAAATTTCCTATACTGGGCTATTAGCATTGCCCTCCCAGAGCATGCTCATGCAGCCTTGTGCTGGGATCAGGGGTGGAAACGGGAACAAAGCTGCAAACCTAATAAACCTGCAGCTGCACTCCTGGTGGCAGTATCAAGGCCGTCTAGCTGCTGCTGCACAGCAGCAACCAGAAGGATTCAAGGCCCAAAGATTGTGCCGGGAGGAAAATTATTTTCTCCGTTTGACTGCCCTGTTTTCTTTGATCATCAGGGAAATATTGGGACTCCCGCAGACCCTCTGGTCCCTGGAGGATCCTGGCACAAGCCCCACCTGCTTTGATGAGCATTCTTCCATTTGGGCACCCCACGGATGTGCACAGAGGAAAGTGAGGCAGGAGGGCCAGGAACTCGGTATGGTGCCTCATCTATATTACACCACTTTAGGTAATCCCCAGGAAAGTATTGTGGGGTTTTAAAATGATTGCTTCAAGTCTACGTGCCTACAATCAGTCTTGATCCCAATTTCTTCTTTGCTACACTTGGGAACTGCGTGTTCTCCAGGCACAATAAAGAGAAAATCTACCCTTTGACCTTCCTATTCAGGAAGCTGAGCATCATGCCAGCAGATAGGCATTTGAGCAGCTTGGACGGAACTCAAGCAATCTACTTCCTGAGGGAAGGGCAGTTAATCCTAGACATACAACACAACAGAAATTAAACTTCTAACTGAATGTGTGGTGGGGGGGGTTGGCATTATAGGGGCAGAGATAGTATTCAATACCTTCTGCAGTGAATTGTTAGAGATTTGGTACTGAACTATTACTTTAGGTAATAGACCAGTTTTAGATTGAGGGAGGTTCCTGTTTCCACCCAAAAAGTTCTCTAAATCTCACAAAAAGAATGGGAGCAGGATTGAATAGAACTAGGTCATAAATACACTTCAGACTTGAATGAAGATGGACAAGGACTGAAAGGAATTAAAGGCATGAATGGGAACCAGGCACATGGATTGGATAGGAGGTAATGGCCCGTAATTTCCGATAGGAGACTTCCTATCGGGAAAATACTATACGAACTTACCTGAGGGCTCCTGGGCCTCTCCACAGTCGAAATGCGCAGGGCCCACGTATCTCAGGGGCGCAGGCAGTTCGCAAGCGTCCCTGGGATCACGTGGGCCAGGCCAGCCAATAGGAGAAGGGAATCTCCCTTCATACTTTTAACAGATAAACCTGTCAAATATATGAATGGAGATCACCCCAAAAACACAGTAAAACATTAAATAAATGTTTTAAAAACCATCATGTTTTTAAAATGAGTTAAAATTACAATAAATTAAATATTTTAAACACATTACATTTTTTGAAAAAAATAATTTAAGTTTTTTACAGGGCTAAAAATAAACTTACCTTTTTTAAAAGTATTTTAAAATTATAAATGAGTGGGAAAAAATGTGTTTTTTTAAATTTTTCAACTCTTATGCTGGTAAAAGCAGGCCTTACGCCTGCTTTTACCAGGCGTAAGATTTCTAAGGGTTTTCTGCGGGCGGAGATTCTGCAGAAAGCGGAACTCTCCACCCCGCAGAGGCCCTTCTCCAGGGCAGGCGTCCGATCTGTCAAGAGCATTTCCGATGTCCCTACAGGTGTGTACACAGCTCATACACACCCGTAGGCATCAGAAAATACGGGCATAATATCCTTTCCATGACCACCAGTAAACTTACTACTATTTAGAAACCTTCGATGTCTATTTCACATAGGTATGATTAACGTGGGATATCATCTTTCAAAACCACCATCATCATCCCCCTCCTCAAAATAACCCATCCTCGACCTTCTATCCTTGCAAACTACTATCCATCTCCAACCACCCTTTCCTTTCCAAAGTCCTTGAATATTTTTTGCGTCCCAATCGATGCCCATCTTTCAAATCTCTCAAATCAGATCCCACCACAGTACTGAAAAGGCCATAATTAAAGTCACAAATGACATCTTCTGTCTGTGACCATGTTGCACTATCCCTCCATGTCCACTTCAACTTCGCTGTGGCCTTTGTCATGGTCAACCAACTATCCTCCTCCAGTACCTCTCTGCTGTCCAGCTCTTGCTTGGTTCCACTCTTACTGATGCAATTGCAGCCAGGGTATCTCTAGCAATGCCTTTTTCTTCCTTTCCCCACACCATTGCCTCTGGAGTCCCCAAATGATCTATCCTTGGCCCCCTCCTCTTTCTCATCTACATACTGTCTCATGGTGATATCATTTGAAGACTAGGGTCAATTTCCACTAGAGGTCTTGGTGAGGAGGGGAAGGAGGAGAGATGTCCTTTAACCGTAGGAGGGCAGGAGGCCCTCCAGACACACGATGAGAAGGCAGTGGGAGCGGATAGCCGCGGAGGTTAATACCAGGTGTACTAGGTCCCTTGCTTTTTGTGGTATATATCAATGATTTAGACTTCAGTGTAAGGGGCATGATTACGAAGTTTGCAGATGATACAAAAATTGGCCGTCTGGTTGATAGTGAGGAAGATAGCTCTAGACTGCAGGAAGATATCAATGGACTGGTCAGGTGGGCAGAAAAGTGGCAAATGGAATTCAATCCGGAAAAGTGTAAGGTAATGCATTTGGGGAGGGCTAACAAGGCAAGGGAATACGCAATAAATGGTAGGATACTGGGAAATGTAGAGGAACAGAGGGACCTTGGAGTGCATGTCCACAGATCCCTGAAGGTAGCAGGACAGGTAGTAAAGGTGGTTAAGAAGGCATACGGGATACTTTCCTTTACTATCCGAGGCATAAAAGAGCAGGGAGGTTATGCTAGAACTGTATAAAACACTAGTTAGGCCACAGCTAGAGTACTGCGTACAGTTGTGGTCAGCACATTACAGGAAAGATATGATTGCACTAGAGAGGGTACTGAGGAGATTTATGAGGATGTTGCCAGGACTGGAGAATTTTAGCTATGAGGAAAGATTGAATAGGCTGGGTTTGTTTCCTTTGGAACAGAGGAGGTTGAGAGAAGACTTAATTGAGGCATATAAAATTATGAGGGGCTGAGATAGAGTGGATAGGAAGCATCTATTTCCCTTAGCAGAGAGGTCAATAATCAGGGGGCATAGATTTAAAGTAATTGGTAGAAGGATTAGAGGGGAGTCGAGGAGAAATATTTTCACCCAGAAAGCGGTGGGGGTCTGGAACTCACTGCCTGAAAGGGTGGTAGAGGCAGAAACGCTCATCACATTTAAAAAGTACTTGGATATACACCTGAAGTGCCGTAACCAGCAAGGCAACGGACCAAGAGCTGGAAAGTGGGATTAGGCTGGATAGCTCTTTTTCGACTGGCGCAGACATGATGGGCTGAATGGCCTCCTTCTGTGCCGTAAATTTCTATGAGTGCAGCCCCAAGGACTTGGATGCAGTTCCGCAAAAAGTTTAATGACCTCATACAAGTGGTCAAGGTCAGTGAATGGATCTTCAAATGCCATATCCTACCAACTGCACCACTAGCCTCAACCGCTGCACAATTCACCCTCTCCCCCCCCAACTCTCTATCAATCAGGACTCATAACTAACATTCATATGCTTCACCTCACCCTCACACACTTAGCACTGTTGCAAGCCTCACACCCACATCTCACAGCTCAGACACTCTACCAGCTATTCAACCATAACAGCCACATCATCCAAAGATATTGCACGACACTCACTGACATACTTGCCTCTCTCTTGCAGGAGAAGGTGGCGTACAACTGGAGGCAGCAGGAGCTAACCGGAGGGGGAGAGAAGCGCCTGCATGTTCAAACCCCCATGGAGGAGACGGTGCTGGCTATTATAGGAAGGGCCGTTGCTGAGGCCGTGGCCATCAGCATGCTGAATCTATTGAAGATGACTGTATCCTCATACCTAATCCTCCTTCTCACATCCCACTTCCCCCTCATCCCACAGTCTCTTCTGACTTACAAGCTGCAGATGGTGTAAGCACGCACTTTCTCCTCTCCCATCATCGCAACCTTACCCTTGTCTCTTTTTCCTTTCAAATACCCAAGAATTGCAACCAACCTAGGCAGTGGCGGAAGACCAAGAAGACGGTGATGATGAAATCACACAATTAGACACTCGCAGCCACCAGCTCAGATACTGACACTGTGCGTATCTTACAGGATAGCATAACGATGGGATCGGCACGTGGTGAGATACCGGGCACAAGTACGCTGCAGTTAGGGCAGGGGGGCCAAGGATAGTGCAGGTGCCAGCTCGCCAGAGGGCGAGGTCGCACATGGGTTCTGCTGCAGAGAACTCTGATGAGGACTTTGATGGGCCAGGCTACAGAAACAGGCTGCTGGGTGTACACAACAAAATGCTTGGTGCATTGGGAAGCCTGCTGGAAAGCCATGATCAATGTCAAGCAGCATAGGGGAGTCCAGCACCAGGGCTTTGCGCAGAGCTTGGGGCCCATCCTTTCCAGCACAGAACTGGTGGCCAATTCCATCAATCCACTTGTGGAACCAACTGATGTCTCAGCTTTCGTTGCAGCATAAGCAGCAGCCACCCAACATCTGAGGGCTGCAGTGGAAGCTCAGGCAGCTGCCATCATGACTGTGTATACCAGTGTTCAAAGGGGCATCCAGGGTGTCACAGCAGTCCAGTAATCTGTCCTCCAACAGATTATTAGGATTGCTGAGGCACCGCCCCGGGGGAGCGGCAGTGGTTCCATGGAGCATAAACCTGCTGTCCTCTCTTGGGCATTCGTGATCCCACCCCTGCCATTCCGCCAGTGCCCTTGCTATTGCCTGTCAGCCAGCCAGCCCAGACTGCTGCCACTCATGTCGAGATGGTGCAGTCTGAAGCTGGGCCTTCTAGGCCCAGAGCTGCTCGAGGTCGTCCTCCAAGGCCATCTGCAGTCTCCCCCACTGAAAGTCAGCAGCCTTCCACCAGCCATGCTGCAGCCACTGGGATAGCACTTCAGAGCACTAGGACAGGCATTAAGGAAATGAACAAGGGTGATTAGTTTAATTTTGTATGCAATATGGCATTATTTAATTCATAAATTTGGTTTGAAATTTGTATTTTGTGTTGGCTTTTATTTTTGCATTGTGGCTAGGAGGACGATGTGATGGTCAGTGACAGAGGGAAGGTAAGGCGTGTGGGACTATTAGTAAATGGGGAATTGGGGTTGAGGTTACTTCATGTACAGCCCGGGCAGAACAGGACCACCTAGGTTGCCTCCTCCCTTCCTCTTGCTCCTCTTTTGCCTCCTCCTTTTCCTTGACCTCCTCCTCGTGCTCCTGCTCCTCACCTTCTTACCAGATAGGTGGTGGCAAGAGCTCTTCTCTAATGATGGCGAGGTTGTGCAGTATGCAGCATACCTCCACAAATCTTGAGACTCGCTCAAATGAGTACTGCAGGGCTCCTCCAGAGCGGTCCAGTCAGCTGAATCAGCACGGCAATGGTCTGCTCTAGCGCATTTCTTGTGGCAGCATGGCTCTCATTGTATGCATGCTGCGCACGTGTGCGTGGGTTGCATAAGAACATAAGAAATAGGAGCAGGAGCAGGCCATACGGCCCCTCGAGCCTGCTCCGCTATTCAATAAGATAATGGCTGATTTTCGACCTCAACTCCACTTTCCTGCCTGATCTTCATATCCATTGACTCCCCTAGAGTCCAAAAATCTATCTATCTCAGCCTTGAATATACTCAACATCCACAGCCCTTTAGGGTAGAGAATTCCAAAGACTCACAACCCTCTGAGTGAAGAAATTGTCAGCTGTGGCTCAGTGGGTAGCACACTCGCCTCTGAGTCAGAAGGTTGTGGGTTCAAGTCTCACTCCCGGGACTTGAGCACATAAAGCTAGGCTGATACTTCAGTGCAGTGCTGAGGGAGTGCTGCACTGTTGGAGGTGCCGTCTTTCGGATGAGATGTTAAACCGAGGCCCGGTCTGCTCTCTCAGGTGGACATAAAAGATCCCATGGCACTATTTCGAAGAAGAGTAGGGGAGTTATTCCCGGTGTCCTGGCCAATGCTTATCCCTCAACCAACACAAGAAAAAACAGATTATCTGGTCATTATCACATTGCTGTTTGTGGGACCTTGCTGTGTGCAAATTGGCTGCCCCGTTTCCTACATTACAACATGTTCTTTCTTGTCCGTTCTTTCTTACTCGTCTCAGTCTTAAATAGCCGACCCCTTATCCTGAGACTATGCACCCTAATTCTAGATTCTCCAGCCAGGGGAAACAGCCTCTCAGCATCTATCCTATCAAGCCCTCTCAGAATCTTATATGTCTCAATAAGATCACCTCTCATTCTTCTAAACTCCAGAGAGTATAGGCCCATTCTACTCAATCTCTCCTCATAGGACAACCCTCTCATCCCAGGAATCAATCTAGTGAACCTTCATTGCACCCCCTCTAAGGCAAGTATATCCTTCCTTAGGTAAGGAGACCAAAACTGTACACAATACTTCAGGTGTGGTCTCACCAAAGCCCTGTACAATTGTAGCAAGACTTCCTATCTCTTGTACTCCAACCCCGTTCTAATAAAGGTAAATATTCCATTTGCTTTCCTAATTGCTTGCTGTACCTGCATGTTAACCTTTTGTGTTTCCTGTACCTAACACCCAAATCACTCTGAACACCAACATTTAATAGTTTCTCACCATTTAAAAAATATTCTGTTTTTCTATTCTTCCTACCAAAGTGAATAACCTCACATTTCCCCACATTATATTCCATCTGCCACCTTCTTGCCCACTCACTTAACCTGTCTATATCCCTTTGAAGACTTTTTGTGTCCTCCTCACAGCTTACTTTCCCAACTAGCTTTGTATCATCAGCAAACTTGGATACATTATACTCGGTCCCTTCACCTAAGACATTAATATAGATTGTAAATAGCTGATGCCCAACACTGATCCTTGCGGCACCCCACTAGTAACAGCCTGTCAACCTCAAATGACCCGTTTATTCCTACTGTTTTCTGTCCTTTAACCAATCCTCTATCCCTGCTAATATATTACCCCCAACCCCATGAGCCTTAAACTTGTGTAACAACCTTTCATGTGGCACCTCATCGAATGCCTTTTGAAAATCCAAATACACTACATCCACTGGTTCCCCTTTATCTACCTTGCTAGTTACATCCTCAAAAAACTCTAATAGATTTGTCAAACACGATTTCCCTTGCATAAAACCCTGTTGACTCTGGCTAATTACATTTTGATTTTCTAAGTGCCCTGTTACCACTTCCTTAATAATGGATTCCAGCATTTTCCCGACAACTGATGTCAGGCTAACTGGCCTGTAGTTCTCTGTTTTCTCTCTCCCTCCTTTCTTGAATAGCACTGTTATATTTGCTACCTTCCAATCCACTGGGACCGTTCCAGAATCTAGGGAATTTTGGAAGATCACAACCAATGCATCCAATACCCCTGCAGCCACCTCTTTTAGAACCCTAGGATATAGACCATCAAGTCCAGGGTATTCATCGGCTGTTAGTCGCATTAATATTTCCAGTTTTTTCTTTACTAATATTAATTACTTTAAGTTCCTCACTCTCATTAGACCCTTGGTTCCCCACTATTTCTGGTATTTTTTTGTGTCTTCTACTATATTTGTTTAACGTTTCTACCATTGCCTTATTCCCCATTATAATTTCTTCTGTCTCAGCCTCTAAGGGACCAACGTTTACTTTCGCTATTCTCTCCCTTTTTACATACTTGTAGGAGCTCTTACAATCTGATTTTATGTTTCTTGCTAGTTTACTCTCATTCTATTTTCTCCCTCTTTATCAATTTCTTGGCCATCCTTTGCTGATTTCTAAAACTCTCTCAATCCTCAGGCTTACTACTCTTCTTGGCAACATTATAAGCCTCTTCTTTTAATCTAACTAACCTCTTTAGTTAGCTACAGATGGATCACTTTTCCCGTGGAGTTTTTATTTCTCAATGGAATGTATATTTGTTTTCGAACTCGATGTGAAATTCTATCATATTATGATCACTCTTTCCCAGAGGATCCCTTACTATGAGATTAATAATTTACCCTGTCTCATTACACAAGGCAAGATCTAAAATAGCCTCTTCCCTGGTTGGTTCCATGACGTATTGTTCTAGGAAATTGTCTCAAATGCATTCCATGAACTTGTCCCCCTAACTACTTTTGCCAATTTGATTTGTCCAGTCTATATGAAGATTAAAGTCCCCCACGATTATTGTATTATCTTTGTTACAAGCTCCTATTATTTGTTGATTAATACTCTGTACAACAGTATAGCTACTGTTAGGGGATCTATAAACTACTAGCAGAGTTTTCTGCCCCTCCATCCATACTGATTCTACTTCCTGTTCTTCCGAGCCAAGATCCTTCCTCACTACTGTCCTTATGTCATCCTTTATTATCCAGGCTCCCCCCACTCCTTTTCCATTTTGTCTGTCTTTTTGAAACGTCAAGAACCCTGGAATATTTAGTTCCCAACCTTGGTCACCATGCAACCATGCCTCTGTAATGGCTATTAAATCAAAGTGCGGAGATGCCGGTGTTGGACTGGGGTGGACAAAATTGAGAGGTCGCACAACACCAGGTTATAGTCCAACAGTTTTATTTGAAATCACAAGCTTTCGGAGCTATCGATTGCCCCTTCCTCAGGTGAAGTAAATTAGATACAGAATCGCCAAAGCATATATAGATAGAGAACAAAGCATGTGTACCTTACAATTGCAGACCACTAAATTAAATCATCCTGACTATCTGCCGAGGTGTGATAAAGTTAATCAAGTCAGCCAGGAAGGTACCACATCAAAGACATAGCAAGATACAACTGAGACAATGAGGTGTAGTCGCAGGGGTTCTAACGTGTCAAAAGCTGCCGTCTGTATGTAAAACGAAAATCTTTAAAAATTTTACTTTTTTACTGGGAAAATTTTTACTTTTTTACTGGGAATCACATCTGTGAACAAGCCAACGACGACTCGAGTCCGGATCACGTCATGTATCGTGACATAAACCCAAGATCCCGGTTGAGACTGTCTTCATGAGTGCGGAACTTGGCTATCAGTTTCTGCTCGATGATTTTGCGTTGTCGTGTGTTTCTAAGGTTGCCTTGGAGAATGCTTACCCGCAGATCCGAGGCTGAATGTCCTTGACTGCTGAAGTGTTCCCCGACTGGGAGGTAACAATCCTGCCTGGCGATTGTTGCGCGGTGCTCGTTCATACGTTGTCTCAGTGTCTGCATGGTCTCGCCAATGTACCATGCCGCGGTGCATTCTTTCCTGCAACGTATGAGGTAGACAACGTTGGCCGAGTCACATGAGTATGTACCATGTACCTGGTGGTTAGTGTCCTCACGTGTGATGGTGGTATCTGTGTTGATGATCTGGCATGTCTTCCAGAGTTTGCCTTGGCAGGGTTGTGTGGTGTCGTGGTCGCTGTTATCCTGAAAGCTGGGTAATTTGCTGTGAACGATGGTACTTCTGAGGTTAGGCGGCTGTTTGAAGGCAAGTAGTGGAGGCGTGGGGATGGCCTTAGCGAGGTGTTTGTCGTCATCGATGACATGTTGAAGGCTGCGAAGAACATGGCGTAGTTTCTCCGCTCCGGGGAAGTACTGGACGACGTAGGGTACCCTGTTGGTTGTGTCCCGTGTTTGCCTTCTGAGGAGGTCTATGCGATTTTTCGCTGTGGCCCGTCGGAACTGTCGATCGATGAGTCGAGCGTCATATCCCGTTCTTACGAGGGCGTTTCCCGTGTTTGCCTTCTGAGGAGGTCTATGCGATTTTTCGCTGTGGCCCGTCGGAACTGTCGATCGATGAGTCGAGCGTCATATCCCGTTCTTACGAGGGCGTTTTTCAGCGTCCGTAGGTGTCCATCGCGTTCCTCCTCGTCTGAGCAGATCCTGTGTATTCGCAGGGCTTGTCCATAGGGGATG
Organism: Squalus acanthias; assembly: GCA_030390025.1. Taxonomy (NCBI): domain Eukaryota; kingdom Metazoa; phylum Chordata; class Chondrichthyes; order Squaliformes; family Squalidae; genus Squalus; species Squalus acanthias. Next base: position 72,902,044 of record CM059433.1, on the reverse strand, counting down.
GCTTCTTTAACATGGTTAGGGTGGAAGCTGGAGAAGTGGAGCATCGTGAGGTTGTCCGTGGGCTTGCGGTAGAGTGAAGTGCTGAGGTGTCCGTCTTTGATGGAGATTCGTGTGTCCAGGAATGAAACCGATTCTGAGGAGTAGTCCATGGTGAGTTTGATGGTGGGATGGAACTTGTTTATGTTATCGTGTAGTCTTTTCAGTGATCCTTCGCCATGGGTCCAAAGGAAGAAAATGTCGTCGATGTATCTGGTGTACAGCGTTGGCTGGAGGTCCTGTGCAGCGAAGAAGTCTTGCTCGAACTTGTGCATGAAGATGTTGGCGTATTGGGGTGCGAATTTGGTCCCCATGGCTGTTCCGTGTGTTTGGGTAAAAAAATGGTTGTCGAAGGTGAAGACATTGTGGTCAAGGATGAAGCGGATGAGTTGTAGGATGGCGTCTGGAGATTGGCTGTTGTTGATGTTGAGTACTGAGGCTGTTGCAGCGATGCCGTCATCGTGAGGGATACTGGTGTAGAGTGCCGATACGTCCATCGTGGCAAGGAGTGTTCCTGGTTCAACTGGTCCGTGGGTGCTGAGTTTCTGTAAGAAGTCTGTAGTGTCGCGACAGAAGCTGGGGGTTCCCTGTACGATGGGTTTCAGAATGCCCTCGACGTATCCAGAGAGGTTCTCACACAGGGTTCCATTGCCTGATACGATAGGACGTCCGGGTGTGTTGGCTTTGTGTATCTTTGGGAGGCAGTAGAAGTCTCCCACGCGGGGAGTACGTGGGATGAGAGCGCGTAGGATGTTTTGAAGGTCTGGATCGAAGGTCTTGATCAGTCTATTGAGTTGGCGGGTGTGTTCTTTGGTCGGATCTGCGGGTAGCTGTCTGTAGTGTTCGTGGTTGTCCAGTTGTCGGTATGCTTCTTTACAATAGTCCGTTCTGTTCTGTATGACGATGGCTCCTCCTTTGTCCGCTGGTTTGATGACAATGTTGCGGTTGGTCTTGAGAGCGTGGATGGCGTTGCGTTGTGCTCGGGTGACATTCTGGACTGTCTTGTGAGTGCGGCTGATGAATCTGGCGTTGATGCATCTCCTGACAGCTTGAGCATACATGTCAAGCTTGGGGCAGCGACCCTCCGGAGGGGTCCAGTTTGACTCTTTTTTCTTCGGTTGCTGCACTGCGAGTCCCTCTGTCTGCTGTTCTGGATCATTGATTGTCTCATTGGGTTTGTTGCTGACATCTTGGGATTTGTGGAAGTATTCCCGGAGCCTCATTCTCCTGATGAATTCCTCCGTGTCTGCCGCGAGACCGATGGGGTCCATTTTGGTGGTTGGGCAGAACTTGAGCCCTAGGGCGAGAACTTCGATTTCGTCTGGTTGAAGGGTATGGTCGGACAAGTTGACGATGGACTTCCCTGTGGTTGCAGCCATGGTACCGGGGGAGGCTTGGTTGCTGCTGGTGGACTACAGACAGCTACCCGCAGATCCGACCAAAGAACACACCCGCCAACTCAATAGACTGATCAAGACCTTCGATCCAGACCTTCAAAACATCCTACGCGCTCTCATCCCACGTACTCCCCGCGTGGGAGACTTCTACTGCCTCCCAAAGATACACAAAGCCAGCACACCCGGACGTCCTATCGTATCAGGCAATGGAACCCTGTGTGAGAACCTCTCTGGATACGTCGAGGGCATTCTGAAACCCATCGTACAGGGAACCCCCAGCTTCTGTCGCGACACTACAGACTTCTTACAGAAACTCAGCACCCACGGACCAGTTGAACCAGGAACACTCCTTGCCACGATGGACGTATCGGCACTCTACACCAGTATCCCTCACGATGACGGCATCGCTGCAACAGCCTCAGTACTCAACATCAACAACAGCCAATCTCCAGACGCCATCCTACAACTCATCCGCTTCATCCTTGACCACAATGTCTTCACCTTCGACAACCATTTTTTTACCCAAACACACGGAACAGCCATGGGGACCAAATTCGCACCCCAATACGCCAACATCTTCATGCACAAGTTCGAGCAAGACTTCTTCGCTGCACAGGACCTCCAGCCAACGCTGTACACCAGATACATCGACGACATTTTCTTCCTTTGGACCCATGGCGAAGGATCACTGAAAAGACTACACGATAACATAAACAAGTTCCATCCCACCATCAAACTCACCATGGACTACTCCTCAGAATCGGTTTCATTCCTGGACACACGAATCTCCATCAAAGACGGACACCTCAGCACTTCACTCTACCGCAAGCCCACGGACAACCTCACGATGCTCCACTTCTCCAGCTTCCACCCTAACCATGTTAAAGAAGCCATCCCCTATGGACAAGCCCTGCGAATACACAGGATCTGCTCAGACGAGGAGGAACGCGATGGACACCTACGGACGCTGAAAAACGCCCTCGTAAGAACGGGATATGACGCTCGACTCATCGATCGACAGTTCCGACGGGCCACAGCGAAAAATCGCATAGACCTCCTCAGAAGGCAAACACGGGACACAACCAACAGGGTACCCTACGTCGTCCAGTACTTCCCCGGAGCAGAGAAACTACGCCATGTTCTTCGCAGCCTTCAACATGTCATCGATGACGACAAACACCTCGCTAAGGCCATCCCCACGCCTCCACTACTTGCCTTCAAACAGCCGCCTAACCTCAGAAGTACCATCGTTCACAGCAAATTACCCAGCTTTCAGGATAACAGCGACCACGACACCACACAACCCTGCCAAGGCAAACTCTGGAAGACATGCCAGATCATCAACACAGATACCACCATCACACGTGAGGACACTAACCACCAGGTACATGGTACATACTCATGTGACTCGGCCAACGTTGTCTACCTCATACGTTGCAGGAAAGAATGCACCGCGGCATGGTACATTGGCGAGACCATGCAGACACTGAGACAACGTATGAACGAGCACCGCGCAACAATCGCCAGGCAGGATTGTTACCTCCCAGTCGGGGAACACTTCAGCAGTCAAGGACATTCAGCCTCGGATCTGCGGGTAAGCGTTCTCCAAGGCAACCTTAGAAACACACGACAACGCAAAATCATCGAGCAGAAACTGATAGCCAAGTTCCGCACTCATGAAGACGGTCTCAACCGGGATCTTGGGTTTATGTCACGATACATGACGTGATCCGGACTCGAGTCGTCGTTGGCTTGTTCACAGATGTGATTCCCAGTAAAAAAGTAAAAATTTTCCCAGTAAAAAAGTAAAATTTTTAAAGATTTTCGTTTTACATACAGACGGCAGCTTTTGACACGTTAGAACCCCTGCGACTACACCTCATTGTCTCAGTTGTATCTTGCTATGTCTTTGATGTGGTACCTTCCTGGCTGACTTGATTAACTTTATCACACCTCGGCAGATAGTCAGGATGATTTAATTTAGTGGTCTGCAATTGTAAGGTACACATGCTTTGTTCTCTATCTATATATGCTTTGGCGATTCTGTATCTAATTTACTTCACCTGAGGAAGGGGCAATCGATAGCTCCGAAAGCTTGTGATTTCAAATAAAACTGTTGGACTATAACCTGGTGTTGTGCGACCTCTCAATTTTATTAAATCAAACCCATTTATCGCTATTTGTGCCATTAATTCATCTATCCTGTTACGAATGCTTCATGCATTCAGACAAAATGCCTTTAATTTTAACTTTTTACCATTTTTCCCTGATTTGACCTTATTCACTGATGCACTATTACCGTTAAACTCTCTGTCCCTTCCTGTCACACTCTGCTTATCTTTACCCAAATCGCTACACTGCTCTATGGCCTGGACTTTTCTCTTTAGATTTATAAATTTCCCCTGATCTGAACCCTCCTCCCTCTTTTTAGTTTAATGCCCTATCTACAGCCCTACACCGAACTGGAGTCATGAGCCATGTTGTCAGCAGATCGCTCTTGTCACCCAGTAGCCACCCTTTCGTTTGCCATGGTGTCTGAAATAAGTTAGCACAGCAGACTGCCGCAGAATGAATGCATCATGACTGCCGCCAGGATACTGGGCATTGACCTGCATGATGTGCTGCCTATGGTCACACACCAGCTACACGTTGAGGGAGTGGAATCTTTTTCAGTTCAGGTGCATGGCAGAGTTGACATGAGGTGCACACAAAGCAATGTGCGTGCTGTCAATGGTACCCTGCACCATGAGGAAGCCTGCAATCCTTGCAAACCTTGGTGCTCGCTCCGCCTGCTTCTCTCTGGTAAGAGGGAGTGAAATTGAGTTAACTCTCTTTTGAATAGAGAGCCTCAGTGACCTCCCTTAGGGAACAGTGCACTGCAAGCTGCAAAATGTTGCTAATACCTCCAGCACCAGCCTGGAAGAAGTAAGACACATAAAAGTTCATAGCCAAGGTCACTTTCACAGCCACTGGCAATGCGGTCCTGCCCTGCTCTGAAGTTGGAGTTGTGGCTGCAATGATGACCTCCTTAGTGAAGCCCAGATGTCTCAAACATTGGTCGTCGCTGAGGTTCAAGTAAGAGAATTGCTCCCTGAAAACCCTGGGCAGATATGGTGTCCTGCTGAGAGTCCTTCTCCCCCTCCTCCCTTTTCTAGCAGCTGCTCATTCTCCCAGTCATGCTCGATTCCAAGAGGAAGGCCTACTAGTGCACTCATGTCTGGAAGAAACTGGTTTGTGCAGAAGCCTTGAAGTCAGCAAAAAGTACTTCAGCATCTGCCACACCACTCCCTATAGACTTTTGAAACTGAATCAACTATGGAAAGCACCAAAAACATGTAGAATTATAGCAACAGCCAGAAGAAATAAACCAACAACTAACCTGTAAATGGTTGATGATCCCTTTAAATAGTGCTGGTGGGTCCCTCATGTTGCTTAACACATGTTCAGCTGTGCGAGGTTAAGAGAGGGCGTTGGCTGGAGCGTGGAGCTTCAAAATGGCAGCGCTGGTGCTGATTGACGTCATGATCTGCCTGCTCTGCATACTTCTAACCCCTTTACCAATATGGCGTGCTTCGTGTCAGAAGTGTGCGTGCGCAACGTGGATGCCATTTTGGAATCCTAAGAGGACTCTCAGTTTTTCTTTCATAGCGCCCATAAATCGGGCTCTACCAATTTCGCCCCCCTGATGTCTCCTCTAAGGCAAAAGCAAAATACTGTGGATGCCATAAATGTGAAATAAGATAAGAATAAATGGTGGCATGGACTCGGCCGATTGTAACTTCTCTCACGCACTGTTCCTGCCTGGCAGGGTGGGGGTTAAAATCGAACTGTATTCTGAATTTCCTATTTGAAAAATAGATCTTTTGAAGTAATTTTGTTTGGACTGGTAAGCTCATATCCAAACACCCAGAACAAAAAAACACCTTCACATATGACTGCCCTTCAGCCTTGGCAGAGTTTGCTAAGGTGATGGAATGCCTTTAAGACTCTCAAAAGACTATCAAACATGCTTTCTCCTCATTGTGAAATCCCCTTTAATTGTTCCCAGCCCTTTACATTTCACTTACACACAATTTTTCACTCCTTCCCTGGTACAAAATCATGAACATTTTGATAGAGTAAATAAGGAGAAACTGTTTCCAGTGGCAAAAGGATCACTAACCAGAGGACACAGATTTGAGGTGATTGGCAAAAGAACCAGAGGCGACATGAGGAAACATTTTTTTTTACACAGCGAGTTGTTGTGATCTGGAATGCACTGCTTGAAAGGGTGATAGAAGCAGATTCAATAATAACCTTCAAAAGGAAATTGGATAAATACTTGAAGGGAAAAAATTTACACAGCTATGGGGAAAGAGCAAGAGAGTGGGATTAATTGCATAGCTCTACCAAAGAGCCGCCACAGGCACGATGAGCCAAATGGCCTCCTCCTGTGCTGTATCATTCTATGATTCTATGCTCTCCACATCCATTTGAACTAGCACCTGAAGCTTGCTAAGGAGCTGACCTCAGAAAATTGGATACAAACATACTTTTATTTGATTCTGCTGTAAATTATGTCAACAATGGAAAAACCTATTCTATCAGCTCTATGCCGTTCAGACCAGGAAGATCCCAATATTGATTCCCAGTGTCTGTTGGGTTAGTTGATCTCAACCAAGGCAGCAGTAGATCTGTTAAAACTGTTCCTGCTCATGATGCTATCCAGTAAACTATGAATATATAATCATACAAAATTAACGGTCAGGAAAAGACCAGCTGGTCCATAAAGCCTGCCCCACACCATGATTTCCGGAGCATCATGACTAAACACTTCTTCTCTCATCGCCCCACCATTACCCCACCCACCACAGCCATGTCATTTCCTGGGAGAGGAAAAAAAACCTGTGCTGGAAGCTACGTGTGTAGACATCTGGTAAGGACAAAATCAGGCTCAGCTGTGATAGAGAAAATTGATTCAGGATGATTTTTTTTTCGGTGTGTTACATGACAACAACAAGGTGCAGCCAATGACAAATTTACCAAGGAAAGATGTCTCACACATTTGACTGCCTGTTGCTAGGAGCACAGAACAAGCTTTTGAGAAATAGTACAGAGTATGGAAAGGCAAGTTAGAGATCTCCCACAGCCTAATGAAAGCTTCAGAAATCCTGGTTCAGCAAGGCCTGTTTACCTACATTTGAAGCATTGCATCAAAGGGGAGTTCCCAACTGACGGCACTATCTGGGACAGATTTCCACAGGCAAGAGAAGTGGTGTGTGAGACATCATAATATTTTCCTGAAAAACTCACATCCTGCCTATGTAAGTGATGTAACCTTCGTGCAGGCTTTGATAATTGTGCACAAACTACGCAAGAAGTTGAGGTAGATTTGTGTAAAAGTGGTAAATTAAATTAGCTAAAATATTTGAACCTTGGCTTAATGCGATATTTTCCATTGTAGAGGTCTGTTGTAGGAATGTATTAATGTATTTTAGTTTTTTTCTCTTCTTTTCTTCCCTCCTTATCCACTGAATATGTTGACTCCTTGCTGGGCTATAGTTCCACAGGCACCAACACCCTTGCCCAACTGACCATTCTTCACAATGTAATTGGCTGTGAAGGGAAGGATTTCACAGTCGAGCCTGATTCTGTCCTTACCTGACTTCCACACACATACTTGAGAGCAGCCGACACTGGACAGTGATCAGGAAGGAGGAAACCTAGCCTATTTCCCTCTCCCCAGCTCAGTGTTACAGAAGTCAATTTTAGTGTTCCACTGCAACTCAAATCAACTAACTTTATCAAATGAACCATTGGTGGAACATTTTGATTACAATAACAATTACAAAAACAACTTATATAATGCCTTTATTATACTACAACGCTCAAAATGTTTCAAAAAGGCAAAACAATAACCAGAATCGAGAAATGGAGGGAGAAGGATTAGAGGTCGTGACCTAAAACAACATCTAAGAAGTAGATTTTGAGAAGTCATTTGAAGGAGGGGAAAGAGGTAACAAGATGGAGGGATTTAGGGAGAGTGTTTCAAAGTGTGAGGCAGAAATGGCTGAAGGCTCTGTAGTCAGAGAAGGAGTGGAGAGAAGGAGTGATGCAAAGGAGGCCATAGTCAGAAGAGCAGGGATATGTATGTGTAGGATATAGGGCTAAATCAGATTCCTGAGGTGCAACCTATGCATGGAGTTATAGGGAGCAGTGAAAGTTGGCAATCACAGAGTTAATAAGGGAATGGACTTAGTTCGGGACAGGACGCAGGCACTAGGATTTTGGATGAGTTGCAATTTGTGAAGGGTGGAACTCGAAGGCCTGGCTAGGAGATAATTTGGAGAAGACAAAGCGTAAATAAAAGTTTCAGTGGTAGTGAGAATAAGGCAGAGCAGAAGTGGGCAATGTTGCAGAGGTGGAAAAAGACAGTCTTGATGTTGAGTAGAGCGTAGGGTTTGAAGCTCAGCTCAGATTCAAACAGGACACTGAGGTTGCGCACCATTGGGCTCAGCGTGAGGGAGCTTCCAGAGAGAGAGGTAGTTGGATGCCAATGTGTGGAGTTTAAGGCAGAAGTTGAACAGGATGGCTTCAGTCTTGCCAATGCTGAGTTGAAGGAAGTCCTTGTTCGTCTAACACTTGATATTGGCTAAGCAATAGGATAGCACAATGATAGTTAAAAATTCCAGACTGGTAGCAGAGCTGGGTATTGTCAGCATACATGTGAAAGTTGAATGCACAACTCAGAGTGACATTGCCATCTAGACAAGGAAAAGAAAGGGGGCTGTTATGTGTTTGGATATTCTTAAAGCTTTTACACTTTGCTTCTGATATTTCAGACCACTCTGATGGACGAGTTTCAACCTCCAAAACCTTCAAAATTGTCCATCTTTGCCGTGAGCTTTTGGTAGCATGTCCAGGTTAATAAACAGCAAATCTTATTTCGTAATCTCTATTAGGTATTGTATGTTGGACATTGTGAAAGTTAAAAGTTTAACAGTCAAACTACTTTGTATCTTAAAGCAACAGGTTTTCCTGGAAGTGTTGTAAAAGGAATACATTGTCAGGCTTTCCGATATAAGCAGGATGACATTGAAGTGTCCGAGGAGAAGGCATTGCTTGTTTTCTGATATGTAAAGTGCTTGAGTAAGGGACTAAGGCCTAGAAATTCGTCTCGGGCGGTATCGGATCGGCCGCCCGTTATACTGCAATACCGCCCATGACTGCAATAGAGCTGAATATCAGGCACCGCGTATAACGGGCGGCCGATCCCATACCGCCAGTTTTGCGCCACCGCCCAAGATGAATTTCTAGTCCTAAGTGTTAGTGATGACATCACCCATGAATGGTTAATGTTTAGTTTCAGGGTAATAAACATGGGAAGTAGGTATCCATTAGATACAGATAACAAGTGGTCAAAGGTGCTAGAAAATGTTACGTCAGGAAGTCTCGTTTAAGGGAAATAGTTCTGAGGACAACAATTGCAAACTGTTTACATAGATAGTCTGTTTCCAGTGGATTTGGGAAATAGATACGTCATTTTGACATTTTCCTTTATTGTAGTCAATGTATAAAGGAGCATGGTTTTCAACAGTTTGTCAGAGTGTACTCGAAAGATACAGAAACCGGTAAAGTCACTCACTGTATGCAGTTAAGACTGATCACCTTTACTGTATATCAATCAAGTCTGTTCCGTATACTCCACTACGAAGTCTCGTGCTTACTTGAAACGTGTTGTTGTGAACCAGGGGAGAAAGGAGGTTGCTTAACACTGTACCATAAGATTTCCATGCAGCCTTTGAAAGCAAGTCGAGTTTCACAATAGATTTGGCTTAACATTTAAAATGTGAAGTGAATTTATTAAATAAATTATGAACAAGTGAATAGTCTAACAGTGATATAATACAAATATCTATTTACAGTATTTTCATCCTTCTCCTTGAAATAATAAAATAACAAAAAGACTGCAACTCTAAGAAGTAATTAATCTATTATTCTTCACCGATAAATATACACCATGGGCTAACATGGCAGCAGGAGTTCCCCAATTCCTGCTGTAACTTCAGCAGAAGATCAGCGGAATCCTGGAGAAATGGCGTAGAATTCCTGCAGGAATGACTACTACAATTCACCCTGCTTTCTTCCCCCATTACATTGAAGGCTGTACTAGTGTTGTTGCTTAATTGTGCCCTGTTCTTGAGAATTTCATTTACTATGCTCCCAATTTCCATCAATCCCTCACCTTCCCATGGTCCATCTACGACTCCTCCTTTCCGTTCCTGGACTAATCTCTCTGCATCTCTGGTGATGGTCTTTCCACAGACATTTATTACCTCAAGCCTAACAACTTCCACAACTAGGTTTCTTCCCATCCTGCTTTGAGTAAAGACTCCATCCCTTTCTCCCAGTTTCTCAGTCTCTACCACATCTGCTCTGAAGATTCTAGTTCTGGTTCAGAGCTTCTGATGTTTCCCCTCTGAAGTGGTCAATAGGAACCTGGACTGTATCCGTCTCTTTTTCCCAGACCTTTGATTCCACAGTATTCGGCTCCATTCGCAACTCCTGTGATAATAAAGCTGCTCATGCCAGCCTACACAGTACCTGGCTAACATCCAGACTTGGGCTGACAAATAGCAGATACCACTTGCGCCACTAAAATGCAAGGTAATGACCATCTGAAATATCAACAACAACTTGCATTTATATAGCATCTTTAATGTAGCAAAGTGTCTCTGGGCACATCAGAGGAACGTTATCAAACAAAATTTGACACCGAGCCACACAAAGAAATATTAGGACAGGTGAAAGAGGCAGGTTTTAAGGAGCATCTTAAAGGAGGAGAGAGAGGTAGAGAAGTTTAGGGAGGGAATTCCAGAGCTTAGACCTAGGCAGCTGAAGGCACGGTCGCCAATGGTGGAGCGAAGGAAATCAGGGATTCGCAAGAGGCCGGAATTGGAAGAGCACAGCGATCTCGAGGGGTTCTAGGGCTGGGGGAGATTACAGAGATAGGGAGGGGTGAGGCGATGGAGATATTTGAGAACAAGGATGAGAATTTTAAAATCGAGGCGTTTCTGAACTGAGAGTCAATGTAGGTCAGCGGGCGCAGGGGCAATGGGTGAATGGGACTTGGTGCGAATTAGGATACAGGCAGCAGAGTTTTGGATGAGCTCAAGTTTACGGCGTGTGCAAGATGGGAGGCTGGCCAGGGGAGCATTGAAAGTCAAGTCTAGAAGTAACAAAGGCAAGGATGAGGGTTTCAGCAGTAGATGAGCTTAGGCAGGGGCATAGACTGGTGATGTTACGAAGGTGGTCTTGGTGATGGAGAGGATATGGGGTTGGAAGCCCAGCTCAGGGTCAAATAGGACGCCAAGGTTGCGAACCGTCTGGTTCAGCCTCAGACTGTGGCCAGGGAGAGGGATGGAGTTGGTGCCTAGAGAACAAGAGAAAAGCCAGCTATTTCCCCTTGACCTTCAATGGCATACCCATTACTGAGTCACTCAACATCAACTTCCCGGGGGTCATTACTGACCAGAAGCTGAACTAGAGCAGCCATTTCAACACTGTGGCTACAAGAGCAGGACAGAGGTACTCTGTGATGAGTGGCTCACCTACTGACCCCTCAAAGCCTCTTCACCATCTACAAGGTATAAGGCTCAAGTCAGGAGTGTGAGGAAATACTCACCATTCACTTGGATGGGTGCAACCACAACAAAAGTCAAGAAGCTCAACACCATCCAGGGCATAACAGTTCACTTGAGTTGGGACAGGACATATCCAGGGATGGTGATGGAAGAGTCTAGAATGTTGGCTGATAGATATGATTTTGTGAGTATGACTGTGTCAGGATGTTGCTTGACTGCTCAGTAGGACAGGCCTCTCAACTTGGCACCAGCCACTGATGTTAGTGAGGAGGACTTTGCAGGGTTGAGTGGGCTCAGATTGCCTAAGACACCTGACACAATGCCGGTGTCATTACCGATAGGTTTGTCTGATTTTCTTCTTCATCTTGAACTTTAAGGCAATTGTTTACAACTGGATGGCTTGCTAGAGTACTTCAGAGGGCATGAAGAGTCAATCACATTGTATGGGACTGGAATCACATGTAGGCCATACTGGGTAAGGGTGGCAGGCTCCCTTCCCTGAGGTACAAGGATGTATGTGTCAAGGCTGGGTTCTATGAGGAGAGGATTAATTATAGGAGATTTGAAGAGAAGAGGAATGGTACCTGAGAAGAGGGAACCTTTGAAAATATCTGCTAGTGTGCCAGGAAGGGGAGTTGAGTAGGAATAGAATCAAGAGAGCAGGAGGTGTGACTCAAGGATGGGAGGAGTGTGGAGGGAACAGAGGGGGAGGTAGAGGATTAACTGTAGAAAGATGAGGGTTGAGAGCTAGAGTTGGTGGGGGAGACCAGGAGCTCGGGCTGAGAAGAACAGGAGGATGCAGCAGAAGCAGCTGCATGAATGATCTTGATCTTGGGGACAAAGAAACCTCATAGACTTTCATATTGGTTTGAAATGAGAATGGATGAGAGGGGTTAAAGCAGGAGGTTTGATGTGGAAATCCTGGACTAGTAGTAGGCAATTTTGGCTGAGGAGTGTAAACCATGGCAATACTTGACGTGGCCTAGCCATATCTGATAATTAATGACTAAGCTAGTTGTACGCCAGGTATGTTTCAGTTTACAATCCTCTGACTTGAGGTGCTAAAGATGAGGGTTGTACAGGGGAAGTAACAAGGTGGAAAACAGTAGTTGATTTGCTGGGAACAAGACTGTAGAAGTCAGAGGCGAGGGAAAGGCCAATCAAATGAATAGAATTGGAGATGTTGTGATGAATAGAGGGCCAAAGGCAAGGGAGCTGGGTATTTAAGAATGAGGTTATAAGGTGACTGAGGTTGTAAGGGGGCTGGGGGATATTTTTTTCCATGGCTGGATGGTGAGAATCGTGCAATTGGAGAAGAGTAGGAGGTGTAGGTGGTAAGAGAGATGGGGAAGTGGTCAGAGATAGCTAGTCAGAGATCAAGATGCATAAAGTAAAACTTTATGATAATAAACCTTCATCCTAGTAAAAGCCCCAGGGGGGAAAATTCGGTTGCTTAGCTCCTCCCGTTAGTGCCTCTGGGAGCGCTAACTGGGCGCTAGGAAGTTAGCGCCCGAGCGTGGCGATTTTTAGCACCACTCGCGAAATTGACCAGACATTTTGCGGCGGCGCTAAATACTACCGCCACGATCTCCTGCGCCCGCAGATCGTGACGTCAGTCGAGCGTGCAATGCCCCGGTAGTGCCCCAGACCGGATATTGAGTTGCGCCCCCTCCCTTTCCGCCTGCCGCTAGCAACGACAGGTAGAGGGGAACGTTTTGCAGTTGGGAAGGGGCTGGGGGAGTGCTATTTAAAGACAGCCGCTTCCTGCCTTTTCTTGTCGGTGAAATTTTTGCACCGCACATGCTGAGAGGGAGAGAGACATCTGGAGAGATTCAACGCTGTGTGAAGGAGTTTTGGGTTCTGAGCAGCACTTTGCAGGTTCATTTTGATTTGACATTCATTCTAGCGATTTAGAAGAGACTGTGGGGGCTGCACTGAATCGGGGCGTTGTCCTGCACCTGCAGAATCGGAGGCAGCAGAGGCGCAGAGAGAGAGTGGCAAACATGGCCAGAGGGAGGAGGGCCAACAGGCCTCTGCACAGGAGACCTTACCCTCCGAGGGTATTCAGGGAGCAGTTCTCATACCTTCATTTGTCTGAGGAGCAGTGTTTGCGCAGGCTGCGCTTCAGCAAGGAGGTGGTCACTGAGCTCTGCCTCCTGCTGCAACCAGATCTGCAGCCTCAACTCAGGACCAGGACATCTCTGTCGGTGGCAGTGAAGATGACAATGGCTCTGAATTTTTATGCCAGCGGCTCCTTTCAAGCTTCTAGTGGGGACATCGCCAGTATCTTCCAGTTCGCTGTCCATTGTTGTATCTGGGAGCTGACAAATGCCTTGTATAAAAGGAGACGCCAGTACATCTCTTTCCCCATGACCTGGGGCAAACAGCATGAACGCGCATGTGGCTTTGCTAGGATAGTGGGCTTCCCCATGGTGCAGGGCGCCATTGACTGCATGCATGTGGCATTGCGGGCACCTCATGAAAATGCAGAGGTTTTCCGAAACCGCAAGGGGTTCCACTCCTTAAATGTTCAGTTGATCTGTGACCACACACAGCTCATACTCGCCATCAATGCCCGCTATCCTGGCAGCAGCCACGATGCTTTCATCCTGCGCCAGACTGGTGTGCCAGACCTTTTCCAGGCACCGCATCAGCCAAGTGGATGGCTCCTCGGGGACAAGGGTTATCCACTCTGCACCTGGCAGATGACACCGCTCCGTAACCCCCAACACTCCTGCCGAGCTGCAGTATAATGAGAGCCATATCGCCACCAGGAACATAATTGAGCAGATGGATCGGTATGCTGAAGCAACGGTTCCGCTGTCTGGACCACTCAGGAGGAGCCCTGCAGTACTCTCCTGAGCGAGTCTCCCTCTTCATAGTTGTGTGCTGCATGCTTCACAACCTGGCAATCCTCAGGACCCAGCCAATGCCACCAGGGATTGATGCATCACCTGAGGAGGAGGAAGAGGAGGAGGAGGAGGAGGATCAGCAGCAGCAACAACGTGGGAGGGAGGCGCACAATGTTGCCAGTGCAAGGACCGTCCGTGAACGGCTGATAAGAGCCGCTTCTAGGTCTCTACTCAGAAGATGGCTTTTGGCATGGAGAACAGCATCGTGGAAAGCAACCCGCAACCCCTATTGCCGGCCAAAGCTAGAATGATTCAAAAGACCAAAAATGTAAATTTTGAAGAAAAAAACGTATTTATTTAACTAACTCTGTGTGTATCATTTATTCAGGACAAACAATTAGAAACCAACACAACAAATCATGAACTAACAGAACTCGTTCTCACAAGATGGAGATAAACGGCAAAACAGTAAACAAATGTAATCACATAAACCTCGACCTTTACCACAAACATTTCCACCATTTATTTAGACCTCCCACTGATTGCCCTTCAAGGGTGATCTCCATCCCCTGCGCACTTCCCCCCTTCCCACCTTACTGCTCCTCCGTAATGGGGCCCCAGTGGCTGCAGCAAGGCTGGTGGAAGGCTGCTGAATGTCAGATGCAGAGACTGCAGATGCCCTTGAAGGACGCCCTCGACCAGCTCTGGGCCTGGAGGGCCCGGCTGCAGACTGCACCAACTCTGCATGGGCGGCGGCAGTCTGGGCTGGCTGTGTTGCAGGCGGTGGCAAGTGCAATGGGGAAGTGCCAGTGGTGGGAGCAGGAATGCTGTCATCCTGAGAGAGGACAGCACCTTCCTGCTTGACCGACACTCTGGCACTCCCACGGGGCAGTACTTCAGCATCCGGAGCAATCTGCTTGAGCACAGATTGCTGGCCTGCTGCAGTACTGTGAGATCCCCGAGGGACTGTGGGCGACCCAGCGAGGATGGCAGCAGTCAGTGCTTGCGTGACGTCAATCTGAGACTGCATGAGAGCAGTCTGAGACTGGATGGCACCAGCCAATGACTCAATTGCAGCACTAAGCCGTTGCGTTGTGTCGGCCTGTGCTGCAGCGGACTGCTCCAAACTCCTAGCTAGTCCATCCATGCTTTCAGGCACCCTTGCCATTGCACCCATGAGCTCAGTGTGCATGTTCAAGGCCTGGCTATTCATGGCCGCAATGGCGCGGTCTTCATCTGAGTCCTGTGCAGCAGGACTCGCTTGCCTACTCACCCTCCGGGGAGCTGGCCCCCGAGCTTCCCTACCCCCATGGCGTTGCTGCAGCCCGCTGGGTCCAGGAGCTTCGCCCTCACCAGACCCTACCCCCCTGCTCCCCTCCAGGGAAGGCGTGGTCCCAGTGTCGGAATGGGCTCCCTCGGGAGACGCAGGCGGTGAGGATCCTGCTTCCTCTTCCTCCTCGTCTGGGGCATCGCTGCCACTGGTAGGTTGAGGGACAGGCTGGTCAGCTGGTGGTTCACTATCTGAAAGCAGAGAGGTACAAGAGTGGCTTTAGCGTGAGGACAGCGGGGCAGTAAGGGAGCAAGGACTGGAGACAGTTAATAAGTTGGATTGAAAGTGTAAAAGGCTGGTGTTGTGAGGGGCAAATGGTATGAGAGAGAGAGAAAGCTGATGAACATACCATTGCTGTCCCCAAGGGGGTCGACCTCTCCAGCGGCCACGGCACCTATGACCTGGCTGGCAACGATTCTGTGCACTCGCGTCTCCAAATCGGTGAGGGTGTGTAGGTCAGTGGGTCCTCCTCCCGTGCGTTGCTGCTCCCGCCTGTTATGAGAGAGCTTGGTCGGCAAGAAAAAGGACGGCGTCTGAGTGAATGTGCAGCCATGTGCTTGCCTGATGTGCCTCCCACAGTTGAATAGCCCTTAATGTGTGCATGGTGTGGAATGTGCGTGTGTGTTTTATGAGATGGCCATAGGTCTTGGATGAGTGTTGGGCATTTGGGGTTTTTAAACCCTCTGGGCACAGAGTGAAGTTGAGATGGAGGGATGTAGAGGTATTGAAAAGCAGCCACTCACCCTGACCACCCGAGTGAGGTCGTTGAACTTCTTCCGACATTGGGTGTGGGTCCTCGGCTCCAGGCTCCTCGAGGACACGTGCTGAGCCACCTCCCTCCAGACTCTTCTGTACTCCCGGGGCAATGGCCTCCTGCCACTCTCTAGGTGGAGCACTGCCCGTCGCCGCTCGACAGCGCCAACCAGAGCCACCAAGGCCTGGTCGCTAAAGCACTGAGCTCTTTCCCTGGGCCTATCTATTAGTGGTTCCAGCACAATTGCTTTAGAGGTCACTCCAGGCCGAGATTCTAGGCTGCAATGAGCAGGGTGTGGCTGGCCATCAAGATGGACCCTCCTCTTTAAGAACTGGCCGGCACCAGTCTGTCTATGTTCCATTGCTAACTGACATCACCCGAGCTTCGGTAGCGCTCTGAGGTAGCGCCTCGCTCCTCAACGTTAATGCCTTAAGAGTGGTGTGAAGTGCCTGATATAGCGCTCAAATCACCTCCAGGGGCGATAGAGGCAAATTTTGCAGTCGGAGGCAATAATTAGCACCGGGCACTAAACTTTGCGCCCTGCCAATAATAGTGCCCCAAACGGGGCGATACCGAATTTCTCCCCCCTAATCTTGTTGTTAAAAGAGCTTATATTTCCTTGAGTTGTTGTTCTTCATAGGTCTATAATAACATATTTACACACATACATACATAATTTGAGTTCTGTGTACAAACCAGTTTAAAAGAAAATTCCGTTTTTCCCTGCAATTCCATTTTTCTTCACTAAGTGACAGTGTTGGCTAGGCAAAAATTAATCCGAAACTTTCACATACACATCTTGTTCGAAGCAAATACTAATAGCAGCACTTGATGACATGTTAGAAAATATTGCAAGTTCCAGGAATGAGCTAAATCGATTTTTAAGCCAAGAGAGTTCAAAATAAAAGAAATGGAAGAATATAAATCTTGTATAGACTGATCACTTAAACATAATAGACCATAAATTTTGTGAATATGAGGAGCGCATTCAGCTGTATTACCAATGGCGGGGGGTAAGGGTTGTAATTTAGGGTGGAACCTGATGTGCTGAGTTTTTGCCCCATTGATAAATTTGCACAAAGTTGCGTTCTGGGGGAGGGGTGTGAGGCAAAGCTCCTTCTGCCCCCATTATGTATCTGAAGAACTTTGCAGGTGTGTCTGTGGGCATTCCAGGGCTATCCTGGGAATTCCAACCAGAGGGATCAACATCTGACCTAACCTATTGTTAGCATAGAACCTTGCCAGCTTGTGGGTTGTCTATTATTTTCATAGAACCGATGTAAAGTATTAACTTTCCTTCCAGTAACGCAACTGTTTTCAGGAGCCAAACCAATACTTAATGTTACATTAATACAAAAGCAAATTACTGCAGATGTTGGAAATCTGAAATAAAAACAAAAACTGCTGGAAATACTCTACAGCTCAGGCAGCATCTGTGGAGAGAGAAACAGAGTTGGGGTAAAGGCGCCACGAAAAAGTTAGCGCCCCCGCGGCTGATTTTCCCAGGTAGCGCCCTGAGAGGGAGGAGGGGCGCTACTGGAAGCGCCCCGTTTCCCTCTTGGGGCGCTGCGAGCCAATATCGCGGCACTGTGTGCCGCAGTGCCACATACTGCAGCACATCGCGCTGCAGTACTGCAGGCCTTCCTCCCCTTATTAAAGGGGAGGGGCCTGGCGCAGCGTATCCCGGCGCCCAGCTGGGCCACCAGGGATCGGGAGTGCCGGCAAACGAGCGCGGCACTCAAGAGGAGTGCCGGGCTCACGGAGAGAAGCCGGCACCCCGCGGGGGTGGTGGGTGGGGGCTTCACAGGGGCTGGGGACAGCAACGGGGGCAGGTGCTGACAGGCGGCCAGCAACAAAAATGGCCGCCCGCCACCTCCCCTTTAACTAGCGCCGCCCCGGCCACAGGTAGGCCCCCCTGACCCCGGCAGACATAGCGTCCGGCGGTAAGTTGGGGGGCGCCACCCAATATTACATTCGGGGCGCCGCCGCTAACCTCCCGCTGAATTTCACGGGAGGCGTCAGCGGCGCTGCGTCCAGGCGCTAGTTGATTTGCGCCCCCTGTTAGCGCCCTCTTAGGGCACTAACAGTAGGCGCAAATCAACCAAATTTAGCCCCTTTAGTGTTTCAAACGTTAACTCTGTTTCTCTCTCCACAGATGCTGCCTGACCTGCAGAGTATTTCCAGCATTTTCTGTTTTTATTTAATGTTACATTGCTGGTTCCTGGAAATGGGCTATTTATTCTGATATGCTGAATGTGTTCTGCAAAATTATTGTACATAGTGAAGTAATTGTATTGTAGAATGTGTTTAAAATAAATTCATATACTGAGCATAATAAACACAGCTTCATGCTATGAAACACATATGATCATACATACCAAAAAGGATAGGAAAAGACCAATTAGTCCATGAAGCCTGTCCCATCCGACATGGTCCAATCTACATGCACCAACAACCCCACTCCCCATAGCCACACAACCTCCCAGAAGAGGCCAATATGACCCCCAGAAACAAGCATGCAAGCTCCTGGAGACCATGGTGATTGTTATCACTAGTCCCAGTTAACCCTCTTGTGTTCTATAACTTGAGATATCTTCCACAATAAATAAACAAGTAACCATGCCAATTCTGTTTCAGCTCCTTTGACTGGAGCCTTCTTACTTTGCTTCATTGTAAGATACCTTTGTCGTGTATACCCATATACATAGGATTAGGATTTGGTTTAATCTCGCATGATTAAAGTTTTTGATTTCTTTTTACTGAATGAAATTGTTAAAGTTGTTCATTCCCAAGTTGCTTTAGAATTTGATGTGTCAAGGAGTTGTATTAGCTGACAACTACTTTTCAACTGTTTGCAGAAACACAGGATGTAAGATTCGAGACTTGTTTTGTGGCCACTTAAGAGTTAGCCATGGTATGGAACAATGGTTAACAGGATAAAACATGAGGCTTCTTGATTTTTGAAGGAACTATATCCTTTTGAGGAGTCTCTTTCAATAACACCTGTCATTGATGATTGATTGTTACTGACATTATTTCGTGAGAATCCCACTATAAAGATTCCAAGCTTTTCTGTACAATTTGAGGAGAAAATCAGCAGTGGAAGGAGCAACAAGGAGTTCTCTACCCAGAGAAAGATCACACGGTTGTATGTTTTATTTCTCTGTATGTCTAATATTTAAAGAAATTGGATTAAAAATTCGTGGCCGCTACAAGATTTGCCAGTGTCACCGTGGCCTCGGGTTAACGGCTGCTGCTGATGGATGCAGCGCTACCAGAGAAAAATTCGCGCTGGGGGCGAACGATTTTTAGCCCAGCACCAACTTACCATGTAACGTCCTCCTGGTGACGTTAGTGCAGGCTTGGAAGTCGAAGTTCCCGTCCAGGAGCGGCGTTCCAGCTTCCAACAGCCTCTGGAAGCGAGGCAATAGAGTTCACTAGGCATTGAGGGAAATTAAAAGGGCAATGCATTAAAAGGGCAATGCCTTCTGAACTAATAAAAATAAAATGAAGTGAAAAAATGCTGTTTTCAGCCCTAACTGACTTTAAAAAAAACCATTAAAACGAAATCCCAAATGTGAGTCTTAAGCTTTTAAAGCTGAATTCCCTTCCAACCTTCAAAAAATGGGAAAAGTGCTTCAGCACTAACACAAATGGCTCAGCAAGCCAGGGAAGGGGCACCCAGGGTCTCATGCGCAGCACTCCAGCTTTGTGCAGGAGGACAACACTGCAATAGAGCTCCTCTACCCACAGGAGCCAGGACACCCTCCAGAAAGAACGATGTCGGACCACATCACCAAGGCTGCCACTGCCAGCAGTGTCGCCCCCACCACCTGGCTCCAGTGCCCAAAGAAGCTTCATGACCTCAGACCACTAGTCATCATATTGCAGCGGTTTGTGTCTTCTCAGAGGCCTTCCTTTACCATCTGAGGCCTTGCAAGCATCCAGCAGCACTCCCTAGACACTTACATTTTTTTAACATCTATTGCACCAAGCCACTACTTCAATAAAATCAAAAAAAAAGTCCAAAAGCTTAAATGCAGACTTACCTGACAGATGTGTGTGTCCCTTTAAGAGGTGCTGACAGCGCCTCTGTCAGTCTGCTGCATGCTAGGTTTACATGGTGAGCTTAGGACCAAGCGCTGAACTAAGCCCAAAGGTCCAAGTTCGCCATGGTGACATTAAGCCGGCATGCACGTCACCTCTCCCTCATTTTAATTTGCAGGACAATGGATCTTACCGGCAGCGCTGCCAGGCCTGGGAAAATGGAGGACGCTGCAGGACCTGCCACCAGCTGGCAAAAGAGCAGCGGCCGCCCTCTTAACGCAACTTTTTGCCGGTAACGGGTAGCTATAAGCCTCCGAATTTTTAGCTCATTGTGTGTATTTGGACTTGGTCTCATACAATAAAAGGATTTTTGCATCCATAACCTGGAGTCAGATATCAAACTTGCTACATCATGTTCCATTTATAGCATATCGTCTCCTTCCCATTTCAAATACTGAGTGGGGAAAGTCTACACCAATTACCAGATAAGTCTCTGAATAAGTACTGTGTTGAGTAATTGTTACCGAACCAATTTTGAAATTATTTTTCCTTTGTGAAGTTACAACCATAAAGGCACTGAACAGAGCACACCTGAGAGGAGCCAACTGTATGTGTTCTGTAAGAACTATCTGGTAAATCTTACAGTAATAATGCCAACTTACTTATTATAACATATTAACAAGAATTTTTGTAATATTTTGATATAAATATGGAATTAATAGCTTACCAAAGCCAGTTTTTCTGTCAGTGTTCAAGCCAAAATATCTGAACAAAAGACATTATGAAAAAGTAGCGGAGAATATAATTTAGATTGTGGAATACACTGTATAGTTATATTACAGTAAAGATTGAAGATTTCCTGTGCTTCCTATCGTGCTTCATATATTCATTTAGATTTTGCTACAAACAACAAACAGAAAAAATCTTCTTCTGCCTCTTCATTAAGTTTATTTCATGTTTGCTGAAGGTATTCAGTTATAAACTATGCTTAATGGTTGAAGATATTTTGTGGTTTTTTAATATATTAGTCATCAAGGTGTTTACGGCTTTCCGAAATGTTAAAAAAAATGCAAGTACCTTCTGAATTTCCACCTATGAAAGGATCTGTTTTTCTCCTTTCAGAAATGCAATCTAACCAACCTTTGAAACTGTAAACCACAGAGATACTTGTGTACTGACTTTATTGGGACTTTGGCTCTTTTCTTGTTTCTTTGGTTTGTTGGCTCAGATTCCTATTGGTTTCAATGATACACTGCTAAATCCAATACTTAAAATGTTACTCACATTCCAGTCTTTGGTTTTCTATATCTTTCTAACTTCTCCCCATAATTCAGATAGGTGGCTATGTCAGTTTCCAGTGGTATTGTTGTTACTGATATACAGACCAACAATTGATGCCTTACGCTTTAGAAAACTGGTAACATTTACAGTCTCTGCAACTTGTAACCTAGGAGATGGCATTTTATTTGTTGCTTTACTGCTTTAGGTTTGGCATGACTGTTTGGAGTTCGAGGTATTGCTAACCTGGTTTCCACCGACTGGAAACTTCTCATGTTTATCTATGCCCCCCCCACCTCTATCAAAGTACTAGTTTGTAAAGTTTGCTCTTCAACCTGCCTGTGTACAGACTGTTGTCTGCCACTAAAGAACATGAAGCCTGCCATTAAGGTCTTCTCAAGCCAATCCCCTAGCCTCTGTAGACCACAAACTCCTGTGTTTGAGCCTACGGTTCCACTAGTGGCAGACAGTTAGTGAGCAAAACTGAATCTGAACTTGGTCTCTCTATTGGGGGCTCTTCCGCAGGGCACTGTGGAGTTGTCACTCGGTCCATGAGACCCAAACCCTCTTGCCTGCCTGCACAGATGTTGGAGCAGCGTTGCTGCATGTTTTTCAGCATTACATGCAGGGAGATGTGACGATTCCTAAAGGACTGTGAGAAGAGCTTCTGCTTATTAATGAGTGCAGCTCAGTATGGAACCCCTGTAAGGTATGAATCTATGGGTCCTGCAGCAGCTGATCATCTGGCCCTCACCCTCCCTTCCTCCTGTTGCTGTTCCTCTGCTGCCATCTCCACTTGCTCAACCTCAGTGGTGCTGGGTGCTTTACCTGGTGCTCCATCTTGACTGCCCTTATCTAATTCCCCTGAAGTGGATGCATGCAATAGCAAGGCTGCGTCAGTACCTTGCAGAAGAACAGATGTGGCTCCCTGTTAATCACTGATTGAGTGTTAGGTGCTAGCAAGAAGAGGAATTTTAAGCATCTACTTATCTTATTAGACTGGCATGAAGCTTTACCTTTTGCACTCCTTTGATGGCCTCCATTCCATTTAGCTGAAGGATCCATTCCTCACAGTAGGTAAGATGTCACAAAATGGCTGTTTCAGCACCAATGCGGGTTCTCTCCTGATGGCTATGCACAGCCTTCTCCTTTAAAAAGAGAACCCTTGAGCATTATAAGAGAACAGGAGAGTGCCCAAATGATTAGCCTACATTACAAAGATGTAAAAAAATGAGCAGAGTGTGCAAGTAGTTCTAGGAGCCATACAGTGGGTTGGTGAGAAATCAGGACAGTGGTGTGGAAGTGAAAGGACGCCCATCCCTTGGCAGCCACCAAATTGCAAATCTATCTTCAGATATTTGCGCCCCAGACTAACTGGAAGCATTGCCACAAGAACTCCACTAATATACATAAAAATTGTAATTCTGTCACACTTCAGATGTCACATTTCAAAATGTCAAAATATAAAGACAGCCATTCATACTGGCTTCTTCTGACTTAAAGTTGTAAAGTTACATACATCTGCCAATCTGCGAACTTCCCTTATCAACAACAATTAACCTCCAATTGACCTCAAGGTCTCTTCTCTTATCAACAACAATTAACCTCCAATTAACCTCAAGGTCTCGTATTTACAGCAGTTTGACTTTGTGCCCTTAAAGAGAAGTCTTAAAAGAGCACTGCGCCACAGCAGCAGAATTATAACACTGAAACAGATGTCCTGCATTGTAAAGCATTGTATACAATGTTTATTTCATTTCTGAGACAGATAGCACAGCCCACAATGATATAGTAACACGAGAATAATGCCAGTCTTACCTTAAAAGTAGAAGAAAATCATGTCAAAACACTTTAACATGTAAGCCTGGAAGTTACGCTGCACAATATTGTAGTATGAATGCTTAATGTGTTTGTATCAAACTCCTAAAATAGATGGATTCATTCTTTCATTAAAGTAGTGGACAGATGATTTTGATATGAATGTATTAACCATTAATATAATATTGCACAATAATTTATACAACAACTTGTATTTATATAGCGCCTTTAACGTAGTAAAATGCCCCAAGGCGCTTCACAGGAGTGTTATAAAACAAAATTTGACACCGAGCTACGTAAGGAGAAATTAGGGCAGGGTCAAAGAGGTAGGTTTTAAGGAGCATCTTAAAGGAGGAGAGGTAGAGAGGCGGAGAGGTTTAGGGAGAGAATTCCAGAGCTTAGACACAGCACCAATGGTTGAGCGATTAAAATCAGGGATGCTCGAGAGGCCAGAATTAGAGGAGCGCAGATATCTCGGAGGGTTGTGGGGCTGGAAGAGATTACAGAGATTGTAATATTGCAATTATATTGTCAATGTGTAGCTTGTTCGACTGCAGTACATTTTTTGGACACTTTTATTTACTTCTACTTTGTTTTTGATATGGGAAAGGATTGTATGATCCCTGTAAAGGGTAGTATAATCAGAGTAACCTTATCATGGCGACAGAAATGGAGCAATATACTTAACTTCTGCATATTTGCTAGAAATGTATCTCCACATTTATGGTATTAAATTACAGAACACAGGTGCTATAGTTTGTACCATAATTGTGGAGTAGTGGCTATGCAACTACAAATATCCTTAATAAATTAATATTTACATCTCTGTGCAGCTTTGAAATAGAAAAACTACTGATGTTTGTCTCATATTTTAGTTAATATTAGGAGCACTGCAGTGTGCTAAATGCTTCTTCCAATATATATGCAACTACTGGGGAGGGTGGGGGTGGGGGGAGTTGAGGGGAATCCACAGCCCAAATTATTTTGGCACGGTGACTATCCCCTCTTTCAAATCCCATATTTGCTACTGATATCCCCTTAACTATTTATGCCTATTTGCATGACTGGTTCCAAATTCTGATAACTTTTGTTGAGTATTGAGTTTTCAGTGGATGGATAATTAAAACTGCTAAAAAACATGTATGATCACTAAAATTCATGGCACATGGATTGTTAAACTGAGGAGGAATGCACTATTCACATCATACTATATATATTAATAAACTATATATTGATTAAACTGATACAAAAACTACTTTCAGATTTAAAATACACTGTATGTTCTGCCAAATCTTAGTGTAATGCTGTAATTGTCTGTTAAGTGACAAAAGATTGTTCTATTTGCGTAGATCTGTTAATTAAGAAAGCATTATTTTGTATCAAAAATATATTTTATTTTGAACTGGAAAAGTGCAAACATTTAACTTTTGGTCACACTTCTCAAATGTTACAACAACTGTTCAAAAACAGAAATCAAAGAACAGTCATTTTGTCAAGTCTATAACTACAGTACTCAAGCAATAAACAACACAAGGCACATACATTTAAATTAACTTAGACAACTGTACACATATGTACATTATTTACAATGATATTACAGCTAACAGTGTACAAGCAATGCAGTTTCAAAATCTAGGCTGAGTGCTGTGACATGTTTCCATTCTCTCATTTGATAACTGATAATGCCTCAACATGTCAATATTTTCCTTTATGTTACGCAGTGACCTTTGCATGTGAGATGGAATATCTTTCCAGTTAAGAAGTCTTAGATCGATTACACAGTTTATGCCATGTCACCCATCATTTTCCTGTAATATAAGGACTGGAAGACATCATTGTCCATGGGGCAGTTATAGTGGCAGGCACAGGTCTTTATGAACATCATATTCTTCTTCATGAGTTGTCCATCAGGACATTTGAACTCGACGGGAAGAGTAGCGGTTCTGTGAGGGGTGCAGCATCTGCCATCGGTGCAAACACCACAGAATTTGGCTCTGTAAGACTTCACACTAGTACAGCCAGAGAACTCGAACTTGGTAGGCCTGTAAACCTTTGGAGTGCGGATACATCTTTTGCCTCTCTATGGGGTGAATGACAGAAGACAAAATTCCGTTAGAGAAAATATTCAGAGTAAATGCAAAGACAAATCAAAATAAATCCTGATGTTAGTTTAAATCAATTGATCTGGGAAGGGCTTTTTTTTTTACCTTAATGGTCTCTTTCATATCCATTTCGCAAGGCCTGACCATGCAAAGTCTGGTCTGTTTCTCCAGTCTGCACTCTCTGTTGTCATTGGTTACCCGGGTGGAGATGGCCATTCCACAGGTCTTGGAGCAGGCACTCCATTCAGTGGTCTGTACAAGACAGTTTGCACGGAACATGGAGGGGTCAGGGCCATAGGTGGCTTCTTCTCTATAAGCTGTAGTGAAGAAAAAATAATCAACATTTTTTGGTAACATAACAGGCAGGAACCAGGGTTCCATTAACGATAGAATAAGCATTAACAATTGTTTATTTTTGTTGCCCTCAAACTGTATAATGTTGCTAGTCAGTTAAGTATGTTTTAAAGATTGGCAAAATAAACTCAGTAAAAATAATGTAATTTGACAATGACTAGATTGCTGAATCATAAAATATTACTATGCTAAATTGATTCTATTGATGTAGTTTAACATTTTTCTTGCATCATTCTCATTTGATCTGGTGGTTGCAAAGCACACTGCACTGGTTCCTACTAATGTTGATTGCCTAAAGGTGTCTCTTTGGAGTTGAATGTTTTGATGACTGACAAACGCCTTACCTGCCAGTACAGGTCCAACCATGGTGTGGTGTCTGGGTTGTTCACAGACCCATTCCTCGCAGCACTTGCCAGGCACTTTGACCTTCTTGGGCATGGGACAGTCCGGGCTAGGCAGGCGGATATCCATACTGCAGACAGGGACACAGCCGATGGAGCCATCCAGACAGGTGCACTTGTACTTGCATCCACTCTGAAAGGTCTCACCATTCCTGTACACAACACCATGAAACACGCAAGGAGCCCCTTCTTTAGCTGCAAGAGACCATGTAAAAATATCCCTGTAAGCAATTTAGTTCATCTGACTAAACATTTCAGATGACAGTAAACACTAGTGGGGTGACAACCACTGTGATTTCACTACAAGTATGATTCTAAACAGTTTCAATAGCAGAGACTGAATTATTCACCAATTTAGGAGGCAATATGTAAATTATTTTGCTAATCATACCTCCGTGCTAATAAAATATGAAAGGGGCAGTGACAGGGAGACATCCTATTCTTACAGCTACCAAAACCGAATGTGTATACACTTGGACAGCAAGCTCTCTCCATCCAATCCAGCTTGATGGCATTAAAATCTCCATAATAAAAACAGAAAATGCTGTACACACACTGTGTGTGTGTAGATCGGACGATTCTTACCTGCACAGACTCCGACTGCGGTGTGTGCGGCGGATCCGAAGTCGCAGAAGAGGCCCTTGTGGGGGTCGCAGGGCAGGCGCTGAGTGCACACCTCGCCCGCTTGCTTGGCGCAGACGCGGCAGCAGCCGCAGCCGTCGGTGAGCAGGGAGACTCCGGGAGGGCAGAGCGGGGGCCGCTCGGGACAGTGGCAGGGAGCTCGGCAATCATCGGCAGCGGCCTGCAAAGCACATCACAGCATTTACAACCCGGCAACCGGAGGAAAGGCCGCAGATATTCGACAGCGTTCAAATAGATCCAACACCAGTCACTGCTGCACTTCTAAAATTCCTCAGCAACGTGGACTGGAATTGCTACATAATAACATTTAAGGACTAAAGTCAATTACACACATTTTAAAGCAAGTTTTATTCTGGTTCACATTAGGCTGGTGTTACCTCCTCAAATCCTGTTACCACATTGCTGCAAAATGCAGTCAGTAACTCACCAAGCAAGCCAGTCCCATCAGCAGGAATGGTGCAAACTTCACGCTCCTCAGTCCAGCAAACATTTTCGCTCAAGTTTTCGGTCGGACTTTCACAAGTTTTTTTTTCTTCCGCTTGACAGTTGTCGGGTCGAGTGGATTTGCTGCTGTTCTCTCTCTGTCTCTCTCGCAGTTTGTGTGTGTTGACTGGGTGAAGCGCGGGCTTTTTATCCTCTCCCAGCCCGGCTGACGCGGGCGGCCGGCCGGCCCCGCCAGCAGACTTGCCTTTGGATCAACGCCAACATTCCTGGGCAGCTTCCCAGTTCCTGCCTGACACCGGATTGTGTGTGACCTCTTGACACAGCGCATACCTCCACCCAGCAAGCAGGCGCAGTGCAAAATCAGAGGCTGTGCAAAGGCTGGGCCACTGGCAGACTGGGCTGACGCGAGCTTTCAACAATGCTCCATCTGCTAAAATAACCAGGCAAATATGTTGGGATTTCAACGTGACAACATTCCCTGTACTTGGGAACAATGCACGCGTATTGTATGGGACACCTTAACGAAAGGGTAGAGGTCGAAATAAATGTGAAGAATTCAAAATCGTCTAACAGTGTTTTTATGACATGGCATGTATTTAGTTACAACTCTATATAAAGCGATAGGTGAATACAATGTGTTGGAATTGGGAGAATTGACATAAGAGTGCCAAAAGGTTGTTATGTCTACTGAGTTTCCAAGATCTCAATGGAACGAAGGCGAACGTGCTGGAATGTTGTACTTTTTCTGATTATTTTTATTTCCCACTGCCCGATCAGATATTAGACAAGTTTCAGACGGCCAGGATTGCAGGAAAGTGGCTAGACGATATATGTGTGTACAGGAAGCGCACCTTTCCCCCTATAGGTCGTGATCCTAGACATGACTTGTGAGATCCAGTTCTGGCAGCTGCACTCGGAAATAAGAAAAAAAACGTGACGGCTTTGCAACCACAAGAACGTGCGTCAAGGGAATGTGAAAATCAGCCAGTCTGAGAGGAGGAAGCCTCGCCATCGATGTCAATCTCTGGGTCTAGCTCTGTGCTGTAGAAACAAATAGCTTCATAACAATCGCATCAGAGCAAAAGTGCAAAGCCTAAAATACAGAACTTCAAAATAAAAATATTAATTTCAATATATACAAAAGGCACACAGAGATCCCGGTCCACAATTTAGACATCTGTACACTTTGGGGGGAAAATTCAGTTGGTTGTGCCTCCCGTTAGCGCCTTAAGAGGGCGCTAATGGGGCGCAAAGCATCTAGCGCACAGGCGCGGCGAAGTTTGCGCCGCTCGCGAAATTAACGAGACATTTTGCGGCGGCGCTAAACACTACCACCACGATCTCCTGCGCCAGCAGATTATGACGTCACTCGAGTGCGCAACGCCCCGGTATCGCCCCGGAGCGGATATTGAGTGGCGCCCCCTGCCTTACCGCCTGACGCTAGCAACGACAGGTTGAGGGGAGCGTTCTGCAGTCATGAAGGGAAAGGGGGAGCGCTATTTAAAGGTGACCGCTTCCTGCCTTTTATTGTTGGTGCCATTTATCAACTACGCATTCTGAGAGAGCGAGGGAGAGACTTCTGGAGAGATTCAACGTTGTGTGAAGGAGTTTTGGGTACTGAGCAGCACTTTGCAGGTTCATTTTGATTTGCCATTCCTTGTATCGATTTAGCAGAGACTGTGGGGGCTGCACTCTGAGCTCTTTGCCTGGTACTCTCCATTGTTCTTTCCAGTACATTTGATGTGCAGGTCTCTCCAGGCCGAGATTCAAGGCTGCAATGAGCAGGATGTGGATGGAAAGCAAGATTAACCATCCCCTTTAAGAACTGGCCCGTGCCATTGTGTGTGTGTTCCATTGCTGACTGACATTACATGAGCTTCGCCAGCGCTCTGAGGTAGCGCCTCGCTCCTCGGCCTTTGCGCCTTAAGACAGGTGTGAAGCGCCTGATATAGCGCTGCAATCACCTCCAGGGGCGATAAAAGTCAAGTTTGCAGTCGGTGGCGATAATTAGCGCCAGGCGCTAATTTTTGCGCCCGGCCGATAATTGCGCCCCAAATGGGGCGATACTGAATTTCTCCCCCTTTATTCCTTTTAGGTAACCCTCTAACGTTTAAACTTTGACTCTGTCACTGTTATTCAAGACGCCTCAGATAATATATAAGGTGTGACAACAACTTGGATTTATATAGCGACTTTAACATAGAAAAACGTCCCAAGGCGCTTCACAAAAACATAATCTGAAAGAATGGGCACCGCCAAAGAAAGAGATAATAGGAAGGGAGGGGTCTAAAAGCTTGGTCAAAGAGATGGGTTTTTAGGAGGGTCTTAAGGAAGAAGAGAGGCAGAGAGGTTTAGGGAAGGAATTCCAGAGCAGAGGGCCAAGACTGCTGGAGCCACACTGCCAATAGAGGGGCGAAGGGATGGGGGTTGCACAAGAGGTCACAGTCGGAGAAAAGCAGAGCTCTTGGAGGATTGTAGGGCTGCAGGAGGTGACAGCGATAGGGAGGAGTGAAACTATGAAGGGGTTTTAAACACAATGAGAATTTTACATTTGAGGCATTTGGGAACCAGGAGCCAATGTAGATCAGTGAGCACAGTGCAGAAGAATGAGCAAGACTTGGTGTGGAATAGGATACAGGCAGCAGAGTTTTGGATGAACTGAAGTTCACGGGATGAGTATGGGAGACAGGTCAGGAGAGCATTGGAAATGTCCAGTCTTTCGATGACAAAGGCATGGATGAGGGTTTCAGCAGCTGATGGGCTGAGGCAGGGCCAGAGGCAGGTGATGTTACAGAGGTGGAAATAGGCAGTCTTTTTGATGGAGAGGAGTTGGGGTAGAAAGTGCAGCTCAGGTCAAATAGGCCGTTGAGTTTGCAAACAATTTGGTTCTACCTGAAATGGGCCGAGGATAGGGATGGAATCAGTGCCGAGGGTACAGAGTTAATGGCGAGACTAAAGACGATTGCTCCAGCCTTCCCAGTGGTTAACTGGAGGAAATTGAAGCTCATCCAGGACTGGGTGTTGGACGAGTGGTCTGACAACACAGAGGCAGTATAGGGGTTGAGAAAGGTGGTGAAGAAGTAGAGCTGATGTTGTCAGTGTACATGTGGAACATGACCCCCTGTCTCCAGATGATGTCACCAATGGGGGCATGTACATGAGGAAGAGAAGGGGCCAAGGGTAGATCCTTGGGGGACTCCAGATGCAACAGTGTGGGGGCAGGAGGCAAAGCCATTGCTGGAGATGCTCTGGATACAATTTAATAGATTGGAGTGGAACCAAGTGAGGGAAGTCCCACTTAGCTGGATAATGGAGGAGGTGTTGGAGGAGGATGGTGTGGTCAACTGTGTCAAAGGCCATAGAGAGGCTGAGAAGGAGGAGCCCGGCAATGCACTTCAAACCCTGCTTCATCTGAAGAGTACACTTGGTCTTGAAACCTGATGTGCAATGCCATGGGAGTTTAACTAGTATATATTGTATAGTTTATGTGTTATGATATAGGGGACATGATGTGGAGATGCCGGTGTTGGACTGGGGTGGACAAAAGTGAGAAGTCGCACAACACCAGGTTATAGTCCAACAGTTTTATTTGAAATCACAAGCTTTCGGAGCGCTGCTCCTTCGTCAGGAGAAGTGAAGGAATACAAATCGGCAAAGCATATATAGACAGAGAACAATGCCTGTGCAGCGTACAATGTCAGACGACTACAGTTAATCTTTCTGACTGCCTTTTATCACACCTCGGCAGAGAGACAATCAGGTCAGTCAGGAAGACATTATATCAAAGACATAGCAAAATACAACTTCGACAATGAGGTGGGGTCACAGTGGGTCTAATGTGGCAGAGGCTGCAGTCTGTATGGAAAACCATAAACTTTAAACTTTTTACTTTTTTTACTGGAAATCACATCTGTGAACAAGCCAACGATGACTCGAGACGTAGAGTCATCCAGACTCGAGTCGTCGTTGGCTTGTTCACAGATGTGATTTCCAGTAAAAAAAGTAAAAAGTTTAAAGTTTATGGTTTTCCATACAGACTGCAGCCTCTGCCACATTAGACCCACTGTGACCCCACCTCATTGTCGAAGTTGTATTTTGCTATGTCTTTGATATAATGTCTTCCTGACTGACCTGATTGTCTCTCTGCCGAGGTGTGATAAAAGGCAGTCAGAAAGATTAACTGTAGTCGTCTGACATTGTACGCTGCACAGGCATTGTTCTCTGTCTATATATGCTTTGCCGATTCGTATTCCTTCACTTCACCTGACGAAGGAGCAGCAGCTCCGAAAGCTTGTGATTTCAAATAAAACTGTTGGACTATAACCTGGTATTGTGCGACTTCTCACAATGATATAGGGGAGCAATGGGAAAGGCTATGTTCTCCATGTCACTGCTATTTAATGATGTCCACAATAATTGGTTAATGATTAAAGGCATATTCACACTACAAGTTTAGCATTGACGCAAAGCTGTTTGGGGTTCACATTGACACTAAACCTGTGGGGGCAGATTCTTATCTGTACAGACTGCATAATAGCCTGGGCGAATGCAGGGAAGAACATTGGGCAGGAGGATTGCTCACTGGTAACACGGCCAGCCTGATTTTTTCCCCATTAATTTAAATAGAGGGAAAATTAGGTGGGATCTGTTATGGGTGTGCAATTCTTCCTGTCTGATTTTCAATTCTGTGCTCTACTCAGATAATGCTTTATGCCCAGGTGATACAGATGAAAATTACCATGTGGAGTGTAAATGGGTGTTGAGGCCCAATTGATGCCAGAGCAAAGCAGAGTGAGACAACCTCCACTTGCGAATCTCATTCCTCTTCACTCCAGTGTCAGGTTGGGCCTTGACTCTGGATTCAGGCTTTATTTACACAGCAGTGTCAGTGTGAAGCAAGACAATAAGGCAAAGTCAGCAGTGGCTCAGTTGGTAGCACCCTTGCCTCTGAGTCAGAAGGTTGTGGGTTCTAAATCCCACTCCAGAAACTTAAGCACATAAATCTAGGCTGACACTCCAGGGGAGTGCTGCACTGTTGGAGGTGCCATCTTTCAGATGAGACATTAAACTGAGGTCCTGTCTGCTCTCTCAGGTGGATGCAAAAGATTACATGGTGCTATTTTGAAGAAGAGTAGGGGAGTTATCCCCGGTGTCCGGGCCAATATTTATCCCTCAATCAACATCACTAAAACAGATTATCTGGTCATTATCACATTGCTGTTTGTGGGAGCTTGCTGTGTGCAAATTGGCAGCCGCATTTCCTACATTACAACAGTGAATACACTTCAAAAAGTCTTAATTGGCTGTAAATCGCTTTGGGACGACCCGTAATCGTGAAAGGTGCTATATAAATGCAAGTCTTTCTTTCTTTTAATTGCACCAATGCTACAGTTATAGTGTGAATACACCATAAATGTAACCATGAGTACAGAACTTACTCTTTCCAATTCTAATTATTAATTTTAGAAGAGAGTGAGTGGACAGCTACTATCTTCTAACGTTAAAACAAAGTTTTGAAAGTTCCCAGAGGTCCACTGGATCATCTAAGCACTTTGAAAACAAGGCATTACGTTGGGTTGGAGACCAGTAAAAGAAAGTTGTGCCGTGGGGGTTCCCACACTTGATTGGGATCAGGTAACCGAAGTTTTTTGCGCTATTGTGCACACAAACCCACTTGGCAGCGATGCAAAAGTGGCAATATAAATATGGTGATAATGCAAAAATGATGTGGTAAAATAAAATGTGTAGCCAAGAATGTTTACAGATTAAAAAATATTGACACTTCATTTGACTAATAATGAATGGTCTTTAACGTAAAATGTGTAATAATTTCTAATATTTAAAGTTAGTACACACCAAAGATAAATCCTTGAAGAAAGTGGAACAAGAGATTGATCACTGTGCAACCACACAATCAGGACCATTTTCTCCTTCACAGACTGGGTGATGAACTGCTGGAGCGGATCGCTGAACCATTATACAATGCGCCCAATTTCTCTTTCCATCAATTATCTGATGTGCCTCAAAAATGTACTAAGTTATTAAGAGGGCAGATATAATTCCACGAACAATCAAATCTGTCCCATTAAGTCCAAAAAGGGCAACACGGTGGCATAGTGGTTAGCACTGGTGCCTCACAGCGCCAGTGACCCGGGTTCGAATCTGACCTCGGGTGACTGTCTGTGTGGAGTTTGCACATTCTCCCCGTGTCTGCGTGGGTTTCCTCCGGGTGCTCCGGTTTCCTCCCACAGTCCAAAAATGTGCGGGTTAGGTTGATTTGGCTATGATAAATTGACCCTTACTGTTAGGGGGGGATTAAATATGTGGGGTTATGGGGATAGGATGGGATATGTTAGGGGGAATTAAATACGTGGGGTTATGGGGGTAGGGTGGGATATGTGTACTGTGGGGATTAAAGCAGGGACAGGGTACTGGATTTGAATGATCAGCCATGATCGTATTGAATGGTGGAGCAGGCTCGACGGGCTGAA
Organism: Squalus acanthias; assembly: GCA_030390025.1. Classification (NCBI taxonomy): domain Eukaryota; kingdom Metazoa; phylum Chordata; class Chondrichthyes; order Squaliformes; family Squalidae; genus Squalus; species Squalus acanthias. The sequence goes on along the minus strand of CM059433.1, from coordinate 72,868,475 downwards.
TGGCCTACTCCTGCTCCTAGATTCTATGTTTCTATGTTTCTATGTTTCTAAAAAGCTAATAAAATGCAGTAATCAGGCCACAATTTCTGGATCAAGTATTGGTAATGAAACAAATCAGATGATTGCCAAAGTAGCCAGAGGCTCATGGCCCAATCCAGGACTTGTGCACATACTCTAGGTTGATGCCTCAGTGTAGTACTGAGAGAATGCTGCATTGTCAGAGGCACCATCTCTTGGATAAGCCATTGAAAAATAAAAACTTAAAAGGATAAAAGGAGAGGCCAGGGTAATTGGATAGTCTACCACTGGCATGATGGGCTGAATGGCTTCCTATTGTGCTGTAATAGTCTATGGGGGAGAAATTCAGTTGGTTAGCGCCTCCTGTTAGCTAATGAAGTAGCGTCGGGGCAAGGCGAATCCAGCGCCGCACGGAAAATCCAATCGCCCCTTAGCGCCGCCGCTAACAGTTAGCACCTGGAGCTTTAGCGGCAGGCAGATCGTGACGTCAGTGAGCGTGCAACACTCACTCAGCGCCCAATCTGCCAAATTGATTATCGCCCCCCTGCCTTAGCGCCTCATCCCGACAACAACAGGAAGAGGTGTGAAGCAGGTGGATGGTGGCTCCAGGGGCGATATTTAAAGGGATGAGTCGCAGCTGTCAGGTTTCACTGCCTCCTTGTCAGTTTGCGATTGTGCAAGTGTTTAATTCAGTCATTTAAAGGTGCTTTAGTATCAGGAGTGTTGTGGCTAATAAAATTTGGTACATTTATTCTGACAAAATTTCCAAGTGCTACACATCGTTACATTAATGGGGGCTGTACTGGCAGTCGACCTCGCCCTCCAGGATCTACTGCGGAGGGAGTGGAGGCAGTGAGAAAGATTGCAAGATGTGGCCAGTGGGAGGAGGAGGGCCATCAGGGCTCTCAACAGGAGGCCTTACCCGCCGAGGGTATTCTGAGAGCACTTCTCCTACCTCCAATTAAGCAAGGAGCAGTGTATTAGAAGGCTCTGCTTCAGCAAGGAGGAGGTCACAGAATTCTGCCACCTCCTGCAACCAGACCTCGAGCCTCAGATCAAGTCAACCACTGCTCTCTCAGAGGCAGTCAACGTCATCGTCGCCCTCAATTTCTTCGCCAGTGGTTCCTTCCAATCTGCAACAGGAGATATAGCGAACATCTCGCAGTTCGCCATCCATCACTGCATCCGGGACGTCACAGAGGCTCGCTACATTAGGAGAAGGGACTACATTTCCTTCCCCATCACCAGAGAGAAGCAGGACAAACGTGCATGTGGCTTTGCCAGGATAGCGGGCTTCCACATGGTGCAGGTTGCCATTGACTGCACCCACATGGCTTTGCGGGCACCGCGTAACAGTCCTGAGGTCTTCCATAACCACAAAGACTACCACTCACTTAATGTGCAGTTGGTGTGCGACCACAGACAGCAAATCCTCAATGTGAATGCCCGCTATCCTGGCAGCAGCCACGATGCCTTCATCCTGTGCCAGATCGGTGTGCCAATACTCTTCCAGTCACCACATCAAGCTCGTGGCTGGCTGGTCAGACAAGGGCTATCCGCTCTCCACCTGGCGCATGACTCCCCTCTGCAACCCTAACACTCCTGCTCAGCACTCATATAATAAAAGCCATGCTGCCACCAGGAACATCATCGAGCAGACCATCGGGGTGCTCAAGCAAAAGTTCCGCTGCCTTGACCATTCAGGAGGTGCCCTCCAGTACTCGGCTGAGCGGGTGTCCCATTTTGTTGTGGTCTGCTGCATGCTTCTCAACTTGGCCATCATGAGGGCCCTGCCCTTGCCACCAGGGATAGTAGGACCAACTCAGGAGGAGGAAGAGGGAGAGGAGGAGAAGGACGAGGAGGAAGAGGAAGATGAGGAGGAGGAGGAGGAACAGGAGCGAGGGAGGAGGCAGCCACTCAATCAGCCTTCTGGACCGCTTCATCAGACAGCGGTTCCAATAAATTAAACCCCAGTTCCCCGTTGCTCACCACATCCCCATCATTCCATCACTGTCACAGGCCATATCACAGCGCAAAGCTGAAAAGAGAGACACCAAAAAATCATCCAGAGCCACTTAAAGAAATTATCAATAATCAGTGAACACATATGTACAACAACAATATTAGCTATTCACCCTTGTGCAATCCCTTAGTGCCCCTCGTTACAGTGCCTTTGCCTACTCTAAGGCTCATATGAAGTGTTGGCCCAGTGGCTGCAGCACGGCGGGTGGAAGGCTGCTGAGTGTCCGTGCGGGAGAGTTCAGACACCTTTGACCAGCTCTGGGCCTGGAAGTCCCGGCTGTAGACTGCACCACCTCAGCATGGGTGGCAGCAGTCTGGGTTGGCTTGATGACAGGTAGCGACAAGGGCAATGGCGGAGTGCCAGTACTGGGAGCAGGAATGCTGTCATCCTGAGAGATGACAGCAGCTTCCTGCTCCACTGACCCACTGGCACTCCCCCAGGGCAGCACCTCAGCATCACTACCAATCTGCTGGAGCACAGATTGCTGGCCTGCTGCGACACCGTGAAAGCCCCGGTCGACGGTGGTAGACCCAGCCATGATGGCAGCAGTCAGAGCTGAGACTGCATGAGAGCAGTCTGAGAATCGATGGCACCAAGCATAGACTGCATTACAGCACTAAGACGATGCGTGGCTTCCGCCTGTGCTGCAATGGAAGCTGCAACATCGCCCATCACACGCGGCATGAGGTCTGGGTCGCCACGGTCTCTCTGGGAGTCTATCATCCTTTTCAGACTGCAAATGATGGGCTCCATGGTGTGCGTAGAGCTCTGTGCAATGTTGGATGCGAACTCCTCCACGCTCCTTACCATTGCCGAGAGGCTCTCAGGCAGCCTTGCCATTGCACCTATCATCTCCATGTGCATGCCCATCACCCTTCTTCTAAAGGCCTCCCCATCGAGGTCCTCATCTGAGTCCTGTAATGGCCCAGATATTCCGATCATAGGCCTCCCGTGGGCGGAGGACTGCGATCTGGAAAAATCTGCACCCTTACCTGAGGGGCTCCCATGACGCGCACAGTTCCGATGCTGGGCCTCTCCAAACTGCCGGTGCACAGGGCCCACGTATCCCAGAGGCGCAGGTAGTTAGCAGCGTCCCTGGGAATCACGTGGGCCATGGGGAGCCAATCACAGAAGGGAATCTCCCTTCATACATTTGACAGGAAGACCTGTCAAATATATGAATGGAGATCACCCCAAAACATAGTAAAACTTTAAATAAATAAAAAAAAAATCACAATTTTAAAATGACTTGAAAGTCCAATAAATTAACTATTTTAAACAAAACTTTAAATTTTTGAAAAAATAATTAAAGTTTTTTACGGGGCTAAAAATAAACGTACCTTTTTTTAAAGTATTTTTAAATGATAAATCAGTGGAATTTTTTTAAAAACTTTTTTCAACTCTTATCCTGGTAAAAGCAGGCTTTACGCCTGCTTTTACCGGGCGCAAGAATTGTAAGTGTTTTCTGCGGGCGGAGGGTCTCCAAAAAGCGGAACTCTCCGCCCGCAGAGGCCCTTCTCCAGGGCAGCCGGAGGATCTGTCAAGAGCTTTCTTGACAGATCGGAAATGCCGGTTTCCAGCGCATGCGCAGTGCATGCCTGAAACCGGCATTTCCGATGACCCTACGGGTGGGTACACAGCGCGTACCCACCCGTAGGGATCGGAATATCCGGCCCATCGAACTCACCCTCCGGGGAGCTGGCTCCCGAGATACCCTTTCCCCCTGGCCTTGCTGGAGCCCGCTTGTCCCCGGTGCATCACTCTGTGCAGATCCTGCTACTACACTAGCCTCTAAAGAACGTGTAGTGCCCGTATCTGAGCTGATGCCTGCAGGTGAGACATGCAGTGACGTGGTGTGTTCTTCGTCCTCCTCTTCTTCCGCCTCGCTCTCTACGGTGCCCTCAGGGACAAGCTGCTCAGCTGCTTGCTCATTATCTGAAAGCTTAAAGGCACAAGAGTCAAGTTAAGGTGAGGGGAGGGGGGGCAGGAAGGAAGAAATGCATGCATACAGCATGATTAGCTGGAAAGTGGGAAAGGCTTGTGGGGTGAGGTGGAAGTGGGATGTGAGAAGAAGGAGTAGGGACGATATTGTTGTTGTCCCCAAGAGGTTCAAAATCGCTAGTGGCCACGGCGCCCACCACCTGGCACCCAATGATTTGCAGCACTCTTTCTTCCAGCTCAGACAGTGGTTGGGTGTCGGCTTGTCCCCCACCTATGCGCTCCTGCTCCCTCCTGTTGTGAGCGACCTTGGCCTGCAAGAGAAAGGAAAGTGTGTGAGTGAGTGTGTGAATGTGTTTGGGAGATGTGCCTGCCATAGTTGAATAGCTGTCATTTTGTGCAAGGTGTGAGATGTGGGTGTGAGTGTTAGTAGGTGGAGACTGTTGGTGGGTGAGTGCTGGGGTGTAGTGTTTTGGGCAGTGTGTGAAGACTGTGGTTCAGATGGTGGTATGTAGCATTTGTTGAAGCATTGACTCAACCTGACCACCTGAGTGAGGTTGTTAAATTTCTTCCTGCGCTGTGTGTGGGTCCTGGGGACCACTGTGCTGCCCGAGACCTGCTGGGCTACCTCCCCCCACATGGTGCGGAAGACTTGCGGCGAGGGCCCCCTGCCACTTGCCGGTTACAGCACCGCCCTCCGTCTCTCCACAGCGAGGGCCAAGGCCTCCAATGCTTGGTGGCAGAATCTGTGCGCTCTCTCCCTGGGCCGTTGATCTGCCATAATGACACCTCCTTCAGTGGTCCGGTTCCTTCTCCTTGGCCTCCTGCTGCTTGCTGAGACAGCTGCAGAACCAGCAATGCTGAGAATGAGGTTCTGCAGCATGATTGAACCTCCCTTTAAGAACTGGAAAGAGCCTGTGGCAATGATGACTAACGATTAGACTGCACTTGAAATTGCTTAGCGCTTTGAGTCTAACACCACTGAGCTAGGTCATTAGCGCTTGATTTAGCGCTCCCATCCTTTCTTTGAGCGATGACACTGAATTTTGCATGCAGCGAGATTCATTAGCGCCTGGCGCTAAATCTCAAACTTTTCCAAAGTTAGTGCCCACTCCTGGGCTATAATGAATTTCTCCCCCTATGATTCTATAAACAAGAGTCCCCATCTGCCTGCTCAGGTAGACATAAAGGAGTATAAATTCATCTTGGTCAGTAGCACAAAATGGGTGATAGTGAATCGTCAGTCTGTTTTGCACTCCAACTGATTAAGAAAATTGGGCGAGTGCAAAGTGAGCTGCAGATTCAATATCACCCGTTTTTCACTACAACCCAAGATGAACTTACACCCCAAATGGTTCCATGGCATTATTCAAAGAAGAGCAGGGAGTTTCTCCCTGTATCCGGGCTAACATTCGTCACTCAACCAACGCCATGAAAAACAAATTATTTGGGCAATTATTTAATTTCCTGTTTGCAGGACCTTGCTGAGTTTAAAGTGGCTGCCTTGTTTACCTACAGTGACTACACTTCTAAAGTACTTCATTGGCTGTGTAGCACTTTGGGACATTCTGAGGACATGAAAGCACTATAAAATTCAAGCTAGAATATTGGGATAAAAAGGAGCGATGGTGATTTTATTTTAAAAAAGAGTAATTAATTTGTACAACTGCACATCTCTTTCGTTTTAGAGCTTATAATAATGACCTCTTGAAAAAAATCTGCTTAATTTGGAATACATGTGATTTTAAAATAATTAAAAGATAATTGCTTATTTCTAGATGGATTGATTGTAGTTCTGGTCCTATACAATAAAGCAGAAATTTACACTGATTAGCTGCATAAGAGATTTAATTGATGTTGATCATTCATCTCATACACATGCATTTTAATGTGTATTGGCAGGAGGGTGGAATGTGGGTTTAAAGTGATTAATGTGCTGCCATAAACTGCACGTCCTGGTTTGACATTGGCACCGTTTGATGCCCCCTTTATAGTACAGACGCGCTGGTTGTTAGAGACAGTGCCAATCTCCTGAAGCAAGGTTTTAACTTCCTGCCTCAGACCAAAAACGCACCCGTGCAAATCTTAAAAAGAAATGTACCACTGGCACTGTTTTGGTGTCTGGCTACCGGAAAGCAGAACTGTCAGCCAGAAATGAACTATGGGTATTACTAGCCTATATGGACTTTGGCTTGACATCAAGGAAAGTTTGTAACCAGACTGGTAAAGTAGGAGGTATGACATCCAAACTAAAAAAAGAGCACCGCAGACGAGCAGTTCTAGCAGCTGGTGCCAAAATAGCATTGAAAGTCATAATGTCACTGAAAAGTTGACTGCCCTATTGATCTTCTATATATTAAAATTATAAACTTAATGTGGACTGTCTGGAAACCTATTTTACAATTATACTCTAGGCAGTGCAAATTCCAAACAGTATGAAAGGTGGTCTCATACCCCAACTGAGGCCAGTTTGGCTTCAGTTATAATGCATATTTCACATTGAGGAGAAGCCTAAATTACTTTACAACAATGCAAAATGGGCATCATAAGTGAGGTTATTAAATTATTTTCAATAGCTCTACCAGTAAAAACATAGGGGCACCATTTCAAAATTTGGGAAAACTTAAAGCTTTCTGGACAACCTTTTTGGTGACACGTGACAGGTAACATTTGCGCCACATGAGTGACCAGCAATGATCATCTCCACCATGAAAAGGGACAACCAGCTCAACCTGACCTTAGACAGCATTCTGGGGGTCACCACTGACCAGATATTTAATTGGACCAGCTATATCCACATCTGCGGCAAAAAGAGCAGGGCAGAGGCTGGGTACTCTGATGAGTGGCCTACCTCCTTATCCTCCAAAGCCTGTCCATCATCTATAGGGCTCAAGTCAGGAATATGATGGAATACTCACCACTGGATTGGCACAGCTGCAACAACACTTAAGAAGCTCAACACCACCCAACACAAAACAGTCTGCCCGATGCCCCTAGCACTGGAACTCAATATCCACCTACTCCACCACCAGTGCACTGTGGCTGCAGTATGTACTATCTGCAGAATTTACTACAGCAACTCACCAAGCTTATTTTGACAGCCCCATGACCTTTACCATTGAAAAAAACATGAGTAGCAACAGCAAGGGAGCAACATCATCTGCCAGTTCCCCATCAGGTTTCACACCATCCTGACTTGGAGATATATCTTTGTTTCTTCATTGTTACTGAGTCACATCATGGAATTTCCTACCCTACAGTATCATGGGAGCACGGTTACAACAGGAACAGAAGTGATTCAAAGAGAAGCCTACCAGCGCTTTATCACGGCAACTAGGGATGGGCAATAAAAGTGTTGCAGCATTGCCCACATCTCAAGTGCCACAGTTAGAAAGACATCTGGATTGAAAGAAATAGATTGGAAAGTCTGTCTCCATCATTGATCCATAACTCTTACTTGGAATGTGTTAGGTGGGTGAAATGACCTTCTCCTATTTCACATTTCCTCAGGCTCATTCAAGTAGTACGTAATTGACACTCCTTGATCACAGAAGCTTGCGTCTTCAACTAACATAAAATGAAGTCTCAGGCTTTGTCTACAGAGTAGTTCTCAGGCCACAGCAGGCAATTTGATATTTACCTGCAAATGTATGAAGCGTTTATTAGTTTGTACTGCAATCCAATTCTGGGTACTGCCAGCAGAGGGCAATCTGTTTAAAATCAGAACACACACCCAATCATATTACAAAAATATTAGAAGGGTTGTTTTTAATTTATATGTATGTTTTGCTTAGGCAAAATAAGTCTACTTCTTCAGAGTAGGTGAGAGTAGGTGTCATTTTATGCCATTTGTATGGACAAATGATCACTGGTTTTTAGAGTTAAGACTCTTCACTTATGGCGTTGGAGTGCACCAGTTCAGCAGAACTGAGTGTTACTGTACTTCAGGAGGAGGGTCCATGGGGGCGATCTTTGGCTTCCGCCCGGAATAGGTGCACAGTTAGTGGAGCGGCTTTTCCGCCTCCTGCAAGGTTCGGGCCTCATTTAAATGCCACCAATGAACTAAAGGCATCAAGCAATCATCCCGCCTCAGCTTGCCACTTGTGGAAGGGCGGGAAATCCACTGGGTCCCACATTAAGCCAGCTGGCAGATTGGGCCGGGAGGGAGTCGATCCCGGGGTGGGGGGAGAGCTCACATAGGCTGACAGTTGGCCAGAGTTTCTTCTGGACCCAGGAGGAGCACACCTGCTCCTCGTGGCCCCACAAGAATAAAGATTGTCCGTTTCTTGAGCGGTCTCCAGCGGTCCCTTTAACTATCGCTGATTAAGCCACTCAATATCTGCTATAAATGGGCAGCATGCTCTTCCCATTCGTACCTGAAAATAGCAATTGGGGTCCTACAACCAACATAAGACTCAGATTTGTATATTTAAGCAGCTTTTTGCTGGAAACAGGCAGTGTACTGCTCACCCATTTACAGGCCCGCCTGAAAATTGGGCATCAATGGGATGGCCAAGGTGCCTCGCCTCCCGATTTTGAACTGCCAGCAGTCTGTCTTTCATGCAAGGACTGGGCCGCTGCCAGTTGAAAGTTGCGCCCCCATATATCTAAATAGGTTTGTCATCAGCCTCAGACTCAAGGATATACAAAAAATCAAGACTGAGAAAGGACAATTTGGACTGTTATAGCATCTAGCTTCCTTTTGAAAATCCTTTGGCCTATAAATTCAGCCATGCAGCACACGTTTTTCAGGCACTAACTGGCCTACTAAGCCCCCAATATGGCGGGCAGGAAGCGCGCACATTTCCGGCCAGATTTGCGCCACCCGCAATAATGGCACAGGAAAAAATAGGCGTCCGGGGCCCACGCCTGAAACCTGAATATCCAAATAAGAGGCCTAACACCTGTTTGAAGTCGCAACTTAAAGATTGGGTTGCCCCAAGGTAGCCAGCACTCAGTAAAACCAGGCCTGTCAACTACATGGTAAGTTTTTGAAATGTACTTACCTGAATGTGGAGCAGGGAGGAGCAGGAGTGCTCCCGACCCCACATTTAAAGAACGCGGGCCACCGCCCCCCCCAACCAGGCCTCCGATGCTCCACCCCTAGACTCCGATGCTCTCCCTGGCCCCGATGCTCCTCCGGCCTCTGGTGCTCCCCCCCCCAGCCTCCAATGCCCCTGACTTTAGATTGGTAATCAATCCCCCCACTGTACGTTTGGAATGCCAGCAGTGTGGTTAAACTGGGTAGCCCTGTCATATACTGTTGCTGATCAGTGGGAAAGAAGATGAAGGTATTGGCTCTGATGAGTTTCATGCATGCACATAACAACAATCACTCTGCAATAGAATTCATTTTATGAGGAGCCAGAGGCATATAAATCGAGGGCTTGGTGGTGACTGGCAGTTCAAGGATTCCTGCCGCTCTTATTGAATCAGAAGACATGTTCTGTAACCGCCTCCCTGTTAAACCTTTTCGAGCATGCAATGATATTATATTCTTTAGCAGTAGTGATGGCACTAAGGATTAGGATTTTTTTTACAAACCTTGATCTGATATAAGATTACAGAGTGGCAACACATACTTTTAATAAACCCTTAAATGCCAATTATCAAATTTATTTAAAGTAAACTACTACTAATAATAAATGAATATTTTACTCCAAATAAACTTTTATTAACATTTAAATATGTCAACCATGAAGCTATCTTTCCAATGGGTTTACTTTCTACAGGTAACATATAAACTGTAAATTTACCAAATTGTGATATTCAGATTGGTTTGCTTAGTGTGCACAGAAAGTACATCAAGAGGCAGGGTAATTCTGCTTTTGTAGGATTAAATCCACAACTTTTGCATATTAACTAGGCTGACATTTTAAATCTGCAAACTTCTAATTGGTTATTTCTCTTCAAGATCGCTAAAGTAATCTCATGGTGTGAATTACCTTTTGTTGCAGTTCTAAAATAAAATACCTTTTTGTAGCTAAAAAAAGCTCTGTTGAAATACTTAGTGACCTTGTGTGGCACATTATTTCCACTGCCAAGTCTTCAGTTAAATAAATGCGCCTCAGACGTGATTGTCCTGTGAACAGTGGCATTGCTGTGCTGTGGAGACAAAGAAGTTTCCATTCCTTCCTCTTGAGAATTGTTACTTTAAGAACAACCAACCGCACCACCTCCCCCCCCCAACCCCATGACCAAATGTGACTTTTCAGCAACCAGATTTATCTCTCATACAAAGCTAGCCCTGAATTCAACTATAAAAAAATGCAATCTGTTGCTTGGTGCATTTCAGTTCACAGATAAATAATGTGCATTGCCACGTGAGGTATCAATTTTAGGTCAAAGTTGAAACATTGTACATCAAATGGAAGAAAGTAGGAACATGTTATTTTAAAACTCCTATTGATCTGCTCGAATTGATTTTCTTAATTAGTTATCGCAGTTGATTTCTGGCGATGTTTGTGCCCTTACATACCATATTTTCTCACATATATATTAATCCATAGACCTATTGAAGTTTATATCATAAAAGGAGTCCATTCAGCCTATCATCCCTGTACCAGTTCTTTGTTAAGAGTAATACAAAACTAATTCCACTAACCCACACTCTCCCCTTGGCTTGTATGTTTCTTTGTTTCAAATATTTATCCAATGTTACCTTAAAAGATGCAACCGTCTCTGCCTCAACCACTCAACAGTTGCAAAGCATTCTATGCTTCAACAATTCTCTGTATAAAGAATTTCTCCTAACCTCTCTTCACACACTCTTAATGATAATTTTAAATTAATGACCCCTCATCACCAACTCTTTAACCAGAGAAAATAGTCTTTTTCTATTCACTCTTATAAAACACCTTGATAATTTAAAAACATTCTCAGTGTCCTCTGCTCCAGTGATCACAGTCCCAGTGTCTCAAGTTGCTCCTTGTAACTATAGTTTCCCATCTCTGGCATCATCCTGGTAAACCTATGCTGAATGCTTTCTACAGCTTTAATGCCCTTTCTATAATGGGTGCCCAAAAGTGCACACATTACTCCAACTGTGGCCTAATCAATGTTTTGTATAAATTCATTATTCATTCTTTACTCTTGTAAGTAAAGCCCATATTGATAAAAACCTAAAATTCTATTGGCCTTTTTTACAGCTTCATCTACCTAGACATGTGAAGTTAGCCACTATAAATGTGAAGTTATCCACTTTGGTAGGAAAAATAGAAAAGCAGAGTATTTTTTAAATGGTGAGAGATTGGGAAATGTTGGTGTTCAGAGGGACCTGGGGTGTCCTTGTACACGAACCACTGAAAGTTAACGTGCAGGTACAGCAAGCAATTAGGAAAGCAAATGGTATGTTGGCCTTTATTACAAGAGGATTTGAGTATAAGAGTAAAGATGTCTTACTGCAATTATATAAGGCCCTGGTGAGATCACACCTGGAGTATTGTGAACAGTTTTGGTCTCCTTACCTAAGGAAGGATATACTTGCCATAGAGGGAGTGCAACGAAGGTTCACCAGACTGGTTCCTGGGATGGGGGGATTGTCCTATGAGGACAGATTGAGTAGACTAGGCCTATATTCTCTAGAGTTTAGAAGAATGAGAGGTGGTCTCATTGAAACATACACAATTCTTACAGGGCTTGACAGGGTAGATGCAGGGAGGATGTTTCCCCTGGCTGGGAAGTCTAGAACCAGGGGTCACAGTCTCAGAATAAGGGGTCAGCCATTTAGGACTGAGATGAGGAGAAATTTCTTCACTCAGAGGGTGGTGAATCTTTGGAATTCTCTACCTCAGAGGGCTGTGAAGGCTCAGTCGTTGAGTATATTCAAGACAGAGATCGATAGATTTTTGAATATTAAGGGAATCAAGGGATATGGGGATAGGGCAGGAAAGTGGAGTTGAGGTAGAAGACCAGCCATGATCTTATTGAATGGCGGAGCAGGCTCGAAGGGCCAAATGGCCTACTCATGCTCCTATTTCTTATGTTCTTATGTACCTGCACTCGCGCTTTCAGTCTTTGAACCTGTAGCTCTCTGTTCATTAACATCCTTGAGTGTCTTTCCTTAAATGTCTGCTCCTATTCCTCTTTTTCCTTCCAATATGTATAACCTCACGATTATCTATTTTCTACATTGTGTAAAGCAGATTAACCACAACAGGGCACATAATGACATTAGAGGACATGTCAGACAAAGATGAGTTTGATTATATATGAATTTTTGCTGCTGTTCCAGATTATTTTTTTCAGCTGTACAGTCCTCTGTTGAAATGTTTAATGACCTTGAATATCACAGAAATGTTTGACTCCTGAGTCCACTGTTAAATAGATGGGCCTCATATAACATTGTTTTGATAACTGTGTTATTGCTGTGCTAATACTCCAGAATTTCCTAGAGCCATGTGCCATAGGCCCTTGAACAGCACAAAAGAAAGAGGAAATTATGGAGTAAGTGACTTATGCCATCACTTATGGCAAGTCATAATTTCCCATGACTTTTCCGTTGCTTTCCCATTACCCTCACTGAAAACAGTGAGAAGTTAATTATCATAGCTCCACCCTCATTAAAATCAATGGTTATCGCAAAATTCTGAATTAATTCTAGTTTTATGGCAATGGTACTGGTGAGTGGTGAGCCCTTGGTGATTAGGCAGAGCCGTGAATTATTGCTCTGAGATCTGTAATCTTTAAACATGCATTCCAGTTGGCCTGAGCTCATTTGCTTATTTTCCAGAGAGCCTGATCCATAGCCATATTGGAGGCTTAGGGGGATGTTTACCACCCGATAAACGGGCCTGGATGATAATATGAGTGAGTGGAGGGGGAGTGCAAGGGGGTTGGAGTATAAGAGTAAGGAAGTCTTGCTGCAATTATATAGGGCTTTGGTGAGAGCACACCTGGAGTACTGTGCACAGTTTTGGTCTCCTTACTTAATGAAGGATATACTTGCTTTAGAGTGGGGGCCAACAAAGGTTCACTGGATTGATTTCTGGAATGAGAGGGTAGTCCCATGAGGAGAGATTGAGTAGAATGGGTCTTGCCAGCGACGCCCACATCCCATGAATGAATTAAAAAAATTCTCTGGCGTTTTAGGAGAATGAGCGGTGATCTCATTGAAACGTATACAATTCTTAGAGGGCTTGATAGAGTAGGTGCTTAGAGGCTGTTTCCCCTGGCTGGAGAGTCTAGAACTAGGGGTCATACTCTTAGGATAAGGGGTTGGCCATTTAGGACTGAGATGAGGAGAAATTTCTTCACTCAGAGGGTTGTGAATCTTTGGAATTCTCTACCCCAGAGGGCTGTGGATGTTCAGTCGTAGAGTATATTCAAGACTGAGATCGATAGATTTTTGGACACTAAAGGAATCAAGGGAATTGGGGATAGGGCGGTAAAGTGGTGTTGAGTTAGAAGATCAGCCATGATCTTATTGAATGGTGGGGCAGGCTCGAGGGGCTGTATGGCCTACTCCTGCTCCTAATTCTTATGTTCCTATGTAGAAGATGGAATATGAAAAAGATGATACTGGCTCCAGATTCACCCTTCTGCACTCCCTCTATGATTTCAATCCCAAGAATTTGTAAAGTGCCATTTTTGAAGGTACTCAAGGGCAGACAATTCTGGGTCTTCCTCCAGTTCTGATCTGCTGGCCTGAAAGCGGTAAAGTAGTTTTGAGATTCCCGGAAGTGTCAGGACTACATAAGTGGCACCCACTCTGTAGCCCACCATATGTGAATGCATCACCATGCATCATGCAGCTAGATTTTGTTAGGATTTGTTGTGCAAAGTCCCTTTAAGAAAGAGCTTCAGTGATAACTTAACAGTTAATTGGTGCCTGCTGCTATTTAGGTATCCACATAAAAAGTCTGTAATGTAGTCTGAGTGTTTTGTATAGCCAATGTGTAACCAGAGAGCATGGAAACACTTAACATAAATACTTTGGCCGTCTAATTGGTACAAGGTTAATACTTATGGGTAGTCTTGCCTCGGTTAATTTTTTTGAGTCCACAAGCTTTATTCTTATTTGGCACTAGTTCCATTGGGTGGTTCAGTCCACATTGACGCTTTATGGCATCTTCTCCCAGGCACTCTTTACTACTCTCCTGTGGGGAGGGTTGCCACATAGGACAACCCTTCTTTCCTCCACTTCTTGCACCAACAGTTCTAAAGCCGTATCAGAAAACCTGAGTGTTCCGTTTGCTCCATTATGAGTCTGTACAATGCAAGCAGGTAACTAAATCTTCGTCCTGAGATTTCCTGGGAAAAGTGACCTGCTCTTCAAATGGCAGCTGCAGCCCTTTTAAATGACAGCGGCTGTGACAGATATCCCACCCAATCTGCTTGCTCTCTATAACTGGCGAATGATATGCTGCAAGCGCACAGGAAATATCTATTTCAGTCTGACCCAGGAAGATTGGTCAGGGTCAGGCATGTGGTTCTCAGGTGGGCACAAAGCCCATTCCATTATGTCCCCCACGATTTGTGAACATTGTAGAAAACATGGACAATACAGTTAAAAGCCTGAAAAAAACAGATAGGTGCTCCTCATTAATTCTTAACTTTTGATGCTTCATAGAATGTGTTAAGATGACCTATACTCCTAAAATTAATTTGTGTTGAACATGATCTGAAAGCAAACATCCCAGTATTTGTTTGGCAGATACATGAATTTATTAAATGTGCCCACCAGGTTCAGCAAACTAACTCTGGTGAATAGTTAAAAAAAAACTTAAGTCACTACCACCCAACCTTTATTGTTAGGCAAGCTCCTCCCTGCCCTTCTTCATGGGTTATAACAGAGGGGCAGCTATTTGCTATTTAATCCAGCAGCATTGCAGGAACCTCTCCAGGTTAAAGTGAGTATGAGAAAGGTTAAAAGTAAATTCATTTAATACAAAGCATTACAAGGTCCCTATTAGAAAAGTACAGATGATATACAAAGGAAAATGTTGGCATTGTGGTGAAAGCTTACACACATATTATGTACTTACTTTAGGATTTCAACGTTCTGGAGGTACAGGGTATAATTGCAGGAATAGTGTTGTTTTGTTCCCAATAGTAATAACTCTGACCAATTGAGATATGATACTGGTAGGGTGCCTATTGAATGAGAGACAATGTCAATACAGAAGGGATATTCCTGTAGTTCCAAGATACTTTTATAAAGACTGAAAGATGCTGAACAGGGCTAGAACCAACACAAAGCACAATAATAGGCAAGGATGTTGCACTTTATGGTTGACTTTGTTAAAAATTAATAGAGTGCCTGAAGTTGGATTACACTGGGGATTGGATTAACTGAGTGATGCATTTGAGTCCTACCTTGTGGGATAGTTTTATGTTGAATGAAATGATAGGTGAGGAGAGTTATAATATTGCAGGAATTCCTTTCACATTCTGAAGAATCCACACCTGAACGGTATTTCCCAGTTTGCCCTTTGTGCAGCTGCATGAAGAAAAAAATACTTTGGCCAGACACACTGTCATATGTGCATTGCCATGAGTTGAATTAGGCTCAGATTAAAATCACATTCCCCAGCTTCATCTGAGCTCACAGTAATACCACTCCTTGGCATGAAAAATCTACTTCATAAACAGCATGAAAATCATTAGTAGAGCAGTACTTTTAAACATTGTAATTTGAGTTCCTAACTTGCTTAAATAAATGAGTCAGCATAATAAATAACAGTCATTTTGTTATGAGCCATAGGCAAATAAAGAACAAAAAGAGCCCTGCTGTAAAATTGAAAAGTGAAGACTTTGAGGTGATCTAATTGGAGAATCGAACTGAAAAAAATTGATCCAGAAAAATTATTCACTGTGGCGGAAGATTCAAATACCAGATAACACAAGTTAAAAATAACAAGTTAGAAGTAAGATGAATCTTTTATTTACCTAAAGGGGTAATGGAGCTGTGGAATAAGTACCAAGGAAATCCATTGGAAGTAGACAGTTTAAATGAGTTTGAGACAATTTGATGCATTTTTGTAATACACGAGAAGACAAATAGGTTTGATTTATTGATGTAAAAGGAAGACACTTGCTGGGGCTAATGAAAATATTGGTGGTAACTTTTTCTTACTCCTTAGGTAAGTTTGGCTTTAAATCATCTAAATTTACATAGGATTACATAGGATATACAGCATAGAAACAGGCCATTCAGCCCAACCAGTCCATGCCAGCGTTTATGCCCTACTCGAGCCTCCTCCCGTCTTTCCTCATCTAACTCTATCAGCATAACCCTCTATTCCCTTCTCCCTCATATGATTATCTAACCGCCCCTTAAATGCGTCTATACTGTTCGCTTCAACCACTCACCACTCTTTGGATAAAGAAGTTTCTTCTGAATTCCCTATTTGATTTCTTGGTGACTATCTTATATTGAGGGCCTCTAGTTTTTCTCTTCCCCACAAATGGAAACACTCTCTCTGTATCTACTCTATTTCATGGTAGAGGTTGAAAGAAAAAAAATCAAACCGAGCCCAAATCGTGAGAAATTATGAAAGAAATCAATATGCCCCAGACCATTCTGCAGCCCTTGGCACAGCTATGTTCCAATTATGCAGGGCAACTGCCTCAGCTTGCTACAGGTCAATAGGTCAGAGCTTTGCACCTGCCCTCAATTGTTAGGATCGACTGAGATGGAAATGTGGAGTTTCTGAGCCTGAAGTGTCTAGAGAATTTCATTAGCAATTTCTGCAGCTGGGAAATACCTTTTTCAATGATTTTGTTTGCCATTCTGTCTATGCAGACCTCAACTTGTTTCTCACTGCTTCTGGCACGATCAGACCACCAGCAGATTTTTGAACCACTCCAACCTGCGATGAGTGCTTCTCAAGAGCAGGTATGGTATTCCCTATGTGCATACCCTTCTAAGCTATTATCATGGAGGAGGAGGAGCAGCACCTGATGGAGCAAAGGAAGAGTAGCACAGGAAGGAGATATTATCCCATCCCCTAAACATAGGTCATATGAGGACCTTACTGAGATGTATATGAGTGTGCTTCACCAAACAGGCAATAGGGCAGCTCTTCCATTTATGGCATCAGGACCTGAAGCCACGCTCGTCTGCCCGCACAGCTCTCTCGATGTGGCTATGAAGGCGACCACCATACTCAACCTCTGTGGCATTTTCTCATCTCAGGCAGTCATAGGGGATCTGTGTAATATCTGCCAGGCTGTGCATTCAACAGGTCACTGACGCAATTTCCAGACGAGCTTGCAAATTCATCACAGCAAGGCAGCAGTGAGATAAGGCCATACAGTTTTATGGGGTTGCTAGATTTCCCTAGGTCCAGGGTGCAATTAATGGCATCCACATTGCTTTGTATGTTTCCACAGAACACACCCTCAACTACCTCAGCAGGCAGGGCTTCCACTCCCTCAATGTACAGACATCCTGCAGAGAGGATCCTGTATGTCAATGCTTGAGATACTGGAAGTTGTCCCGATGCATTCATCTGTTGAATTTTGGCCCTTCCTTTCTGCTCTTCATTGTTATCCAATGACCCACACTGGTAGGCCGGAATTTTGCCGACGCTCAGAGGGCGGGTTCGGAGGCGGGTCCGCTGTCAAAATCAAAATGATTGACAGCGGGGCGGTATCCCGCTCTGAACCTGCCTCCTTGTGAGTTTCCCTAGTGCCGGCTCTGCCTGCACGTTGCAGACCCGGCACTAAGCGGTGGGTCAGGCAATTCAGATAGTTAAGAATGTGTTTAAAGCAATGTAATCAGCATTTTACCAGGTATAAACCATTTTCCCAAGTTTTCCGCGAGGTTCACGTTGCTCGGGGATCACGCCAGGTAAGTGTGTCGGGTTTTAAACAACTCTCCATTCCTGTGAATAGGTGACAGCTGCAAAAGTGGTATAAAATCTACCATTTCACAGCTGTTCAATTTCCAATCTTAGAGGCTGGAGCCTTCAGGATTTGGAATACACTTTTCAGCTTTATGCAGTTTGGAAGTGTTTGGAGTAAACTCTCTATCCAGTGTCACCTCCTTTGAGCAACCTCTCTCACCATTGACAGATCACTTCTGTCATCTCAACTTCAGCTGCCAGCTATTCCATCAGCCATTGAAAAAATCTCACGTTGGTCCTCAGAATCCCACCACGATCAGCCCCAACACCAACATCACCAGGCACACCAGCAGCACCAGGCACACCAGCAGCACCAGCAACAGCACCAACCTTCTCCGCAATCACCTGATGCTGCACAAGACACAGGGCATCTGCACCCGAGCACATTGCTGCCCGGGAGGCCATGGATGGCCTCACCATGGCCAGATTTACTTCACTTGACGCTGCACACCATAGCTGACACATGATGCACCAGGTTGGCACCACCCCATACCAACACCATAAAGCATCCCTGCAATGTCCAAGCCATTCCTTTCACACCCTGAGGGGGGGTGGTACCATTATGTCTCATCATTCATTGCAACTCACTAAGCCACTTCCAAAGGTGCACACAGATCTGTCCAAGAAGGCAAAGTGTTGAAAATAAAGATTTCATTGTTTGACAGCACATTAACAGAAACTTTACATGAACATTGGCGATAACACTCAAGTGCCTACCCTGTGTGTTGTTAGTTGGTATGATTGGACAAGGATGAGGGTGAGTGTGAGGGGTGGCTAGTGAGATGGGGAAGTGATAATGTAGATAGAGGGGGATGGGTGGAGATGCAAGGTAAGTTGGTGTGAGTAAGGATGTGCAGGAGTAGGTAGGGAAGGCAGAGTGATGGGGATGTGATGAGTGGCACAGCAGGATGAGGCTGAGTGTGGCTTTGCAGTAACGTTTTGTGATCTACTGAGATCATTGAAAGGTTTGCACCACTGCAGCCTGGTCCTCCTGACCACATCCCTGCTTGTGGCCTCCTGCGCAATGTGCAACCAGGCTGCGTTGATCTCCTGGGGAAGTCTCTTCCACCAATGGGAAGGGAAGAGAACCTCCCTGTGTGCTGTGACTCCCTCCATAAGCATATGGAGGGAGTCACGGGAGAGCCTGGGTGCAGCTGTGCACCTCTGTGCAGTGCTTGTCAGTGTTTGCAGCACCTCAATGCTGCAGAACACTGACAGCACAACTGTCAAAATTATTGTGGTCATGGTCCCTTTAAGGAATAAAAACAGAAAATGCTGGAAATACTCAGCAGGTCAGGCAGCATCTGTAGAGAGCGAAATAGAGTTAACGTTTCAGGTCGACGACCCTTCGTTCTGACCTGCTGAGTATTTCCAGCATTTTCTGTTTTTATTTCAGATTTCCAGCGTCTACAGTATTTTGCTATTGTCCCTTTAAGGAAACCGGCTGATGATGCGTCATCAAATAACGTCATCCGACCCGCCTCCTATTAATTGGCTGAGAACCTCGCAGGGCGGGCTTAACAAGCCCAATCAATGGAATATCTTGTTGGAGGCTGGGATCGACACAGATGCGGGGTCCCCACATGCCAGGGACGTTGCCCGCCCCGCACCCGCCGAGGTTGGAAAAATCTAGCCCGTAGTATGTGATTGTGGATGTTAGGTGAAAACAGGATGACTCTTGGCTGTGATTGCCACGGTTGTTAAATAGCCTACCAACTGTCAGAATGCAGCCTCACACATGACCACTTGGGCGAAGTGTCATAGGTTAATGCCTTCACAATCAGGGTCACTGAAGGAGATAAAGATAAAAAAGTGGCAACACATGATGGACACTCCAGAATATTAATGTGTTTCCAACAATAGAATGCAAGTCAATCCAAAATTCTGAAGCTATTTAAAAAAATACATACCATCTCTTTGAAATGATGAACAGTGTGAGTCACATTAACCATGGATTTTCATTTACATTCTTGAACATTCATATTGTTATATAAACCAACAAAACATTTTTATAACAAACGTAAAATTTTGAATGGTTTATAAATACCATGTTAAAAAAAAAAGATTTTGAACTTTCCTAAAATAAAGATACTAAGAATACAAGGAAACATCTGTCTCAATATACAATGTTGATCACAAGCCTTTCAAAATCAGGCAACTATTCTAAACAGTCTCAGTCAGTCAGGCAGAAATTCCATTCCACTGAGAAGGGATTATTCACTATGTTCTCATGAAGTTCCACAAACAGAGGGAGATAAGTAACAAAATCCATAAATGTCATGACACCACTGCCATTCCGGTTAAACTTCTTCAGCACCTGGTTGCACAACCAAAAAAAAGAATACAGTGTCAAGATCATTTTCTTCGCTGGCAAAATGATTACAGTTTTACAAAATGTTCTTGGTGAAATGAATTAGGGCATTTAATCCACTTTCTGGTAAGTTCTGAATCCACTGGACAAGAACGTCTTCTAATTCAATAACATGCCAACTTTAACAATTTAAACAAGAAATATTTAAAAGTAGCAACAAAAATGGAGACAAAGAAATTAAAGGAGGCTAAACATCAAATATAATTTATATAACTATTTTAACAAATTTATTAAATCCTGGGAACTTTGATGATATAAATGCAGAATATTCAATGTAAACTCTGTAATTCAAAACTTATTCTATATTTGAGAATTACAGGATATTACATCTTTGGTATGTAACTGAACAGCTGTTTTAACAATATTGTCACAGCAGACTTTATTGCCTTTTCAGAACACTGCACAATCTGATATTTTCCCTTCTCCATTACCATAGTTGTTTTTAATGTTGGTTGATTGTCAAACCTAGTTACAGAAACTTTAAGAAATAATCTATACCCAAGTCCAAATCAACTATATACACCCAGTGGATCCAGGCACTGATCCCTGGAATAGCCCACTTCCAACCTTTCCTAGTCCGAGCAGCATCAATTGATTCTAATGCAAGTTAGAAAAGTAGTCAGCAAAACTAGTAGGGAGCAGAAACAAAGGCCAACAGTAAAGAGGGTCAAAGTGCAGAAAAGTATTAAACAGGCAAAGTTGAAGGCACTTTATCTAAATGCACATAGCATTCGCAACAAGGTGGATGAATTAATGGCACTATAAAAGTAAATGGGTATGATGTAATTGCCATTACAGAGACATGGTTGCAGGGTAACCAAAGCTGGGAACTGAATGTTCCAGGGTACTCAACACTTAGGAAGGACAGACAAAAAGGAAAAGGAGGTGGCGTAGCGCTGTTAATAAGGGATGAGATCGGTACGGTAGAGATAAAAGATCTTGGCTTGGCAGATCGTGATGTAGAACTGGAATCAGTTTGGGTGGAGCTAAGAAACAGCAAAGGGTGGAAAACATTGGTGGGAGTTGTGTATAGGCCACCAAACAGTAATGGTAATGCAGGGTACAGTATCAATCAAGAGATTAGAAGTGCATGTAACAAGGGCAATCATGAGGGACTTTAATCTACATATTGACTGGGCAAATCAAATTACCACTAATGGTGTGGAGGACAAATTCTTGGAATGCATGCGAGATGGTTTCCTGGATCAGTATGTGGAGGAACCAACCAGGGAACAGGCTATTCTGGATCTGGTACTGTGTAATGAGAAAGGGCTAATCAATAATCTTGTGGTAAAGGGGCCTTTAGGGACAAGTGAGCATAATATGATTGAATTTTACATTAAGTTTGAGAGTGATGTAGTCCAATCTGAAACTAAGGTCTTCAATCTAAACAGAGGAAACTACAAGGGTATGAGGGACAAGTTGGCCATGGTAGATTGGGAGACTACACTAAAAGGTATGAAGGTGGACATACAATGGCTAACATTCAAGGAAATAATGCGTAATTTGCAACAAACATATATTCCTCTAGGGCATAAAAACACAAAAGGAAAAGTGATCCAACCACGGCTAACAAAAGAAATTAAAACTAGTATTAAGTCAAAGGAGGAAGCTTATAAAGTTGCCAGAAAAAGCGGTCAGCCTGAGGATTTGGATCTTTTTAGAAATCAGCAAAGGGGGACCAAGAAATTGATAAAGAAAGGGAAAATGGAATATGAGCACAAACTAGCAAAAAATATAAAAACGGATTGTAAAAGCTTCTATAGGTATGTGAAAAGGAAAAGACTGACGAAGGTAAATGTAGGTCCTTTACAGTCAGAGACAGGAGAATTTATAATGGGGAATGAGGAAATGGCTGAGAAATTAAATAAATACTTTGTTTCTGTCTTCACGGAGGAAGACACAAAAAACCTCCCAGAAATACGAGAAAACCAAGGGTGTGAGAAGAATGAGGAACTTAAAGATATTACTATTAGTAAAAAAACAGTACTAGCAAAATTAATGGGACTAAAAGTCGACAAATCCCAAGGACCGGATGACCTACATCCTAGGGTTTTGAAAGAGGTGGCCATTGGAATAGTGGATGCATTGGCTGTCATCTTCCAAAATTCTATAGATTCTGGAACGGTTCCTGCAGATTGGAGGATAGCAAATGTAACCTCGCTATTTAAGAAAGGAGGGAGAGAGAAAACAGGGAACTACAGACCTGTTAGCCTCACATCAGTAGTTGGGAAAATGCTGGAATCTATTATAAAGGATGCAATAACTGGGCACTCAGAAACTAATAGTAAGACTGGGCAGAGTCAACATGGATTTATGAAAGGGAAATCCGGTTTGACAAACTTTTTGGAGTTCTTTGAGGATGTAACTAGTGGAGTAGACAAAGGGGAACCGGTAGATGTGGTGTATCTGGATTTTCAGAAGGCCTTCGATAAGGTCCCACACAAGAGGTTGGTGAACAAAATTAGGGCAGATGGAATTGGGGGTATTATACTAGCATGGATTGAGAATTGGTTAACAGACAGAAAACAAAAAGTAGGGATAAACGGGTCTTTTTCAGGATGGCAGGCTGTGACTAGTGGGGTACCGCAAGGATCGGTGCTTGGGCCCAGCTATTCACAATCTATATCAATGATTTGGATGAGGGGACTAAATGTAACATTTCCGAAGTTGCTGATGATACAAAGCTAGGTGGCAGTGTCAGTTGCGAAGAGGATGTGAAGAAGCTTCAAAGGGATCTTGACAGGCTCAGTGAGTGGGCGAGAACACGGCAGATGGAATATAATGTGGATAAATGTGAAGTTGTCCACTTTGGTAGAAAAAACAGAAAGGCAGTGTATTTCCTAAATGGTGAAAGATTGGGGAATGCAGATGCTCGAAGGGACCTGGGTGTCCTTGTACATGAGTCACTGAAAGTGAATGTGCAGGTGCAGCAAGTCATTAGGAAGGCAAATGGTATGCTGGCCTTCATTACAAGAGGATTTGAGTACAGGAGTAAAGAAGTCTTACTCCAATTATATAGGGCCTTGGTGAGACCACACCTGGAGTACTGTGTACAATTTTGGTCTCCTTACCTAAGGAAGGATATACTTGCCATAGAGGGAGTGCAATGAAGGTTCACGAGATTGATTCCTGGGATGGCGGGACTGTCGTATGAGGAAAGATTGAGTAAACTAGGCCTGTATTCTCTTGAATTCAGAAGAATGAGAGGGGATCTCATTGAAACATACAAAATTATTACAGGGCTTGATAAGATGGATGCTGGGAGAATGTTTCCCTTAGCTGGGGAGTCTAGAACCAGGGGCCACAGCCTCAAGATAAAGGGTAGGTCATTCAGGGCTGAGATGAGAAGAAATTTCTTCACACGGGGTGGTGAATCTTTGGAATTCTCTACCCCAGAGGGCTGTGGAGGCTCAGTGATTGGGTATATTCAAAACAGAAGTTGATAGATTTCTGACTAGTAAGGGCATCAAGGGATATGGCGATAGGGCCGGTGAATGGAGTTGAGGCAGAAGATCAGCCATGATCTCATTGAATGGCGGAGCAGGCTCGAAGGGCCGAATGGCCTACTCATGCTCCTATTTCTTATGTTCTTATGTTCTTGGTTTTTGTGTCCGTCAATCAATTTTTTTTCACGCTGCTACATTTCCTCTTATACATATGTCTAAATATTTCTAAAAAGCCTCTTGTGAGACACCTTATTGAACACCAATACTTCTTCAAAAAGCTCTATTAAATTTTAAAATTCGACTTGCCTTTATCTTTGATTAATTCATGTATTTCTAAATGCTTACTAATTCTATCCAAAAGATTACATTTTTAAAATCTTCTGGACGTGAATGCCAGATTTTAGATTAAAATGTACACAAATTAAGAAATAATTTATGTTAAAGAATGAAATGTTCAACCTCAATAACCACCTAGAAAGTTGCTTAAATTTGGATATCCTGATTATACTGGATATTGATGTTTATGAGCATTTCGAATCTGGTGGAACAAGAGGGAAATTCGAGTAATCAGTTTGCTGTTTGTTATTTTGCCAGGCCTCCACTAGTTTGGAGTTATGAAAAGGTCCTTTTTAAAATTCTGGTAGGTAATTCAGAGTAGCCACTTGCAATCTATCCTGGAATGTTGTAAACACATTCCAGGTTTTTAGATGAAACCAACTCTATTCAGGTCAATGAAAGTTGTCTAAACATCAGGATATTTTTTTCTCTATAACCTAATTTTAAATGGTTATAGTAACTCTTTTAACTTTTAAACCTATTGCGCACATTAATTTGCACTTGAGTCAGAATTATTGTTACAAATTACTGGTCAGGGAATCCTACTAACCACATGACACAATCTTATATGGCCATCACCACTTGCATGTTGAAGCTCTCTGTGCTTATATGTTTGACTTATTAGCTTCAATACAGAGAAGTAGCAGAAAAATCTATTTCCAAAATGTATAACTTGACTCAGCATGTTTTATTGTGGAGCATCACTCTACAAAGTAAATCCAACGTTAAACTGCAATTATTATTTTATTATGGGTTTAAAATTATTGTTTTCATATCAGGAAAAATAAAAAATATTACAACACATCTACCGTAGCTGATCTTCAGCTTAAAAATGGAATCTTGAATGTGCAGAAAAACACTCCCTTGTGTTTATTGGCCTCTCTCACTCAATTTGTTTATAAAGAAGAAAAAAATAAATATACACAGAATCTCCACATGCCTAATTTTAAAACTGAAATAAATCCTTAGGAATAAGAAATGTACTGTTAAAATAAGAATATCAATATTATGCTTTGTACTATAAATAGCATAATAGGTGGTCAAGGGTGAATCACAGATGTGTATGTGGTCTTGTTGGTTTTAGGTCACTAAATATATACAAGTGTCAGCCAAAACCAGCAAGGGATCCAAATACTTCTATAATTTATCCTCTCACTTTTATTCTGCATGAGGTATGCGAAGGTACTTTACATTTTTAGTTTCCATTCATAAAATATAACTTTTATCACATCTGTGTCAGTTTTCTGCACAGTGTGAAGCTTATCAATAATGAAGAATAATGTGACATCAAGTTACAAAAATGTTGCTAAAAAAAAGATTTGTCTCTGCTAATATAAAACTTCCAGTTTACAAGGACATTAGTTTAGGAAAGAAGATGATAAATGACCTTGTATATTAAAAAACATACTGCCTTGCTATGACAAATTAAGATTCACTATTGAAGGATCCCATCTCATATACTCAGCCCTAATGATGTGCATTGTCCTTAGCCTAAAATTACCATAAGAATGAAATAGTTGTTCCAAACTACTGTATTATAATTCCAAGGTTCAATTAGTAACCAAGATTGTTAACATGGTCATAAGTGAACATACATTGAATGGATTCATATAACATTCCTCTGTCTGTTATTTTGACACAGATGTTTATTTTAAATGGGTTAAAGACTCAGCTAAAATTTCAGAAGGAGAATGATATACAAGCATATTAAGTGTTTGTGTGCTGATATCACCAACAATCATTTCTAGAGTTATTTAATACTGTGACACAGTCATTCTATGTGTGATTGTGGTGCAAACCAATACAGAGTGCAGGAATTGAATACCTTTAAAATAATGGTTAGTGTAGAAGTGAACAAAGTATACCATTACTACCGTGATATATTATAGGATGTGAACATCTAATTTATTTCACTCGGTTAATACATTTAAACAATAAAAATAAGTAGATGAGAATCCATCATTCGAGGGTTACTGCAGCCATGGCTGGGGGTCCAGAGTGCTCTATTGCCTCTCAGGTCCCAGAGTAAGGGACATAACTGAATGGGTGAAAATGATGGAAAAGGTGGGTGAGCAGACTGAAGTTGTTGTTCATGTTAGACATAGGGAAGAACACAATGGAGGTCTTGCAAAGAGAGTTTAGGTGTTACATCATAAAACAGCACCTCCAGGATAATAATCACAAGATTACTTCTGGTAGCATATGCTACACCATTTAGGGAGAAGCAGATTGGACATATC
Source organism: Squalus acanthias (assembly GCA_030390025.1). NCBI lineage: Eukaryota > Metazoa > Chordata > Chondrichthyes > Squaliformes > Squalidae > Squalus > Squalus acanthias. The sequence continues at coordinate 72,842,250 of CM059433.1, read as the reverse complement.
AATGCGTGACTTGACAGATGGTATAGAAGGGAGGGTTTCAGATTTCTAGGACATTGGGACAAATTCTGCTGCAGGGATTCTTAAGGACTTCCCTTACACCAAACTGGTGCCAATAACTTCATGAAGAAGGTAAAGAGAGCAGTGGGAAGTACTTAAATTAATAAGACAGTTGGGAGGGGGAAATCTTAAGAGTATATGAGGGAGTAGTTAAGAATAAGTATACTAAAGGGGCAAAACAGGCTAGAATAGATATACTCAGAAGTCAAAAATTTCTGAGATAGACTGAAGATTAACATTTTTTGGGAGCAACATAGAATATGGAAAGATACACTTCTACAGAGACGGGAGCTGCCACACACATGAGTATAACCTGCAGTCAGTCTCTTCAGAGTTCAATGATTAAGTGAACTTTTTTGATAGAAAATTTGTTCCAAGAAAGTAAAAATAAACCCTCCTTTTTAATCATTCTGTTTATTCCCCATAAATATTGTTCCGTGAGGAAGCAGTTTTGTTAGTGGCATTGAGATAGTTTCAGACAATCATGGTGCACTTGAAATAATGGTCTTATTGTGGTTGTGAAGCAACTAGTGAGTCAGTTAATCATAGAATCATACAGCACAGAAGGAGGTCATTCGGCCTATCATGCCTGTGCGGCTCTTTGAAAGAGCTATCCAATAAGTCCCACTGCTGTGCTCTTTCCCCATGGCCCTGCAATTGTTTCCCCTTCAAGTGTTAACCCCTATAAATTTTTTAAATTCTGACAATCCAGGTGTGGAGTGCTCAACTGTAGTTGAAAATAGTTCAATAGCAGGAGTACAGTCAATGATATCAATGAGGTTCTGCAAGTGCTGGTAAACACCGTAATGGCTGTGAATGCAGCCCGCGGCAGCCAGGAAGTGCCCATAGGAATAGGTATAGGCCATTCAGCCCCACAACGGTGCTGGTGTGAGGCCCAGGCAATTTGAACTCCCGGTCTTCATTATCATGTAGGAGGAAGGACGCCCTGCTGAACCCGGGGGGTATGACGAGGTGGCCAGCAGGCGGGAGCAGGAATTACCGCAGCAAGAGACAGCTGCTGGAGACCTGAGGGAATGGTTCCCGGCATAAGGTAAGTGCCGGGGTGGGGAGGGGGGGATGTGTCCATAGGTGATCGTGGTCAAGAGAGGGGAAAAGGAAGCCCAAAGCAGGGAATGCCCAAGGTTTCCTTGTGGGGCCCAGAGAGCACTCCTGCTCCTCCTGGCCCACAAGGAAACCTTAAAAAAATGTTAAATTCTAACTTACTTGGGCCTCTTCTGGTACTGATCCTGCCTGCCGCCAGGTTTTACTGGCAGGTCCGGCACTGTGCACGACTTGTGCGACGTGAGGTTAAAATCATGTGAGGGACAGAGTTATGGCCTTGGACCCCAACTTTTAAATAATAACGAGGCTCCAGCTTTTTATGGACCAAGTGGCACACCTCAGCCACCGTATCTCGAGTTAGCTAGGTCTGAACTAGTTGGATACATTCTAAAGTTAATACAACTTACAAAGTTGATGGCATCTTGTGGGAGTCCTCCAGCTGTCAGTTCCAGAGCTAGGTTTTGAATGCTGACTGTGCCATCATCCCCGCCTCTTGATTTACTTCCTTCTGCTTGAAGAAGATGCCACAGTTCTGATGCTCGTTCCAACCGGAGACTGAGTGCTTCATAGTCTAATTTATTAATCAGCTTTTTAATCATTGGCCTAGAAGAAAACAAATAATGTTTTTTTGAAGCTACATTTGCATCTCCCTTTCAGAAATTCTGCCTGCTCTCGGCCCAACCTGAAATTATATTAGGGGCAGTGTGAAGAGTTTTATGGCATTTACTTCCTCCGTTAAAGAAATAAAAACACATTTACGTTTTCAGAGATAACCAATGCTGTTGTTTTGTTGTTCAGGTTATATCATTGCTCTCCAACAATATGTTTATTTTTCAAAGTAGTTTTTTAAATTTCAATTTTGCATGATTTATAGATGAATATATGATATCCCTGTTCCAGACTAGGCGACATGATGTTTGCTAATGTTTATGTATATATTTATCTACTGATTGCAAAACACTGTATTTGATTAAAAAATTGAATTATATATGTAGTACAGGTTGAGCGTCCCAAATCCGGAGTTCCGGAATCCGGAATGTTCTGGAATCCGGACTCCGGGACGATTGGTGGCAGGGGTCCGGAATCAGTAAAATGTTCTGGAATCCGGACACCCTGAGGGAGGCTTACCAAAAACCAGAAATAGCGCAACCTGGGCCCAGGCATTTCTGGACTCGGCACGTGTATCTGATGTCCGAAGTCCGGAAATATCGCAACCTGGGCTCGGTCGTTTCCGGACTTCGGACATCAAAAACACGTTCCGAAGTCCGGAAAAACCTGAAAACCGGCTCGGCCTCGGTCCCGAGGTTGCCTGGATTCGGGACACTCAACCTGTACTAATTACTCTCCTGTGGTATTGCACACCATGAATCAATCGGTGCAGTTTTCAAGTCAAGCGGGGTTAGAGGGCAGGGGCTAATTGGAACCAAGGCAAAGGAGGGAGGATGGAGAAGGATGAGAGGGAGGAGGGGGGAAACATAAGGGAGGGGAAGGAAAAGGAGATGGGGAGATGTTGGGAAATATGGTAGCGGGTGGGAAATAAATTACCTCAGCAGGACAGAGCTGGAAATATATCTTGCGGGGAGAGTGAACGTGGAAAATACGCTCAGGGTCTAGGGGATGTGGGTGGCTCAATGTGGTACAGGTGTTGAGCTGCCTCTGGTGGGATATTGAGAGAAAGTGTTCCAAGACTATTTTACATCATTTGCAATAAATGTAAAAATTTGCCCGGTGTCAGGAGTTGGAGAGTGCAGGCACGATGTCTCCCATCTTTCTATGAAAGGACAAGCTTAGCGGAAAATGGTGGAACAAACCCAAGATGGCTGACAGAGAGGAGCAAATTGCTGCACAGGCACACGGTGGCCAGAGCGTGGAAATGCAGGAGACTGAAACAAGCCTTTTTTGTAGGGAATTGCAGTCACAGGCGTTTCTGACTGAAAAGCGTGACAAAAGGTTGAGTGCAACCCACTTTGAAGAGGGCACTGACTCTGGATATACTTTGGCATCAACCACCTGCAGTTCCCCTCCAAGTAACACACTATCCTGACTTGGAAATATATCGCCGTTCCTTCATCGTCACTGGGTCAAAATCCTGGAACTCCCTCCCTAACAGCACTGTGGGAGAACCTTCCCACAGGGACTGCAGCGGTTCAAGAAGGCGTCTCACCACCACCTTCTCAAGGGTAATTAGGGATGGGCAATAAATGCTGGCCTTGCCAGTGACGCCCACATCCCAGGAACAAATTTTAAAAAACCTCCGGCAGTGTGAGGTTTATTGCTGTTTGTTTTTAAAATTTCAGAAGAACGCAGAGTCAACACGAATGCTGGACTCACACAGGAGATTTTAAACCCTGAGCTCAGCCCACTCTTTGAGTAAATGGCTTAATATAAACATGGTTTTGATTACACCCATGTGTTCCCCAAAAATGTTACTAAAATACAAATGTTAAAAATCTAACTATTGCTTTATAATAAAGATATGTACAGCATTCTGTTGAAGATCGTCAAATCTTCTGAACTTAGTTCAAGATCTGTAGGAAAAATGTTCAGGAAAGCTGCTGTCATTTATTTATACAGAGCCAATTTAACTTGTGTGACTAATGTATGAGCGTTTGTATAGATAACAATTATATTGCTGGAATGCGGTTCAGAAAGCAAAAATTCTTACTGAAGATACCGTACATTCCTTACAAATAACAAGTAATCTCTTCAATTATAAGCTGTAAGGTATGATTACAGACATAATTATGCAGCTAAAGGTCGGCTACAGCATTTCTACCAAATAAGGCAATATATAACCTAGGTGCCACAGTTCACTCTCTATCAGTGCCTTTCAGATCAAAAGAATATTAACAATAAAGTTGCAATTACAACTGCTAAGGGACCAAATTTGTACACATATGTCAGATAGTAAATATTCAGATAGTAAAGTTTGGGTATTGTCCAAAAACTTTAGCATCTTTGAACATTCTTCCAAGGCAGACTCCGAACAAGTGAATACTGTATAGTCATGAAAGTAATGACACTGCAATCTGCACTTACATCATTTACTTATAAAATATATTCATATAGACTCATTCAATCTCAATCTCACAGTTTACCGGTTACATTTTTTTATTACAGTGGACAGCTATGTTTAACTAATTAACCACACAAGCTGCATCTTCTTTGCAATGTCCCTGTAACTCCAAATCCATTTTCCTGAAATTATAACAAGCAAGTACAACAAAGATTGAATGTGGGCAAACTTTAACTTACTGTTAATATAGATCTGCAACTTTTTGTATTATTTTTTTCTCAGTAAATAATGCTGTACTTAAATATGGACTTGATAATTCTAGAAGAACTTTATACTTACCATCTTTGATTTTACTAATCTGTGGCAGTTACATACAACAACAACTTGCATTAATATTGCACCCTTAACGTAGTAAAACATCCCAAGGCGTTTCACAGGAGCATTATCAAACAAAATTTGACACCGAGCGGCATAAGGAGATATAAGGGCAGATGGAGGTAGATTTTATGGAGCGTCTTAAAGGAGGAAAGAGAGGTAGAGAGGCGGAGAGGTTTAGGGAGGGAATTCCAGAGCTTAGGGCCTCGGCAGCTGAAGGCACGGCCACCAATAATTGAGCGATTAAAATCGGGGATGCGCAAGAGGCCAGAATTGGAGGAGCGCAGAGATCTCGGAGGGTTGTAGGGTTGTAGGAGATTACAGAAATAGGGAGGGGCAAGGCCATGGGGGGATTTGAAAACAAGGATGAGAATTTTAAAATCGAGGCATTGCTTAACCGGGAGCCAATGTAGGTCAGCGAGCACAGGGGTGCTGGGTGAACGGGACTTGGTGCGAGTTAGGACACGGGCAGCCGAGTTTTGGATGATCCTGTCTCTCCATCCGATATTATCAATGCAGCACACATTCTCTGCATTTTGCCCAAAAATAATTCTTCTACCTGCTGGTATGTGAAGTCAGTGCTGAAAAGCTTTAATTCATGGGAACATGCAGCATTTTATGGTTTCCAAGGTAAGCAGCAAAGGCATCCCCTGCACTGAAATACTGCATAGGAAAACTGCTGTCATATGAATGGCTCTAAAAAAACAGTCTCTTGGGCAACAGACTAGTACCTCTTCAGGCCAAAAAATCTATAGCTTATGCAAAAGACACAAAAAAATTAAATTATGCACAAGCAGTATTTGAAACACAATAAAGAGGGGAAAAAGCTGAATGCATTCTATCTTGCTTCAGCTTTTGTGGAGTCTTTAAGACAGCTGTTTCAAATTCTGCATAGTTTATCTTGTGCTTGAAACTTATGAAGATATACGAGCCAAGCCATAATCGTGCACAGAAATCTCAAAGACCTGTGACCCAGTAATGCTTCCAGCACCAAACTGTATTCTCTTCGGGTAACACTTTTTGGGCAAAACTGCAATCACAGATATAACCATGATGCTGTAACTGAGGTTTAGACCAGTTTCACAAAAGGTCTGTGTTCTATATTAACAGCACCAAGATTAGTTTGTAGTTCAATGTATTTTACTTTATTCTAAGTGACCACAGAGGAATAGTCACAAAAATTACCAATCCAATTTAAATACACATAAATGTGGGCAGTGTTTTTATTTGTTTTAAATAATAATAAAATATCAATTGGCATAGTAAACTGAGTTCTTTTGACTTGGCTCTTTAAGAACCTATCCTGCCTAAAGCAAATTGTTAGCAACTGAATCACTAACCAAGTTATTTCCCTAACACAGCAGGATGCTAATACAAAAAATGCAGACTTAAAGGATTCACTTGTTTAATGGACTTTACTAATGGCAGAGTCTAATTACTACTTTGATTTATTTAAAAGATTATTTTCCTTGATTTAATTAGTTCCTGTGAGGTGAAAGAACTGGGTTTGATCCATTATATTGATATCTGTATGATAGAGGTAAACACGCAAAGTGATCAATATTCTGGAAATACCACGGTATTTGTGACATCTGTTTTTCTTTTGTTAATTCCTGTTACATATTCAGGTCTGCCGTAGCTACCTTCCCCGGTTCAGTGGTGTCAGTTGCTCCCATAAGTGGTCTGTGTGACTTAGTTTCATGGGAGTTGACTCACACTGCTCTGCACGGTTGGGTAACCTGAAGGTGAAACAATAGAATCCCCTTGTGACTTGAACTGAAAAGCCATGTCTTTTTTTTAAAGTGAGAAGTCGCACAACACCAGGTTATAGTCCAACAGTTTTATTTGAAATCACAAGCTTTCGGAGCTGCTGCCCCTTCGTCAGGTGAAGTGTTTTTTTAACGTTGGTCTCTTCAATCTCTCCAAAGGTGGACCGAGTTAATACTAGATAAGGCAAAGTTTGGTTTGAATAGTAAGCTTCTTTATTCCACAGAAATGCAAAACATACAAAGCAATAGGCAATGATCAGACTTGCTTAATTCAATTGGTACAACTTATATTCTCGTACGGTATAAAAAATAATGAATGCACGATGCTGTCTTCCACTTTGGTGGGTTATCTTACTTAATTTAAACAAGAGGGAGAATTGTACCTCTCCTTGCTGGGCGAGAATGGAGCGGGCAAGCTGTTAAAATGGAACAGCTCCATTTTCTGCTCAGTTCCTGCCGATCTCCGATTTTAATGCTGGCGATTTTAGTGGCGTATTCGGCGCCCACTGGACACAGGCAGCAGCCTCATGCAGAAATGAGGAATGATGTCAATAGGATCCCAATGGCATTTTAACCAGGGCCTGAGCGGGGAAGGCACCACATCTTTCCTATTGGGCTAAAACGGAAGGCAGCTGGAGGGAAGAACAAAGAGGCATGCCCTACGTCAAAACAATTACTTTGTGAGGCCAGGAGGAGGAGAAGTGCTCCTCTGGGCCCCATAAGGAAAAAAGCAGCTTCCCAAGCAATAATTCCAAGCAATGGCAGAAGATATCTGATCAGTCCCCACTATCAACATCCTGGGGGGTCACCATTGACCAGAAATTTAACTAGACCAGCCACATAAATACTGTGGCTACAAGAGCAGGTCAGAGGCTGGGTCTTCTGCAGTGAGTGTCTCACCTCCTGACTCCCCAAAGTCTTTCCACCACCTACAAGGCACAAGTCAGGAGTGTATTGGAATACTCTCCACTTACCTGGATGAGTGCAGCTCCAACAACACTCAAGAAGCTCAACATTATCCAGGACAAAGCAGCCAGCTTCATTGACACCCCAACCACCACCTTAAACATTCACTCCCTCCACCACCGGTGTACCGTGGCTGCAGTGTGTACCATCTACAAGATGCACTGCAGCAACTCGTCAAGGCTTCTTCGGCAGTACCTCCCAAACCCACGACCTCTATGACCTAGAAGGACAAGGGCAGCAGGCACATGGGAACACCACCACCTCCAAGTTCCCCTCCAAGTCACACACCATCCTGACTTGGAAGTATATCACCGATTCTTCATCGTCGCTGGGTTAAATTCCTGGAACTCCCTCCCTAACAGCTCCCCGCTTCAACGAGAACTCCCTCCATGTTCTTGTGGAGGGAGTTAGAGGACGATGGGAGGTCCTGTACCCATCTGATGGAAGAAGGAAACCTCCTCAGCAGACAAAGGCAGCTGGCTACGAAAAGCTGAGGAGGTCAATGCCAGGTCTGTGTATAGACGCACCTGCGTCCAATGCAGGAAAAGGTTCAATGATCTCCTGCGTTCTGGCAAAGTGAGTATAAAAGGTCACTTACCTTAATACTGATGTCATCACATCCCTATCACTCTGCATTGCTAATCCTTCTCCTGCACATCCTGACTCAACCTAACATCCCTTGCACCATCCCCCATCCCTCTCTCCATATGCACAGATTCACTTCCCATCTAACTATGCACCCCTCACACCCACCCTCAAGGTTATGCACTGACAACAACTAACAACTCAAAAGGAGGGAACTTCGTTATGGGAACCCACTCCTTCACAGTCTCCCTCTAACCATCTATCCTATCCATTCTTTACACTCATTCCATCACTCTCACTGAAACTCCACTTTATTCCCTCATTGCAGGAAAAGAGAGCCCACAATAAGAGGGAGAGGACGAGAACAGGAGGAGGACCACCATCCTTATCACAGCTGACCAACGCTGAGGAGGCCGCTCTGGAAATTGTGGGATCAGGGGAACAGCTCGAAGTGGGGGATGGAGAGATGGGCTCAGTTGAACAACCTAGTGACAGAATGCTTCTCCATCCATCTTATTTGGCTTTCATGAGTGACATGTCATTAGAAAGTGAATGTTCATCATGTGCACAATGGGATGTGTCTGCAATCTACATATCACATGTCTAACTCATGGCTTTACTCTCCCACAGGACCATCAAGAGCCCCACTCCCTACTGCCCAGGATGAAGAGCCGGAGGACTCTGAGGGAGCAGCGTAAGCAGAAATTATCGCACCCAGCACCAGCACAGAGACGCACACCACGGTGGGTCATTTGCGAGATAGAGTAGTGTTGTCACCTGGTGTATCACAACGCACGAGTGAGCAAGAGCAGATGGTGGAGACAGTGACAGCAGTGGAGAGTCCTCATTGGAGGCCACAGGACGCTCCTAGCTCTGCTCGGCTGCAAGTAGACGCTGAGCCTCGGGGGCCATCCAGAAAGAGAGTGGTGCTGGAGTTTCAGGACCAAGTGCAGGAGGCACTGACTGGGTTTGCAACCACGGTGACTGCGAGTGTGCAGAGAATGGAGGAATCCATCTCAAACATGTATGTAGGTCCCGCCATGGAAAGGATGGCAACCTCCATGAAGGACATAAATCGCCAGACTCAAATGAACATGGCGACTCTTCTAAATAGATGGTCGGCTATGGAGGATAGATAGGCATTATGATCTCCAGCTACTTGCTAGCAGAGAAGTGCGGTTGGCCCATGAGAGGGATGATGGTGGGAGGTGACATGCAAGTCGGGGCTTCTCTCCAAGCACCCCAACTTCCATCCCCTTGCCAACCCCTCAGTCAGAGCCCCAGATGACAGCCGGAGCAGTGATGACTGAGTCTGCCGCTGTGCAGCCGCAGGAGGAGCAGCCTTCAAAGGCTCCAAAACCCAGAGGATGACCGCCAAAGATGTCTAAGCAGGCACAGCAGGGAAGTGAGTAGGCAGTCTCCTCATCTGCTGAAGCCACAGGGGTAGCACAACGTAGAAGCACGCGTAAGAGAAAGCTGACACATAAATGATCACAAGGGGACTCACTTGGGTGTTCTCATAGAATGCAATGTTAAGTTTCTGTTCTTTTATTATGTTGCAATAAATTAATCTTGTCTGAACGTTTGACATCCTTGCCATTTGTGTGATCCCAATTTGAGGTGGCACAATGAAGGGTGAGAGCGCCTTTATGTCCAGCAATGCAGGTGACAGTGGATGTAGAGTTGACAACAGACACTTACAGCCTCAAGATAGTCTCCCAAATTGTGAAATCAGCAACCTCTGACATCTGAAATTGAGCAGATTTGAGAGTGCAGCTTTTAGACTGCAGTTTCAGCTGTGAAGTTTCCAGCTCGTTGGTCTTCCCGACACACTTACCTGGCGTGATCTCCGAACATCGTGATACCTGAATCAAATGTTGGAAAATTGCAAAAGGCTCTCAAAATAGGAGTTAACAAGCACTTAACAAGGAGTTAAGTGCCTTAAATTCCTTACCCGCCACTTGGTGTCGGGTCTGTGGTGAAATCACAGACCCGACACTCTTGAAACTCACACGGAGGCGGGTTCGCGGCGGGTTTCCGACCCGCCGTCAATCATCGCGACTTTAACACCTGACCCGCCTCTGAACACGCCCCCTGAGCGCCGGCAAAATCGCGGCCTTGGTGCTGCTTTGATCCATAAAGCTACTAGGGAGAATTTAAAAAAAGAATCATATTTATGGGTTTTCTCCACAGATCCACTGTGTAATGGAAGGCAAGGATTTTCCTTGACCTGCATTCACTGGTATTCATTACAGTATTCATTTATCACTTCTCTAAAGCTTCCCTTTAAATCACAATTTCCAGAGCAGCTGCTTTATTTAAAACTCCATTTGAGCTTATACGACAACAGGAAGGTGATAGAAAGAAAGAAAGTCTTGCATTTATAAAGTGCCTTTCACGACCTGAGGACGTGCTTTGCAGCCAATAACGTATTTTTGAAGTGTAGTCACGGTTGTAATGTAGGAAACGCGGCAGCCAATTTGGCTGCTCGGGGCCCACACTATCTACTGGAGCCCTGTGAAAGACGGAACTTCTGACGGCACAGCACTACCTCAATACAGCACTGAACTGTCAGCCTGGATTATGTGCTCAAGTCCTGGAGTGGAACTTGAACCCACAGCCTTCTGACTCAGAGGTGAGAGAATCAAATGGTGTTTGGTGACACAAAGATACTCCTTAAAATATTTGGATATTGTTGAAAAAAAAAAATTCTCAAAGAAATTCAGGTTCTATTACCACACTGTGGCTTTGGTTCAAATTTTCAGAGAACTATTTTTGTCCATGTATGGACTTTTTTTTAAAAGATTTTCTTCAACAATGAACTAAAAGCTGTTTTTTGTAAGTGATCCAGTTTTCTTTCTAAAATGGACTAACTATACCACACAGATGAGATCACAGTTTATTCTTTTGGCATGATCAGTAATTTCACTGCCTATGAGATAATTCACAGCTAAGAAGATCAAAAATGACATTTCAGATGTTTCAAATTACACTAAGTAGTTAGTTAGTAATACATAGTGCTGTTGACATAAATATGTGCTAAATATTTCATTTTGTTGAAATGAGAAGCTATCCACACTGCGTCTTTCAATTAATGGTCTCATTTATTGTTAACAATACTGTACTTTCATAGGAGCATCTGTGATTTATGATATAAATGTAGCTGGAACAATTTGAAAACATAGGTATGTATGTAATGAAAGAAAATGTAAATGACTTCCAAATATTAATACACTCATCAAAGAGGAAACCAAAAATATTTGCATGAAATTAAGTTGGGAGTGAGAGGCTAGAGGGCGAAAAAAGTGCATGCCGATCGCCTGTATTGAATACAGACAAGTTAGGAAGATAGTGATATTTCTCCACATATATCCCTTGACCTCAGTTATTATGGGCTGGATTTTCCTCTGCTATATCATCCAAAAACATGCAGAATAGTAGTGGAAAATCAAGAGAAATTGGATGGGGAGGACTAGCGGTGCATTCCTGCCCCTATCAGCACGTCCTTCGATTTTCATCCCTCGGCTCCAGCAGGGTAGGTAGCTGGCCATCCCTTCATGACCCATTGCACGGAAGGAACGGTGGGGAGGGAGGGCCTGAGTGCCTTCCTAATTTCCCTGCCTTCTGCTGCTATTGCCACTGACTCCAGGAACTGCCAGGAGATGGATGGTGGTGGATGACCCTGGGACATCAGTGGAAGACCTGCTGAACCCCCTTTTGGAAGAGGAGGGCCCAGCAGTGACCACCTGTCCCTTTACTCTGGTCCCAAAAGGTTACCTTGTTTAGATCTCAGCTCAGTCAGACCCTGCTAACATTGGCGAGGTCAAAGGTCTGGGGCGAATGCTTACGCTGAGATTCACTGCCCTGCAGGCTTTCGGGCCCAAGATTTTTATCCCTTAGTCTGGGCTGGATAAAAATCTAGCGCATCAGAACTGATAGGACAGTGTTTAAATACTCTCACCTCCCCTTGAACATCGAGTTTAACAATTTCAGACCATAACCTCTGCCCCTATTTTTTCACATGTTGATGTTTCTGCCATTCCAATTTACACCTCTTCTAGACTCATCTTTTGTTTCTTTACTTGTCCCATTACCATCTCCTTTTGCTTTGTACAATCGTACCTTTTGTCTCTTAACCTCTCCTGTCTCCCACCCTATCACAGACCTTCCCTTTTGTTCTTTCCTCCCCTCCCCCCTTGCCCTGCTTCTCCACCTGCTTAAAATCTGTTCCATCTCAAACTTTTTCCAGGTCTGACGAAAGGTCATCGACCTGAAACGTTAACTCTGTTTCTCTCTCCACAGGTGCTGCCTGACCTGCTGAGTATTTCCAGTATTTTCTGTTTCTATTTTCCAGCTCCCCTCCTGCCTTCTCCGAGCTCACCTTGTCCATGACACCCACCTCTTGCTCTAACTCTAACTCTATTCCCATTAAACCGCAGATCACTCAACTTCCCTTCCTGGCCCCCATACTAGCTGATATTGTAAATGTTTCCCTCCAATCAGGTACTGTCCTCCTCCCTTTCAAATCTGCCGTCATCACTCCCCCGCCTCAAAAAAAACACCCTTGATCCCTTTGTCTTTGCAAACTACTGCCCCATCTCCAACCTCCCTTTCCTCTCCAAAGTCTGTGAACGTGTTGTCGCTTGCAAATTCATGCCCCTCTTTCCCCTAAATCCATGTTTGAAGCTCTCCAATCAGGTTTCCGCCCTTGACACAGAACTGGATCAGCCCTAATCAAAGTCACAAATTACATCTCTGTAACTGACAGTGATGCATCCTCATCCTCTAGACCTCTCGGGAGCCTTTGACACAGTCAACCACGCCATCCTCCATTGTCCAGTTGAGTGGGACTGCCCTCGCCTGGTTCCACTCTTACCTATCCCATCATAGCCAGAGAATCTCCTGCAATGGCTTATTTTCATGCCCCTGCATCATTACCTCTGGAATCCATTGTCTTCAGCCCCCATCACAAACTCTGTTCCCTCACTACCGATTCCATCTCCCTCCTTAGCCACGGTCTCAGGTTGAACCAGACCCCTGAGCTGAGCTTCTGGCCCCATATTCTCTCCATCACAAAGATGGTCTACTTCCACCTCTGTAATGTCGCTCATTTCTGCCCCGCCTCAGCCCATCTGCTGTTGAAACCCTCATCCATGCTTTTGTTAGCACCAGACTCGACTATTCTAATGCGTTCCTGGCCAGCTTCCATCTTCCACCCTACATAAACTTGAGCTCATCCAAAATGCTGCTGCTCGTGTCCTAACCTGCACCAAGCCCCGTTCACCCATCACCCAATGTTTCCTCTAATTTTGTTTGGCCATTCAAAATACCGCGCATGGATTTTGTATTGAAAAGCCGACAAGCCGGGTGCGCACATTCAATGAACCCTTACAGGGAACATTACCCATCGGCCCTGTGTTCTCTGACCTACATTGGCACCCGGTCCACCAATGCCTCCAATTTAAAATACTCATCTTCGTGTTCAACTCTCTCCATGGCTTTACCCCTCTCTATCTCTGTAACTTCCTCCAGCCGTACAACCCTCCGAGAACTCTGCGTTCCTCCAATTCTGGCCTCTTGCGCATCACCTAGTTCTTTTGCCCTAATATTGGTGGTTGTGCCTTTAGCCGTCTAGCCCCCAAGTTCTGGAATTCCCACCCTGAACCTCTGCCTCTCCATCTCTCTCTCCTTAAAACCTACTTCTAGTCCACTGCCCTGAGGAACTCCTGCAGCAATGTCCTGGGGCTGTGATGATTGACCTCCAACAACCACAACGATCTTCCTTTGTGCTCGGTATGACTCCACCCAGTGAAGAGTTTTCCCCCTGATTCCCATTGACTTCAATTTTACTAGGGCTCCTTGATGCCACACTCGGTCAAATGCTGCCTTGATGTCAAGGGCAGTCACTCTCACCTCACCTCTGGAATTCAGCTCTTATGTCCATGTTTGGACCAAGGCTATAATGAGGTCTGGAGTCGAGTGGTTCTGGCGGAACCCAAACTGA